>BSBM01000372.1:18942500-20182500 GCA_027924585.1 Larix kaempferi | reverse complement strand
AAAAACCAGTCATCGTGGAACTTTCACTATAAATACAGTTTGGTGAAGGTTCAGGATCTGAAACCTTTACAGGTAGTACACAACATCCCCTTGTACCTTGTGTCCAAAGGAAAGCCTCTAATTCGTTGTGATTTGTGATTTATGATCAGTAGAAGTTAGGGTTTCTGCCTCTTCCAGATATCAGTCATAAATAGGCGACCTAGGGAAAAAGGTCACAACTTGGGATAGGAAGCTCCAAATGAAATTTCATAAAAAATAATAGGTAGGGCATGGACTTTACTTTCACAGGTACTATTTTTAGAGGCGAAAGTTGAACCAGTGACATGTGGCACGCTGTACAAGTTCGCTCTCCTGTTTTATCCCATTAACAGGTCACATTGCGACACTTGGAATAACTCTCTCTCAGACACTCCAATTGAGGTCAGAACTATGGGGTTAGAAAGTTGACAGGTCAGGATACCAAAGGCCTAGGTTTCAAACCCCATGAATTTGTAATTTCAGAGTTGCACTAGAAACAATCAGGTGCATATTTATGTCAAAACATAATTTTATTCTAAGCACCTTCATTCTTGGCTTATCACTGCTGCGGGAATTTAGGGCTTTGGAGAAAGTTGGAGTTTTTGGAATCGGAGTCCACACTTGAATGACCCTCATCAAAATCAAAATTTAGAGACCAGGATCGAATTTTTTGGTTGGGAAGAAGGCCGGGCTTGATCAAACCCTAGTTTGGGATTTTGATCGGAAAGGTGGAAAATTAAGGCTTTTGTAAAAGTTGGAATTTTTGAAGTCTGTGACCATGGCTAGAAGCTCCTCAGAAAAATCAAAGTTTAGAGATTTGGATCGAACCTTTTGGTTGTGCAGAAGGGTGGGCTTTATCAAACCCTAGGTCGAGGTCTGATCTAGTGAACCCGGAAGTTTCAAAGGCAATTTTGAGGGGTCAAATTTTGCAGTTTTCAAAATTGAATTATACCAGCTTGATCAGCTCAGAAAGCCACATATTTCCATCCATTCAGAAGTTTGAAATTCAAAGTTTGAATTTTTAGGGTTTCTCTAACAAACCCTAATCCAGCTCCAGATCCAGTTTCAGCAAATCAAAGTGGGTTGAGTTAAAAGTAATCCTGACAGGTATGACTTTAGGAAATACATGTATGTTTTGAAATATGATTCTTGATTAAGTTCATGATATGTTTGTCTTCATATTATTGAGGTTAGTACAATTATGATTGTTTGATAATGAATGCATGTGAATGATAGAAGACATTCATTGATTAGGGTTATGATACTTATGATTGTACTAATGCACTTGTGGTGTTGTATGAGGATGATGTTGTCTGCTAACAAGATACAGGTACATCAAGAAAGACAAATCAAGTTCTATGACCATGATGACATGAAGACAAAGACTCATACATAATATTTGATCACAATGAAGCTCTACTTATAGGGTATGTATGACTTTGTTCTACTATGCTTCACCTATGAGATATGCAGGTTCTAGCACAAGGTCTCTAAATCATTGAAGAGAATAAAGAAGATATTGTTTGGGTATGTTAAGACATAACCAAGCTTGATAATCCAGGTATGTTTTAGAATCCTACTTTGTTAGGATCTTAGGTAAGAATACCTGTGTATGAAATGATCATGAACATACATACTTAAGATTATTTAGAATTATAATGTTTTGATAGTATTGAGATTATACTAATGAATGTATGTTTGTGTATGAGATCATGAGGATGACACTAGTGCACTCTTAAGCATGCATAGTGGTACAAAATGAATAGAAGTTCAAAAGACGTATAGATATCAAGCGGGAGGAAACCACACAAACATAAAAGATAAGTATTTGAGTTGTTATTTGAATCTCTAAAATAGTAAATGATATTGCTTGTAATAGTTGTATGCATATTTGTATTCCTAGGATATATCATGCATAGTGTAAGCATTCATATAGCATTGAACAGTATACTTCTAATATGCAAATGATGGGTAAGTTGGACAAACATTCCATTGTTTGTCTAGAATGAAACCTCTTTGTTGACATGCTGAGAGCTGTGCACGCTCTCGATAGTATGTTCTGGTAGAGGTGGAAGGCATCTAGATAACCACTGTATACATACAGAATATGGAAAAGTGTTGTTCCAAAGTATTGGTTAAGATAGTTGCATAACTATGTGAATCATATCTGTATGCATAATAGATTATCATGTCAACATGATTTGATGATTATGAAGTATTACTAATCATGTAATTAACTTTGATTTGTAGGAAAGATCATGAAGAATGATGAACACCGAACAAGTGATGGATGTTCAACAAGAAGATTTACAAATCAAACATACTATAGAAGGCTCCTGGCTAGAAGATTCTCTTAGAAAGAGGAAGAGGATCATGACGAGATGTTTGCTCGAAGTAGCTAGATAATACTATTCTCTCAATGGTGTGATTGAAGAAGAAGTGCGAATCGAGAAAACTCCTAGGATTCAATTGAAGAAAGCTCTGTACGGGTACCCAGGATCGATAGTCATTTGATGAGCTTAATGATCACCATGGGTGATGCGTATTTCAACCTTTGCTACAAGGTTGAAGATGGTTTCTATATACAAATGACATGGATGCAAGAAGGAACTCACCACAAAGTTCGAAATGATCTTGAGGCTCATATCAGTAGATCCATCTGACGGGAGATGGAACATATAGATATGCAGAAGATCACTCAATGCAGAGTGTGAATGATGTTCAGTTATAGAGGGAGAATTGATAGCTTCTTGACAAGATTGGGATTTACCAAAAGTAAAGCTGATCCGTTACGGATGATGAACCTGTCATACTATTACTGTATGTGGATGATCTCTTTCTGACAGGGAATGAGAAACAGATCATGGAAAGCAAGAAGAAGCTACATAATTTGAGATGAAAGATCTTAGATTGATGCATTACTTCCTAGGTCTGGAAGTATGGACAAGCCCAGAAGGAATCTTTCTCAACCAGGGAAAATATGCTGTGGAAATCTTGAGAAGATTTGATACATTGGAATATAAATCCATGGCCACTCCCATGGATTCCAATTTGAAGCTGTTAGCTGATGACTCATCAGAGTTAGTGGATGTGACTCTGTACATATAGATTATTGGTTCATTGATGTATCTGACGAATACGAAGCCAGATATATGCTTTGTTGTGAAACACCTTGAGACCGTATCTAGTGGAAGCTAGGCATGTTCACCTGATAGCTTCAAAGCATGTGATGAGGTACCTAAATGGTATGATAAACTTTGGTCTATGTTATATTGGAGATCATGACTTCAGATTGTATGGCTACATAGATGCTGACCAGGCAGGAAGTGTATCAGATAGAAAGAGCACATCGGGCTGATGTTATTGTCTAGGATCTGCCATGATCTTGTGGTTTAGCAAGAAGTAGTCTAGTGTGGCTCTTAGCACAGTTGAAGTGGAATGTATAGCTGCTTGCTCTGCAAGTTGTGAAGCGGTATGGCTTCAAAATTTGTTATCAGGATTGATTGACTTAGAGATGGACCCCACTGTGATCCTGTGTGACAAACAGAGTTGTATCAATATGGTAGAGAATCCAATGTTCCATGATAAGTCAAAGCACATAGAGATCCGATATTTTTATATGGGATATGGTGCAGAAAGGAGCTATCAAGATCGAGTATGTGAGCACTGACGAACACATTTCTAATGTATTAACCAAGCCTCAGTCTTGAGTAAAGGTTGAGTATTTTCGAGACAAGCATGGTGTCATTCAGGAGGACCCTCCTCGAAAGGGGGAGTGATGTGGTCGATGATGATATTTGGATACTGGTATCGATGTGGATACCTATATCGATGATGAGATTGCCTATATTGACGGTAAGGTCAATGATGAGGATACTTGTATCGATGATGAGGATACTTGTGTCGATGATATGGATACTTGTATCGATGATGAGGATACTTGTGTTGATGATATGGATACTTGTATCGATGATGAGGATACTTGTTTTGATGATATGGATACTTGTATCGATGATGAGGATACTTGTGTTGATGATGTGGATATTGGTATCGATATGGATACCTATATTGATGATGATGTTTCCTATTCCGACGATGAAGTTGATGATGAGGATACCTGTTCTAATGATGAGGTCATTGTATGGCCCCTAGTGGACGCGATAGGACTGCGTCATCCCTGAATGCTTGGTTCAAAATGTACGTGATGGGGATTGCATCATCCCATAACCACTAGTTCAAAATGTATGTGATGGGGATTGCATCATCCCGGAACCACTAGTTCAAAATGTATGCGATGGGGATTGCATCATCCCAGAACCACTAGTTCAAAATGTACCTAATGGGGATTGCATCATCCCGGAACCACTAGTTCAAAATGTACGTGATGGATATTGCATCATCTCGGAACCACTAGTTCAAAATGGACGAGAGGGTATTTTATCATCCTCGGACTTCGGTCCCTGAATTGATCCATAGAAATATGTCTCCGAGAAGTGGTCCCTAGTGGACAAGATGGGATTGTATCATCCCCAGACTTCGGTCCTTGAATTGATCCGTAGACATATGTCTCTGAGAAGTGGTCCCTAGTGGACAAGAGGGGATTGTATCATCCTCGAACTTCGGTCCCTAAATTGATCCATAGACATATGTATCCGAGAATTGGTCCCTAGTGGACGAGAGGGGATTGTATCATCTCGGGACTTCGGTCCCTAAATTGATCTGTAGACATATGTCTCTGAGAAGTGGTCCCTAGTGGACGAGAGGGGATTGCATCATCCTTGAACTTCGGTCCCTGAATTGATCCGTAGACATATGTCTTCAAGAAGTGGTCCTAAGTGGACGAGAGGGTATTGCATCATCCCCGGACTTCAGTCCCTGAATTGATCCGTAGACATATGTCTTCGAAAAATAGGTCTTTAGACCCTGTCTAAGTTGACGAGTGGACTACATCGTCCCTAGACATGTTATGGTGTCTTAAATGGATCATGTGTATTGCAGGGTATGCTGCTATGATACTGTTGATCGTGATGATCTAGATGACTATCCTGTCGATCGTGATGTCCTAGATGACAATGTTGTTGATCGTGATGGTCTAGATGACGATGTTGTTGATCGTGATGATCTAGATGACGATGTTGTTGATCGTGATGATCTAGATGACGATGTTGTTGATCATGATGATCTAGATGATGATGTTGCTGATTGCGATGGTCTAGATGACAATGCTGTTGATCGTGATGGTATAGATGATGATGTTGATGATCGTATGATGATGATGCTGATGATCATATGATGACGATGTTGATGATCATGTGATGACGATACTGATGATCGTATGTTGATGATCATGTGATGATGATGCTGATGATCGTGTGATGACGATGCTGATGATCGTATGATGATGATGCTGATGATCGTATGATGACGATGCTGATGATTGTGTGATGACGATGCTGATGATTGTGTGATGACGATGCTAATGATCGTGTGATGATGATGCTGTTGATCGAGAGGATCCAGATGATGATGTTACTATAGCTGTTCGAGTGCTGTAAAAGATGAAGACTCAGTATTGAAGATGTTGGTGTTCCAGTATTGAAGATCCTGAAGATGTTCTAGTAACTGTTTGAGTTATTGGTGATGTATGAAGAAAGCTTCCAATGATTTATAGATGTATCATGTATCATGTAGTTGATGATTCCTTTCTAATGCAGATGTTGTTATAATATCCTTCTTGTTAAGGGAGAGTGTTGAAATATTGTAACTTCTAAGAATATTATATTTGTACTTTATTATTCCGGAGATGTTTCATTCCTCCGTGAAGACCTTATTGTATATCCAGAGATGTTTTATTCCTCCGTGGATAATGCGGTAACTTGGGTTATTAGACTTCCCTAGTGGGGGTCGTCCTTGTATGTGTTATGTGGGTTAAAGGGTTATTAGACCACCCTAGAGGGGTCGGCCCAATCAACATTATGTAAAGTGGTTAAGTTGGGGCCAACCTAGTTTGTGTAAAAGACAAGTCGAAGTTGTGTATAAATACAGGAGGTGTGTTCCTCATTTAACACACATTCACTCACTTGTGATTAGCGCATAGGTGAGAGAGATATCTGCTATGAAGGAGAAGGAGCTCATGGTTGAGGATTACATCTTTGTATTTGTTGGTCATCTATATTGAGGAAGCTTTGCTTGGTTTTCTACCCCATGAGGGTTTCCCAAGATAAATCTGTGTCTCTTGTGTTTATGTTGTGCTTGTTGTTCTTTTAGTGATCTTGTATATGCTATTGTTGTGAAATGGAATGTAATGCTGATATTTTATGTTGTAGCATATTGAATCTTAACAAATTACATAGGAGAGTAAGTTTCAGATATGTGCAACTCTAGGCCTTCATATGAAGACTTGACATACTATCTCAAAAGTATATTAAGCATGCAAAAAATACCATTAATTCAACAACCAATGGTAATCTCACCTCGGTCCTAGTTTCCCAAACAATAGCATATCATACATTTCAGATTAAAGACAATTTTGATTCAAAAACCAAAGTGGCAGTCTCACCTCGGTCTTGGGTATTTCCAAAGCACAACATCCCATTCATTTAAAATAAAAACACATTACATCCAAAAAACCCTAGTGCCAGTCTCGTCTCAGTCCTGGGTACCCTCATAATGAAGCATTTCTATTTATTTTGTACAACAAAATACATCTAGAGGGAACTATTCATCTCTTCCTTAGTCCTATTGTCTTTTATATTGTTGGAGGATCCTAGTCGACCACCCGACTAGATCCTCCATTTGACTACTTTGTAAAACATGTCGGAATATTATGTCGATCATTACATGTCGAGTCGATAAGTTAAACCGAGAGGTAGTTATGTAACTATTTGTAAACTATATAAATAGGTTGGAGATTTGGATATAAGATATGTTGTGATATATTTTCAATCATTTCTGTACATGTTCTGCTGAGAAATAGAAAGAATTGTTGATCCCATCTCCATTAGTTGTCTATTGTTCTTATATTTATACTTGCTTATTTATTCTATAACATGTAGCATTGGTAACTATGCAATCCACTCGACTACAACATTGGTTCTGTTGATGGTGATACATGTATAGGATGATAATGTGCATGGTAAAATGATATCAGAACATGAGATAAAGGAATGGTGGGAAATAAAGATAGCAAACTATCTGCAAAATTATGCTAGAAGAAACAAGTTGACTATTGCTCAAGCAAGGGAGAAGTTCTTACCTGAAACACATGAAAACATCATTGAGACCAGGTCATTCGTGCTGAAGAAAATATTGGATGAAAAGAATTGCAAATGAAAAATATCGACAATTGTTCGAAATGTTAACCAGAGGAGGCCACGCAAATCTGTCTGAATGGTGCGAAAGAATCACCGACGCGTTTTGTGAAGTATGTGAAATTGAGGAGTGAGTATCTATCAATAACGTGAAGAAAAGTTTCTATAACGACCTTACCAAGCAATTTGTCCATTATTTACTAACTCTTTTGTTCAAATTCTTTATCGACAAAGGGGCAGTGCATATTGTTGAACCTCGAACACTGTTGCTATCACTAGTCCCCAACATGAACTAGGAAGAAAAACAAAGAAAGTGGGAAAAATTCGTGTAAGAGAAAGAGTGGGAATACTTCTTGATAAAATGAATTCCTGCATCACCCTAGTTCTCTAAATATATTTTGGGTCAGTAATGGGGGGGTAGCCAATCATGTCCTTGATGTAGTAGATGAATGACAGTCAACAGATGAGAACACGTTATGGCCAGCAATGAGAAATCCCAAAAATTCGACAAAGATAGAATAGTGATCCACAAAATCACTCTGGATATCCAAAATATTGAACGAGAAAAGAGGAGGAAGTGACATGAGGAGTTAAGGGAGTAGGCTAGTGTGCTCCAGAAAAAAAAGAAGGTCGGGTATAGTGTCACATGCAGCAGGAAATCCGTCGGAGTCATGTCGAGCTCGAGAAAAAGAGGGCATTGATGAATACCTGTCACCGATGGATGAATACTGTTGACGCAGCTTCTATCGATAGGGGTTCACTTCACACTATTGTCGATAAACACCAACCCAAACTCCCTTACACACCGTCCCAGAAAGGTTTAACCCTTTCTAGCAACACTTGTGGAGAAAGTGCAATCTCACTCGTGATGGATAAGGGGATGTAGGAACCAAGTTTCCATAGTGTAGTTGAGGACATGCATCCAACACACATTACCCTTGTAGAAACCATAGATTATATCCTTTGCAGTAAACTATTAACTCAACATTCACACATTAGACCATTCGCAGATTCAACAGATAATATGCATTAGCAACAAGATATTTAACCTACTTATTCACATCAACAGTAATCATTCAACCCATAGAGTATTAAACATGTTGCAAACATTCACATTCATCATCGCACAGAGACAGAGATAGAGATGGAACCATAATCGAACATCCTCATGCATTCATCAAAACCTGTGGAATGAACTTCGCAGAAACAGTCAATACACCATGTCACAGATACAAAAAAGATCAAAATATGGATCAACTTATTATCACTTGCTTGGATGCCCTTAGGATTACAAATCTACTTCTATTTATATGCTACTATGTGGTTACAAAATGGTCCACATCACCAATTCTAACTAATTTAACTATTCTTGTGCTTCCTCGAACTCTGCGAATGGTCCTTCTTTCGTGGATTGTCCCTTTTGCTCCTATCGGCTTCCGCACTTCATGCAGACTTATCACGTGCCAACATGACCCCAACAAAAACTTGTGGCTCACCCTCAAGCTAGCTCAGCTGGACACTGCTGGTACTGTACTCATCCTTTGCTGTGTTACACTTCTAAAGCTGTTCTTGCCATCTAGAGCTCGTTGTTGTGTACTTCTCAAACTCATCCATCGATCTCTGGGTCATTGTCATGTACTTCTTGAACTTGTCCTCCAGTTTCTGGAAACCTTGATCATCTACCTCTTCTGCATCGGTTGGGGCACTACATGTGTTTTCCAGACTGGGGAAAAATTCATCTCTGCCACCAAGATGGGAAACAAGCCAACTTCTCTAGCACATCTGTTTTGCACCTTGGACTGCCTGCTACTGCTGCCAACGGGCCTCTTCCCTTGGTTTTCTAGTGGTCGCAGGGACCATGGATATTCTAACTACTACCATCCGGTTAGACATCTCGAGTGATACCTCGTCTCTGTTCCTCCCAATTGTCTGCGCCGCTTCACTTACTAGATTTTCATGCACACTCATCGTTCTTTCCCTCAGTGCACTTGGAGTGCTTCCACTTGAAATGAAATGGATCATTTCCAGAGCTTCCTTGGAATTCCTCACTCAACTTTCTTCCTGGCCAAATTGCAGCATGGATTTCTCTCGACTGATAGATACTTCCTTTCTCATATAGCCTCCTGCGCCCATATTTATGTTTGTTCCTTGTGTCCTTGACATCTGACTCTGAAATCATTGGAAAATCCATTCGCGTAACCCTCCGATCCTGTCATCATTCTTCTTCATAGTCTTCTGGTGAAGCGGATCCACAACACTCATGCTCGGATTTGAATCCCCTGCGTGTAAGCGTGCAAAGCATCAACGAGTGACCCAGCTGGCCATGCTTCCACTTTTTGTCATTATTGTTTTGTTTTTTTTGGACTGGTTCGGTTTCTCAACTACATTGTGTCGGGTCATGGCGATAGGGTTTCAACCTATTCCCATTTCCCAACTTAGGCAACAATACGCCATCCAAACTTTGTAGCTGCACCACACCTCTGCCAGTGACAAAATCTATGACATATGGACCTAACCAATGCATTTGTAGCTTACCAGGGTGTTTAGCAAACTTACTATCATATAACAGAATTGTATCTCCACATTGAAAGTGCTTTTTCTTAATATGGCGGGCATGCCAAGCCTTCTGTCGGTCTTTCTCCACCTTCTGATGGAACCCTGGGATGAATCGATCTTCGTCAAGTTGTAGAAGTTGTGCCAAATGTTCCTTCACTGTGCTATCATCTCTCATCCCTGTAGCTATTGTGATGCGCAAACTTGGTGCAATTTACTCCATCGACATGATAGATTTCTGTCTGTAAACAAGCTTGAAAGGGGTCTGATCGGGTAGTCATTTGCATGTGGTGTGATATGACCGGAGTATTATCGGAATCTTTAAATCCCAATCATCGCGGTTCACATTGCATATCTTGGTGAGTGCATGCTCCAATATCTTATTGAATGCCTCAACTGTCCCATTTGCTTGAGGGTGGTAGGGGGTACTCTTCTTGTGCTGGATCTGAAACTCTTTTGTCATTGCTACAATCCTTTGGTTAACAAAATGTGTTCCCTGGTCACTCAACAACATTTTTTGGCACCTAAAATTGGTGATCACATTGTTGAAAAGGAACCTTGCTGCAGTCGCAGCCGAGTAATCTCTTAGTGGTGTAACTTCTACCCATCTCGTCAAATAGTCTGTCGCAATGATGATGTAGTGCGACCCTATTCTCTTTCCAGGTGGGTTGATGGGTCCCAAGAAATCGACTGCCCACTTGTCAAAAGCCTACAGTGTCACTTGTGGTACCAGTGGAATTTCATCTCTTTGTGATGGCTTCCCTATTCATTGACATATGTCACAGCTCTTGGCGTAGTCCGTAGCATCTCCGTGCATGGTTGGCCACCATAATCCTACTCGAAGATCTTCCTAGCGGTCGCACGTCCTCCGTAATTCCCCCCAGTGACCCCGTTGTGAGATTCCGATAAAATACTCTCTTGCTCATGCGGAAGGACATATTGTCATAACATCTCATCCGACCCATTTTGTACAGTTGTCCTACAATCAACTGAAAATATGCGGCTCAAACAACTAGCTATTTCTTCTGATTGGTAGTGAATCCGGCCGGTGCCTCCTCTGTCGCTAAAAATTGAATGATTTTCTCATAATGGTCATCGACCATTCCAACTCTAAACAATTGAGCATTCGGAAATCCTTTGTCAATGTTCCTTGGTTCTTCGCCAGACCCTATCATTGATAGGTTATCTGGTCCTGCATTCAATCGTCCTAGATTTACGATTATCTCAAAATCAAACTCCTAGAATAATAACAACCATGGACAAATATTCCCCCCCAACACAGGCTTGTTCACCAGGTATTTCAACATGGAATGATAGGTGAACATTTTGTAGTGGCCCCCTAAGAGGTAATGATGGAATTTTTGTAAGGTATAGACCACCACTAGCCCTTCCCTCTCTCTAGTTGTATAATTCTTCTTCATAGTAGATAGCTTCCTACTTGCGAAGGATATTGGGTGGTCGATGTCGCCTTTTCTTGGTTGGGCCAAGATGATGCCTAGTGCCACTGATGACGCATCAATGTGGACATGAAACTCCTTTGTCCAATCCTAAAATGCAAGTATGGGTACTGGGACCATCTTCGCTTTCAATATGTCGAGACTCTTCTGTCACTCTACGTTCCACTCAAACTTGGTGTCCTTTTTCAATAACTTCTCCATTGGTGCCGTGATTGCTGCATATCCTCTGATGAATTTCCTGTAGTAGCCCATATGTACCAACGTCACTCTCAGTTGCTTTACTGTCATTGGCAGTGGGAGGTTGACAATGATTGCAATCTTCGCCGGGTCTACCAACATTCCTTCCCTGCATACAATGTTCCCCAACAAAATTCCAAACGGAGCACAAAGGATGCACTTTTTCAGGTTCAATGGGATTTGGTGTTGTCGACATCGTTCCAGCATTAGCCTTAAGTTTGCGACATGATCCTTGACCAACCCATACACTGTCCAGTTGTCCATATAGACAACAAGAAATTTATGAATGTAATCTTTGAACACTGCAACCACTAATCTTGAAAAACTTGCTGGAGCATTCTTCAACGCAAATGGAATCAGTGTATACTAAAAGAATTCCCACTCTATGATGAATGTAGTCTTATGTCTATCTTCTTTCGCAATCTTGATATGGTGATAGCCTGAAAACCCATCCATAAATGAATATATCTCCTGACCTCCTACTCCTTCAAGCACCTCATCCGTGAATGGTGTCGGGAATGGATCATATAGGTAGGCATCTTTCAACTTCCGCAAATCAACGCATATTTACACTTCGCCAGTTTTCTTATACTGGAACACCATTGGGCTGATCCATTCTGATTCTTACATAGGTTCTATAATTTTGGCTTCTAGAATTCTTTCAATCTCATCTTGCACCCGTTCCTTGTATATTGGAATCAATCGATACAGCCACTGCTTGACTGGATTCAGATCGAGTTTCAGGGGGATCTTCATTTTTCCTAAGTCCCCCAAAAATCCTTTCATCTTTGAGAATTTCATTGGGAACAGATCCTGAAACTCATGCAACATCTCAGTCATCTTCGCAATAGTCGAGTCATCCCAGTAGTCTCCAGTACTTTCAAATTTTGGGTTCTCCTCCGACCTAATGTTCACCTTCTTGATCTTCAAAGGTTGCCGAAATTTTTCAGTCGGTATTCCTGGTGCCTCGACATTGCGACTACCTTCTGATTCCGGCACATGTATAGCCCTTGGATCATCCTCATCATCCGGCTCTCCTATGATATTATAACAATCCATCAACATTTCTGATGTCATAGTCCATTGAAGTGCCATCGGTTGTTTTTGCAGTACTGCTTCAAATATTCTTTCGCGGATCACCTGTAGTGCACTATGGATGAAGGGATTTTCATCTAAGAAAGAAAATGATTGGCTTAGGCCAATGGTAAGCTATTCCCAAGAGGTCGTCCCGCATCGTAGTTCTGCTACGACATACCAACTCAGTGGTACTTCATCCAATGTGTGTACGAATGCATGTACCCACTCCTACTTCGTTCGTGATACCCATTGGTGTTGACACACGTCCAAATGTGCCTTCGGATCTCCTCGACCATCATATTTTTTTCTACCATACACTACAGCTTCACTGAACTGGACCTCTATGAGGCGTCGACATAGTGGCCAAGTTGTGATATTCGACCTGTGCACTGCCCATTAGCACACAGGAGTAGCCTTCAAGGCCAACAGATGCTGCGGCTCTACCACTTTCTCCTCAAACTCAAAGAGAAACTTGCTCAAATTGGGAAATCCCTCATATGTAGGTAGCGCACATTCCTCCATGGATACCGATCACAGTGACTGCGTTACCCATGCGCAACTCCTAAATGACACTTCATGTAACCGATTCTGCCAATTCTCAAGCGCTTAGTCTGAATTCGATTATGTCGAACTGGCGTTGCACCATCCCAGTTCTCCATTGGCAGTAGGATTAATGTAATCCTAATATATGTTATACAAACTGTCCTGCCCTTCCGTAAACTCATCTCTGGATGGTTCAACGTATCGCTACCCTTCTGCCGGATCCAAAGGTGCAATGAATCTCATCTCGCGATTCTCAAATGACATCGTCCGCTTCTTGAAATTGATAATCGCTTGGTTGTCTAATTTTGAGTCAATCCCTAGCAGTACCGGACAGGGACTGGTGTTATCAATAATATCTATGACATCAAAATTGGCATATGTCATGAGCCCCTCAATTTCGACTAGGAGTTTACACACCCAACCAAGTGGGGTGACCTTACTTTGATTTGCCAATCACAGCTGCACTGGCAATCAGGACAACTGTGGTTTCCCCATTGTTTCCTATGTTTGCTTGGTCAAAATATTCACATCCGATCCTAGGTCCAAAATGATGGAGTCGACATCAAATGCTCCAATTTGTGTCGACATTCGCATCTCCCTTCCTGTCTTTCTCTTGTGTATGCGATTAACCTTCTGTTCCTGACATGCACCCTTCCGTCGATGCAACAGACTGGATATTTATTCAGTGCATCTGGGTCATTTTCCAAATCTAGGAAACTCTCCAAGAAGGATTTTAGAGTATTTTCCTTCCTCCGTGACTTCGTTGTGTCGAACGTCGGTGGCATATCATATATTTATTCCTGAATATGTAACTTCCTCCTTTGTTTCATCACTTCTTGTGCTTTCAAAAAGACATCCCTTTCGATCTCAACATCAAAGGTGTAGCTAGGGTTTTCACCCTAGCTTGTGCGAATGAGAATCTACTAAGGAGAAGGGCCTCCTTAGTAGCAATTCAATAAACAGTAAAATAAAGCAATAAAATAATATGAAATTTAACTTAGCATGAGCATTAACATAAATAACAAAACATGAAAATATGGTGAAGATCTCTCTTTTTGTATTAAAAATTACCTCAGATGTAGAGGTTGGTGGAGCCTTTGAAGTAGTCCAAGATGGTTGCTTCCAAGCTCCAGTGTTGTTCCTTCTCCTTCTTCCAAAGATGTTTTGGGTGTGGGCCAAAAGGGTTCTCAAGAATTAGCTCCAAATGGAGAGCTAGGGTTTCAAGAGAATTTTTAGCAGCATGAGGATAGGGATGATTGTGGATGAAAAATGGGGGCCCTCCATCACCTATTTATAGGTTTTTAGTGGTGGAGTGCTGACCCATGGTTTTGGGCACCATGTGGTTTAGGTTAGCTGTATAGGGTTTTTGCTTCCTTTTTTCCTCTTTTTTATATTTTTTATTCCCTTTTTAGAGGTTTTTTGCTATTTTTGGAGGAATTTACATTATTTTGGGGAAACAAGGGGTTTTTTTGCCTTTTGGAGGCTTTTTTAATGGTTTTTTGGCCTGTTGGAGGCTTTTTAATGGTTTTTTAAGGTTTTGGAGGAAAATATGGTAGGAAATATGGACAAATGAGTCATGTAATGAGGGAGATGAGGTAGTGAGCACTTTTTGGGTGTTAACAGATTGCCCCCTGATGTGTGAGAGCAGGAACTCATCGTATGGCCGATAGACATCATAAGTCTTTTATGGTTTTCCTGGGATGTGGAGAGGAGAAGAAACGAACTAGAGCTCGAAACAACAGTCCTGAACAAACTGCAAAAACTGAAAGTACATGACCTCAATAATGAATGAGGAATAATCTCAACATATGGACAAGGCAGGCATTCCCATGCTCGTATTAAGATCTATAATAATAACAATGGGGTCCAAAACATGCGGACTTGAAATATAGATGGCCTCAAATAATGAATGAGGAAGAATCTCAATATATGGATGAGGCGGGCATACCCATGCTCGTATCAAGATATATAAAAAATAAAAGTGAGGCCCAAAAATGGGGGCCTGAAGGATACATGGAGAACGTATGTGTACATCATAAGGGTCCAGAGGGGACACAGAATCTGGGACGTACTGCTGGGATGACCATGTCTGAGCTGAAGAACTGATACACTGGAATAACAATAGTGCTGTTGAGTGTGGTACCAGAGGAACTGATGAGATGCTGGATCATAGTGACGGGGAGTCATACCCTCAATGGTACACTGAACTGGGTACTCAAGGAAGCATATAACTGGATGGATTCCAAATACAATCGCCTACACAACCCGGACATCCACGGGAACATATAACTGCGCGTTCCGAAGTGACTCACCAATGTGCTAGAGTCAGGGGAAATCCAGGGTCTTCGACCAATAACTGAAGGGATATATACACTGCGCGATTCTCAACGATGCGATCAAGGTGTTGAAGTCGAACATGTGAGAAACAACCACTCAGAGAGGCACTAATGACTCTTCTCAAAATGGTCTATAGGCACTCACCACAGATGGTGATGAGTCCAAGGCGCAGGGACCTCTGGGTCTATCCTTTGGAATAGATGGGCTGTCGTCGACAGAGGGAGACCTACAACTAGCAAGGCAATGATGTTTCCTTGATAGGAGCATGAGGTGGAGAACCGAAGTGTGAGAGTACTGATGGTAGGACTGACATATTGTGGGGGATAATTGGGCAAGTAGAGTGGGTGGACTCAAACTTCCTTTGTTCAGAGTATGATGGCGGGGATGATTGGGAAGCATATGAAACTGACTGGTGGGAAAGGGATCATAGCTCTAATGGATCAAGGATAGTAATTGGGATGAGTGATACTCAAGACGGTGTAAGATGGCAGGAGACTGCAGAATACGCTGAACAAAGGCGACCTGATTGGGGGTGCTACCGAGATGATCGATCATAGTGTCGAGAGGCACGGGGGGACTTCTTCATGGGTTAAGGAACGAGAAGAAGTGTGTTCAAAATGGTACTGTCGTGTGGATTTATACGAGCCTAGGACAGTTCATGCTCGTGATTGCTTTCAATTTTAAGGAGTCTAAAAGCGATAAGAAGACTCTGAAATAATGGAATGGTACTGTTGTGTGGATTTGTACGAGCCCAGGATAGTTCATGCTCGTGGTTGCTTTCAATTTTAGAGAGTATGAAAGCGATAAGAAGACTCTAGTGGGTTTCTTTTTCGTGTGTTAGTCTCCAAGGCTCGAAGAATCATAAAAGGATGCAATGAAGAACTCTTCTAGCCGGTGTGACTAGAGTATTCCTTTTTTGTAATTAGTCTACTAGGTCTGGAAAAGGGTTAAACTTATACCATATAAATGCCCTTTCAGGTACTTTAACGAGCATGAAAGAAAGCAAGATTGCTCGGCGATCTTTTCATTGTTTTAGGAGTCAGAAAAGAGCTTAACAGAAACTCCCTAAGTGCCTTTTTTGTAAAGGACTTGTCCGGCCTGAAAAAGGGATAAAATTATACCGAACAAAAGGAATGGTCAGGCAAAGAGGAAGTGCTCAATCAAGGAACATTGATGATGACCAAGAATGAGGGTAGGTGGGAACACTAGTGGGCCTCCTTGCGGGATAATGAATGGTGGCAAAATAACGAAATAATTGCAGTATGAATGGAGTGAATGACTCATGTAAAAATGTGGAACAATCCGATGGCAGCTGATGTGGTGCGTAAACCGAGGCAGTAAGGTGTCGGGACACAATGTGGAAATTGTACCTAGTGAGAGCAAGAAATGATCTCAAGCATCATCAGGAGCTCGAAAAACTGGATCTGGTGATATAAAAAGTGTCAAAGACGGAGAACAGCTGAGGTGGCACACAAACCGAAGTGACGAGGGGCATTTTGGAAAAAATACCCAAAAAATTTGTGGGTGAGAGTGAGAAATGATCTCAAGCATCATCATGGACTCATAAAAATGAACCCGATGATATAAAGTATATCAAAAACGGAGAGTAGCCGAAGTGGCACGCAAATTGAGGCAACTAGTGGTGTCTTAGAAAAAATGCTCCAAAAAACAATGCAGAAAAAATAAGAAAATGAGTCGACCATCATGACGGTCTCATCATGTCGATTCCAGTGGTGGAAATGGTTTGGAAAATGGACTCCGTATGGGTTCAGAATGGCCAAAATAAGAAAAATTCAACGGACTATAAATAGGAATTGGGTCCAACATGTCAAGTGTCAAGGGTCATGTAGCGATACCAACCCTGCCAGGCCGAGGGGAGGTGCGTCGATGGGACGCTGATGGGACTCTGGAGTCCGTACGGGTGCTGCTCGTTCGTTTGCTGGTTGGAGTGACTAATGATGGGTGGGGAGACTTGGATTAGGAGGTGATTGAGGACTATCTTGGGGCGGCACGGGATTTTCGATCGATCGCGATCTGGGTGGCCATTTTGGTGGAGAGGGGTTAGGTACATGATCTGGTAGGGCATGAGGAGCTGCCAGAGGATGAGTGGGGTGATGAATCAGAGGCTGTTGATGCAAGCAGCGATGGAGGGTATGACTCTCAGTAGGGAGTAGAAGGGACTCCCCCCCAATGTGTATGGACACTCGAGGTTTTTTGTAGCTTACGGCTTGTATTCTATGAGGCTTGTCGATGTATATACATTTTTTGTATAGCTGAGTGTTCGATGTAGAACATTGATGTTTATTTTTTGATATATATATGCACATGGATGCATCTTTTGTGATTATGATGGAATGTACACACGTGGATGCGCTTGTGGTTTGTTATGTGTTTGTACTACACATGGATGCAAGTAGTGTAGGATGATAGGCACGTGGATGCCCCTTGTGTATTTGTATGTTACGTATTGCACATGGATGCAACATTATGTATGTAGGATAGGCACGTGAATGCCCCTGTATAGTAATGTGTTTATGTTATTGCACATGGATGCAAATAGTTATGTGATGATAGGCACGTGGATGCCCCTTGTTTGAAATGCAATCTTTCTAGGTTTTTATATATTTTTTGATGAGATGATATGGGATGATGATGCATGATGGATGTTTTACATGGTGTGATTGATATGCCAATCTAGGATGTTGTTAGCCATTTGATCTGTAACACTATTCTAAGCTCTTGGGACATGGGTGAATGTTAGGGATTCAAATTGTCGGCTGAGTTGTTTTGTGCACAGGAATTTTCTAAAGAGGCAGGCATCATGCACCTGGTAGCAGTTGTTGAGCTGGGAGACAAGTAGATGGGAGTCAAGGAACACATGAAGGTGACATATGCCCATCTGAAGGGCAGCAGTTAGGAGACTGGTCACAGTATCATACTCCGCCTGGTTATTGGTAGCAGCGCCTATACATATTCCGTCAAGGTGAATCAACTCATGTGAAGGGGAATATAAGACCCATGCTGCAGAAGCCAGGTTTGGAGACCAGCGGCTTGCTCCATCATTTAAGCCAATGTAATGAGGTGGAATATTGTCCGTCTGTGATCATGCAAAAATGATGAATGTAAGGTTGTGGTAAAAAAGGTGAAAAACAAAAAGAAAGCCAACTGTACAATACAGACCAATGGGGCCGTGGGTTTGTTTAAGGATAAAAGTGTTTAAGATACAACCCATTGCGGGGGTTGCGCAGAGGGTGACCTTCTGAGTCAGTTAAAATGTATGCCCCATTTCCAAGGCAAGTCTGCATGATGTAAGGGCCTTGCCACATGGATAAAAAATTTCCTTTACCGGTCTTGTCATGGGCTTGGTCATAGGCGAGAACGAGGTCTCCTTAGTGGAAAGTTCGTGGGTGGACATGTTTGTCGTAACCAGCTTTGGAGCGGTTCTTGGCGGCTTCAATGATTTGGAGGGTGGCATGATGGTCTTCGTCAGCTTGCTCTAGTGATAGCAGATGTTGCTCGAGTGGGGAGGTGTCTATGAGAAGCTCGACGGTGATGTGTAAGGCAGGTATGTGACACTCAATGGGGAGGATAGACTCTACACCGTGAACTAAATGAAATGGGGTAAAACCAATGGCAGTCTTAGTTGATGTACGGTAAGCCCATAATGCAGGGAAAAGCATGTGATGCCAATTGGACTTATGCCGGTCAATAGTGCGTTGGAGGATGGTTTTTAAAATTTTGTTAATGGCCTCTACTTGGCCATTCCTTTGGGGGTAGTAAGCAGAGGAATACTGATGTCCAAACTTCAATAGTGTGGATAATTCGTGCCAAATGGAATCTTCGAAGTGTGAACCATGGTCTGAGACCAACTGTTTGGGGACCCCGAATCGAGTGATAACATGGTTAAAAAAGAAACGAGCAGCGGGTGTCAGCTTTACAATTGAAGGTAGGCATGGCTTCAGCCCATTTGGTGAAGTAGTCGATGGCGACAATGATGTATTTATGGCCGTTGGAAGATGAGGGTTTACATTCCATGAATTCGATGGCCCATTTACAAAAGGGACCAATGGTGACGACTGGGTGTAACGGAGCGTGTGGTGTCCAAGCCTTAGGGGCAAAAAGTTGGCAATTATGGCAATGTTTGACCATTGTGATGCAGTTGATAAAGAGTGTGGGCCAGAAGTATCCGCTATGACAGTCATTGAGGACTTGTTCGGCTTCCCCGTGTGTAAGACAATGACAGAGAATTGTGTCAACCCCTCGCCGGTAAAGGACATCGCCCAAGAGGAGATATCGAGAGGCCTGGTGACGGATATGATGGCGTCCATCATGATTTATGTTGGGTCGAAACTTCTGCGTACAAAGGTATAAAAAAATATCACCGTACCATGGGTCATTGGACGAGATGATGAACAAGTGATTGTTGGGTAACTCATCAGAGATTTGTGGGGACGGAAAAAGGGATGGGAGGTCGGTGATGAGCTGGGCAAGCGCGAGGGCTTTATTGCTCTTGGGGGTTGTGAAAGTGAGGTCATATTCTTGGAGGATAATTACCCATTTAGCAATGTGACCTTGCAGGAGGCGCCAATTCAAGAGATAGACCATGGGGTTGGATTCGGTGATAACTGTGGTATGACTGAGTAAAATGTAATGTCGCAATTTTTGGATGGAAAAGATCACAGCAAGGGATAGTCTTTCCTCATATGGGTAACATAAGGGTGGTCTAGACAAGGTTTGGCTGACGTAATAAATGACATGCTCCTAGTGAGCAGCGTCTTCTTGAACAAGGACTCCGGACATGGCATGATCAGATGCCGAGACATAAAGGATGAAGTCTTGAGAGAAATCTGGAGGGGAGATTAGAGGGGCTTGCGTGAAAGCTTTCTTAAGGGCTTCAAATGTAGCTTGTGCCTGGTCATCCCAAACAAAGGGTATGTGGGTATGAAGCAGGCATAAGAAACCATGAATGGTGGTGGAATTATTAGGAACGAAGCGTCGGAGAAAATTAGATTTTCTCTATAGACTCTGGAGCTGCTGGAGCGTGCGAGGAGTGGGAAGGTCTATGATGGCTTGGACTTTCAGGGGATCAACAACGATTCCTTTATGGGAAACAATGAAACCCAACAACCGGCCTACCGGAACGCAAAAATACACACTTGAGTGGGTTTAAGCGGATTTGATATTTGCGACAACGCAGAAAGACTTGCTGGAGGTCATTAAGGTGGTATGATTGTTTCTGGGAATGAGCTGTAAGATTGTCAAGATAGACTAGGAGGATATGGACCAAGTCTTGAAAACAATAGGTCATGTCCCGCTGGAAGGTCGCACCAGCATTTTTAAGGCTGAAAGGCATGACACGATAGGAAAAGGTGCCCCATGGGGTGGTAAAGGCAGTCTTGTACTAATCTTCCTTGTGGATCTGAATCTGGTTGTATCTGGAAAAACCGTCCATGAAAGATAGGACTTCATGTCTCGCACACGCATCGATGAGTTGGTCAATAAATGGCATGGGGAAGTTGTCTTTGGGACAGGCTTGGTTTAAATCGCGAAAGTCAGTACATACTCTGATGGTGCCTTGTTTCTTGTTAACAGGGACAAGGTTAGAAACCCAAGTGGTATATGCAATAGGATAAATGAATCCTGCTTTGCAAAGTTTCTCAATCTCTGCTTTAACGACGGGGAGCTTTGAGGGATGAATGGGGTGCTGTTTCTGGCGAACCGGGGGGAAAACTGGCCATGTGTCAATGTGGTGTTCTAGAATAGCGGGGTCGAGACCAGGCGATATAGGACTAGGCAAAGACAACATGGAACTCTTGGAAATTTTTTTTGTACTCTCCGATCTCATACTCACTGTAGGATGCTCCTAATGTAATGATTTCAAGAGCACCAGGTGGGTCAGAGATAATGATGTGGATGACGGGTGAGATGTTGGCCATGTTACCTTCCTCAAAGGCATCAAGAGCAGGAATGAGATCCTTAAACTAGTCGACGTTGGTGGGGAGGAAATCTTTGGACTCAACCGCAAATTGGGTGGCTATAGTAGAGGAGGAGTCCTCTGGGAGAAAATAGGAACGATGGTGCATATCCTCCTAGGGGTAATCTGGGGCAGTGAGAGCCTCTAGAATCTCCTCATCGTTGTGGAAACTTTGAGTTATGTCGGTTGACGAGGGAGTGGTAGTAGAAGAGATCATATAAATGGTATTAATCTTGTCGGATGAGGGGGATACTGGGGGGTGGATCTCCTCAATTGTGGGGGGTGCCGTCTCAAGGTCCAAATTATTCATCTCATAGAGAGCCGCTCTGTAATCTAGGAGATCAGGACAAGTGATGTGAGTAATGACCATAAATACCGCATATTGCATAAGGGTGGTTGGTACGTAGTGATTTATCACGAGGCTTAGAGGCTGGATCGAGTTGGACAACTGGGATGTTAGGGTCATTGTCAAGCATTTGCATGTGCTCTTGTAGTGCAAGTAATTGTGGGCATTGATGGGTAGGATGGCCTAACTCATCACACAATGAGAATTTAGGAGGAGCACGAAACATGTGGGGGGTTTTAACTATTTTGGGCGGGGGTACAACAGTGTATGGTTGTGGGCCTCTTCCCCCAGTGTTCTTGATAATGGGGGGTGGATTGGTGGATGAGGAAGGAGTAGAGACATCGGGGGGTGGTTGACTAGTAGTGGCGATGGGTTGCACCGGTTGTAGGATGACATTTGGTGTCGGTGGGGGGACGAGAGGTGAAATATACCACACGGGTAGTCCTAAGGTTAACTCGGGGAGGCTGAGAGTAGCCATAACCAGGGCACTTACTACTCCCGAGGGAGGGAATAGGAAGGGGATTGTGTGGATGGGTGTAACACCAATATGAATAGGTAGCAGTGGTGGTTTGGGTAACAAGGGTGGTTGATTTTTGGGTGTTTGTGCATTCTGGGAAAGGGTACATAGGTCAGATATTTCGGTTGCTGGTGACGGGGGTGGAATGGATTGGAATGTTGAGGTCATCGACATATCTGAGTAAACTCCAGGTCCCATGGAGGAAACCAACGAGGTAGATGTACCACAAACAGGTTGTTCAACCATGGGGAGAACATTTTCGAGTGCAGCGGGGGCATTGGGATCCTAATAGGTGAGCTGATCGACCTTTACCACTCGTCCGTCATGGGGGAACATCATGGTACGAAAAAAAAATGAGGAAACTGCCCGCATGGCATACATGTAATTATGGCCAAGTAAGAGGTTATAATCAAGTTGGACGTTGATGACCTCTATGTCAATGAGCACTGTTTTACTAGCCAACTGGCCGGGGACATTAGCTAAGAGACCTTGGGGTTGAGCCAAACGATTGTCGTAGGCTTGCAACGTAGTGGTGGACTGCTGGAGAGTAGGGGATCCCAACTTCTGCCAAAACAAATGTGGACATAACGCATGTAGAAGCACCTTCATCGATAATGCACCGATGGATGACAAGATTCCGAACGGATACAGAAACTTGGAATGCTAAAGTGGAAGGCAGGCATGGTTCGGATTGGTCCGAATTGAAGGCCATCAGTCGTGAATCATTTGGGTCAGTAGCACCAATGGCGGAGAGCAAAGTCTTGCGCTGTGAAGGACAGTTTTTTAAGACCTCTAATGCAGACATGGCTACGGGGGACTGGGCTAAGTCATCTACAATGTTGTAATTAGATGCAGCGCAAGCATTGGGATTATTGTTGATGCAGCGAAGTGGGAAGCGAGGTGCTTTGGAGGTGCCATCTAGTGGATCCGGAGGTATACGTAATGACTGATTAGTGGGATGCGCATTAGTTTTTTTGTCGGCGGGAGGGGCTTCAGGGGTGGAGCCATATTGGTTCCGAAGGGTTTGAAGGTTGACATCGGTGGATGACATCATTAACAAGTGATGGGTACCTGAGTCTAACATGGGTTGATCAGGAGCATCATAAGTGATTTATTATTGTGGTGGCGTGTTTCCTTAAGGGGGAGCCAACGATTGAGTGTTCACTATGCCTTGGGTCAATAAAGGGTTTTGTAGCACCAAGGGTTGATTTTGAGGTGGTGGGGGGTTGGGCGGCGCCTGAGGAGCCGCGTGCCCTTGGCGGTGGGCATCATTGGTCCAGAGTTGCCGAGCTCGCTCCAAATGTGGGCAAGCATGTGTGTAGTGGCCATAGACCCCGCAAATAGAACAAGGATGCTTTATTTGAAAATTAGGATTTTTGGCTTGTTTGGGTGGCCGATCAGGGTTTTAGTTGGCAGGTGCCATGTGATTGTTGTTTGGGGGATTGGGAGGTTGACTGCCTTGGTTACGAGGGGGGTTGTTCCCACGGTTACGGCCTTTGGCGCAGTTTTGCTGGCCCTGTTGGCATTGGTTATTTTGGTTCTGCTATGGATTCTGTTGGGCATACACTTGCCCTTGGGCAGCAGGTGGGTTCTGGGGTTGTGCAGGTGTGGGAGCAGACTGCGGTGGATAATAAGTAGGTGGAGGCGGTGCAGGTGCTGAACCTTGTGGGGGTTGCTGATATGTCTACGGAACGGGTTGTGGGTTTGCTGCAGGGGTTGCTTGTGGTGGGTAATAAGCAGGTTGTGGGTGGTAATATGGCTGAGGTGCGACTGGGGGGCATAAGCAGGGGATGCATGACCAAAGCACTGTGGTGGACATGAGGGTCTGTGGGAATGGTAATGATGTGCCATGGGAGCATATGAATTGGTTGATCCAGAATGGGATGTAGCTCGCAAAAGGTCGGGGCCAGGGATAGGACATGCTATGGAAAAGGGCTGGTTATGTGAGGCTATATGGCCAATGATGCCATCTGCGGCATGGGATTCCCCCAGCGCATCGTGTCAGGAGGAATCACCATGGGGGGCATCAGGGATGATGGAATATAGGTAACCAGATTGGGTGTAAATAAGGTCAAATTGCTGGGCTTTGAGGATGGCCTCTTCTTCGGACTGGGGTCACTTGGATGCCACATACTTGGCAATGACAGGAAAGAGAGATTTTAGAAACCAATCTAAGAAGATATGGTGATCTAAATTGATTTTGCAGAGGCTGCGGCGTTGACGCCACTCAATGAATGTGGTCAGTGATGTGGTTAGCCGTGTTCTGTCTGCACGATAGTAGGATCTCAGCTCCCACTTCATAGCGGACAAGTAACTGAAAGAACTGCAGGAAAGTCGAGGCAAGGGAAGTAAAGGTGGCATGGGTCCCATGGGGCTGCTCGATGTACCACTTAGCTGCAGAGCTAGTGAGGGTGCACTATAACAGATGGAGGTGGACAGAGTCATCCACTATGGAGTTGGAGGAACACCATAGATGGAAGGACATAATATGGTTCTCAGGGTCTTCACCAGCCTTGCCCTCAAACTTAAGGATGTCAGAGGGGAGCTTGGTGGGCATGTGAGGCCACGCAAGGTCGTGTCTGATGGGATCGTTAGTTAGTCTGGCCAGGTTAGGAAGGTTGAGACTAGCCATGAATGACAAACTAGTAGAAGGATGTGACATACTAGTGGTTGTGACCATGTTGGGGCCAATGCCCCCGAGTGGAGGGGCTGGGTTTGGGATGTTTCCCCCAGGTGGAGGAACGAAAGTGGCATGGGATGGTCCTACATCGCCAATAGTGTGAGTCATTGATGGAGTTGGGATAGGTATGCTAGCTACTGCAATGGGTACAGTGATCGGAATGGTAGATGTGGGCCCCATCGCGAGCATACCCAAAGTGGGTGTGGTAGCTGGTGTGGTGGTGGATGCTCCACCAATGGTCCCTACACAGAAAGGGTTAGAATTCATGCCAGCCATGGGGCTGGTTGGTGTAGTGTAAGTGGGGTTCTCGGACTTTGCCTCAAAATCAGAGGTAAAATAAGGGGCATCTAGATCGGGTGACGGAGTTCTATGCCATTGATGAGTAGAGTCGAATGACAAAGCTCGAGATCTATGATGAGTGGTATCAAGTGATGAAGATCTACGTCTATGATGGGTGATGTCAAGTGAACTATGCTGTGAGGGCTCGCCCCGGAGGCACCGAGAATGTCTTGGGGACTCAATGGTGACAGATGGTGTCAAGTATCTGGGGGTTGTGTTTAGTGAAAAACAGCTCAAAAACCCTAATGCAACCGAGTGTGCAGAAGGAGAGCACTAAAAATATGGTGCTCAAGCCAACAACCAACTCAAAACACTTACTTTAATAGCTGTGCTACAATAAGCGGATTATCAATAGAAATGGTCAGAATACCAACAAGCAGCAGGTTTCCTAGAAAATAAAAATAGTGGACTTGCTAGACCAAAAGGAGGTAAGGGAGCATGCAAACACCTAGCTAAATAGTATTCTGACTCAACCAGACATATCCTCTGCAAGGTGATGAAATCCAAGTCAGACAATATGGATAGTAGAGCCAAGTGGCTAAAGATACCCCCTACCGGGAGGGACACCGAGTAGTCAATCCTAGAAGAAAGGCAACTAAGATACCCCATTCATGACACGTCCAGAAAAGGTGAATCTGCAGTTTGGTTCTATCGCCTCTGTATCCCCATACAGGCGATACACCGAGAACTACGAAAGGTATCCTTCGGTTATTGAATGGAGTGCGGTATTCCACTCAGGCCTCCGGAACCAGTCTAGCTACTTCAACCCTCTTAGGGGAGAGGCCCTCTGATAAAATAGTTGTGACTGTGCCAAAACGTACTAGGGGATTTTGGTTCCCTAATAGACAACAACTATGTCTCAAGTGGAAGCAACCAAGGGGTGTTATTTGGATGCCTATCACTCTGATCCTACCTAACTACAAGATTCTTATGTGTTCCCCAAGTGGGGTTAGAATGTTGGTTGTGTTAAGAAGTATTTTAGGGCTCACTTGAACTAGGTGACAGAGTGCGTGCGTGTGAGATAATGAATCCAAGTAAAAGTGCCATGGGGTGGGCAACTTTCTAACTAAAAATCAATGCAGAAATTAAACTTTGAAATGCAAAATTTTTTCTTTTCAATTAAAATGCTGAAATTTAAAAAATTCTGTAAATGGAACAGAAATAATACTGCAGAAAAAGGCTGTAGGGAAGTATGGCTGCAAATAGGATAGGTGGCTGTGCAGGTGCAGAAAATATTGCAGTAAAGTACTGGGTTCAAACAGGGAAAAAGTGCAAAAAACAGACCGCGGGTCTGTGGCCAATCTGTGCGGTCGAACCGCAGGAAACAGGTTGACAGTCACGGGCAGATCGCGGGAAAATGGCTGAAAGACGCAGGAGGACCATGGGAAAAAGGGCGAAAGTCGTAGGCGGATAGCAGGGGAATGGCTGAAAGCCACAGGAAGACCACGGGAAAAAGGTCGAAAGTTGCAGGTGGATAACAGGAAAATGGCTGAAATCCACATACGAACCGTAGGAAAAAGGCCTAAAGTCGCAGGCAGATAGCAGGAAAATGGCTAAAAGCCACAGGCGGACCGCAGGTAACTGGGTAAGCAGCCGTGGTCGGATCATAGAAAACAGGCTGAGAGCCATGGTTAGATTGCAGGTAACAGACTGAAAATCGCCGGTAGATCACGGGAAATAGTCTGAGAGATGCGGTCGGATCGTAGGTAATAGTCTGAAAGGCGCGGTCAGATCGCAACTGTAGGGAAAAAATATGCGGTTTACGACAACTGAAAAAAAAAACAGAAAAATATTGCAGAAAATTAAAAACGTTTAAAACTATAACCAGAAATTCGAAGGAACACTAGGGGAGTTGCCAAAACTGTAGCTAGTTTTTTCACCCTAGCTTGTGTGAATGAGCACCTACTAAGGAGAAGGGCCTCCTTAGTAGCAGTTCAATAAACAGTAAAATAAAGCAATGAAATAATATGAAATTTAACTTAGCATTAGCATTAACATAAATAAAAAAACATAAAAATATGGTGAAGATCTCTCTTTTTGTATTAAAAATTACCTCAGATGTAGAGGTTGGTGGAGCCTTTGCAGTAGTCCAAGAGGGTTGCTTCCAAGCTCCAGTGTTGTTCCTTCTCCTTCTTCCAAAGATGTTTTGGGTGTGAGCCAAAAGGGTTCTCAAGAATTAGCTCCAAATGGAGAGCTAGGGTTTCAAGAGAATTTTTAGCAGCATGAGGATAGGGATGATTGTGGATGAAAAATGGGGATCCTCCATCACCTATTTATAGGTTTTCAGTGGTGGAGTGATGACCCATGGTTTTGGGCACCATATGGTTTAGGTCAGCTGTATAGCGTTTTTGCTTCCTTTTTTCCTCTTTTTCCTTTTTTTTTGTATTTTTTATTCCCTTTTTAGAGGGTTTTTGCTATTTTTGGAGGAATTTACATTATTTTGGGGAAAAAAGGGGGTTTTTTTGGCCTTTTGGAGGCTTTTTAATGGTTTTTTGAGGTTTTTGAGGCAAATATGGTAGGAAATATGGACAAATGAGTCATGTAATGAGGGAGATGAGGTTGTGATAACTTTTTGGGTGTTAAGAAAATGTGACTTGCTTCCGCATCGTTGGTTGGATGGCAGCTTGTGATCTGTCAGCTCCTATCATAGCTCCTCCTTGTGTCACAACTCCAACAGCTGCATTATGTTTTTGAACCTCCGTCGATATCATCTATACAGTCGACAGTGGATTCTGATTTTTGTTCTATGTATTCTTAGTCTTCCATCTTACGATGAGTTGTGGGCAGTCCTCGACACTGTGGTGCACAACGCGACAATACGTGCACTGTGGTGCCGGGTTTGGGAAATCCCTTTGATAATGCCCTTGTTGTCCACAATTATAACAGATGATCAACCCTCTTCCTCATCTAGCAGCTCCTCCGCATCCAGCACCAACACCTCAACCTCAGTGGAATCCTCCTCTGAAACCTCCACATGGTGGACCATATGGCAGATAGTGCGTCTACGCATACTGCGATTGCTGGTACAATGGTTTCCCATACTATGGATGGCCATACTGGGGTGGTGGATACTGCGAGTGCCCATACTATGGTTGCATGTATTTCCCTTAGTTGTACTACTGCGGCTGGTTAAATTGCGGCTAATGCTGGGTGTACTATGGTTGCTGCTGCACCACCGGTTTCTCCCCCCCTTTCATAAAATATGTGTCAGCAGTCCAATCCTGTAGTAAGTCATAGGCCCGATAGTATTTCTCATCGTGGCCAACCGACCGACAAAATTTGCAATACAAGTTTGCTGACTTCGACACCATCTTTTTTAAATATAAACATTCCTCCGGTCGATGCCCTCCGATCTGGCAAACGAAACATCAGGGCACACATCCTTGATGAAGGGGGTTCAGTTCTCTTGACTGCAAATACTCATAGGACTTAGGGCAATTTTCCTTATGGTGTCATTATGCTTTGCACCTGGTGCACCATATGTCTCCATGGGTTTCCTTCCCCTTCTCGATATCCTCCAATTGAAGTGTCAGAGTGGCCTACTATGCCTGGATTCTATCCATTCCCATCCCCGCTTCGCAGATTGGTGAAGACTCCAGCTTCATCATAATCTCCAATGCCTTAGCCTGTGTTGTTACCTTTTGCTGCATCAGTGGTCTGTGTATATGTGGTACCAGTCCTGTGATAAACCATTCTTTGTGTTGCATCTCGTTTATCGCAAAGCTCACTTTTACTATCAATGTCTTATGCCATTGATAAGATTCCCACACCGGCTCGTTCGGGAATTTCTTAATCTCCTTGAGCTCAGTAACATACTGCAACTTTGATTTTGGTTTTTTAAATTCATCGATTATCGCTATTCTGATTTACGCCAATGTCCTAGTTGTTGCTCCTGTTGGAACCTTCGTAAACTTCGTGAACCAGTCTAATGCCCGGCCCGTAAGGATCGTCGCTATCTGTCCCATTTTTATGGATTCATCCTGGACTTGCTTCACAGTCCATACTACTTCACATATGAACTAATACTGTTCGGGATCCTTGGTCTCGTTCCCCTGAAAGGTGGGAATCTTTGCCTCGTCTTCCATCCTAACGTTCCTACTACTATTGTTTATTGAAGTGCTACTCTTACCACTGCACATAGGGAAACTTTGCGAGTAGTTTGTATTTCTTACTGTAAACTCTTGAGTAGTGCATGGGGTTGCAGGTATGTTGTTACCCATGATCCGTTCCTCTCTTGCTTCTGGGGTAGCCTGGTCAACATCTTCTTCGCAATAAGGTCGATTCTTCCCTTGTGTGTTAGTTTTGCATCATTTAATTCAATATGATCTAGGATATTAACTGAGAGAATAACCTGCACAACAAATCAAACACAAGAGACAATAGACACAAAGCATTTCACCAGGGAAACCATAAAGGAGAAAACCTCACAACTTCATCAGAGATAGAATGAGCAATAATACAAAACCCCAAAACAAATAGATGGTCTCCAGCAATGTCCTCCTCCTCCACTTGTGAGAACTCCTCCTCTCTCTCACTAATGTGAAGTGAGTGTGTGAATTATCAAATAGAGAGGAGCACCCTCTCTATTTATACTTTACCTTTCACTTAGCCTTAACCCCAAATAGGTCGACCCCTAAGTGTAACTGACTGGGCGGACTTCTCTAGGAGAGTCTAATAACCCATTAATAACTTAACTCTGGGGTCTAATGGCCCAACATACATGGGAGGATTGACCTCAATGACTTTACATGACCCAAGTACAATAATGACTTCTCCGACCAGAGGAATAAACATCTCCGTCAGAGGTAGAATAATAAAATACAAATACAATAAACAAGAGAATACATTCTGAAGTTACAAATACATCAACACTCCCTCTTAACAAGGAAGGTATTCTCTCAACACATTTCATCAGCACAAGTCTTCATAACTGGACCATCATCAAAGCTGGATCATCATCGTCACTGCTGCTTCTATCTCGACCATCAATCTCCAATCTACTCGTCATAGGAAGTTCTACAGAGCCAACCCTTTTTCATGTCGGATGTAGGCCTAGCCTCCATATAGGTCTTCATCATCTTTGTGAGCAAGCCATCAAGTATGTACATCTCAGGACTTATTATATGCCTCTGCAAAACCTGCAAGATCTCCCAAGACTGATTATATGCCACTGCAAAACCTAAAGGAGCATTCCAGGACTGATTATATGCCACTTGCAAAACTTGCAAGATCTCCTAAGAATGATTATATGCCACTGCAAAACTTGAAGGAGCATCCCAATATTGATTATATGCCTATGAAAAACCTATGTACCATATAGTTACCTCATCATCTTCTTATCATCTTGTTGTCAATGGAGCACAGCCCAGATGCACACAACACAACACTTACAATCACCGGCATGGAAGGACTTTGCTCTGACCATCTGGGAAAGGCTCAACACTTACATTAACGAACATGGAAGGACTAGCCTCTGACCATGTCATAAAGGATACAACAATTACATCAATGACCATGGAAGGACTTTCCTCTGACCATGTCTGAAAAGCTCAGCAATTACATCAATGACCATGGAAGGACTTTCCTCTAACCATGTCAGAAAAGCCTTAGCAATTACATCAATGACCATGGAAGGACTAAACTCTGACCAAGTCATAAAATCCACTCCCATCCCTTACATCTGCACCATGGGAGGAATTTGCTACCACCATGTGAGAAAGGCCCAGCCCTTACATCTACACCATTGGAGGACTTTCCTACCACTATGTGAGAATGGCCCATCCCTTACATCTACACCATAGGAGGAATTTCCTACCACTATGTGAGAATGGCCCATGTGCATTTACGTCTTCTGGACTCATCACTTCCCCTTGGAAGGAACCTCGATCCAAAGTACACCAAGCTTCTCTTTGAAGTACTCGAACTTCACTTTGGCTAGCAGCTTGGTCAATACATCGGCTATCTTCTCGTCTGTAGCAACATACTAGAGCTTCACTGCTCCTCTTTGCACCATATCCCTGATATAGTGATACTTGATCTCGATGTGCTTTGACTTGTCATGGAACACTGGGTTCTCAGACAACTTCACACAACTCTGGTTATCACAATATATACAAGTCACATCCAACTAGAGATCAAACAAATAAGACAGTAGCTTCCTTAGCCATACTTCCTCACAACTAGCCGAACAAGCTGCGACATACTCTGCTTCAACTGTACTCAGTGCCACGTAGGACTACTTCATGCTAAACCAAGAGATCAGACCTGATCCCATACTGAAGCAACAACCCAAAGTGCTCTTTCTATCAATGGCACTGTCTACTCAATCAGAATCAACATAACCCTCCAGGTTAATCTTCTGATTCGCATCATACTTGAGCCCATAATCAACCGTACCCTTCAGGTACCTTAGAATATGTTTTGCAGCAATCAAGTGAACATGTTTCGGATCCTTCAGGAACTAGCTCAATGTGTTCACAACAAAGCAAATATCTGGTCTCGTATTCGTTAGGTACATCAAGAACCCAATCATCTGACGATACATCGTGGCATCAACTGACTCTAGTGAAGCATAACTCAATAGCTTTAGGTTCGATGCCATAGGTGTGGGCATGGCCTTGCAGTCCATCATCCCGAACCTCTTCAATATATCTACTGCATGCTTCCCTTGTCCAAGGAAGATTCCATCCGCACTCTGCCACACCTCCATGCCTAGAAGATAATGCATCATACCTAGATCTCTACTTCACATTTTCCTTGGCTAAGGAAAAATCTCATCTGATCTCGGCCACATATCTAATCACAAGAATCATGCCAAGATTCTTTAACTCGGAGATCTACTCCCTCTGAAGTGGAGTTTTCTATATGTGAGTATTGTCCTCCCTCTATGATTGAACATCATTCACACTCTATATTGAGTGATTTTCTGCATATCTATCTATGCCATCTCCCGTCAGATGGGTCTACTGATATGAGCCTCAATATCACTCAAACTCTATGGTGAGTTCCTTCTTGCATCCATCTATATATACAAACCATCTTCAACCTCGTAGCAAAGGTTGAAATCCGCATCACCCATGGTGATCATCAAGCTCATCAAATGACTATCGATCCCGGGTACCTGTTGAACCCATACAAAGCTTTCTTCAATCATGTGATTCTCTATCAAATCCTGCAATTTTGCTAGATATGCACTTCTTCTTCATTTACACCATTCAAGAGAACATTCTTTTCATTTACAATCTGATCTATCTCTGGAAGTGTGTCTATCCATTGGAGCAAACATCTCGCCATGATCCTCTCCCTCTTTCTAAGAGAATCCTCTAGCCACAAGCCTTCTATAGTATGTTTGATTTGTAAGTCTTCTTGTTGAACATCCATCACTTGTTCTTTGGAACAGGTTTTCATCATCCTTCTTTTGTAGATCATAGCACATGATATTTCCTTTGTTTGGTTGTTGGGTAGACTCCCTCTCAATCTTTGCTTCCTTCCAGGAACTACTGGAGTGTGATCCCTCTTGATCTCTATTTTCCCTTTGTGATAGCATCATGATTATATGTCTTTGAACTTATATCCATCATGGATTATCATGTTTTCTAGTTATGTCTAACATACCCAAACAATGTCTTCTTTGTTCTCTTCAATGATTTAGAGACCTTGTGCTAGTAACCTATATCTCCTCAAGTCATACATGTCGAAATTGTTTGTAGTCTTCGCTATAATGGTAAAACCCTAATCATCCAAGGTATATCACTTGTAAACATCTTATATAGGTTCATGGTGCTAGGATTATTGAATATTAGTTCCATTTAAACCTCCTTCATTTCTGCCCTATGGGTCTTCCAACTTTGCTAAGGTTTCTTCTTATTTGGAAACCCTATTTTTCAATCTCCTTCCATGCACAACATTTTGGTGGAGGATTAATATCTATGATGAATGGATTCCAAATCCATTCTCAAAGTTTCCAATGTTGCATCAGGTCTCTCCAACATTGTATCAAGTCATTCCATAACTAAAAACTGAAAACCCTAAGTGACAGCTTCTTTCTCCTCTTCTTTGATTTCCTCCATTGAGTCATGTCTGATGTGCCGTATTGTTTCTGGTGTATCTCTAAAATTGCAGATCTGCAAGGTCTGAAACTTCATCCTATGGTATCTAGACCTATAATCTTTACAACCCCATAGGTTTGAGCTTCATTCGATTCTCCACCAGGGACATATGCTCATTTTCCCAACATGGCCTGTTTAAGGGATGAAAAAACATAGTGAACTTGTATGGAGTGCCACATGTCACTGTTTCAACTTCAGCCTTTGAAAATCGTACCTGTGAAAATACAGTCCGTGCCCTAACTATTAATTTTTATGAAATTCCATTTGGAGCTTCCTAGCCCGAGATATGACCTTTTTTCCTAGATCACTTGTTTAGGGCTTCATTCTGGAAGAGGCAGAAACCCTAACTTGTACGGATCATATCTCAGAAAGTGAAATGAATATGAGACTAAAATTTGGACACAAGGTACAAGAAAATTTCATATGTGGCCTGTGCAAGTTTTAGATCCTGAACCTTATCCAAAATTGATTTATAGTGAAAGTTCCACGATGACTAGGTTTTGCTATACAAAGCCCTAACTTTCAAATTGTCGCAAGTGGGACAAGCATCGTAAATGCCATACATGCCTTCCTTTAGGCTAGATCTGATACCATGTTAGTTTTTCATCATTTAATTCAATATGCTCTAGGATCTTAACTAAGAGAATAACATGCACAACAAATCAAACACAAGAGACAATAGATACAAAGCATTTCACCGGGGAAACCATAAAGGAGAAAACCCCACAACTTCCTCAAAGATAGAATGAGCAATAGTACAAAACCCCAAAACAAATAGATGGTATCCAGGAAGTCCCTCCTCCTACACTTGTGAGAACTCCTCCTCTCTCTCACTAATGCGAAGTGAGTGAGTGTGTGAATTATCAAATAGAGAGGAGCACCCTCTCTATTTATACTTTACCTTTCACTTAGCCTTAACCCCAAATAGGTTGGACCCTAAGTGTAACTGACTGGGCCCACTTCTCTAGGAGAGTCTAATAACCCATTAATAACTTAAATCTAGGGTCTAATGCCCCGACATACATGGGAGGATTAACCTCAATGAATTTACATGACCCAAGTACAATAATGACTTCTTCGACTGGAGGAATAAACATCTCCGTCGGAGGTAGAATAAGAAAATACAAATACAATGTACAAGTGAATACATTCCGAAGTTACAAATACATCAACATTATGGTCCTATTTCGCAGTATTCCATTCCCGTTCTCTCAAGAGACTCTCTCTCAGTCAGCCTCCTTTTCTTCTCGAGACACCAGAATATCAACCCATTCCTCAAGGTACAACACTCTTCGTAAGCCTCCCTTAGAAACTCGTCACTGCTCATGTCCATCTACCCCACATATTTCTATAGGATCCGCATTCACGCGATACCCTCAACCTCCTCACACTAATTTTTCTACTTGTCGGAAAACATCCTCAATATTCCTTTTTCGCAAACAAGCATCTTAATCCACAATTTTAACAACAACAAGAACCTTACCCTTGTCCCTTTGAAAACGTTTCTTTCTGCATTGCTATACGACTTGATGGTATCTACTACAAAATCAGTTATGTATCCCTTGAGGATACTATCCACCCAAAAATCAATAGCCCTCGTTACCTTGTTGTCGACTTGCTTCAGCTGTCGGATCAGTTCTGGGGTCCAACATTCAAGTTCAGTCCTTTGCCTTCTTATCAAACCACTCTTGGATCTCTGGTTTCATCAGATGCCACAGCATATCCTCTTCTTTTCTTCCTCAAGGTCTTAGAAACAGAACCATTTGTTGACACAACATCTATCGATAGGGGTTCACTACGCACTGTCGCCAACAAACACCAACCCAAACTCCCTTACACACTGGCCCGAAAAGGTTTAACCCTTTCCAGCAACACTTGCAGAGCAAGTTTAGTCTCACCCGAGATGGATAAGGGGGCTGTAGGAACCAAGTTTCCATAGTGGAGTTGAGGACATGTATCCAACACACATTACCCTTGTAGAAACTAGAGATTATATCCTTTGCAGTAAACTATTAACTCAGCATTCGCACATTAGACCATTTGCAAATTCAAGAGATAATAAGCATTAGAAACAACATATTTAACCTACTTATTCGCATCAACAACAATCATTCAACCCACAGAGTGTTAAACATGTTGCAAACATTCACATTCATCATTGCATAGAGACAGAGACATAAATGGAACCATAATCGAACATACTCATGCATTCATCAAAAACCTGTGGAATGAACTTCACAGAAATAGTCAATACACCATGTCGCGGATACAAAACAGATCAAAAGATGGATCAACTTCTTATCACTTGCTTGGATGCCCTTAGGATTAAAAATCTACTTCTATTTATATGCTACTATGCGGTTACAAAACGGTCCACATGACCAATTATAACTAATTTAACTATTCTTGTGCTTCCTCGAACTCTGTGCTTCCTCAAACTCCGTGAATGGTCCTTCTTTCACGGATTGTCCCTTTCGCACTCCAAGTGAACTGGTTTGTTTGTGAGTCAATATGGTATGTAATATCCCGATTTTGACCCTATTGCATTAAAATTGTAAACGATGTAAATATCGTTATTAAATCATGGTGAGGATCTCAAGGCCAAGGCCCCACCATCGATTTATCGTTTTATGTATCGGCAATTAAAAATTGATGCATATGGTTCTTGTGCTAGCCACGCATAATACAAATTAAGACATCATGTAAATATGAATTTTAATGAAATACCCACAACTAGCTATGCAATGCAACAAAGAGATGGGGGCATGATTTTCACAAGGAATAGGGATGGAAATATTCACATCCTTGAGCCAATAGTGTTTAGCCAAATGTCATTGAGAAAACCCATAAACCATCAACTACCCATTTTGACTTATGCACCCAATCATTTAATTCTTCCAAGAGTTGGTTGAGGTAGTTAATGCCTTGGGATTAGAGAGGTATGGCAGCCAATTTCATGTATGGGCAAGCCATTAATATGGAAAATTGTATTTTTGCTTCTTGGGGAAGAAAACACCCACAAAATGGTGCCCAAAGCCATTCTTCACCCATGGTATTCTCTCTCTCACAAAGTCTGAGCTAGCTGGAGCTTTCTCCTTCACATTTTCCATCTTTTTCCTACATTTTCCATAGCTGGGAGCTCATTTTTGTATTGCACAGTAGCTGGGAGGAATGGAGTCACAATTTAAGGGTTTATGGAGGTTGTTTTTGTCCCTTGAATGCCTATAAACATTTGCTGAAAATGATTTTTCTCTTCCAGGGTTGATTCCCCATTTGCCATATCGTTTTTGGTTGCCCACGTTTTTACTGAAACTAATGGAAACCCATTCTGTGAATCCCACTATCAAAACATTTCTCTTCATGCCCAACATTTTGTTAGAAAAACAGGATCGCAGAGCAATAACAATAAACAGAAATGCAAATATAATCACACATACACATTACAAGAGAGACACAGATATATCGTGGTTCACCCAACTTGGGCTACGTCCACACTGAATTTGCCAGTCCTTATTATTATTACCGTCCAGCAAGATGAAGGGATACAACCTGCAGCACAACCGTTGCACTTCCTCTTCTCTGTTTCACAGTCTCTCTCCAGATCTCAAAGATCTTTACAATGCATAAAACCTAATACATCAACCCTAGCCGTATTACAATGTCCTTCTTTTATAAGGGAAATACAATGGGAAAATACCACGGGATACCCAAAACCATGGGCCCGCAAAACAGCTGTTGAAAACAGCCCCAAAAATTTCCTTCGGGGGCGTTGCCCCCGAACCCCCATTTCTCGGGGGCGCTGCCCCCGGACCCCCCAGCCAGGGGGGATGGTCCCCCCTGGAACCCCGTGGGGGGGCGATGCCCCCCCACACCCCCCCCGCTGGGGTGAGTGTACGGTCCACCTACATATCATATAGAACTGGGGTACAAACACGGCTGATACAATATCATTTATGAGACTAGAAGATCTGGCTCCACAACCAACAATCTCCCACTTGGAGACTGATCACAACAACTCCACCGCTGCTGCACTTGCTGGACTTGGACTTGGCAAATTTCTCCTCTTCACCTTCATGCTAGAAGGCCAACTGAAACCGAGCACGAACTCAGTTTCTCTCTGGTCACTACCTTTGTGAACATGTCTGCAGGATTCTGGCTAGTATGTATCTTTTCCAACTTTAACAGTTCATCTTCCAGAACAGAGCGTATGAAATGGTACTTGAGCTGTATATGTTTAGTCCTAGAATGGAATGCTGAGTTCTTTTCAAGGTGAATGGCACTCTGGCTGTCACTATACAGTCTGCTATCCTTCTGCTTCTTACCCACTTCCTCCATAAACCTCTGCAACCAAATCATCTCTTTACTAGCCTCTGTAATGGCAACATACTCTGCTTCTGTTGTTGAAAGTGCAACAACCTTCTGTAGTTTTGAAATCCAGCTTACTGCTGTTCCACCTACAGTAAACACATACCCTGTGGTACTCCTCCTGCTATCCTTGTCACCTGCCATATCTGCATCAACATATCCCTGTAGAACAGTGTCTGAACCTCCAAAACATAATGCCTCAGTGGTAGTACCTCTCAAATACCTGAGAATCCACTGTACTGCCTTCCAATGTTCTTTACCTGGATTGTTCATATATCTGCTCACAACTCCCACTGCATGTGCAATATCTGGTCTTGTGCACACCATGGCATACATCAAGCTGCCAACTGCCGATTGATAGGGAACCTTGGACATGTAATCTGTCTCTTCTTGTGTCTTGGGACACATTTCCTTACTTAGACTGAAATGGCTAGCCAAAGGTGTACTTACAGGTTTTGCATTCTGCATTCTGAACCTCTCCAACACCTTTTGTATGTACTCACTTTGAGACAATGTCAATTTGCGATTTTTCCTGTCTCTCATTATTCTCATACCAAGGATTTGCTTTGCAGCACCCAAATCCTTCATCGCAAATGAATTAGCTAGCTTCCTTTTGAGTACATTTATATCCTGCATGTCAGACCCTGCAACAAGCATGTCATCCACATACAATAACAAGATAATATATCTTCCATTGTCTAGCTTCTTGAAATAAACACAGTGATCAGAATGACATCTACTATAACCTTGTTCTGTCATAAACCTGTCAAACTTTAGATACCACTGCCTTGGAGCTTGCTTCAAGCCATACAAGCTTTTTTTCAACCTGCATACCAGATCCTCCTTACCTTTGACCTCATACCCTTGTGGCTGCTGCATATATATTTCTTCCTCCAAATCCCCATGGAGGAAAGCTGTTTTTACATCTAATTGTTCAAGATGCAAATCTTCTACCGCCACTAGACTTAAGATAGTCCTAATTGAAGTCATCTTTACAACAGGAGAAAATATTTCATCAAAATCTATACCTTTCTTCTGTGCAAACCCCTTTACAACAAGTCCGGCCTTGTACCGCTTCTTACCTCCTTCTTCTTCCTTCAACCTGTAAATCCATTTGTTTTGCAATGCTCTTTTACCAGCAGGCAACTTAACCAAATCCCAAGTCTGGTTTCCTACCAATGAGTCCATCTCCTCATTCATGCCTTGCTCCCACTTCTTTCTAGTTTCCACCTGCATTGCTTCTTCATAACATTCTGGTTCACCAGAATCAGTCATCAATAAATAATACATTGAAGGAGAGTATCGTTCAGGGAGTCTACTTAACCTGGTAGATCTTCTTACAGTTGCAGGAGTTTCAGGTACTTGCTGCTGCTCTTGATTTTCTGGCACCTTCGGAACTTCATTTTCTTTAACTTCATCAAGCACTATGTACTCTGTGCTTTCCTTTTCCTGTTTCTTTCCCTGCAACTGATCTTTATACATGACCTTTTCATTGAATATCACATCTCTGCTCCTGATGATTTTGTTATTTTCATAATCCCATAAACGATATCCAAATTCATCAACCCCATATCCAATAAAGGTACATTTCTTGGATTTAGCTTCAAGCTTTGTTCTATTTTCCTTATCAATATGGACAAATGCTTCACAACCAAACGTTCTCAGAAATGAGTAGTTTACCTTTTTATCTGTCCATGCTTCCTCTGGAATACCACCATCCAAAGCACTTGAAGGTCCTCTGTTTATTAAATAAACAGCAGTATTTACAGCATCCGCCCAAAACTGTAAGGGCAACCCTGCATGCAGTCTCATACACCTTGCACGCTCCATGATCGTTCTGTTCATCCTTTCTGACACACCATTTTCTTGTGGTGTTCCTGGGACTGTCTTCTCTCTACGAATCCCATGGTATGAACAGTAACTATCAAATTCCTTGCCGCAGTACTCACCTCCATTATCAGATCTGAGACACTTCAATCTTTTTCTTGTCTCATTCTCAACCAAAGCTTTCCACTTCTTAAAAGTAGCAAACACATCAGATTTCTGTCTAATGCAATAAACCCAAGTTTTTCTAGTTGCATCATCAATAAATGTAACATAATAATGAGAGCCACCAAGAGATTGTACCTGAGCCGGTCCCCATACATCTGTATGCACAAGCTCTAATTTTTCATTCTTCTTCTGTTTCCCAACCCTGAGAAATCTGACTCTCTTCTGTTTTCCATAAACACAGTTTTCACAGAATTCCAAACTTACCTGCTTCAAATCCGGCAGCAACTTCCTTGAGTGGAGAATCTGCATCCCCTTCTCACTCATGTGGCCAAGCCTATGATGCCACAATGCTGTATCTGTTCCTGTGGAAGCTAAAGAGATAGAATGGTCAGTATTATGAGGACATAAATACAACGTACCTACTCTGTCTCCTTTTGCTATCACCATTGATCCTTTAGTGATCTTCCACCACTTTTCTCCGAACGTAGATAGACAGCCGCCATCTCCCAACTGCCCTGTTGAGATCAGATTTCTTTTCATAGCAGGAATATGCCTAACATCTTTCAACAACCAATCAGTTCCATTCTTAACTTTTATCCATACCTTACCCATTCCAACAATTTTACATGGCTCATCATCACCCAATAAAACATGTCCAAAATTGCCAGGAACATACTCATGAAAGTATTTCCTATGGGGTGTAGCATGACATGAAGCTCCTGAATCTACTACCCAATAATCACTAGTATTATCTAATGCAAGAATCAAAGAATCTTGTAACACATCACCTGCTACATTTGCTTCCTGGGTAGTCTCCTTCTGTGCATCTCCTTTCTTCTTTAGAGATTTGCAGTCTTTCTTCAGATGTCCTTTCTTTCCACAGTTCCAGCACTCTATCTTTCCCAGTCTGGACTTGGATCTGCCCGTTTTAGACTTTCCACGATTACCTTGGCTCTTTCCTCTCTCCTTTTGTCTTCCTCTGCTTTCCATGGTCAACGCATTACCTGATGTCTCACCTGTGCTTTTTCTTCGCATTTCCTCGCTAAGAATAACACCAATAACATCATCAAACTTCAAGGTGTTTGAACCAGAGACAGAGTTACTTACAGCCATGACCAAGCTATTCCAGCTTTCTGGCAATGAACACAAGATTAGAAGAGCCCTAACCTCATCATCAAAGTTCACACTTACAGAACTTAACTGATTTGTAACCGTATTAAACTCATTTAAATGATCAGTAACAGATCCACCTTCAGACATCTTCATATTAAATAAACGCTTCATTAGAAATACCTTGTTGGAAGCCGAGGGTTTTTCATACAGCTTACCCAATGCTTTCATCAAACCCTCTGTTGTCGTTTCTTTTGAGATATTGAAAGCCACCGACGAAGCCAGGCTCAACCGTATTGTTCCCAGAGCCTTTCTGTCAAGAACCACCCATTCTTCGTCCTTCATAGTCGTCGGCTGCTTTGCTTTTCCTCCCAACGGTAAGAATAGATCCTTCTGGTATAGATAGTCCTCCATTTGCATCTTCCATAACCCGAAGTTTTGGCCGTTAAACTTCTCGACCTTAAACTTTCCTTCTTCTGCCATTGCTCCCACTCGAACCAGAAACCCTAGCTTCCTGCGGGTTTAACTGCCAAATAGACCTTTGGCTCTGATACCAATTGTTAGAAAAATAGGATCGCAGAGCAATAACAATAAACAGAAATGCAAATATAATCACACATACACATTACAAGAGAGACACAGATATATCGTGGTTCACCCAACTTGGGCTACGTCCACACTGAATTTGCCAGTCCTTATTATTATTACCGTCCAGCAAGATGAAGGGATACAACCTGCAGCACAACCGCTGCACTTCCTCTTCGCTGTTTCACAGTCTCTCTCCAGATCTCAAAGATCTTTACAATGCATAAAACCTAATACATCAACCCTAGCCGTATTACAATGTCCTTCTTTTATAAGGGAAATACAATGGGAAAATACCACGGGATACCCAAAACCATGGGCCCGCAAAACAGCTGTTGAAAACAGCCCCAAAAATTTCCTTCGGGGGCGTTGCCCCCGAACCCCCATTTCTCGGGGGCGCTGCCCCCGGACCCCCCAACCAGGGGGGATGGTCCCCGCTGGGGTGAGTGTACGGTCCACCTACATATCATATAGAACTGGGGTACAAACACGGCTGATACAATATCATTTATGAGACTAGAAGATCTGGCTCCACAACCAACACATTTTTGATTTTGCTGTTATTTGAATCCCTGTTTTGGTTTGAGCTTGTGAGCAAGAAATTAGGAGTGGGAGTGGACCAGAATTGGCTTGATAAACCTAGTGAGTAAAGTAACCTCTCAAGAAGATCAAAAGGGCTAGCTACTCTTCTATGCACACCTTGAACTGTACTAGATTGGAAGGTATGGCCTGAGGGACTGTGTAGTAGTGAAGGGAATACTTCCTTGTGTCGGGTGTGTAGGTATTGTGGGGAACCAATCCAGATAGATCTTGTAGAGGTATCCTTAGCTCTATGGTTGAGCTCACTAGCTTAGCAATTCTTCCTTTCCATTGCCTTAGTAGCCTGATAAACCCAACTGTAGATTGGATTGTTCGATTTTGGTGTATATCTGGTTATGTGTGAGTCTGTTGTTCCCTCTTTCCTTGTAGAAATCATGCCCAGCTCGGGGGTGGTAGTTGTGCTAAGAGATTGATGAGCACAATTGGAATATGGTTGGGTGGAACGTTGTTGCGGTATAGCTATTTTCTTGAGGCTACTTTGCTATAAGATAAGTACTCTCTTGTGTTAATTCTGTAATGTATTTATTTGATGACTATCTTGAATGTATGCTAGATGTGTAATAGAATTTTCTTCCATTGTGTTTCTTGCATATATATATATATATATATATATATATATATATATATATATACACATATGCATATGTCACTTTTTATATTATGTGAATCTTATTAATAATCATGGGGCTAGATTCCCATCCTTAGCATCACGTTCTCTCCATCGCACTGGTATGATGGGAGGGGATGTTACATGGGAGGCCAATGCCATCTCCAACGAATATCGACAAATGGCACAATTTGCTAGAGCTCTTTGGAAAAGAGCTCTTACATGGTACATGACTTATATAGAAAGAACACCTACTACAGCAAAGGCCCATATAAAAGAACAATTTATGTCTTTCTTCAAAACTCCTACTGCAAAGTATCTAGCTACTAAGAAATTGAAAACCACTTCTCAAAAGCCAAAAGAAACTCTGAGGGACTACGAAAAAAGATTCGAAGACTTGTTGATCCAGATTGAGTACCACATTGAAGAACATTTGTTGATCCAATGGTTCATGGCTGGATTACTACAGAAAATTAGAATGCACATCCATCTACATGATTTCACTACATATGAATATGCATTGACAAAAGAATTACAAATATAAATGGATGATGATTATCCTATAGCTCCTGTCGACTGTTGCATTGAAGAACTAGAGAATATGCAAAAATCCATTCATGAAATGAGCCTTAGAGGAGTCGACCTATGGTGTACAAAATGCTCAATAGTAGGCCATACAAAAGATTACTGTCGACAAGATGACCAACGATAGGACGTTCGGTTTGTACAAACAAAATGCTTATGTGACATCTACCAAGAGCACAACTCACATTCAACAAAATATTTTCCCTACAATATGAAGAATGATCAAGTTCGATGGTGTTCCATATGTGATGTTAGATCCCATTCCACAGTAGAATGTAGTTTAATTTGAAGAATGAACAAAACTATCATGCATTATATCAGACTAATATTGTCGATCAAAGGAATTTGACAGAAACGAAAGATATCATAGAAACGAGGGCTGACGATCTGATCAAAGAAATGACAACTTCAACCGACGAGGAGGATTCCAAGGTCGGGGTTGAAACAATGGAAATCGAGACCCTTGACCACGTCGACCATTGCATTGCTTTAGGTTCCTTAATGAAGAACATCTTTTTGCATATTGTCCCTTCAAATATCGGACAAATATCAAATTTTCACTACTACAGGACGGGGATGTTTAAGACATTTTTTTAAGACAAAATTAGCATTTTGTCTTAAAATTCCATTTTAGATTGATTTGGGGATGTTTGAGACATTTTTTTAAGACAAAATTAGCATTTTGTCTTAAAATTCCATTTTAGATTGATTTTATATTTTTAAGACGATTTTTTAAAATTAATTAGTTACCATTTTGTTTTAAGATCTAATTTATATTGCTTTAATTTTTTTTAAGTTCTTAGTTGCTATTTTCTTAATAGAAACTGATTTTTTTCCAAAAGAAACTGATTTTTTTAAGGAGGGAAAGAAAATTGGGGTTTTGCAGCCAGAAGCTTTCACAAGATAGTTCTCTTCCATTACTCGGATGGCTAGATTTCCAGGGCTGTGAGCTGACTATGAAGAAATTATCCAGTCAGAGGGATGAATGTTTGCAGAGAATGACAGATAACAGCTGCGGTTGTATCAAGGACGAGAATGAGAGTCTGATAGATGTGCTCATACATTTATTGTTTAAACCCCAAAATTTCTGTAACGACGATACCATCATCCAGGACACTATTGCGGTGAGTGTCCCCTTCCCTTTCAATCTTGAAGGCAATTTTAGCTAGTCCTCTCATGATATGGGAGCCTATTTTTCATTCTGTCAAAGTAGGAATGTGTTTGACAAGATTGTAACTGATGCCTTTTATTTTGCAGAGCTTGATAAGCGCAGGAACGAAAATTATTTGATATGTAATGTGGGAACCGTGTATAGTGCAGCGAGTATAGTGCCCTCCAGAACGTTTGTTAGTTGCACGGCTTCCAATCAGGTCAGTTATAACAACCAGCATGTCCTACTCTTTGTTTATATTCTTGCGGGATGATTGTAGTCAGCTTAGCTTCGCTTCTTGATTCGAGCTTCAACAAGCACCTGGGAGCAATTGCTGGTATGAATTCTTTCTCTTCCTTTATTCGTTTGGAATTTTCTTCTTCTTCTCTTTTCTTGGACAGTTACACGCGCACATAACGCTCCGTAAACATACCAAAAAATGCGGGGATCTATCATTTGTCGATTCTGTATAACTCCAATAGAGAGCCGAGTCCGAGTTTAGACTAGTTAATATATTCTTCAGGAGATGTATTTATTCACTTCGAAACAAAACATAAGAAGAGGAGCGTCAGATGAAATGGCTACCGGATGTCTGAGCGGTTCGCCACAGATCATTCAGGAAATTATCGGGTAGGCGCAGGTTTCAATCTTATTATGTACTCCTGTCTCTTTGTTTTTTCTCTTGGATACTTGATAAATTCGGCGTTATGTTAGATAGACTGTACCCAATGTTTAAATTGGTCAGTGTTACTGTTTCTGAGTTGGTATCCAATGTTTAGACTGGGATTTGTTTGGGATATTTCCCAATCGATACTTCACAAATTTGACCTTCAGATAAATGTGTGCAGTGTAATATGAACTTTGGTATAGAATGTTTAGTTTGGGATTAGTATAGGAAATTTGCCAACTAAAACTTAATGAATTTGGCCTTTAAGATAAAATTAGGCGAGTGTTTTATGAGCTTTCTGAGTTAATGCTACCGATGTTTAGATTGGGATTTGGCTAAACAAATTTTCTTAAATAAAAGTGCTGGAAACTCCATCATATTCTATGAAACGTTTTCATCTTAATTGCAATACAAAGTTTATCTGGTTTGGTTGAGAGTTTCTAGCAGCAGCATTATATATAATAGAGGTAATTTGTATCCAGAGATACAGTAAACTTTGTACTCCAATTCCAACCATAGTAGCATAATTAGAGTAAGAATACAGATAAAAATAGTTTGAATAAGAAAAAATAAATAATGAAAAATCTAGTATGAATATACTGAAGTAGAATGTTTACATGTAATATTTTTAATCAAATATTCACAAATACACCATAAATGTACATAATATTTATATAATAAAATCAATCATTTATTTAAAAAACAAAAAAAAACAAAATATCAAGAACCTAGAATACTTTTAGTGTGAGATTGCAAGTAGTTATTAATAATTATTTTAATAAGATAGTATTAAATTGAATTGTATTTTTGTTTTATAATATTCAAATAATTAAAGTTTGTTTTTTTTAAATTGTTTTTAAAAATTTAATTGTTCACTAGTAAAAACCCATATACTTATTACACCTACACTGAATATTGTTAGTAGAACCAATTAAACTGCTGAGAGTCAATTAAACTGCTGTTTTTATGCATTTAGATGAACCATGTTAATATCTTTCAAATATTGGAAATATTTTCTTATAGTTAAGACCATAGCGGGCTTAATTGTGGGTAAACTTCATAGTTAAGAGTCCTTGAGCCAGAGGAGTACTGGTTACCCTACTGGTTAACAGTTGCAAGCCTCCAAAATGATGTTTGATGCTATCATCATTCATTTAGCTAGTTTCCATTCCACTTCTTCCCCTTCTTCACCATGAAAAATTATCATAGCTTAATGACTTACATGATTGGCTGGTATCTTACATATCATCTCCTTACGTATAGGTACTGTATCTTATAGCATTCTGACCTATAGCTTAATGACTTACCAATAATGACTTACATTATTGGCTGGTATCTCCCATATCATCTCTTTACCTATAGGTACTGTATCTTATAGCATTCTGACCCGTACCTATAGGTACTATATCTTATAGCATTCTGACCCGTAGATAATGTGATGATGTTCATACAGTAAATGACATTGGATTGTTAGATTTTCTTTTGTTGATAATGGTGTAGAAATTGCCTTCGTTTTTATTATAAATATGGTGATTGTTTGAAAATGTGCATATACTGTGTCATATGGAGTGGTTTTGGATGTTTGCTTTGTTATTGAAATAGGGTGTTAGCTAAATGGTGTTCATAATACTATGTTTTCAGGAACAGGGACTAGAGTCGCTGGCTTGTAACAGCAATGAATTATCATCTCCTTTCTTAGTTGGAGTTTGGTACGCAGATCTGAATATGGATATGCAGACATTCATGCAAAAATCCAAGAACTATTATTTAAGGTAAATCACAATATTTTGTTGTCTGACTCTGTGTCTTCTTATTTCAACTTTATATAATGTATTTGATGATCTTTTATATGTATTTTCATTACAGTTTGTAAGTTCCCAGACACGAGTAGTGGAAGATAGCTTCAAGATTATCAAATGATCATAGGCTATATCTAGCTCTCAACAATATTTTTAATACTTATAGTGAAGACACTAGTGTCTATAAAGGAGATCCCATTCAAGATGTAGAGATCGTTTGACTCATTCAACTCCAATTGGCATCTCCCATAGGAAGTAACCAAACCAACACTATTAGTCAAGCAACTATAAAGCCCATAGTATTCAAATCATATACGTATGGCTTATCTTGTATGCTTAATCTATACAATTTAGTTAATTCGTGATAAAATACGGATTCACTGTTTCACATACCCTTATTTCCATAATAGATTGAATATGATGACTGTAGTTACCCAATTTACTTCAAAGCTGCTTACGCTTTATACTACTTTTTTTAATGTGAGATCAATGGCACTCATACTTCATTAGTATTGTATATTACAGCAGTGTATAGACCTAATATAAGCCTGTACATACATGTATTCTCTGTATCAATCCCATTCGTAATATCAGTACTATCTAGTTGGCTCTTTTCCCATAGGTAAACCACCAACTATAGGTATTGAATTATTGAATGTTGGCTTGTATAGGTAGTAGCAATCCCATAATGATGTTAATAGAGTTTCTATACTATCAATATTGTGAGGGAACTGAATTTATGTGGCAACAAGTCCATTTTATTCCACTTTTACCGTAATATCTTAAATTGAAGATAGTACCTAATAGTGTGATGTTGTTGCAGACATAGTGAAAGGAACTGTCACTTCAACACTTGTACACCAGTGATCATGTGATTGGATAAAAGATAATTTAGTGAATAAAATGCTTTGCACATTTTTTGTGGACTTTTAAGTGGATTAACTTGTGGTCAATGAACGGATGGGTCACAAGTTAAGTGCCATGAACAAGTTATCTATTACTTGTTCTCCATGCTTACTTATAATCACCTATTGTTTATGCCTAAGCTACTTGTTACTTTCTTTAGTTAAATGGGTTGTTTGTCACTACCTCTTATCCATGCATGAGTAAGAGTTATCCATGCATCAGCTACGAATTTTGAAAGAAGCCCATAAAATAAATAGGGAAAGTACACTTGTCTCATCCTCTTCAATTTAGGAAAAAGAAAGATAGTATTCCACCCCAAATTCTAAGATATAAACACGTATAGTGTAAATATTGAAAAACTCAAACCAAACACATGATTGCTTCATTATCATTTCAAATTAATCCAAAAGTCTCGTAATTAAATGGATCAACTATCCTCATCCTAACCTCAAACGGGGCGATTTAAGCCAAGAAGAAAATGAGATCATTATCAAGATTCATTTTATGCTGGGTAAAGATCAACTATCCTCATCCTAACCTCAAACGGGGCGATTTAAGCCAAGAAGAAGATGAGATCATTATCAAGCTTCATTTTATGTTGGGTAAAAAGAAAGAAAACTGGATTTGATTACAATCATTACAATCACATTTTGGCCATGCATACAAGCACAACTATTGATTTATTTATGTATGTTGCAGGTGGTCTTTGATCCCAAGCAAATTGCCATGACAAACATATAATGAGATAAATAATTATTGGAACACAAATAATATGTGCAATCTCTATGATAACTACATATGAATGAGTGAAATACACTGAGCATTTAATGCTTCTTGTGCTCATTGCTTTAAAAAAACTCTAAAAAATACAAATATTCTTCTTGTATATGAAGGTGCAGGGTACAAGCTCAATGGTAGAGCATCTGCATTATAATGCAGAAGATTGGTGGTTCGATTCCACCGTGCCCTATCATAAATATTTTCATTCTATCACTAATACATAGAGGAGGTATTGAGACAATATTTGTGTAAATTGTCTCAACTTAAGACAAAAGAAAAATTGTGTATTGTCTTAAATATTGTCTTTAAGCAAGTGTCTTAAACTATTGTCTTAAATTTAAGACAATAGTTTAAGACAATAATTTAAGACAATAGTTTAAGACACTCGCTTAAAGACAATATTTAAGACAATACACAAATTTGGTTTTGTCTTAAGTTGAGACGATTTACACAATTATTGTCTCAAATATTGTCTTAATACCCCCCTCTGTGTAGTAGTGTTTGTACAAAGTGTGGACTAGTTGATCACTTCTTGGAGGATTTCCCCACCATAATTGAAAATATTGCTAATCAAAAGAATGTTAACATATTGTCTAGTGTTCCCAAGTCTAATGTTGTTAAAAATAAGAATATTCGTATTGTAACTCGATAAGGAACTGAAATTGGTGTTGATAATCCAAAAATTAGTAAATAAAAAAGCAAATATTATTATCCTAACCTAATCAAACAGAAGCAATTATATAATAATGCAACAAAATATTTCAAGAACTGGCATCACAAGAATACTATGACGAATCTCGACAAACTGATATTAATGAACTTCTCAAATTAATAACCAAAGAAGAAGCAATCACAAAGTTAATAGATCTAATGCATAACATCGAAAGCAAGTCTGTTGAAGAAAATCAAACCAAAAATCTATGTCGACTAAATGACGATGCTAGGATAATGGAGAATGTAACCAACCTCGATCCAAACATTTGATGTAGATCCCCATTAGAGCTTTTCAATCCATGCACTCGAATCTGCAAATTAGTCTTGACAGCCAATATACAACAAGTACATATAATATATAAATGGCATTAACATCATCAATAGCAATGGCCCATGATATAACAAGTAAATACAACCCAATGTATGATAAACAACATTTACAACATTAATGGACGAGAATATGAGTATTTCTATTAATAAACAAGAAGAAGTACAATTTGATACGACCTCTTGCCAGCAACCAATCTGAACCAAGATCTGGATCAATCCACTTGTGCCTCCACCACTTCAATCCTCCATGAATGGAAAAATCAAACTATGGTAGGAGTTTGGAAGGTGAACATAAATGGTTCACAACTACAAGGATCAATGAGTGTAGACTCAAGATAGGAAAAAATCCACTAGAGTTCTCTTGCTCTTGTTTCTCCCCCCTTCCATAAGCCATATGTGCTCAATATATATTCCTCTCAAAGGTAAGTGAAAGGACACATTGAGTCATTTCTTGGGCAGATGGAGAGTCAAAGGTCACCCAATGACCTCTTTTTGGGAGTAAAAAGTAATAAACTAGTGATTTTTACCATTTTACATGCTACCCGTGGGCTATAGTGATGCAACTCGCAGGTACGCTGGCTATAGTGATGCAACAAGCGTACAAGGGAAAAAATAGGGAAAAATAGTGTTTGAAGGATATAAAATGGTTCTGAGTCAGTGGAATGGATCCTCAAGGCCAAAGAGTGCTGATTCTCACAAGGTGGAAGATTATGTTGTAACAACTTGTGTATAATTCGATGTACACTAGGAAACAAACTCAGGAAATGCTATAATCTAGTCTGGGAAGAAGAATATGAAAGAAGAATGGAACACCCTGTGTGCATCTGTGCCCTCCTTACATAATTTATTTAACCTGGCCTTTATTTCTATAATTGAAAACCTAACTGTAGGGTCAAAAACATCCTTATCCTTGTCTTCTAAGGCATCTTTTACTATAATATTTTCAATATTTGTGATCTCTTCCATTCTTTCTTTGTGAACAGGTTATACAACTGACAGCACGGGTTTTTGGAACCTACCTGACACTGACAAGCCCGCAATTTGATGTGTTCTGTCACTTTCTCGTTTCACACCCATATGGAACCTTTTGACGTTGACGCTTCACAAGACAAATGTCAATTTTCACATGTATTTCACATTTTTATAACCCAACTCCCATTATTTCTCCTGCTTCTTCATTGGCGGGAACTTGTCTGATCCATTGATCTTTTGCGCTATAACCTGAACCATCAGATTAGTCACCTTTTTACCATCTTCTTCTTTAACATGTCTTACAAACTGTCTCTACCATTGGATGCTACCCAGCCTTGATCTCGACCATTAAATTTTTGGTGTTATAACCCACAAAGGTGGTTTCTCACAACGCCTAGGCAATTTCCTTTACCACTTTTTCCATTTGTGAAATGCTCTAGTGTTGACACGTGCATGATGGTATCCCATTTTGCAACCACTTACTCCTTCAGTTTTTCGCGCAACTTGGTACTACAGACTCATTTTGGATTGTTGATTCAGTTGATCCCCTATCGATTAATGGTGGAACTTGCATGTTTTCTATCTCCTTCCTTTATTTCCTGGTGGGGCCTCATTCCATTATCCTCTATTCTCTTTCCCAGTGGAAAAGTACTTAAGCCATCAATCTTTCCTAAAGGAATCCAAACCATCAGATTATTGACCATACATATACTTTTCGACAACCACTCTCTGCCGCTGGATATTTTTCACATTTGAGCTTAGCCGTAGATCTTCGATATGGAAACTGACAAGAGTGGTTTCACGTGGTGTCCAAGTGGTTTTCCATACCACCTTTTTGATATGTGAAATGCTGAGGGAACGACACGTGGTGGGTGGTTTGTAATTTCGCAACCGCCTATCTCTTCACTTCTTTGTGCATCTTGGCACTATGAAATCATCGTGGTCCATCGATATGGCGATCGACGATCAATGGTAGAACTTGTCTACCATTTAACTTTTCTCATTCAATTCTCCAACAAATTTTTATCTCGTTATCTGTCTTGCTTTTTCTCCAACGAAACTCCTCTTCCATCGTCGATCTTTTCTCATCGCGATCATGACCATTGATTACTTCACATCATTTCCAAGGCATTTCATTTAACTTATTTTATCCCTTCTTTGGTATGGCCGTTGGTCATATAGATCATTTTTATGGGACTTGGGGCCTTCCTCACCAAACTTAGGATATATCAAAACAAGTTTTTAGATTGGAAATATTTCATTCATATTGGAAAAATACTGTGCCAACAAAAGCAAAGGAGCTCGACTTCTACGCCATGGTCGACCAAATATTTGCAGAACTTGGCCAACAATCTAATACAAACATACAAATACCACCACAAGAAAATCTTGTCGACCAACCAATGGTTAAACCTTTGACAGATGCCGAAAAAGAAGAATATTATGAAGTGTGAATCCACCTGAACACCTTTACCCTCAAATATGAGCAAATTGTCGACATCAACCCTTTAGGGATTGCGATGACTCCTCACCAAGATCTGGTGAATGCAGCCGAGAAATCAGATGATAGTACTCAACCGGATACTCCACTTTTGGAGTATGCATTAACAAAGGACAACATTTGTTGAGTTGCCGACGACATATTCAGATCTAGACAGACCTGGTAAAACAAAATACAGGGAAAAGGAAAGTGAAATCTTATCCTCCAAGAACCAACAGAAGATGATAATATTGAACTCTTCGATCATGCATCTGAGGTACTGGAAGATGATGCTAAGAATAATACTTATGTTCCTGAGCAACTATCAAATTTTCTTACAGAGGAAGAACAACAATAGATACAGGATCCGCCAAGCAAGAAAGTCAAATTTGCATACAAGACACATGTCGACCTTACCCAAAGTCCACCACCTCCATCTCCAATTGTTGTCATGGAAGAAGACATCATAGTGACTTCTTTAACCACTATTACACCTCCACCCACATCTTCAACTTTCAGTCTCATTTTTATACAGTAGCTTCTCACTCCTTTAAGAGCGAAAATATAGACTAATTTTGATTTACAAGAGTTCATTAACTAGTTATCCTCAATCCTCCCAAATTGGAAGAGGCTTATTATAAAGAAACCAGTTGTAGGTGACCCTGACCAGCAACCCGAATTACCCCCGCCTGATGTTCACATATCCAAACAACTACCCCCACATCTAGCCTCTGACCCAAACATTGTCGAACACACTGAAACCATCATAGAAAAAAATCATGATCCTAACAACAATGTTGTTTCACAACAAACAACTACTTTTACACCCTTACCAATCAAATACCTTGCTTTGGTGCCATCCCTGACTCCTTCAGAAGGCCTAGTTCATTCTAACACCCTTCTTGAATTTTTCGAGCCAACTACTAAACCTTACTCGACAAACAATCAAGAAATACCTTTGTCACATGAAAAACTGACCCCGACTGACTTACCCTCTCCCCTCCGACAGATTTCGGCACAACTGACTTACCAACCTCACCTCCTACCACTTCCCCATAGCAGATCGAATAGACCGAAGTCACTCCAGTACCTCCGTTGGATACAACCAAGATACCCTCCCATCCCACTGCCGACCTAACTCTTGTAGCACTAGTGGAGCAGCAAACTAAAGAAACACAAGCAACACAAGACAAAGAAGTTTTCGACAAGGAAAAAGCAGCGGAGAAGCAGAAAGAGCTTGAAAAAAAGAATGAGAAAAATAAATAAAATACAAAGAAGAAGCAAAGAAGAGAAAAGAAAAAAAAAAGTAGAAACAACAACAACATCTCCAACACCTCCAGCAACAACCTCTCCTTACTGTACATTTGGATCAACTAGGTCCTATTTCCATGTTCGACCCTCGACAAGCAAAAGAAGAAGAACTTGATTTGCTTACAGATGCTATTGACCGAGAACGTAGGAAGAGAAGAAATGAAGACAAAGAGGGCATTGAAAAACTCTAAGCAGAACAATCTTCATTTTTTACTAAGTGTGAAAACTTAGTCCAACAAGTGGTACCTATCCCGTCGAGGACCGAAATTGAAAACCCTCTTGAAAAAGCATATGCATTACTTGAAAGTGTCGTGTCAACCCTAAAAGAACAGTTGGCCAAGGAACGACAAGATCAAGCTGAAGAAACATCTATCATCATGACAAACCAGTACATGGCCTTTACAGAAGCACATAGTTTGTTAGCAAAATATGCCCAGGAATCTGCTACGACTACAGAAGTATTGCGCAACTGGTATACCCATTATGGCAATGTGTTTGTCGAAATGCAGGAAAATTAAGATCTCCGTAACACCCTACAACAACAATGAAAGACTGTCAATGAAGCTTTAACACAAACCCTCCAAAATCAGATCAGAATGAAACACAGCAGCCTAGCAAAGCTTGAGAAGAAAGAAGATCAGTGGATCACACAAGCTCGAGTAAGCCTGACAAATGTCGACAAGATCAGGCCACATCTCCATCAACTACTCTCCACTGCCGAAAAAAAAACACTAATACTGGGACAAGATATGAGAAATATGCAAGTCCGATCTATTCACGACAAAATGGAGAGCCTGTCTAGCCTCACTACTCTCACCATTGACATTCAAAATGCACTTCATGCTTGGGAAGACTTTTAGCATCAGCTATCAGTATCTATAGAAGCCATTGTCGAAATATGTTTCCAACAACAACTGTCTTCTAGCACCAGTCATCACCAGTAGTAACAAAAAATTATTCTTATTGCTCAGTCATTCAAGTTTTCATCTCCCCATTTCTTCAGGACGAAGAAAGGTTTTGTTGGTGGGGGAGATGTCGAGGTATCCTAGTCAACCGCCCGACTAGATCCTCCATTTGACTACTTTGTAAAATATGTTGGAATATTACGTTGATCATTAAATGTCGAGTCGGTATACATGTCGAGTCGGTCAGTTGAACCGACAGGAAGTTATGTAACTATATGTAAACTGTATAAATAGGTTGGAGAGATGGATATAAGATTTGTTGTGATATATTGTCAATCATCTATGTACATGTTCTGCTGAGTAATAGGAATACTTGTTGATCCCATCTCCATTACTTGTATATTGTTCTTATCTTTATACTTGCTTATTGATTATATAACATGTATCGCTAGTAACTATGCAATCCGCTCAACTACAACATAGATGAACAATATACTTTCAGTGGTATGAGACTATGAGGAATGAGAAAAGAAGAGGAAGAGCATACTATTATGACATATATGGGTGACTCCAACCTCAAAACTCATGAAAAATTATTGAACCTCCTTTGTTCCCTTTTAGGCTATTTTTTATGTCATCTGATGATGACTATTCCCTAGATATATTCCTTTAGGAAATAGACACGCAACCATACTCCAGTTATGGAACCTAAATCTACTACCATGGCTAGCATAACTAATTTTCGGAACAACTTAACCCATTACGCATTCTCTGATGGCCTCCACTCCTCGTGTCGCTCTTGCCATATGATCGTTTGAAAGATAGAACCAATTCTAGTACAGAAAAACATCGAAGTACCCTATTTGGTACTTAACATCATCGGTGAATAAATATTTTCCATGTGGTACTAGAAAAAAATCACTCGATGATATGTTGGACAAGATTCGTTGCAAGAAGGGATAAATACCATTTCCCCACAATGCATTGTAAAGTGGACTTGGCATAAAAGGCATAGTGCTCAACACATCTGCCTAAAATTGCAAATGATCACTCCTTTGGGCCTCCATAAAATATAAAAATGCAGGGTGAATGATGGGAGAGTGATCTGTGAGAGGAGTATTCTAAGCCACTTTTGCAAGAGGAAACCTGCATTTCCTCATGAAATTTACTGAAAGTGGGATTTTAATCTCCATCCATCAAGCCAATTTCATGAAATTTACTAAAAGTGAGTAGTGGTTCGGAGTGATTGGTGAGATTTATAAATGAAAATAGTTGAAACCATCTTTATGGGGGAATGGGTTACCGCATAACTACAAAAAAATACTTTCAAGATGGGAAATATTGGATACATGGATATAGAGGGAAAAAATGTGAGACCAACACCTCTGAGGTAAACTCGATGGTGGACCTATGATAACTAGGACCACTACAACCTTATTTATGAATGAAGGTGCGATTGAATATAGTTCTTGTTAGACATAAGATAGCCAGAAAATAATGATCAAAAGATCCGGCGGATAATAGATAATATCTTAGAGATATTTTTCATGCATGGATGTCTGGGATGAGGGGGAAAGTAGGCACATGTGAATAGCTTGTAACGATGGCCAACAAGGTGTATAGATGAAGTGATTAGACATTGCAGATTCTATAGGAAATGAACAAGTGAACCCTTCATAATTTTAAGTGGCATTCGACCTGACATGAGTTTCCGCTTCAGACGAGTCACATATATTTTTGTTTATTCAGACTAAAACACATCACTGTGAACAAAAGAAAACCAATATTTCTTGATTGCTGCTCACTTACATGCTCTAAGGATGATTTATAATTATTTGATAAGGTATCATGCTCAGGCTTTAGTTGTTGACTGGCTTCATCCTACCTTTTCTAACCCATACCTTGATCCCTTCTAATGACCGTTTCTCACTTTGGGAGGAAACCTTGTGATACCATTCAAGCCTTGAGTGACAAGAATTCCCTTAGACCTTGTCTTGCATTATTATGCTTCTAGTGATTGTGATATTCTAAGCAGAGGTTGGATTTGATCTGAGCTGTGGGTGGATATGTTTCTCTTAACACCTCATCGTGACCTTAGAAATATTGACGTCTAGGGGATTTCCCCATCAAATACGTGATTTAATATTAGCCACTTGAGGAAGGTCTTCCTTTTGTTTCCATTGAACGGTACCCTTCCTCTATTGGTCTCAATCTACTTTGACAAAAAAAGTGAGATTTCATCTAATCCGTTGGTGAGGAAGGACCTTGCATAACTTCAGTGCTTGCTCTGAAGCATTCAACGGTCACGATTAATTATAGGTCATTGAACCATCATATCTAGACTGCTTGAAGGAATGCAGTTTGTTGACTCAACCTTAGTTTTGAAGGCCTGTGACAATCCAGAATCACACTTGATGATCTGTGTGACTCAATATGGGATGTCAACAAGAGATTTCCATCTTTAATTCCTTGGCATAGTTTGAAGCTTCTAATGGCTCAGATCTTATTCTAAAAAGTTCCATGATTTGATTGGAACCATCCACACAGGGAATTCATCTGATTAATCCTTATATTTACAATCCCTGTGGATGGCTTAGATATCTTCTAGGTGGCTAACCTCCCTTAATCCTAACCGTTGGTGCCATACTCTCTCTACCAAGATAGATATGATCTTTGTTGAATTTTATAACATTGGTGGCGAAGGTGGGGATGGAACAGGAGACAACATGCAATAGTAGACATACTACTACAACAAAGAATCTTAGTCAAAGAAGTATGCACATCAGCTAAAGTTGCTCGGGATGAGCAACAGGTCAATGTTGGGGGAATGTTGGAGCAGGCTTGGAAATGTCTTGGAAGTAATGCACCATATATGGACAGTGTGACAACTCAATAAAGGGAACAAACCACACAGAAGGTGGAATTTAGTTAGATATTTGTGTCCACTTTGTAATGGGATCAACCCATGTTGTGATGTATAAATATGTAATGGTTCTAAGGATGTAGGGTTACCTTTTGGCTACACTTTAGCTACACTTTGGTTTCTTTTTCTCCCATAAGTTGTTATTGCTCATGACTTACTGTTCTATTGTGTGGTTATGAGTCATTGTTTTGTTGGGTAATATAGGAGTCTATAACAAGGAGTTATTGCACACTGTGCAATTTATGTAAGATTGTTCCCATTGATAAGCTGAATGAAATGACTCTGTTATGAACTATATTCCATCTATGTTAAATGTGATGAATGTTGTATCTAATGCAATCATGGATGCTCTGTTACATTTTTGTTATGAATGAATTGACATATTTTATGGGTAATTTAATGTTTTACACGAAAAATGAATGAATGTTTAGATTAATTGAATGAATGTTCACATTCCTTCATCACTGCAGAATCTCAGTTCCTACAGTCCCCCTAGATTCCTTGGATGAGACTTCATATGCTTGCAGGTGATACTAAAAGGGCCAATGTCTTGGGTTTTGTTGGTGAGTTTATGTTGAACTCTGGGTATTCTCGTGCGCCAACAATGACCATTCTTGATATGTGACATCCGAACACCAATGTAGACAAAGGTAGAATCCAACCCAACTACATGTATTACGGGAATAATCAAACTTTGAACAACGAGACACATGCATGCATTACATAATCTATTATCAAACAGATCTCACATTCACAGTCATCTACATGAAGTTAAATTTTGCATGCCATGTCTCTACATATTATCTATAAAAATACTTTGGATGCCAATATTTACTGCAACTAAGATTTCTAACTGAACCTTATGAGACTACATTAATGCTTTTGATGTCAAATCACTTCTCCTTTGTAATATTTCCTGAAATGTTTATAGTTCTAAATAGGTTGTTGCTAGAAATTATTGGGTTGAATTTTTGGTTTAATGGTATTCTATCAACCATCTTGTTTAACTTTATTATTAACTAATAGGTGACAAAACATGTCTTTTTCATGTAGAACATCCTCCAAGTGGTGGATTTCAATTTGGAGTGTGCTAGTATGCAAACCAATGAGAGTTACAAGATCCTAGAATTCTCTTAACATAAATAATTATGTATAGAAAAGTGTTGGCGCATGGGAATACCCAAGGTTCAACATAAATCACACCAACAAAACCCCAGAAACGGGAACTTTTTGCATCACATGCAAGTATATCACATCTCACTCGAGGTATTAGAGGGGACTGCAGGAACCAAGTTTCTACAGGACTGAAGGAATGTGAACATGCATTCAACATATCTACTATTCATTCATTTACTATGTAGCATAACATTACTTTTACCATGACAGAAATAACATTCATGGCAACATTGTATTATATCAACCATGTGCAATAACCATAAGCATTCATCACATTTAACACAAGCACAGAATATTGCAACCAGAGTCTCTCATTCTTATTATCATAAGGATAGTCTTACATAGCTTACATAATGTGCATCAATATTTTATTTAGTATTCAACTACCTATCATTGCATAGCAACACAACCATAGTAACTACTATCTTCCAACACAAGCTCACCCTTCACCCTTACATATCCTACATATTTATACATCAAAAAATCAGTGGAGCCCATTACAAAGTGGACACAACTCCTAATTAACTTATACCTTTTACGTGGTTTTGGTCCAATTGCTGAGTTGTCACATTGTCCATCTCTAGTGTGTAACTTCCAAGACAGGCCCAAAACCTGCTCCAGTAGGCCCCCAACACTCACACATTGCTCATCCCAAGTAACTTTAACTGTTGTGTGGTCCTATTTTCCTAGAATTCTTCAATGCAGTATCTTGAGTGCTATTGTTTAACAGCTTTCGAACTAGAGTTTTTATTCTCTTGAAATAGTGTTTTGAACCTCGATTTGAGAAGAGTTCCAACCATCACTCAGCTTGACAAAAAATATCATCCCACCTCTTATACAAACCTTAAAATATTGGATATTGGCCTTCACATTATCAATGGTGTCTGAGGCTATGACCTTTAGGACTCCCATATTTCCAACCCGTAGGTTAGTATTATTCTAGTTACACTAGCTGCTCCTGCCTAAAGCAACCCTTATTTCTTGTTAGGATTCTCTCTATATCAACACTCCACTTTCCAGTAGGGCCATGAATTTATTCAACATGAATGCTTTGGCTCTTACTTTATTATGACTATGATTTTTATATTTCCTTCCTATTTTCGCTACTCGACACCTCTGCTTTGCCCCTTGACTCTCAATCTCTATGCCCAAAATTGCACCATCAACTATCCAAAATGAACAAAAAGGAACTTAGCTATTATGCTCTACCTTTTGATGCCTCCTATATAACTGATCGCGATGTACTCTACCTTATCTCATCATGATTGGCTTATGCCACCAATCCAAATCCTACAATCTAATGTTGACACAATGTCCTTTCAAAAATTTCGCTGCCATTTTCTTTCATGATGGCCACATGGCTCTCTGACGCACAACACTTCATGGCTTCTTTTGTGCCGCTTCCACTATCTCCATCATCTTTTGAAGTGTTTCCTTATCCTTCATAACTTCCTCATTTTCCTAATTTTCTTGTTGTATGATGTCGTCCATTGTCTATGCATTGATTGGTGTTTGCAATTGCTTCTTTGTTTCATTGGTCATTTGCTTTATGACTTCCTGGACTTTAACGAGGTTTTTTATGACTTTGTATGCTTCATCTTGGAGTACTTCTAGTTTCTGTTGTATATTATGTTGTTTGACCCTCAACTGACTAATCTCCTGCTATTGTTTCCTATTTTCAACCAATGTGGTTATCTTCTCTATTGCTGGTAAAATATTCATTGCTTCCTTCATCTTCCATGCCTTTTCTTGCGCATCTCGTATATTTTTATCTATCATTTGTAGCTAAGCATCCTTCAACAACTGAGTCTAGAGTTGTTTACTTTCTTCACATAGCTTTGCGCACATCTCCTTCAAGGTCTTGATATTTTCTACCATGGCAATCGCACTAGCTCTCTGCTCCCTTTCATGACTTTGTTCTGGTGGTGTATTTGGATTTGCCTTCATTTCCATGTCCACAATATTTTCCTGGAACCCTTTAATTGCTTTTCCTATTTTCACAACTTTTTCCTCAACTGGGATATCTACCTCTAGTTGGTCCTCTGAAATTCTGTTGTACAGCCTTTCCAGTGCTTATTGTAACTTCTCATTTTCCTGAACCACCTCTTCCTTTCTCTTTTCTGCTTCTTCTTTCTCCTTTTCTGCTTCTTGATACTCTCTATGCAACCTTTATTGATCCACATCACAGTTGGCATTATTGTCAAGTGTTAACCTTGACTACGACAAGTCATCGATGTTGATACAAATTCGACAAGTTTTGACTCGACATGACTTCGACAAATTCGACAGGTTTTTATTTCGACACATATCCGACAAGTCTCGACTTCGACATACTATGACACATTCTTCACCTTTGACATGTTCAGCAACCTCACAGTTCGCAACATCGACATTTAGCGTCGACATGCGACCAGCGACTATTGAACTTCGATGGACTATCTCTCTGTCTTCCAGTCGACTGTAATGGTTGAACTATTAAAACCATTCTAACTTTTTCTTTGTAACTGAACATAACGGGCAGGCACCCAAGCGTCTCAGATATCTATATAAGCATGTATAATATTGTAACATACATAATTTTTTATCTGTTTGCAAGTAATAGAAGAACAGTTCGCATTCCTGCATATTGTTTGCGCATATTGTGTTTATCTATGTTGCGTGATCTTGCTTTTACTCATTATGTTTATTAATCTTCCGCCATAACAGAGCTTATTCATTCAGTCGAACTGTTGTCACCCTCGTGCTTCCTGGACACAAACTAGATCATTGGTATCAGAGCACTCAGTTTTGTTTGTGCTTAAGTTCTGCATATACACTTCGCTCGAAGTTACCTAACTTATGCCGGTTAAAACTCCCTCGCAATATCAGTAATCCAAGCAGATGTTACATCCATAAGTGACAAAAGAAACAAACGATAGACATGCACTTGACGAGACAACATAGCTTATTGAGCAAGCTCTGGCTCGACAACGGACTGAAATGTTCATCCAGTTCAACGAGATTCTCTTGCGATTCGCTACGATATCTGGAGGATGTTCGACGAGAACTCACTCCGATAAAATCAGCCCCTTCAAAGTGCAAATGAATTTGGACATATAGAATCTTGAAGGTAAGATTGACGCAGAATCCATCAACAATTGGGTGCAACAGTTGGAATCCTATTACACTATAAATCAACTCTCTGAAGCTGAAAAATTAACCATTGCATCCTTAAAGATGTCATCCTCTGTGAACTGCTGGTGGACGAACCTCTCGACAAAGATGGAGAAACGAGGAGACCCCATTGACACATGGGATAAGTTCGTCAAACACATCCAAAAGTAATTTTACCCACCTAAATACCTCGAGCAATAGTATAAGAAATGGTAACAGCCAAGGAAATGGAAAGACCAATTAGTACAACGTTACACTGATGAGTTCTACCGACTCATGGCTAGACTTAGCATCCAAGAAGAAGAGAAATTGCTTGTTCTGAAGTACATCAGCGGATTGGCCTAGTACATCCAGAAGGAGATGGAATTTATGATTGTCAATACACTTGTGGATGCATTCCACTATGCTAGCAAACTGGAAACCAAGCGAAAAGGGAAAGCACGCTTCGCGACAAAGCCTACATCAGGATGGCCACCCGACAAGAAGGCACCAGCCGACTTCAATAAATCGAAATATTCTCAGCTGACACCACCAAATCCAGACCACAGTAAGAAGACTTTTCACAAAAGGGAATGTAGCAAACAACTGTCGACCAAAAAATGGTGCGATTACCACCACTCATCTTGGCATGATACGTCTGAATGCAAAGCTCGAAAGAGATTTTTGACAAAAGTTTCGACCTCCAATGCCTTCGATAAGACGATGGAAGAATCTGATCTAGATGCAATGACCCTTTTGACATCGACAAATCCAGCAACCTCGACTATCATAGATGAGAAGGAACGAGAATGACTGTTCCATACATGGATATGGGTTCAGAGCAACCCATTACATCTGATTGTGGACAACGGGAGCCAGAAGAACTTCATTTCCGAAGATATCATAAAGAAACTAGGTCTTGTTACCACTCTACATCCTCAGCCTTACAACATCGGTTGGATGAAAGATGGACAATAACTACGAATCACTCGACAATGCAAGCTCGCCTACTTCATAAATCCTTTTGAAAATGAAGTACTCTGAGATGTGGCACCACTCTCCATAGTCGATGCCCTGTTTGGGAAACCTTACCTCTGGGATAGACATGGAAGTTATCAGTCACGGCCTCAGAAGGTGATTGTAAGAATCCGAAATCGATGGTTCAGCATACCAGAGCGTCAACCTACACCAACGGTCGCACTGATATCTACCAAATAGACAAAGAATCTCATCAATCATGCTCAAAAGTTTGCATTAATCATGATCAAGCCGAAACATTCTAAGAAGACTACAACAACGAGTCGAGTCACCGACCAATGCATCTCCCAATAGAAGCAACAAGTCGATCATATTCTCGATGAGTACCAGAACCTCTTTCAAGCTCCCGACAGAGTACCTCAACATTGTCAAGTAAAACACTCCATTGAACTTGTTCCTGGTTCTTCTTTTCCTAACGCATTTTTTTATAGAATATCCTTTCTCGAAAATGAAGAGATTCACAGACAAATCCAAGAATTAATCAACAAAGGACATATTCGCCCCAGTTCCTCTCCTTGTGGAAGTCTAGTTGTCCTAGTTTCGAAGAAAGACGAGACTTGGCGCATGTGGATCGACTACATAGCTCTCAACAAAATTTTGGTAAAGAATCACTCCCCTTTGCCATGGATAGATGAGCTCATCGACTGTTTGAAAAGTAATAAATTCTTTACCAAGCTCGACCTAAATTTGGGATACCATCAGATTCCAATCGAGCCATCAGATGTGTGGAAAATTGCTTTCAAGACCAACGAAGGATTTTTCAAATGGTTAGTCATGCCTTTCGGCTTGACCAACGCACCTGCGATCTTCATGCAACATATGGATAACATTCTTCGACCTTTCATTGGCAAATGGGTCATTGTATATCTCGACAACATATTGATTTTCAGTCGATCATGGGAAGAACATGTCGAAAATATTCAACAAGTCCTCGACACTCTCCACCAACATCGACTCTATCTGAACATGGACAAGTGCTCTTTTGCGATGACTAGCATCAAATATTTGGGGTATGTAATTGAATCTACAGGCATTCACGTCGATCCAGACAAAGTACATATCCTCAAATATTGGCCCATTCCTAGAAGCATTCAAGAACTAAGAATTTTTCTTGGTTTGGCGAATTTCTATCGACATTTCATACTCGGCTTTAGTCACATAGCCTAGCCCTTGAATCAGTTGATGAAGGGAAATGCGAAAACTGTCTTCCAGTGGATAGCAACCCATCAAGCAGCTTTTGAACAGATCAAACACAAGCTCTGCACTGCACCAATACTTGTGTTACCTGATTTGCATCAGCCCTTTGAGATTGAGACAGATGCATCGGACTATGCCTTGGGTGCAGTGATCACTCAGTATGGTCACCTAGTCACTTTTAATTCCAATACTTTTAACGACACAGTTAGAATATACTCGACATACGAAAAATAACTGTACACCATTGTGAAAGATCTCAAGCAATGGAGTCATTACATCCTTGGTAAGGAAACGGTCATTCTAACTGATCACAAGCCTCTACAAGTCACTCTGATGCAATCAAAGTTGCATACAAACTGACAACTCAAGTGAATTAATTACCTACAGCAATTCCAGTTGGTGGTTAAGTATTGTAAAGTTAAACCTAACGTCGCCGCTGATTTTCTCAGTCGACCACCCATTACTCTCCTTTTGACAGTGATGAGTATGCAGGGATACAACATGACCACTTGGCCACAATTGTATGAGGACGACAATGACTTCTCAACAGTATACCAATAGTTACATACTAACAAGTCATCGACCTCCAACTACTTCCTAAAAGACACCTTTCTATACAATCTTAAACAACTTTTTGTACCGAACAGTGAGCACCAACAACAACTCATTTGGGATGCGCACTATAGCAAGACTACAGGACACTTTGGAGTAGCAAAGACACTTGCTATTCTGTAGAAGTATTTCTTTTGGCCTACACTTAAATCCGACATCAACAAGTACATTCGATCATGCGTGGTTTGTGGCATTTCTAAACCGCCTAATCGACGACAAGGATTGTACACATCTCTGCTAGTTCCTAGTCGACCATGGGAATCTATTTCTATGGAATACTTTATGGTTTATCCTACTACCAGATATCATCATGACTTGATATGGGTAGTAGTCGACCAATTTTCCAAGATGGCCATTATCATACCATGTAAGAAGACCATGATAGCGCAGCAGGCCGCTCAGCTCTTCTTTACACATGCTTGGAAACACTTTGGTTTACCCACAACCATTATTTCTGACAAAGATGCTAGATTCGTCAACATTTTTTTGGAAGAACCTCTAGAAAAAGCTGGACACATGACACTCATTGTCAACAACTTTCCATCCTCAGGCCGATGGACAGACAGAAGTTGTAAATCACCTTGTAGTACAACTGCTTCGCATGTACAATCACAAGCATTGACACACATGGGATGATAGTCTTCCATACATACAACACGACTATAATCGTGCTCCGCATAGCTATACATGCAAGAGTCCATTTGAGATATGTTATGGATTTCAACCCTCGGTGCCTATCAACTTGATCATCTCCTCGTCACAGCTGAACTCCGACATCGACTACAGCCAGCGAGAAGTTGATAAAGCGATCAAGTTTCGAGAACAGATTTGTGATATCTAGCGACAAGCACAGGATATGTTGCACAGAGAAAATGAGAAAGCTAAGGCCCGACATGACAAGCATCATATTCCTCATACATTCCAAATTGGGGATAAGGTATGGATACATCTTAAGAAGGAGCACTTCACTTGTCCTTTCAAGAAGTTAAAACCTTTGTGATATGGTCTGTACAATATTCTTCGACAGATTGGCGAAAACACTTTCTAGCTCAACATTCCTGCATGCCTGGGTCTGCATCCAGTCTTCAACGTGGATCTACTTCAACCATACCATGCACCCTTGTTGGAACAAAATGAATTACCAAAAGCAGAACCCGAAGACATCCATCCATATGTTCAGGATCCTCTTCCTTGCGACATCATTGTGGGACGACGAGTACGTCTTACAAGAATGAACACAATTCCCTTGTTTCAATCTTCCTTCAATCATTGAGTTAATTTATTTCCACAGGGTGAGCCAAGGAAAGAGCTCTGATACCACTGTAATATCCTTGGGAAAGTTCAACCAAGATATTAACTCAACTTCAAAATTTTATAAATTTTTACTAGTAAAATTTTTGTCAAATCCTTCGAATAGTGCGGGAGGTAAGTGAGGGGTACTGAGGTGAGGAATGAGGATGGTGGGATGAATATTTAATTCTGGAAATGTATGATGTTAAGTGAAGAAGTATGTCAAAAGGTGCAGACTGGTGAGGTCCTATGCACCATGTACCAGTGCCTTTTACTTTTCAACAATAGAGCTAGTCTATTGCCTACTTCGGGGCTTCCTGGGTAGCTGGCATATGCATAATAGATACGTGGGGGTTCTTGGAGTTAATGACAGAGTTTATATTATTCAAATTATTTCTGGTTATGTTCAAGAAGGTATTTGTAGACTTGTGAGATTTTGGGAGGTATTGGGGTTTTTGGGCTCTCCCGGGATTGCTAAGCTAGTATTTTTCTTAACTTTCCAAAAAGGGTCGAGAGGCTTCCAAAGTATGAATTTAAGGACTGATATGTATTATATATTGAATTATTAGACTCCTACAACTAATAGGGAGTCAATCTGATACTCTGAATTGATTTAGCAGCAAAAGTGGTAAAACGAGTCTAGGAAAAACACTCATCGAGCTAGTCTTGCAATTGTTTTCATTAAACTGCTTCCATAAGTCATGTACTCTATTCTAAAGTATTTAAATTCTCTTATCTGATATAATTAATATATATGGGTCTAAAGTGATATATCAAAACTCTTCTTTTATTGATTTAACTGCCTTTCAAAACAACAGTGCCTCATAGGCTAAATATGCATTACATTTGATGGAGAATGAAGAGAAGAATTAGAATATTATTGTGTCTCTGCTATGGAGTTATGTTCAGGTCACCTACATGTCATATGACTGTAATTTGCTGCATACTGAGCTTTTGAACTTGACTAGGGCACATTCACTAAGTCATCCCTCTCCTCCAGGGAAAACTCCTCTAGATTTAGCTGTGAATGTGATAATGAGTGAGAAGAGAGGTATGGATCTGATTTGAAGCTGGTTACTGATCTTGAACACCTATGATGTCTACAAAAAATGGATGTACCAACTTTACTTCAGCCCCTAGGCCCACTCCCCATATCTATCTTCTTCAATGGATGAATCTTCACCAAAACTAGCTATAGAATCACTGTTGGAGGAACTTGTTCTCCCAAATGACTGTAGATCTTCAATGGAGGCTGGAATTATATGTTAATGACTGCAATAGCTTGATATGGACCTATCCAACACTCATTGGAAACTATGGTCCTTGGGGCACATCACCCAAGAAGCATAGTTGAGGCACATCACTCAACTAGAGAAGCTTCAGAGCTCTCATGAGAAAAACACAAATGTTCAAAAGTTGTCAAATGGAGTTGGTTGGATTCTTTTATAAACTTCATGATGACCTGATGAGCAAGTTCTTGGCTTGGTGACTTGTGAGAGTAGGTTACCCAATTTCCCATTCTACTCCAAATCCATGAGGGGGCATTTCTTGAGGAGAATAGCAACTTCTGAGCTTTCAAAACTTTCTTTCCTTCACCTCCTTCACTGAATTTGGGCAAGTGCGCTTTAGGTAGCTTTTCTGGTTGTTGCTATTTTCTTTCTGAAAGCTTTTCTAAATCTTTCCACTTTCTTTACTTTCCTCTTTTCTGCTTATGCCATTTTTTCTGTTTGCTTTTGTCAGTTTCCATTTTGTTTCATCTTTCCAACTTGTCTCCACTAGATTCCTTAGCTTTTCTGAGATTTATCACTTAAGCAAGTTTGGCCTACTTGACCAATTCGAATTTCCTATCCAAGTCATCAACCACTTGGCACATTTATTAGTAATAAACATTTAAATGACAATAATACAACTCAGAAATAGTTTAGCTAAGCAATTAATTAATTATCCATTAATTAATTAACTACTATGGTGCAATTGCCTCAAAACTTCGCCAATTACTTAATTTCTCAATTAATTAATAAATCACCTTGGCACATAAATTGGGGGTTAATAACTTCATGGGGGGCCCTCCTTATCCATTTAATTCCTCAAATTCACCCTTAGGAATCTTCCTTCATCCATTCATTAATTATTTAATTAATGCCTAGGTGACTTAGGCTAAAATCATCCCCATGGACCATAGGAAAATTTGGGAACATGACAAACTTTTACTACTTCTAATGCCTGTCACAATGTAGTTAATTTCTCCTGCATGCTTGTCTTTATCTCTTTGTGCTTCTTTTCTACTTTTTACCATGCCTCTTCTACTGCTTCCCTTATTTGTTCTCTTATTTTCTCCAAATCATCTTCTATTAGTGAATGGACAACTAGTACCTTTACAACCTTCCTCTTCTTTCTCTGTGTGGAAGGGCTTGCCTCTGTTTGCTCCTCCTTCTTTTCTCCTACCTCTAGTAGCGTCTCCCGGACATTTTCTCCTACATCGCCATCTTATTTAGGTTCACTATCTTGCCGATCATATTCTCCATTGTCTTTATCTTCATTTTGTTCTTCTTCCATATCATCGATCTAGACCTCATCTTGATTTCTCTACTCTTCCTTTATTAGTGGGAATCTCCACTCATAATCCTAATCATTCACAATGGAATTGACATCTTCTTGCGTCAACCTAAATAATGTTGGAAACCATGTCCTTTCTAGATCTCGCCTTGCCTGAATGTACATGTGATGTATTCCAGCTCTGAAACGCACAACTTCTTTGTAAATATCCACCACCTGTGGTGTGATGCACGATATTGTCCCGATGACGTTCTGAATAACATTGCTATACATAAATAACATAATGTTGTTCTCAATATGCCTTCTCATATTCTTCATAAACCACAAATTAGCATACTTTTCTACTAGACATGGTCTATGCACAACATCCAAAAAATGTGAATCCTCTAATTGTTGAAATATTGTAACTTCTAAGAATATTATATTTGTACTTTATTATTCTAGAGATGTTTCATTCCTCTGTGAAGACCTCATTGTATATCCGGATATGTTTTATTCCTTCGTGGAGAATGTGGTAACTTGGGTTTTTAGACTTCCCTAGTGGGGGTTGGCCCTGTATGAGTCATGTTGGGTTAAAGGGTTATTATACCACCCTAGTGGGGTCTACCCTGCCACATTATGTTAAGTGATTAAGTTGGGGCCGACCTAGTTAGTGTAAAAGTCAAGTCGGAGTTGTGTATAAATAGAGGTGTGTTCCTCATTTAACACACACTACACTCACTTGTGATTGGCGCATAGGTGAGGGAGAGATCTGCAATGGAGGAGAAGGAGCTCATGTCTAGGTTTTACATATTTGTATTTGCTGGTCATCTATGTTGAGGAAGCTTTGTTGGGTTCTCTAACCCATGAGGGTTTCCTAGGATAAATCTGTGTCTCTTGTGTCTATGTTGTGCTTGTTGTTCTTTCAGTGATACTGTATATGCTATTGTTTTGAAATGGAATGTAATGCTGATATTTTATGTATTATCATATTGAATCTTAACATGGTATCATAGCTAGCCTGAAGAAGGCAATCTATGGCACTTACGACACTTGCTTCACTTGCGACAATTTGAAGGTTAGGGTTTTATATAGAAAAAACCAGTCATCGTGGAACTTTCGCTATAAATCCATTTTTACGAAGGTTAGGGATCTGAAACCTTTACAGGTCGTAGATAACATCCCCCTGTACCTTGTATCCAAAGTACATCCTCTAATGCATTATACTTTGTGATTTATGATCAATACAAGTTAGGGTTTCTGCCTCTTCCAAATCTCAGTCATAAACAGGTGACCTAGAAACAAAGGTCGCAACTTGGGCTAGGAAGCTCCAAATGAAATTTTATAAAAATTGACAGGTAGAGGATGGACTTTAGTTTCTCAAGTAATTTTTTCATAGGCCGAACTTGAACCAGTGACACGTGGCACTCCGTACAAGTTCTCTCTCATGTTTTATCCCATAAACAGGTCACGTTGCAACACTTGGCATAAATCTCTCTCAGAGAATCCAATTGAGGTCAGACCTAGGGGTTTGGAAATATAATAGGTCAGGATACCACAGGCCTAGGTTTCAGACCCTATTCATTCGTAATTTCAGAGATGCACCAAAAACAATCAAGTGCATATTTCTGTCAAAACAGAATTGGATTTTGAGCACCTCCATTCTTGGCTTGTCACTGCTGCGGGAATTCAGGGCTTCGGAGAAAGTTGGAATTTTTGGATTCGGAGACCACAGATGAATACTCCTCATCAAAATCAAAATTTAGAGACCAAGATTGAATTTTTTGGTTGGGCAGAAGGCGGGGCTTGATCAAACCCTAGTTTGGGATTTTGATCAAAAAGATGGAAAATTAGGGCTTCTGCAAAAGTTGGAATTTTTGAAGTCTGTGACCATGGCTGGAAGATACTCAGAAAAATTGAAGTTTAGAGCTTTGGATCAAACCTTTTGATTGGGTAGAAGGGTGGGCTTTATGAAACCCTAGTTCGGGGTCCTGTCAAGTAAATCTAGAAGATTCAAAGGCAATTTTGAGGGGTCAAATTTCGTAATTTTCAAAATTGAAGTATACTAGCTTGATCAGCTCAGCAAGCCACATCTTTCCATCCATTCAGAAATTTGAAATTCAAAATTTGAATTTTTAGGGTTTCTCTGACAAACCCTAATCCAACTCCAGATCCAGTTTCAACAAATCAAAGTGGAATGGGTTAAAAGCAATCCTGACAGGTATGACTTGAGGAGATACAGGTATGTGTTGAAATCTGTTCATGATTAAGTTTATGATATGTTTGTCTTCATATTATTGAGGTTAGTACAATCTTGATTAATCTTAGAATTGTCTTATCACTCTAGTAAAAGTATGAATACATGTGAATGATAGAAGAAATTCATTGATTAGGGTTATATGATTGTACTAATGCACATGTGGTGTTGTATGAGGATGATGTTGTCTGCTAACAAGATACAGTGTTGGCTGCTTTTTGGACAGACCCGAGTTTTCAGGATGCATAGCAACAAACACCCCTTTGGCGCACTGGCCCTTTCGGCAACGAGCTGCGCAGCAGCCCGAAGTCTCACCCGAAGTGGCTATGGGGGGCTAAGGAATCAGGTTTCCTTAACATAGGTGGTGTGGAGTCTACAGTCTTCTCTCTTCCCTTCTTGGAGGTAACCCCTGAATAGAGCGTCTTACTCTTTCACAGGTCTCCCAGCGCTACAACGCTGGAACTCACTCTTCTCAGCCGAACTGCGCGGTAGCTCCACACTTGCGCATGAGTCTTTTACCCGCTACCTCCGATACACTATGTATCGTCTCTGCCCTTGCGCCACAGCGTAGTAACACACTCCTTTAGCGCTGTGGCGACAGTGCTCTTACAGACTCCTTCGACGATGCACAAGTACAACTTCTAAGGGAGCTTCCAGGATTTACTCTACATAATCATTCATAAAGATAGCGAAACATTCATAGAAACATAGACAGTAAAGCAAAGAAATGCAATCACATAAAGCATCACCACCACAACAACAAGAATTACGTGGTTCACTTCTAGGAGGGAAGCTATGTCCACAGGAACTGTGTTTTATATTCTCTTGAGATGGGGATAACACAGTTCCATTGCGCACACAGCTGCAGCCTTAGATATTTCTGGGAAACTCCACGCACACAGCTGGGAGCCCTTCTCTTAGATCTTTTCTCTTCTTCTACAGATATTACCTTGAGAAAGACATGCAATTACATTCCCCTCTCAGTCCTCTTGCGACTGGTCGATACATGCAATGGCCCTTACGCCAAGTGGTCTTCCTACGAGATCGCGGCCTTCTTACATGCACAAAATGATCATTAATAGCTTAAAAGATATAGCAATACAAATGAATCAGACCTCAACTTAGACTGTCCGTGTAACTTAGTAACTATCTAAATATCTAACTATCTAACCCATTTCCCTTTTCAATTACACATATATATAGGTGGCCCTGAGGGTCGCACCTTTACAAAACTGTGGGCCTTTCCCAACAGTGATCCCCAAAAACCCTAACCGCGGACACGGCTAGGTGTACTATAGGTGCCTCTTGCAGTCACGTCGCATCTTCCTGCAGACTCTGCGATTTTCGGCGCAAATCGCGGGTATGGGCACCGCTTCCTCATTCTTTGCTCCTTGTCCTTCGCCTTCAATGCTTCGGCCCATTGCTCCTCCTTGGTCCAAGTAACCATAACTCCTGTACTTTGCCTTAATGAGGGCAGCTGAGCCCTCTATTCCACCGCTTCATTTACTATGGTGGTTGAGCTTTCTACTGGGCCACCTTATTTATTCTTTCCTTTGACTTGTGCGCGTGAGCTCCACGATTTCCGGCCTGCAATCTACGGTGAGCTCGTCCATCTGGCGCCGTACCATGCATTGTTCATTTCTGCCCAAAAATGGTGCTTTTCCTCAAACTTAGCACTTTTCCTTCAAAACTTAGTGCTTTTTCCTAAAACTTGGCAGCTTTTCCATAGCTACAGCCTATGCTCCAACAGGCCCCTAACACTTACTTGTGGCTCGTCCCCGAGCCACTCGCACTAGCTTGTGGTCGTTTTACTTGTGCATCTGACTTTGCTTGGGTCGCAGCGAAGGCTTGCTTCCACTGTGCAATAGCGGAGTCCATGTCTTTCATGCACTTCGTGCCTGTCTGCACCAGGTCTGAAGTAGCTTCTTCTCCTTTCGCACCATCGACCAACTCTTGAGACTCAGCAAATGCTTTGGCCTTGGCCTCTACTCGGGCAGCAAGTTCAACATACTCATCCATAAACGGCTGAATGATGTTGGCGAGAGTAGCATCTTTGTCTCTGAGCCTGTGCAGTTCTTGTTGGACTTTGCGGACTTCTCTCATCTTTCTCATTTTTCCTAAGCCTTCCAAGGGCTTAGCTTCTTCGTTCAAAATAGTTAAGGACTGTTCTGCTACTTTCACCTGTTCCAAAAGGGAAACTTTAGAAGGGAGCTTCTCGAGTTCAGCCCAAGCCTGCATAGCTTGCGTCATTAACTGCTAGGCTTCATCTGTTCTGCACTTCATTTGGGTAGAAGCTATGCGCAGTGCTTCAAGTCGTTCTTGCTTATCATCTGCGAGAGGCACTACGACACGAGCTTCCAACTCAGCGAGCTGCTTTCTATGGTCCTCCGCCATAGCAACTACTTTTTGTTCTAGGGATTTCTCCCTTCTGCTAATGCGTTGCACTTTCTCAACTAAAGGAAGGTCTGGTTGAATCTGGCAGGCCGACAGCTCCTGGGTGATTTCATCGACGGCATTCCTTAGCCCATTGTCTCACGCTTCATGAAGTGCAAGCTGTGCAGAGATCTCATTATAGCCTGCTCTTAGCTCTACTTCCTATGTCTGCAATCTTTGATTGGCATGGAATGTGGAGAGCTCCCTAGCTCTCAGCTCAGTAGAGACCTGCTCGTGAACCAACTGTAGAGTTTCCAATGGAATTAGTGACAAATTTATTTCAACAGGGCCAACTACGCTTACCTGTGGTGCAGCCAGAGGATCCGGGAGTGTCATGCTTGTGGGTGGGATGTGGATGACAGTGTGCCTTTCCGTAGGTACTTCAACCTGCTCGGTGCTTGTAGATGCTTGCGACGCCTGCGAGCCGGATGCTGGCGCATGGGTCTGCACAACTCGTCCTGCGAGACCTTTCAACTCCACGAGATGCAGATCCAGAGTACTTCTGATATTGGCCTGAGAGGCACATAGCTCCTGAAATGGCTCCTTCAAGTACTGGTTGAGCCTCGTGGCAAGGATCTCATAGGGATCTCCAGTCGCTTCTGCGGGGTGCGACAGCTTCTGCTTCTTGGTGGACGGTCCTGACGGACCTTCACCATTCTTTTGCCCGATCTTTTCCTTGCCCTTATCTTTCTTTGGAGCCTCAGGGGGTGGCATCGTGGCAGCGACTTCAACGACCTACTTCCATTCATCTGGCCAGGACTTCACAGTGTCCTCCATGTCCTGGGTAGTCATTCGGTAGAGCCCTATGGCCTATTCTTCCTACTGAATTCTGCGAGGGCGGAAATAGATTTCATGCAAGTTGGCAGAAAAGACCAACTTTGTTCCATAGAGTTCTGCCATCTCCTCAGTAAGCCTCGACATCTCCAGGATGGTATCCCTGAGGAGATGATAATACTCGAAGAACACGACGCGGTTCATCTTGCGCTTCATGGGATTACTAGAGTCCCAGAGGTTGACATAGCGCATCCCTGTAACCTCTCCTGAGCAGCGTGGAAGAAACTGTGTGTTGGGCCGTTCCTTCCACCCGACAAAGGCACACAAGATCAGGAGCCAAGAGAAATGGAACAGATGATTGGCGGTGTCCTGAACATTTCGGCAGTCTTTCAAGAATGAATTCAGGAGGAAGAGACGCCAGTTATACTGCTCTCCCTCCGTAGCTGCAATTACGAGCTCTACAATGGCTCCAGGGACTTCTTTAGGTCGGCATTTCGTTAAAATTTTTCCTGCGAGCAGACTGCCTGTGAATCTAAGTGCTTCATCTTCAACTACAGTGAGGTCATAAGCCTGACCTCCTCTCAACAATTTGTATTTCTGCACCACCTATGCAGCCAGCTTTCGGTCCTTGTCTTTACCAACGAAATGGACATTGGGGTCCTTACCAACCTTAGATAGGCCAGTAATTCGATGAATCAGGTCCACATTCAGATCAATTGGCCTCCCCAACCAAAGATAACCACCGTGAACACAGGATAATAGGACTTTGACAACCGCATTAACTTCATTGCTATGATCGAAGTGTGGTAGCTTCAACAGGTTCAACAGTCCAGACTTGTCTAGATTTACTGCAAATTCCTGCGGGACGAACTCATCAATCTTCTTAGCAGGATTATGGACCACCGTCAGATAGTGATCTAGCACGAACTGAGGATACGTTCTATAATCTCCCAAGTTGAAGTCAGAAAACTTAACCAGCGGGAGATTTCCAAGCAGGGATCCTTCTTCTTCCACGATTTCCACCATTGGTGGAAGCGGAATCGAATACTTGGCGTTCTTGGGAATACGCACCTCGGGTGCATCATCTGGGTGCGGAGGAATGTAGTTAACCAGAGTGGCCAAGGGCTCTGGAATGGGTACCTCCAGATGCTGGGGCTGTTGTTGAGATTCCCTTGTGCCTGGGGACTGTTTGGGATCCGAGAAAATAGGAAGCTTGACAATCTTGATCGGGGTAGCCATACCGAAGTCTAACCCTCTGCGTCTGAAGTAACGAATGAATTCTTCAGTTGACAGGTTCTCCGACATGAACCTGCATACACGACAAACACTGAACAGAAAAGGGAGAAACAGCATACGATGAGAACTCTGAAAACAGAGGGAAGCAGTCTGCACGACACGGCTCTAAAAACAATGGCTTAGACTCTCAAACAGGACAACTATACAACTCAATAGCAAGGAAAGTAACCCATGCATATACAAATGAGGAGTATTTATAGCTGAGGGCAGTAGTAGGTGCGGACAGGTGGCACTAATAACCGTTGGCACCTAAGCAAATGAGTTGACAACACCCCCCACGCCTCTGTGGTACATTAAATGCGAGGGATGGGCTCTGACAGCCTTTGGGAGATGTGCTAAGGCCTTCAGCTCCTTAATTAAATGCGAATCTTAGGGAAATCAAGCCGAATCTGTCAGAGCAAGTACAATTAGATGGCGGCCTCATCCTTCATTAAGACTCAGACGCGGCTACAGAACTACCGCAATTAAAATTTTCGATGGGTAACTTTAGCATGGGTAACTGTGCACATGGAGGGCTCCACGATGAGGAGAACTCCGCAAGAGCGTCAAATCAACAACAGGGAACTCCGCAAGAGAAAAAGTTCAACAACCCGGGGAACTCCACAAGAGTGAAAATAGGCTCACTCAGAATAGGCTTTATTGACTGCGCAGGTGTTTCGAGGAATTGCGCAGGAAGCCAGAGACTGAAAATGTCTCATGACTTCCATGTAGACTGTGATAAGTGCGATGCCTCTTTCAACTACACTGGACATCTACACGACTTTAGCAGCTGATTAGGTCGATAGGGAGGAGTGGCCGTCGTGATAAAGCTTGAGCCAACTCCCATTAATCATTGTGGGTAGCAATTCTCCATTAAGCTTCACAAGCTGAACTGCTCGACCTTCTGTTATCTTCATCACTCGAAAAGGGCCTAACCAATGTACACAAAACTTGCCTGGAAACTTGATGAATTTACTATCATAGAGGAGTACCAAATCTCCTTCCTGAAAGACTTTATTCTTAATATGCCTGTCATGCCAAGCCTTCTGTCTCGCCTTCTGCACTTGTTGATGGACTCCAGCTAAAAGCCTGTCTTCTTCTAAGGCAACCAATTGTGACAGCCTTTCACTCATAGTTTCAGTATCTGCCATTTCTGTCATTTGAGCAATTCTGAGACTGGGAACAATGTATTCCATGGGCATGAGTGTTTCTTGTCCATACACCAAACTGAAAGGTGTGTGACCTGTTAATTTATTGCATGTGGTTCTATAAGACCATAACATAGCTGTGACTCTAAGGTCCCAATCATCTCTTTGTTGATTACAGATCTTGGTCAGGGCATTCTCCAGAATCTTATTGAATGCCTCCACCGTACCATTAGCTTGAGGGTGGTAGGGTGTACTCTTATGGTGACTAATGTGGAATTCTTCAGTAAGGGCCTCTATAGTCTCATTCAGGAAATGTGTGCCCTAATCACTCATTAGAATCAGTGGACATCCAAATCTAGTGACAATATTCTCAAAAATGAACTGCGCGGCAGTGACAGCGTCGTAATTCTTAACTAGCTTCGCCTCAGCCCGACTGGTGAGGTATTCAGTAGCTGTGATGATGTATCTTGCACCGGTTCTCTTTCCTGGTGGGTTGATAGGTCCCACAAAATCAATGGCCCACTTATCAAAAGCACGCACTATTATCTGGGGTCTTAGCGGCATTTCATTTCTTCTTGAAGGTTTTCCTGTTCGCTGGCACACATCGCAACACTTGCAGAATTCCTTAGTATCCTTGTGCAATGTTGGCCACCAAAGACCTGCGGCTAAGATCTTCTGCGCAGTCGGCTTTCCTGCGGTTCCTAAGTGCGCTTTTGCGATTATGGAATTCTTCTCATGCGGTAAAATGCATCTGCGCAAGACTTCATCAGGGCCCAACTTATAGAGCTGGCCTGCTATAAAAGTGAAGTCTGTGGCTTTGACAACAAGTTGTTTCTTCTTCTGCATTGTGAACTCAACTGGTGCTTGCCCTATAGTGAGAAACTCAAGAATATCGGAATAATACTCGTCTGCTGCTTGAACAAAAAATAGTTGCGCATCAGGCAGATTGTCCTCCAAATTTGTAGGTTCCTCCCCTGACTCTATCCTTGATAAATGGTCAGGTCCTACATTCAATCTACCTGGCTTCACAATAATCTCAAAATCATACTCCTGGAAGAGGAGTAGCCATCTACAAATTCTTCCCCCTAACAATGGCTTATTGACCAAGTACTTCAAAGCAGAATGGTCAGTATACATTTTAAAATGAGCACCCAATAGATAGTGTCTGAACTTCTGTAAGGCATACACCATAGCGAGTCCTTCTCTTTCTGTATTGGTGTAGTTCTTCTCAGCTATAGATAGCTTTCTGCTAGAGTAAGCAATGGGGTGGTCAATACCTCCTTCTCCCGGTTGTGTCAGTACAACCCCCAATGCTATGGAAGAAGCATCTACATGAACATGAAAGGGTTTTCTCCAGTCTGGAAAAACTAGAATAGGTGCTGTGACCATCTTTCCTTTAAGTGTGTCCAAGCTCTGTTGGCATTCTTCTGTCCATTGGAATTTCGAATCCTTTTTCAACATTCTTTCCATAGGTGCAGCGATCTTTGCATAACCCTTGATAAATTTCTTGTAGTATCCTATATGTCCCAATGTAGTGCACAATTGTTTGACTGAGTTGGGCGCAGGAAAGTTAGCAATGATGGCAACCTTCGTAGGATCCATCATGAGTCCTTGTCTGCACATGATGTGACCCAACAAAATACCAAAAGGAGCACATAAGATATATTTTTTCAAGTTAAGGGAAATCTGATACTGTCTACATTTTTCTAACATCATCCTTAGATTCTCTATATGGTTCTTTAGTAAACCAAACACAGTCCAGTCATCAAAATAGACTCTTAGAAACTTAGGAATGAATTCTTTAAAAACAGCAACAACGACTCTAGAGAAAATAGAAGGAGCATTTTTAAGACCAAAGGGCATTACCGTATACTAGAATGAGCCCCATTCAGTCGCGAAAGTGGTCTTATGGTGGTCCTCTGGATGAATTCTGATCTGATGGTATCCTGAAAAGCCATCAGTGAAGGAGTAAGCCTCTTGTCCTCCAACATTGTCAAGCACTTCGTCTGTAAAGGGTGTAGGAAACGGATCATACACTGATGCGTCGTTGAGCTTGCGCAGGTCCACACAGATTCTTATTTCACCTTTTGTCTTTTTCTCTTGTACCACCATAGGACTAATCCAATCACTTTCCTCTACTGGCTCAATGATACCAGCTGCGAGCATCTTATCAATTTCTTCTCTGACCTTTTCTTTATATCACGGGTTCAACCTGCACGGGCGCTGTTTTACTGGCTTAGTGTCCGCTTTCAAAGGTATGCGCATAACTCCTAAATATCCTAGGATGCCTTTCATTTATGTAAACTTGGTAGGAAAGATATCCTGGTACTCATGTAGTAAATCTGCAATATGGCCAACAGTTTCATCATCCCAATAATCTCCTATAGAGGCAAACTTGGGTTTGGCTTCTGTACCAATGTTAATCTTCTTGAGCTTGATGTGTTCTGTAATGGCAGGGATATCAAGCTGAGGGCCTTTGACTTTGCGCGTCCCTTCTGACTCTAGAATATTGATGTTGCGAGGATCATCATCCTCTTCTCTAGTGGTGAAATTATAGCATTCCAGGGCATGTTCCATCTGGACAGCCCAATCTGGTTGAGAATACTCTGGTAAAGGACATTGTCCAAATATCTTCTTTCTAATACACTTTAAATCCTGATCGATGCTTGGATGTTCTGACTCAAAGCTAAAAGTGAGTTGAAAACTTTCAATCATGAGAGGCCAAGTGATAGTGCCTCTGCGCAATTCTGTTTCAGTGTACCAGTTCCTTGGAACTATATCCAACGTGTGGATGAATAGGTGAACCCACTCATCCTCTGGAATATCTGACCATTGCTGAATACATGCTTCAACGTGTGACCTGGGGTCACTCTGTCCATCATATTTGTGTAAAACTCCTACTGTAGTCTCTTGAAATCTGCGCAGTATCAACCTGCGACAGTCTTGCCATGTGTCGATATTTTCTTTATGCGCACCCCACCATCTTGAGGGTGTAGCGCGCAGTGCTACATCCAATGCTTGTATGCGCTGCTCATTTGGGATTTCTTGTTCATATGCATGTATGAATTCACTTACTCCAGTTAAACCATCAAAGATTGGAGTGTTATTCAATTCTGTGCCAATCCATCGAATGGATTTAGTCGTTATGGCGCAACGCCTTGCAGAAACCTCATGTAAGCGATTCTGCTAGTTTTCCAATCCTGCTTCTGAATCTGATGTGCATGAGCTATCGCATCGCCAGCTGATATGGCCGTCTGCTGTGGGATTGACATAATCATTATGACTAACAGTCATCTGATACAAACTTTCCATGTGGCGCACTTCTTCTTCTTCTCAAATGGGTTCAATATACCGTGGTCCTTGAAGGGGATCAAGTGGTGCAATGACCCTAATCTGGTCATCCTCAAAGGTCATCTGTCTTTTCTTCAAATTAATGACAGCCAGATTATCAAATGCCCAGTCTATGCCTAAAAGTGTTGGGTAAGGTCTACTATCATCCAGAATTTTGATTACTTCAAAGTCTGCAGAACTTCTTACTCCCTCAATATCAATGGGTACATTGGGTAATCTTCCCAATGGAGAAACTTGTCGCTGATTTGCTAGTCTTAGATGGATAGGAGATCTGATAAGCTGAGGACTACCCATCTGTTCCCAAGTCTGCATGGTGAGAACATTAACTTCTGAGCCTAAATCCAAAATGACTTCGTCCATTTCAAATGCTCCAATCTGTGCTGTGAGTCTCATCTCTCTTCCAGTTCTAGTATGACTCCTGATCTGATGAACAGCACGCTGCGTTGTGTTCATCAAAGCAGATTGTTAACACTGAGCCAACAGGTGTTGGAGTTCCATAGTTGCTTTTTCGTTGCGCAACAACTTTAAGAAGCTTCTCAAGAAAGCATGAACACTGCCTAGTGTATCCTCCTCATCAGGCCTTCCAGATGTAGTAGCCTGCTCTTGTAACAGGTTCTCTTGACTTGGCACATGCGGTCTAATATCATTGTGCGGTAATGCGACAAAACTTGAAGCTCGCGGATCTGAGAAATACTCTTGAGCTTGCTTGAATGCTTCTTTTTGCTTTTGCAGGTCGAGCGGGGATGGTTTAATATTAGCGCGGCGCACCCATTGTGTTGTTGGATTTCTAGTTCCTGACTTTGGTGCACTAGTGGTTGCACCACTACGCGTCACTATATTAACTGTGGGATCTGGTTCTCTTTTCTCTGCTGCAATCAACTGAATATTCTGGTTAACCTGTGGCTTCTTTTCTTGCATCTTGGCCATCAACTAAGGGCATTCTTCAATGACATGATCATAAGATTTACAGTATCTGGAGGTGGTTGTAGGGTTTTGGCAATCCCTTGCATAGTGGCCTTGAGCTCCAAAGTTATAGCAAGTGATCTGTCCTCTTCCATGACCAAAACCTCCCGCGCGTCCTCGGCCCCTGTAATTTCCTCCTTGGCCTTCGCGAGCTGGGTCATACTGCGGACCTGCTGTGGGTCCCTGTGGTTGTGACTGTACTCTATAAACATCATGTTTTCTTTCTATCATAAGGTGGTATGCTCTGCAATTGTTCTCATCATGGCCTACTAATTTACAGAAATTGCAATATAGATTCTTTGGAGTTTGTACATATTTCTGTAACAAGTGACACTCTTGTGGTCTGTGGCCTCTAGTTCTACAGATTTCACACCAAGGCCCCTGAGCCTCTGGTAAAGGGTTAGGTGCTCCGGTTGCAATATAATCTATGAAAATAGGACAATGGTCCTTTGAATGTCCTTGTGCTCTACACTTTGTACACAAAATTTCTTCTTTAACATCCTTTCCTTTCTTAATATCATGCACTTGCAAAGTTAGGTTTGCTATTTGGTTCTGCAACTGCACAACATCGTTGCTTGTTCCAGCAATTGGTGAAGCTTCTAGTTTCATAGCCATCTCTAGAGCTTGTTCTTGAGTAGTGAGATTTTGTTGCATAAGAGGAAGTCTAATATGAGGAAGCAGTGCAGCAATGAACCATTCCTTATGCTGCTGCAGTGCAAACTCAAAGCTTACTTGACCTATCGAGGCTTTGAACTTCTGGTCAAAGTCCCATACTGATTCTGTAGGTAACTGTTTTATGTCTTTGAGTTCTGTTATGCACTATGATTCTAATTTAGGTTTCTTGAATTCTTTAATCATAGCACTTCTTACATCAGCAAGCATCCTATTCTGTGTTGCTGAGTATTTCATAAACCAGGTTAAGGTTCTCTCTCTTAGTGTGGTTGCTAACTGAACTAGCTTAACAACATCATCATTAATTTGCTTAATCATCCAAATGGCTTCACATAGAAACCAATGCTGCTCAGGGTCTTCTAGCCCTGTTCCTCTAAAGGTTGGTAGCTTCATGTCATCACCCATCCTTCTTGCGCTAGGTTGATGTGGAGGTGCTGTGGCACTGCCTTCGGGATGGTTAAACAAAGGTGGGGCTGAGGTACTAGAAGTACCGTGCGGCCTACTAGAGGGTGTTACTGCGGGGTTATGCTGAGCCCCATCTAGCTTTTGCAGTGTAAAAGGGTGATAAGGGATATGAGCACTCCCTTGTCTCTCTATATGGCTCTCTCTACGAGCTCGACTATCTTCTGGGATAGACTCAAAAGAATGTTGGTTGAGGACTACTTTATACCGTTTTCCACTATGAGTGCAACCAATAACTTCAAGATCACTATCAGAATCTGCGGACATTACTTGTCTATGCTATTCATCGGAAGCTATGCATAGTTTTCCTTTTTCATATAAGAGCATTTTAATCCACAAGTTCAGAGAATTTAAGAACTTACCCCTGTATGCTTTGAAGAAGCTCCTCTCAGCCTCGCTGAAGCTCTTTCTCGTATCTACCACAAACTCGGTGATGAAGCCTTCCAGTAGACTGTTCAACCAAAAGTCTACTACGCGGGACACAGGATTATCTACCCGCTTCAAAATGCTAACTAGCTCAGGCATCCAAATGATAGGTTGATCAACATGCACAGTGGGTCCAGTATCTGCTAGCTTGGATACCCACTCATGCAACTCAAGTGCAAATGTTACAAAGAAGATTTTGTGAAGCTCAGTATAAATATGCTTCTGCAACCAGTCCTCTGTTTGAAGCCTAGGGCTTCTATTTTCACGTTCAGCGAACTCTCTAGATTTTGAATCAAACCACTCTTGAATTTCTTTAGCTGTAGGATTCCAGCACCACATTTCCTTCAAAATAATAGGGTTAAAGCCGAAAATGAAAGCATTTGTTGGATGCTTTCTGGACAGACCCAGGTTTTCAAGATGCGCAGCAACAAACACCCCTTTGGCGCACTGGCCCTTTTGGAAACGAGCTGCGCAGCAGCCCGAAGTCTCACCCGAAGTGGCTATGGGGGGCTAAGGAATTAGGTTTCCTTAACCTAGGTGGTGTGGAGTCTACATTATTCTCTCTTCCCTTCTTGGAGGTAACCCCTAAATAGAGTGTCTTACTCTTTCACAGGTCTCCCAGCGCTACAACGCTGGAACTCACTCTTCTCAGCCGAGTTGCGCGTTAGCTCCGCACTTGCGCACGAGTCTTTTACCCGCTACCTCAGATACACTATGTATCATCTCTGCCCTTGCGCCACAGTGCAGTAACACACTCCTTTAGCACTGCGGTGACAGTGCTCTTACAGACTCCTTCAACGATGCACAAGTACAACTTCTAAGGGAGCTTCCAGGATTTACTCTACATAATCATTCATAAAGATAGCGAAACATTCATAGAAACATAGACAGTAAAGCAAAGAAATGCAATCACATAAAGTATCACCACCACAACAACAAGAATTACGTGGTTCACTTCCAGGAGGGAAGCTACATCCACAGGAACTGTGTTTTATATTCTCTTGAGATGGGGATAACATAGTTCCATTGCGCACACAGCTGCAGCCTTAGATCTTTCTGGGAAACTCCACGCACACAGTTGGGAGCCCTTCTCTTAGATCTTTTCTCTTCTTCTACAGATATTACCTTGACAAAGACATACAATTACATTCCCCTCTCAGTCCTCTTGCGACTAGTCGATACATGCAATGGCCCTTACGCCAAGCAGTCTTCCTGCGAGATCACGGCCTTCTTACATGCACAAAATGATCATTAACAACTTAAAAGATACAGCAATACAAATGACTCAGACCTCAACTTAGACTGTCCGTGTAACTTAGTAACTATCTAACTATCTAACTATATAACCCGTTTCCCTTTTCAATTACACATATATATAGGTGGCCCTGAGGGTCGCACCTTTACAAAACTGTGGGCCTTTCCCAATAGTGATCCCCAAAAACCCTAACCGCGGACATAGCTAGGTGTACTGTAGGCGCCTATTGCAGTCATGTCGCAGCTTCCTGTAGACTTAGCGATTTCTGGCGCAGATCGCGGGTATGGTCGCCACTTCCTCGTTCTTTGCTCCTTGTCCTTTGCCTTCAATGCTTTGGCCCGTTGCTCCTGCTTGGTCCAAGCAACCATAACTCCTGTACTTTTCCTTAATGATGGCAGCTGAGCCCTCATTCCACCGCTTCATTTACTGTGGTGGTTGAGCTTTCTACTCGGCCACCTTATTTATTCTTTCCTTTGACTTGTGTGCGCGAGCTCCACGATTTCCGGCCCGCAATCTGTGGTGAGCTCGTCCATCTGGTGCTGTACTGCGCACTGTTCATTTTTTCCCAAAAATGGTGCTTTTCCTCAAAATTAGCACTTTTCCTTCAAAACTTAGTGCTTTTTCCTAAAACTTGGTAGCTTTGCCATAGCTGCGGCCTATGCTCCAACATACAGGTACATCAAGAAAGACAAATCAAGTTCTATGACCATGATAACATAAGGACAAAGACTCATCCATAGTCTTTGACCACATAGAATATCTAGTTACGAGGTTTGTATGACCTTGTTCTACTAAGCTTAACCCATGAGATATGCAGGTTCTAGCACAAGGTCTCTAAATCATTGAAGAGAACAAAGAAGATATTGTTTGGGTATGTTAAGACATAACCAAGCTTGATAATCCAGGTATGTTTTCCTATATCAAGTTAGAATCCTACCTTGTGATAGGATCTTAGGTAAGTATACCTGTGTATGAAATGATCATGAACATACAAAATGTTTTGATAGTATTGAGATTATACTAATGAATGTATGTTTATGTATGAAATCATGAGGATGACACTAGTGCACACTTAAGCATGCATAGTAGTACAGAATTAATAGAAGTTCAAAGACATATAGATATCAAGCGGGAGGCAACCACTCAACATAAAAGATAAGTATTTGAGTTGTTATTTGAATCTCTGAAATAGTAAATGATATTGCTTGTATGCATATTTGTATTCCTAGAATATATCATGCATAGTGTGAGCATTCATATAGCATTGAACAGTATACTACTAATATGCATATGATGGGTAAGTTGGACAAACATTCCATTGTTGTTTATCTAGAATGAAACCTCTTTGCTGACATTCCGAGAGCTGTGCACGCTCTTGATAGTGTGTTCTGGTAGAGATGGAAGGCATCTAGATAGCCACTGTATGCATACAGGATATGGAAAAGTGTTGTGCCAAAGTATTGGTCAAGATAGTTGCATAACTATGTGAATCATATCTATATGCATAATAGGTTATCATGTCAACATGATTTGATGATTATGAAGTATTACTAATCATGTAATCAACTTTGATTTGTAGGAAAGATCACGAAGAATGATGAACACTGAACAAGTGATGGATGTTCAACAAGAAGACTTACAAATCAAACGTAATATAGAAGGCTCGTGCATAGAAGATTCTCCTAGAAAGAGGAAGAGGATCATGACGAGATGTTTGCTCCAAATGGCTAGATAAGACCATTCTCTTAATGATGTAATAGAAGAAAGCTCTGTACGGGTACCCAGGATCGATAGTCATTTAATGAGCTTAATGATCACCATGGGTGATGCAAATTTCAACATTTGCTACAAGGTTGAAGATGGTGTCTATATACAGATGACATTCTTCTCTTAGATGGATGCAAGAAGGAACTCACCATAGAGTTCAAATGATCTTGAGGATCATATCAGTAGACCCATCTAACGAAAGATGGCATAGATAGATATGCAGAAGATCACTCAATGCAGAGTGTGAATGATGTTCAGTCACAGAAGGAGAATTGATAGCTTCTTGACAAGCTTGGGCTTTACCAAAAGTAAATCTGAGCCTAACCTTTATCTCAAGGTTATGGATGATGAACCTGTCAAACTATTACTGTATGTGGATGATCTCTTTCTGATAGGGAATGAGAAATAGATCATGGAAAGAAAAGAAGAAGCTAGTTACAAAATTTGAGATGAAAGATCTCATATTGATACATTACTTCCTAGGTCTGGAAGTGTGGCAAGGCTCAGAAGGAATCTTAACCAAGGAAAGTATGCTGTGGAAATATTGAGAATATTTGATATGTTGGAATGTACAACCATGGCCACTCTCATGGGTTCCAACTTGAAGCTGTTAGCTGATGACTCATCAGAGTTAGTGGGCATGACTCTGTACAGACAGATTATTGGGTCATTGATGTATCTGATGAATACCAGGCCAGATATGTGCTTTGCGGTGTACACCTTGAGTCAGTATCTAGTGGAACCTAGACGTGTTCCTAAAGGGTATGATAGACTTTGATCTATGTTATCTTGGATATCATGACTTTAGATTGTATGGTTACACAGAAGCTGATTGAGAAGGAAGTGTATCAGACAGGAAGAGCACATCGGGTGGATGTTATTGTTTGAGATCTGCCATGATCTCGTGGTTTAGCAGGAAGCAGTATAGTGTGGCTCTCAGCATAGTTGAAGCGGAATATATAGCTGCTTGCTTTGCTAGTTGTGAAGCGATATGGCTTCGAAAGTTGTTATCAGGATTATTTGACTTAGAGATGAACTCCACTATGATCCTATGTGACAATCAGAGTTGTATCAAGATGATAGAAAATCCAGTGTTCCATGATAATTCAAAGCACATAGAAAGGAGCACATAGAAAAGCCAGTGTTCCGATATTTCTATATACAGGATATGGTGCAGAAAGGAGCTATAAAGCTTGAGTATGTGAGCACTAACGAACAAGTTGCTGATATATTGTCTAAACCTATGTCTCGAGTAAATTTTGAGTATTTCTAAGACAAGCTTGGTGTAGCTCAGAAGGACCCTCCTCGAAAGGGGGAGTTATATGGTCACTGATGATGAGATTGCCTTCATCGATGGTAAGGTCAATGATGAGGATATCTGTATTGATGATGTGGATGCTTGTATCGATGATGAGGACACTTGTGTCAATGATGAGGTTACCTATTTCGACGATGAGTTCAATGATGAGGTTACCGGTTCCGACGATGAGGTCGATATATGGTCCTTAGACATTGTCTAAGTGGACAGGAGGGATTGTATCATCCCTGGACTTCAGTCCCTGAATTGATCCGTAGACATATGTCTCCGAGAAATGGTCCCTAGTGGACGAGAGGGATTGTATCATCCCTGGACACATGTCCTAAAAGAGATCCATAGACTTATGTCTCTGAGAAAGTGGTCCCTAGTGGATGTGATAGGACTTCATCATCCTTGAATGTTTAGTTCAAAATGTACGTGATAGGACTGCATCGTCCCTAAACGTTTAGTTCAAAATGTACGTGATAGGACTACATCATCCCTGAACATTTAGTTCAAAATGTACGTGATAGGACTGCATCATCCTTGAATGTTTAGTTCAAAATGTACATGATAGGACTGCATCATCCCTAAACATTTGGTTCCAAATGTACGTGATAGGACTACATCATCCTTGAACATTTGGTTCAAAATGTACGTGATGGGATTGTATCATCCCTAGACATGAGACTTGTCTTAAAAGGATCATGGATTGCATCGTCCATAGACATGAGACTTGTCTTAAATTGATAAGGATTGATCATCCTAGAAGTAGATCTGGATTGCATCGTCAATAGACATGAGACTTGTCTTAAATTGATAAGGATTGATCATCCTGGAAGTAGATCTAGATTGCATCATCCATATGCATGAGACTTGTCTAAAATTGATAAGGATTGATCATCCTGGAAGTAGATCTAGATTGCATCGTCCATAGACATGAGACTTGTCTTAAATTGATAAGGATTGATCATCCTAGAAGTAGATCTAGATTTCATCGTCCATAGACATGAGACTTGTCTAAAATTGATAAGGATTGATCCTCCTGGAAGTAGATCTGGATTGCATCGTCCATAGACATGAGACTTGTCTAAAATTGATAAGGATTAATCATCCTAGAAGTAGATCTGGATTGCATCATCCATAGACATTAGACTTGTCTAAAATTGATAAGGATTGATCATCCTGGAAGTAGATCTGGATTGCATCGTCCATAGACATGAGACTTGTCTAAAATTGATAAGGATTGATCATCCTGGAAGTAGATCTGTATTGCATCATCCATAGACATGAGACTTGTCTAAAATTGATAAGGATTGATCATCCTGGAAGTAGATCTAGATTGCATCGTCCATAGACATGAGACTTGTATAAAATTGATAAGGATTGATCATCCTGGAATTGGATCATGGGTATTGCAGATTATGCTGCTATGATGATGTTGTCGACTGAGATTATCCAGATGTTGTAGATCGAGATGATCCAGATGCTGTAGATCGAGATGATCCAGATGATGTTGCTATAGCTGTTCAAGTACTGCAGAAGATGAAGATTCAATATTGAGGATGTTGATGTTCCAGTATTGAAGATGTTCCAGTAACTGCTTGAGTTACTGATGATGTATAAAGAAAGCTTCCAATGATTTATAGATGTTTCATGTATGATGTAGTTGATGACTCCTTGCTCTTGCAGATGTTGTTATAATATCCTTCTCGTTAAGGGGGAGTGTTGAAATATTGTAACTTCTAAGAATATTATATTTGTACTTTATTATTCCAGAGATGTTTCATTCCTCTGTGAAGACCTCATTGTATATCCGGAGATGTTTTATTCCTCCATGGAGAATGTGGTAACTTAGGTTATTAGAATTCCCTAGTGGGGGTCGACCCTGTATGAGTCATGTGGGTTAAAGGGTTATTAAACAACCCTAGTGGGGTCGGACCTACCACATTATGTTAAGTGATTAAGTTGGGGCCGACCTAGTTAGTGTAAAAGTCAAGTTGGAGTTGTGTATAAATAGAGGAGGTGTGTTCCTCATTTAACACACACTACACTCACTTGTGATTGGCACATATGTGAGGGAGAGATATGCTATGGAGGAGAAGGAGCGCATGTCCAGGGTTACATCTTTGTATTTGCTGGTCATCTATATTGAGGAAGCTTTGCTGGGTTTTCTAGCCCATGAGGGTTTCCTAGGATAAATCTATGTCTCTTTTGTTTATGTTGTGCTTGTTGTTCTTTCAGTGATCCTGTATATGCTATTGTTGTGAAATGGAATGTAATGCTGATATTTTATGTCTTAGCATATTGAATCTTAACACTAATTCCCTCCATGCAACTAGGGAAATGAGTATCAGTAACCACACGTAATGGAATGGTTTCCCCTTCTCTTGTTCTTCTTTGCAATCCTCCAAAAACTCATTTACTAGGAATGTCACCCAATTCAATTGTACACCTTTTGCACACTTCTATGTTGCTGATATGATCCATGTTATGCACTAATCCTTCTGAATCTTCCTAAATATCTTGCAAGCTAAAACTTGTGTTGCAAAACTCACTACACCATCATTTATACTTGGCACATCTAGTCCTTGCAGGCCCCTATTCTTACCATACTTATCCTTCACTCTTTTAGCTAGCTCTTTCTCCTACTTCTTGTTTTTAAATAGCCATGTGGGATCCTCCCATGCTATCAGTAGTCCTGTTATCTATGGAATCAACTTACTATCAATGGAAACTGTCATATCCAAGCATAGAAAACCGCCATGCACACAACTCATCAATTTTTGTACACAGTTATTTACTTCTGCGTTTCTACCAAAGTGTGGGATCTCTAGAAAATTCAACACCCCTGCACGTTGTAATGCAATTTCCCATTTTTCTGGCTCCAATGTGATTATCGGTGAGTCTGGACTAGTTTTCTACTCCATATATTTGTCCTTTGTAAGCTCCGAGAACTTATCGACAATGGTGATGTTGTGTTCCTCATACCTTAATTTCTTTATGGCTCCCAACAGAGTTCCTCGAATTGGCATGCCCTTCAGAATATCTGGTGTGTCCACGGGATACTTCGGATGCTTCTACAAATTAATTGATTCTGCATCCATCTTTATTAGAGGCATGTAATCTATTTGATAGTTTTTCTAGGTGGAGGCTGATTCTCCCTTCCCTGCTCTCAACTTGATGTTGATGCTTCGGATGCTAACCCCAACACTCTTGTTGTCGGTACCTCCTCCTCTATCACAAAAGATACTTTATTTATTTGTGGCTTCCTCTGCACTGGTGTTGGTACTGGTACTTTCGGTGCCATCTTTATACTCCTTCAAGGCTGCACTCGACTCAACTCTACTTTACTTCCTTCAATTATAACTACTTTCAACTTGTGTTGGGCACCCATCATTCTACTCATGATTTTAATCCCTACTGTTAGTTGTCTTTTCTGCCTTCACTCTTACTCCTACATTCAATGGTACCCTAGATTCATGCATCATTGCATAGATTTGGTCTTAAATCTGCTCAAGATTTTCTCCCCTTTCTAATTCCCATCGGTGATCTCCTGCATTTAGTACATCACATCCCCTCACTTTTTCCATTACTACGCCCTTTAATGTTCACACTTGTGAAATGTGCCTCCTTTTTACTTTGCTTCCTTTCTACGTTATCCATATTTCCCGCGTGCCTCCTCCTAGTGCATTCCTTTATCATATATATATATATATATACATATATATATATATTTCCTTAACTATTGCGTAGAAGGACGACTGTCCCTATACAGTTTCAGTCGGATTCCATTAACAAATCCTTGAAGGGGATCCCCATTCATCTTCTCAAGATGAAAAACCCCTTCCTCTATGATATATTTTATAACATAAGCACTTGACCAATGCATTCTAAACTTACCTAGATGTTTCATTAACTTGCTAGCATACATTAGAACCAGGGCTCCTCTCTTGAATTGCTTTTTCTTAATATTTATGTCATGCTAGGCTTTCTCGCGCTTTTTGCACCTACTGATGAAAAACTAGGAAAAAAAATACTTCCTCTAGTTCTAGCCATTGCGACAATCTCTTTTCCACTGTGCCTCTATTTGTTAGTTCATCCAACGTAGCAATGCGCAAACTCGGGACAATAAACTCCATAGGCATGACTGCTTCATTCCCATACACCAACCTTAATGTTGTCTATCCTGTCAATTTCCTGGATGTTGTCCTATAAACCCATAATACTATAGGTATCCTCAAGTCCCAGTCATCTCGATTGACATTGCAAATATTTGTTAGTGCGTTCTCCAATATCTTATTAAATGATTCCATTGTGCCATTTGCGTAAGGGTGATAAGGGGTGCTCTTCTAGTGGTATATCTGAAAGTATTATGTTAGTGTTTCAATTGTCTTATTCAAAAAATGGGTCCCCTGATCACTCATCGAAATCCTTAGACACCCAAATTGGGTCACTACATTTTCAAACAAAAACCACATAGTTGTCTTTGCGCTGCAATCCTTCATTGATTCTGCTTCAAACCACCTAGTCAAGTAGTATGTCGCAGTGATGATGTATCTTGCTCCTAACCGCTTCGCAGGTGTATTAATAGGCCCAACAAAGTCCACCACCCACTTATCAAATGGTTGTAATTTCACTTGGGGAATCAAGGTAATCTTGTCCCTCCTTGATGCTTTCCCCAAGCATTGGCAGACATCGCATGCTTGAGAGTATTCATTAGCATCTCTATGCATAGTAGGACACCACATTCCTATGCATAGAATATTTTGCACAGTCACCTTCCCCACATAATGTATCTTGCCACTCCTTCATGGGCCTCTTTCAAAATCATGGGCCTTTCGTGTTCTGACATATTGTTGCAGAATCCCTTATGTGCCCCTCTTGTATAGATTTCCTGCAATCAACTGATAATTTGTTTCCTTCACTACTAGTTTTTTTTTCTACATGACAGTATATACCTGTAAGGACACTCCAATCATTAATAACTATGCAATCACTACAAAACAGTCATCCACCATGTGAACTGCAAATAAGTGCACATCTGGTAAACTGTCATCTAAGTTCCTTGCATCCTCTCTCATCTCTATGTGCGACAAGTGGTACGGTCCTTAGTTTAGTTTCTCGGGTTTCACTACTACTTCAAAATCATATTCTTGGAACAACAATAGACATATGCATATATTCCCAACTAAAACTGCCTTTTTGACCAAGTATCCCAATTAAAATTGGTCAGTGTACATCTTAAATCATGACCCTAATAAGTAATGTCTGAACTTCTGTGACGCGTACACCATTGGAAATCCTTTGCACTCTATAGTGGTATAGTATTTTTTTTAGTTTACAGCTTCCTTCTTTCAAATGCAATGAGGTTATCCAAGTCTTCTTCCCATGGTTGCACCAATATTGCACCTAACACTATTGATGACACATCCACATGCACATGAAACTCCTTTTTCCAATCTAGAAATACCAATATTGGTGCAATCACTAATTTCTACTTCAACGTATCCAAACTATCTTGACACTCTTCACTCCATTGGAACTTGGTGTCTTTCATCATCAACTTCTCTAGTGGGGATGTGATCTACGCATATCCTTTAATAAACTTTCTATAGTACCATGTGTGCCCCAATACAACACACAATTGTCACACTGTCATAGGTGGTGGTAAGTCCACAATTACTGCAATCTTCTCTGGATCCACCAGCAGTACTTGTATGCAAACTACATGGCCCAAAAAGATACCAAATGGTGCACAAAAAATGCACTTTGTCATGTTTAATGAGATATGATACTGTATGCACCAATCCAACATCAACCACAAAACCTCAATGTGGTCCTTCAATAGGCTAAACATTGTCCAGTCATCTAGGTACACCCTATAAATTTATGGATAAACTCTTTGAAAGTTGCAACAACCACCTTATAAAATATCGTGGGCGCATTATTAAGCCCAAATGGCATAAATGTATATGGGTAACATCCCCAATCTATCGCAAAAGTCATCTTATTCCTATCTATTGAGGTGTGTGAGTTGTCTTAAAGAAAACACCTAAATATTTAATTATCGACTAAGGTTGGTAATCTTAGAGTTGAGGCACAGTATATGATAAGGTAGAATGGCACCTAAGTTTCGGATTGTCAGACCTTAGAAATGTATAATAAAGAAAAGATCGAAAGATCTTTCAAAATGAAAAACTGAGTCAAACTTGAGAAAAAGATAGCAAATGAACTAACTAAACCAAATTAAACCAACAGATCATAATAGTATCAAATCATACTACTCTACTCTATGATTAAATAATGGGAAAAAAAACAATTACTGATTAAAGATCAAACTATTTTTATAAGAATGGAAACTACTTAATCAATTCTTCAGATTCTAATCTAAGAATTAGAAACAACTGTAAATGAAATTAAAGACCTATCTCTGAAATAACTTAATTTGATGGAAAAATTCATAAACAGAAAACTATGTTAATTTAGAGCAAAACAACAAACTATTAATGAATTCCATAACTACTTATACGTTCAAATACTACACTAAAGCATCTAATTCTAATTCCATTCTCCTTGATGTTGTATGTCAAATGTGATAGGAACTGGAGTGAATGAGTAGTAATGACTTTCAAATTAAATAGCAAAACAAAATGGAAGTAAATCTAATCTAATCTCTGCAAAGAGATGTAAACTACAAAGACTCCAATTACAGTTAACTTTAAACATTATGATCTACCTTCTATCCATAAGCAAAATGATATAAAACTAATGAAATCTAGAAGCAAGTAGAAAACTTAATAAAGATATTTATTTCTGGATTCAATTTGGAAGCAAGAAGAAAACTTGATAAAGATATGTTATATAGAAGCAAGTAGAAAACTTGATAAAGATATGTTATATAGAAGCAAGTAGAAATCTTGATAAAGATATGTATTTCTGATCCAAATTCTATTTCATGAACATCTTCATTATCTGGATGAATGGGAAACTGATCCTATACTTAACAAAGAAACTATCGAAATTCAGATAATTTGTAGAATGAAATTATTAACTCTAATTTGAAAATAAACCTTAAAAACATATAGTAAACTATGCTACGAATAAGACTAATAAATCTGAAAGCAACAATATATTAGTAAATCAGATATGAAAGACATAATTCAAAAAATATTTGAAATGAACTGAAGGAAAGTGAGATGGAGATTAAGAATAATAACAAACTTTAATTAAAAAATCTTATAGAATATAAAGCAAAGCCCTAATTATGGTTAAAGATGCTAATCAAAAGCAAGAAAGATTACAGTTAAAGAACCTAAGAAATTGAATTCAAAATAAGCATAAAACAATGTAGAAAGAATAAAAGTCCAAATGACAATCCGGATGGCTGTCCGAATGACAGTCTGGATGGAAGAAAACGAATTAAACTAAAAAAAGAGGTAGTTTTGATCATCTTAACGTTAGCTAGCGAATGCAGATGAACCTACAGTGCAAAGAAGTCAGTGAGAAGATTGTTGAGAAGCTAAGATAATAAGAATCAATCTATTCTAATCATTATTTAAGAGATGAACTATTCCTATTATATGCTAAACAAAGACTGAGGTGAGAGAGAGAATTAACCTACAGCTACAGAACAAAATCTAATGGAACTAATTTTAACTATAACAGAACTTGAAACGACTTCTAACTAAACTCTATCTAATCATGAAAACCTGAAAGCAAACTATCTAATTGTAGAAGACTGAAAACAAACTAAAAAGATACTATGCTTGGTCGACCATTATTAACTCTGAAAAAGTAAATTACGTTAGCAACACAATACAAATTATAGAAACCTAAGAAAAATGACATGTATAGGAAAACAAAATTAATTACATATACTAGAAAATGAACTAGCTATTTGCAAAAAAGAAAGTACAGAAAAATATAAATAAAACCTCTGGTTGATGAGGGGCCCTTCACAGCAATCAGAGATGGAAACTAAATCAACTTAATCACTAACAGCAGAGCATCAATGAACTGAAACTTCCATTAACTGAGAAAATTACACAGTGCTTGTATCTCAAAGGACAAACAGTTTTAAAAATCTACAGACTCAGACTCTAGCTAACTCGTCTCAGTCACGAAGATGTTTATTTATACAATTTTCAATGGGGAGAGCAAGTCAACCCTTTAGTGGTTGACTGCTCTAATAATAGGCAGTCTTTAAGACTGTAAAATGGCTGCTTGTGATTCATGACAACGCAGAGGTCTCCTGCCTACTTTCACGGCATCGACCCTACTCGACACGAACAGCTGCGTGTTCGTTTCCTTCGGTCGTGGGCATAATTTATGCTGGTGAGATGGATGGACAGAGGAGAGGCATACTGGAGTGCCAACGTGGGAAGAGCGCATGTTGGAGGACTGAGCGTGGGCGGACAAGGCTCCTCTAGAACATCGGCGTGAGCAGGCGTGTGTGATATCAGGTTGAACGAACAGGAAAGTTAGAACGCTGGAGTGTTGACATGGGTAGTAGGTGTGTTGTCTAGCTTAGGAGGCAAGGAGGTGAGTCTTATAGAACTGGGGGTCACCAACCGTACCCACCACATAGCTAACAGAACCCATGTGTCTGTTTCTGTCTTTAATGGCCAGGAATATGCCAACCAATGATTCCATGGACTGGACGAAGGGCTGGATGATGAGCTGAACGCTACTGGCGTCTTTGGTGTGAAAGCGAGTCTGAATGAAGCTTCATTTGAAGACCGCAGCCTGTAGAGCAAGAACTAAATGCCACGCATGTCTAGAAATGTCACTTTGAACATTAATAAATCATAATATAGCGAGATTTGACCAAAATTCATATGATAAATTAATATATACATACCTGGTCTGTTTGATGGTCTGAATGGTGGAAAGAATAACTTATCATAGAAAAAATAATGAAAATGATGCCACTCAGAGTAGATTTGATGACCAAAAATGGTGACAAAATGGACACCAACATTCCCCCAAACCAGATATATGCCAGGTCCCACTCAGCAAAACAGAGAAGTTCAGGAAGAAGGCTGAGCCATGATAGTAGCTGCCTTCGACTTGGAAGAGGTAGTGGTTTTAGCTTTAAGCTTTTGAAGCTTCCTAAATTGGTCCTTCAAGGTGTCATACTTCATCTAGAGAGTAGTATGGGACGTTTCTCTAGCATTGACCAAGCATTCAATGCTTCTTACCCGTGTGCGCAGTGCCTTGTTTTCTTCTTGAAGCTCAGAGATTGTTTCCACATAATTTTGATTCTGGTCTATCAACCGTGCTATTACTTGGGTCAATCTATCCACTTCCTCCTGATTCAGAATGGGTTATTCTATGCAATGTTCCAAGTCCTTTTGAGGACTCAACTTTCTTGAAGATGTTTCAAACTCAATAGTATGTTCTTTAAGAATTCTGTCTTTGTTGTGTGTAGGGGAACTTTCAATAGCAGGGGCTTCAAAAAATTGAGTAGATACATTGGCTAATGTGAGGAGAGGTGTTTCAAAGGTATGGTTGTCTGAACGTGATGGCTGAATAGAAGTCTGGATGACAGACTGGTCGATGAACTGGTCATAGTTTGTTCTCATGGATTTAGTGGGTACTAAAAAGAGTGGAGGCTCTGAAGTAGGATCACCAAGGATAATCTCAGGAGAAGTGGCCTTGGAGAATGCGGAGAAATAGACCCCACCCGGCTTGAAGGAATACCTCACGACAGTCTTTGAACTCGTGGATGCAAAATAAATCCTGGTAACTTCCAGGTTTGTGATGGATTGGCATTACTGATAGAAGATGGGGGATGCAAATAGATACAAGAGGTGCAAGAAATTGCAGAGGACACGACTCAACAAAAAATATTGGACAACGAACGGAATGGAGTGAAATTCATGCTGCCATCAGTTTAAACTGAAGTCTATTTGAGTAGTTGATTGATCGCAGGCATGCTTGAGAGATCACACTTGTAATTCAAAGATCTTGAATCGAGTGCCACATAAAAATGTGTGAGTCAGAGAATACGTGTGGCTATGATATTTTCAACCATGTCCAAAGCCGAGCTTAGGATAGGTTGAATATAATTCTCGAAATGAAATTATAGACGTAAATTATACATGGGAGATCATGATAACTAGATTAATATGATGATAGGTCGTACGATAGGATAATTAAAACCATATGGTGGTCATGCAGTGATTCGAAATGATGCATAATCCATTCATTTAATGGAGGCAAGATAGATAAGGGAATGAGACCATGTGCGAAATTGACATTTGATTGATTCTTGACATAATTAGCCAATTAGATTTATCAAATATTCAAATTTGGCCACCTTGGCATGTTAAATAAATCATTTATAAGCTATGGTTTCATTCGGCACTTCATTCAGATCATTATACATTTGCCTCGTTTGTCAACTCATTCGGATCGGCATTCGACCTGTCATTCAACCCTTCATACAGACTTTTGTCTGTACAAGATTTGCTTGCTCATGCTGACTGAAGCTATTTTTTGCAGGGAATTTCTGAGACTGTTAATACACAAAAGATGCTGTAAACTTTGCTTTTCTGGATATTTTAAGTTGCATTTATCTTTATTTGTCATTGATTAGGACAATCCTTCTTCTGTTATTTCACATTATTCCTGAAAATACCCATCATTTTATCAAAGATAGATAAGCTTGTTTCTTTATAAATATTCAGAAAGTAAAAAAACAGTTTTGATCCTCCCCCAAACGAAAAATATGGCATGTCCTCAAGCCATCAAAGAAAAATGGATTAATATTCAAATATTTCTAATACATGGTTCAAGCAATAATCTAAAAAATGTTGTGATAATTCTCATAAGCAAATGAAATATTAACTAATATATGTAGATGATTCAGATATGTACATTCATAAAAAAGAATACCACGGTGCTTAAGAGGACCATATGAAGAATGATAATACAATTGATGTGAAATGCCATAGGAAAACTAGTCATCCATGATTCATTGTAAAGATCTCTTATCAGCCAAAGAATATAGATAAGGTTCACCGTAGAGTTTGTGAGATTAACTATAGCTATGGGTCCCATTTCTAAGATAATCATATCCTAGGTATTGTTTAAATTAGATGACAGGGTCCAAGTCCAACTTACAGCCATTCTCTAATGACAATATAAATAATTAGCCTAAACATGTGTTTGTATACTAAGGTTTTTTATGAGCCATGTGAATAGAAAAGCATTAACCAAACCTCTTTTATCCGATATTGCCCCGCTACCAGCAGGCCTATTCAGTACCCCAACGGGTTTATCTTGGTACCATGCAAGCATAGCCCCGCTGCCAGCAACCTTGTTCAGTACCCCGACGGGTTTACTTGCATTTACTAAGCTTCCTTGTTTAATATTTTACTTAGCATGGACCCGCTGCTAGTGAGCCTGTTCAGTACCCCAGTGGGTTTGCTTCGTATAATGACATTTTTATTAAGGAAGTTGGTTGGAACTAGAGTGTGCTAAGCCTGTTAAACACATAATTCAAATTTTTAGCACGAACCTTATGAGTAACTTTATTTATAATGGCCCAAATTATAGATCATGTCAAAAGATAATAACCTAAAGTTGTTCTTTGATCTCTCAGTCTATCTTCTTCATAAAAGGTTAGTAATGTTCCCCACAAAATAGAAAATATCACTCACTTTTTGGGCTACCTTTTAAAAGTGCTTAAGAGACAGGTTTTGATAATGAGTCTAGGATGAGCTAGTAGTCCACAGGTGTAAGATAGAGCTTTTTGAAGATCATAGTAATTAAAGTGGATCTTAGGCAACTGTTCTAATGATAACTCAGAAATGTACATGTCTGAATCAAATATCATATACAGAATCATAAAAGAAAAGTGGCCAAAAATGATATCAAGAATGCTTTAGTTTCATTATAAATTTTCAATTCTCAACAATAATTGAGAGAGAAGGAGAACTATAAGTATTTTTTTAGAGCACTTCCCTTTTCGGATAATATCACATGAGATGATTATAAAGTTCTTGAAATCAAACTGCAAAACGACTTGTTAGATGATTCAATTTTATTCAAAACAAAAACAAAAGAAAAAGTCATATGAAGTTTTAAAAAAAAAGGAAAAAGAGTCTTCCTGTTTTATTTTACAAAATTTCATAACCTGATCATAAAAATGAATTTCCTGTCAAGAATGCAAGCAGTTGTTAGAAATGACTCTTATTATTGAAAAACAAAGACATATTTATATATATACAAAGGAAGATAACCCAGAATTATTCAAGAACTAGGAGAAGGAGGATTGACTTCCTCTTCTACCAGCTCCATTTCCTCTTGTCTTAAGGCATTCTGCAAAAAAATCTTGTTTAGATATTGGTTGATGATAAAGTCTAAGTCTATGTCCATTTACAACGAAAGAAATTTGAGAATCATCAATTGTCTTAATTTTAATGGATCCATTATCAAAAGATGTAACAATTTCATATGGACCCATCCAAAGAGTAGTTAATTTACCTTTAAAGCTTTTGTACCTTGAATCAAAAAGTAATGCCCAGTCTCCATTTTTGAATTGTTTTTGTTTAATGTATCTATCATGCCACTTCTTGCGTTGGTTTTGTATTAATATTGTGCGTTGAATAGCATCTTTCCTAATCTCGTCTAATTCATTTATTTGTAGGATTCGTTGTCTTTGTGCTTCTTCTAGATTCATCCCTAACTGTGCAGCCATACGAAAGGTTTTAACTTGAAATTCAATAGGTAGAAGAACTTGTTTACCATAAACGAGTTCATAAGGTGTGTAGCTAGTGGTGTTCCTCCAAGTTATTATGTAAGCCCACAAGGCTTCTAGGAGCCTATCTGCCCAGTATTTGTGGTGTAACTGAATAGTCTTAGTCAGGATAGCTTCTAATACTTTGTTAATGGATTCTACCTGACCATTGGCTTGCGGGTGATATGGTGAAGATTTACAATGTCTAATACCATATTTGTCAGTAATCTCTTTCATTAATTTGGAGGTAAACTGAGACCCTTGATCGGTTACAATTTCCCTAGGTACACCAAATCGAGTAAAGATTTCTTCATATATGAATTCTACCACAGATTTCTTTGTGGCTCGAAATAAAGCTTTGGCTTCTACCCACTTGGTGACATAATTTGTATAGACTAGAATGTACTTCTTCATGCGAGACATAGGGGAAATTAGCCCAACCAAATCGAGAGCCCATTTTTCAAAAGGCTCAATCATAACTTGGGGTTGTAAGGGCATTTCATCGAATGGCGTAGGTCTACCCATTCTTTGGCAACTGTCACACCCCTTGACATACTTAGAAGCATCTTTAAAAATATGATGCACCTGCAACAATTAATTAATTCGAATATGCGAAATAGCAGAAATGACAGAACTTAGAATCACTTTTATATTGATCACAGGCCACTTCGAGGGGGCAACCTCCTATGAGCAAGCTCAATACAAATAACTTCATGGTGCCTTCATAGGTCTCAACACACACTTATATACTAAGTCTAGGCACCAATACTATGGGTCAAACCATGGGCCGCTACGAACTATGGATCAACAATACTACGAGCGACTTACAAAGCATATGCGCCAACAACAATAACACAACTATTGATCAACAAATACTACTGGACGACTTACAAAGCATATGCATCCAATAAAAACATACTAACAAAGTAAAGACATGGGTTCCTAACATCCCCTCCCCCTTAAAAAAATCTTTGTCCTCAAAGCTTTAGAAATTGTTGTTGAATCTGAAGGAGTGGTTCCCATGTAGCATCCTCTGGTTGCATGCCGTGCCACTGAATTAAGTCCTCTGTGATAGAGCGAGAGCGAAGCTGATGCGTGCGTCGATTGAGGATGGCCTCTGGCTCCAAAAGGATGGATCCTTAATTATCCTGTTCAAGTAAAATTGTTTGTCCACTGATGTTGGTGCCAAGAACTTTCTTCAGACAAGAGACATGAAAGACTGGATGAATGCGGGAAGAAGGAGGAAGCTCCAATTTATAAGCAACGGACCCAATCTTCTAAAGAATCCGATATGGCCCATAGAACTTTGGAGTGAGCTTATGACGCCCTTTGAGTTTCAAGGAGGATTTTTTGTACGGCTAGAGATGAAGAAAAACCATATCGCCGACTTGAAAAGTGTGCCCAGAACGGTGCTGATCAGCTTGTTGCTTCATGCGATTTCTTGCCATGTGAAGATTGTCCCACAAAATGCGAAGAATCTGATTGCGGTTTCGAAGGACCGTGTCAACTTCCTGAACTGGTGAACTGGTGGGGGTGTATGGAAGAAGAGCTGGAGGTTCCTAACCGTAGACTTCTTCATATGGGGTCATTTTAGAGGCAGTGTAGTAAGAGGTATTGTACCACCATTCAGCGAGAGGGAGCCACTTTGCCCACTGATGTTGTTGTTCCGAGGTGAAGCAACGAAGATAAGTTTCCAAGCATTTATTGATAATTTCAGTCTAACCATCTGTTTGTGGGTGATACCCTGAACTCATCTTCAGTTTGGTGCCAGTGTGGCGAAATAGTTCTGTCCAAAAATGACTGGTGAAAGTCGCATCACGATCCGAGACAATGGAAAAAGGGATGCCATGAAGACGAAAGATCTGGTCCAGGAAAATTTGAGCGACAGAGGAGGTTGTATAGGGATGGCTGAGAGCAAAAAAATGGCTATATTTGGAGAGGCGATCAACCACAACGAGAATCACTGTCTTCCCGCCAGATTTAGGGATCCCTTCAGTGAAATCCATAGAAATATCTGTCCAAATCCATGTAGGTATGGGCAAGGGTTCAAGCAATCCTGGAAGGAGTGTTGTTTCACCCTTATTGCATTGGCAGGTATCACATTCGGACACCATTTGTTGAATTGTCCTTTTCATGCCCTGCCAAAAGAAGTTACGCCATGCTCGTTCATATGTTTTGAGGAACCCGGAGTGCCTTGCCGATGGAGAAGCATGGAGTTCATAGAAGATAGCCTGTTGAAGATCTGTGCTCTGGGGAAGCACCAGACGACCCTTGTATCGTAGAGAAGCACCATCCCAAGAGTAATGTGGTACAGCAGAAGGGTTGTTGGTCAAGTGTTGGATGATTTGAGATAAGGAAGAGTCATTGACATAACCCTATTGAACAGATTGCAACCAATTTGGAACAGACATAGAAATAGCTAAAAGAGAACCTTGGGCATCAAATGTGCGAGAAAGAGCAACTACCACAATATTGTCTTTACCCTTCTTGTAAGTGATCTCATAGTCATAACCCATGAGTTTGCTAACCCATTTCTGTTGTGTCGGGGAGGAGACATGTTGGTCCAAGAAATATTTCAGACTCTGGTGATCAGTCTTGATGTAGAAATGATTCCCTAATAGGTATGGGCGCCACTTCTGTACTGCATGCAAAATAGCCATCATTTCCTTCTCATAGGTAGAGGCAGCTAAATTCTTACCTGAAAGGGCTTTGCTGGTGAAGGCAATGGGGTGTTCATCTTGAAGGATAACAACACCAAGTCCATTGCCGCAAGCATCACTCTCAATAGTGAAGGGCTTGGAAAAATCGGGCATAGCTAGCACAGGTGTAGTACACATAGCTTGTTTAAGTTTGTCAAATGCACACTGAGCAACAGGTGTCCATGTAAAAGCATCATTTTTAAATAGAGCAGTTAATGGAGCTGCAATCTTCCCATAATCCTTGACAAACTTGCGGTAGTAGCCAATCAACCCCAAAAAACCACGAAGGCTCTTGAGTGTCTGAGGATGCGGCCAATTGTTCATGGCATCGATTTTGGCAGGATCCATGCGAACCCCTTGTGATGAGATAATGTGCCCGAGATACTCAACTTCCTTCTATCCAAAAACACATTTAGACTGCTTGGCATGGAGATGATGGTCAGAGAAAAGTTGCATGACAAGATCCAGATGCTGGAGATGTTCATCCCATGTTTTACTGTAGATGAGGATATCATCAAAGAATACCGGAATGAATTTCTGCAAGTAGGGTTGAAATATTTTATTCATTAAGGCTTGGAATGTGGAAGGAGCATTAGTGAGGCCAAAGGGCATGACCAAAAACTCATAATGGCCATCATGTGTGCGGAAAGTTGTTTTAGGGATATCATCCTCATGAACCCAAATTTGATGATACCCAGAACGAAGATCCAACTTGGAGAAAAAGTGAGCCCCATGAAGCTCATCAAGAAGCTCATCAACAACAGGAATTGGAAACTTATCCTTGATGGTGAGGTGATTAAGTGCTCAGAAGTCAATGCAGAGGCGCCATGACCCATCTTTTTTGCGGACCAGAATAACTGGAGAAGAAAAGGAACTAGTGCTTGGGCGAATAATACCTTGCTTCAATAAGTCCCGAATGAGCATTTCAATCTCTTTTTTTTGGTGAAATGGGTAGCGATAGGGCCTGATGTTGGGAGGAACGCTGCCAGGAAGGAGCTGAATACGATGGTATTCTGGCCTGGAAGGTGGCAATCCAAAGGAGTAGTGGAGACCGATGATGGTTGCATCTGAATGGAATGGATATGAGCGATTACACCATGTGAATTCTTCTTGAGGAGTTTTTCCATGCGATGTGAACTGATGATGCTGAGAGAACCTGGTTGTAGTCCTGTCAATGTGTGTTTTTGTCCATTGAGGAAAAACTGCATCCAAAGTTCAGCAAAATCCCATAAGATAGGGCCAAGTGTGCGTAGCCATTGAGCGCCGAAAATCACATCACATCTGCCTAAGGGCAAGGAAAACATGTCAGAGCGCAAGGTATAATCTCCCATAGCAATACGCACATTTCAACACTTCCCTTTGCAAGGTAAGGTTCCCCCATTAGCATCCATGACTTCAAAGTTGGAGCAAGGATGGATAAAACAATCAGCTTGTTTGGCAATCCGAGGGTCAATGAAATTATGAGTGCTGCCAGAATCAATGAGTATTGTAAGAGGAAGCTTCTTGAAGTAACCCCTGACCCGCATTGTTTGGGGGTGGTGATTCCAGCTAAAGCATGGAGAGATATCTCTAGCTGGTCATCCTGAGACGGCGGGTCAATAGGCGGTTCCTGAATGTCGACCGGAGCATCCAGTGTTTCTGGATCTTCGTCACCAATTTCAGAGGCAGGCGAAGACTCCACATCCAAGAGATAGAGTTTTTGTTGAACACATCTATGTCCCTGAGTGAATTTCTCATCACAATTATAGCAAAGCCCCTTTTCTCTGCATGCTTGCATCTCTGTTTCAGACAAACGCTTGATAGGAGTCAGTCAAGGAGCCTGCGGTATAGGTGGTCGCTGAGAACCCATATTTCGGAAGGGAACAAAAGTGGGCTTGGAGTGTTGTTGGGCTGCAATCTTGTCTTTTGCCAACTTAGCCAACCCTAGGGCTTCCATCATTGTGGTGGGACAGAACATTTTGACCTCAGAGCGGATGGCATCCTTTAGACCACTGATAAAACAAATCCGATAAAAGTCATCAGACAATCCTTCAGTGTGGTTGGCTAGGTTCTCAAATCTGGTTTGATACTCTCTCATAGTGCCAATTTGGCGAAGTTTAGTGAGGGCTCCGGTGAAGTCATCAAAAGCACTAGGACCAAATCATTGCAAAAGGAGCTGAAAAAAGTCTGACCATTTGGGCTCTGGATGAGCCTTGATGTACCAACGGTACCATTGAAGAGCTTCCTGTTCCAAGTGAAATGATGCCAACGAAACTTTGTTGACATCAAAAGTATTATGCAGACTGAAATACTGTTCTGCACGATAAATCCATCCAGTTGGATCAGTACCATTGAAGCGAGAAAAATCAAGCTTCGGACCACGGAAATTACTGGAAGAAGAGAACCCATTGTCTGATGAAGACTCGGACTGCTGTTTGTTGTTCATAGCTGAATGTTCAAGATGGAGGCCGAGAAATTTTTCATCCAAATCTTGGAGTTTGGCTTGGATGGCTGCAAGTGCTTCTTCCATGGTTTTTGCTCCTGCACGGGTGACAACCATAACCAGGAGTTTTTTTTTTTTTTTTTTTTGATTGGGTAGGAAAACAAAAAAACTGCTTCAGTAAGGGAAAATATGGACTTGGAAAAAAATCTAAAGGGTAATTGGGGTTTGACTAGGTGTTGGACTCTGTCGACTAGACAAGGAAGCCAAAAATGAGGATTTCAGAAGCGGGGTGAAAGAATGGGAAAATTTGGCAGAGGGGGACAAAGAAGCAGAATTCAGAAAGGAACTCTGTGGTAAAATTTGAAGGTGATTGGGTGAAATCTGAGGAAGTTATGGCAAACCCTAAAAATAGACAAATGTGGGCTTTCGGGCTTTGGGAAGGAGAATTGGGGATAGGGTCCTCAGGAATGAAATATGCAGAATGGGATGACAGGGGTTCCTCGAAATTTTCAAGGGAAACATAGTGAAAACAAGGGAGATATGGACAAAAAATGATTTTTTTTTTCCAGACTAGAGCGGCTACGGCTCGGAAGGGATCTGGAATAGCACCGAATGGATTGAAAACGGATAGATCTAGAACGACTTGCAAAATGGATCTGAAGCAACGCAGCAGTGATCGACAATAGTTCAGCTGAAAGTAGATATGGACCCAGGTATGTGCAGCTTCCTAACACTTCAGGGGTTTCACTTGGCCACCAATGTTGTCTGACGGCTTGCGTATTGGGCAGTACCCCTCACTCCATGGCTCAGGTAAAACTGATAACTGCTTTGCCACAAACAACAGCTCTTGGTTTACCTCACGGGTGGGAACTGGTCAATCAGGTAGGGGTCGTTGCCCTTTTCACTGGCAGGTCCTCTCAATGGGCCAGCTACTTCGGGGTTCCTATGGTACTCCTCATAATGAGTTTTAGGGCTTATGCCCAAGTACTTCCCACAGTTAAGCAGATAGGGATTATTCCCAAATCCAAACCTACAACAAATGCGAAAAAAAAATTGGCAGAAATTTCACCCAGCGAGCCCAAGAAAGTGCTTTGATACCAGATGTGATGCACCTGCAACAATTAATTAATACGAATATGCGAAATAGCAGAAATGACAGAACTCAGAATCACTGTTATATTGATCATAGGCCACTTCGAGGGGGCAACCTCGTATGAGCAAGCTCAATACAAATAACTTCACGGTGCCTTCATAGGTCTCAACACACACTTATATACTAAGTCTAGCCGCCAATACTATGGGTCAAAACCATGGGCCACTACAAACTATGGATCAACAATACTACGGGAGACTTACAAAGCATATGCACCAACAACAATAACACAACTATTGATCAACAAATACTACGGGATGACTTACAAAGCATATGCATCCAATAACAACATACTAACAAAGTAAAGACATGGGTTCCTAACAAAAAATGCTTGGCCAATCATACCCAGAGTGCAACACTTTGTATGTTGTTCTCTTATCAGAAAAATGCCCGCCACAAGGTCCACCATGACATGCATGTAGGATCTCTGCCATCTCATCCTCCCGTACACATCGTCTAATAATAAGGTCAGGACCAGTACAAAAGAGATCATTATCCACCCAAGAATAATTGGAACACTGAACTATGATCCTACGTTTTTTCGGGTGGGGAGAGATGGTTTGGTAGCTTTCCAGTTGCTAAATAATTGGCTATGTCTACAAACCATGGGGTTTGAACAGACACATTGAAAAAATGTTCATCTGGGAAGCTATCATCGACAGGAGTAGCCTTATCGTCAGTTTGAATTCGAGAGAGAAAATCAGCTACCACATTCTCTCGACCGGTGTTAACACACAAAAAGTGTTCACTACCTCATCTACCCATCACATGACTCATTTTTCCATATTTCCTACCATATTTGCCTTAAAAACCCTAAAAATCCCACTAAAAAGCCTCCAAAAGGCCACAAAACCATCAAAAGAGCCTCCAAAAGGCTAAAAAACCCCTTTCCCCCCCAAAATTATCCAAAATTCCTCCAAAAAATAGCAAAAACCCTCTAAAAGGGGAATAAAAATATAAAAAAATGAGGTAAAAGAAGAAAAAGGAGGAAAAAACCCTATATAGCTGACCTAAACCATATGGTTCCCAAAACCATGGGCCAGCACTCCACCACAAAAAACCTATAAATAGGTGATGGAGACTCCTCATTTCATATCCATAATCAAGTATACCCTTACTCTGCCAAAATCACTCTTGAGACCCTAGCTCACCCTTGAGCTACTTTCACCATTGAGTGCCCCTTTTGGCCCATTTCCACCATTGGAGAAAGAGAAGGAGCAAAGTTGGAGTTTGGAGCAACCCTCTTGGATCATTGCAAGAACTTCACCAACCTCTACACTTGAGGTAACATTTTAATACAAAATAAAAAAACATTTATATTCCATGTTTTGTTATGTTTCTTAATGCTCATGCTAGTTTAGAATTTATATTGTTTTAGCATTTTAATTTACTGTTTATTGAACTAAGGAGTCCCTTCTCCTTAGTAGGTGCTCATTTGCACAAGCTAGGGTGAAAACCCTAGCTACAGTTTTGGCAACTCCCCTTGGTTTGAATTTCTGATTATAGTTTTTAAATATTTTCCTTTCGGTTGTCCCTTTCGGTCGCATCTTTTATCCCTGCAGTTGCGTTCCGACCACGTCTTTCAGGCATTTACCTGCGACCCGACCATGGCTCTCAGACTGTTTCCGGCGTTCTTGTCATGTCCCAAATTTGGAATTGGGTCACAATGGCCTAATCACATTAGCCATATTCATTAGATTTTGTAAAATTGATGTTAAGGGTCAAATAATTGCCAAGGAGGAAAATTACTAGTTTCCTAGGTTTGGGGTGGAAGCTTTGGGATTTGGAATAAGGGGGATAATAAATGATGTTTAGAAATTATAAGGGTTCAAGTATTTAATAAATATAGTGAATAAAGAAATTCAAGAGAAATCCTAAGTGACAAATGGTTTTGGAGACATATGGAGGATGTGGGACCCACACTAGCTTGATTTTTCATAATACATGGTATCTCTCTTTTGCAAATTCAAACTAATGGGAATGTGAACACTCTTGGGTGAGTTGGTAAGTCATAACACATGTCATTTAGCATCTTAGGTCGAATTTAAAAGGATTGGTAACCTCCATGGAAGATAAAGAGTCAAAGTGGAAGTTTGTGGACACTTGGGCTAGATTCCCTAGCCCCTATGACACCAATGATGGAGCATCTATGACAACTATGACAAATTGCAGACCTGACCTCTGACATCTGACCACTATGACATGTCAACCCCAAAAATAGGCTCAAAGAAGGTGAATTTGGGATTTGGAGAAGCTAAAGAGACTCAAAATCGAATTTGGGAGAAGATGGAAGGTTGGAACTAGGAGACAAGTGGCAAATGTGGAATATTTCCGAAATGGAAATCTATTGAATCTATTGAGAGGATTTCGACCCTTAGAAGGATAATTTTGGTTATAAAATGTAGAAATGAAGTATGAGAATGGATTTTGATCATTTGTAGAATTTGCAATTGCATTTGTGAAGAGGGAGAGCTAGTGGATGACTAGTTTCTTGCCTTAGCCAATTTCGAGGGTGAAAGATTCCCATCCAAATTGGCAATTGGAAAGACCATTCAGACCTTTCATTTGGAGCTTTAATGGAGTCTTTATTTGCAGGTGTAAGCTATAGGGAAGCTCATGGTTTCTTCTATTGCAGCTCACTCCTTCAACCATTTCCAGTTTTGATGGCATATTCTTGATCCTTGAGGGAGGGCATTTTTGGTGAGCTATTGTACTCTTTGGGGAAGCTTTTGATGCCACATTTCTTTTGTAATATGAATTAAATACTCTTTTATTCATCTCAAAAAAGTTTCAGGTCGAAATTCCAAGTAGAAATGTATAAATCTCATTTTTAATGGAAGAACAATGCCATTTCCCCACTACCTTGTTGTGAGCCAATGTATTGATGATGATTTCGAATGAATGGATGATTCTCTGATATATTTGTGATCAATATACTACCATGGATGTCTTCTACAAGTTTCATGTACTGTATTTGAGCATTTGAAGCATTTTTACTCAGTTTAATTGTATTGGGAGGTGAAATAGTGCCATTTCCCCAAGGGTCGAATTGGTGATTTTTGCAGTTGAATGGGAGAGGGTGAGAACAGTTGTAATAAACCATTAATGGTGCATATGAGACCTTAATAACATAATTAACACATTACATAGCTCTGTTCATAAATTTTAGTGGGTTTGGAGGCATTTGGGAAGCCATTTTCAGTACTTACCTTAGGGGGATTTGAACCCCAAATTACTAGTAAAATTGCATACTTGGTCCAAAATCTTAAGAGAGCTTACAGAGGTCTTTTGGTGGCCATATGTTATCCCTGAACATCATATTCAATTCATAATATCATTCATACACCTTCCTTGAATATTTGAAGGCATTTGGAGTCAATTTGAGACCTAGAGACCAATACTAGTCAAAGGGAAATCACTAGTAAAGTTACCTACATTGACCAGAATTGGAAGAGTATTTGCAGAAGTGTTTTAAAGGTACAAAGACATCCATAAAACACATATTTATGTTCTAATATCATTCATATACCTTTTCAGAAGATTTGGGATCATTTGGGGCAAATTTGGGACCTAGAGATTGAAACTAGTCAAAGGTCGAACCAAGGAAAAAAGTGGAAAATTGCAATTTTAATAAAATTCCTAACAAGGGACATTACAGGGTATCAGAGCATGGTCCTTGCACCTGTGTATTAGGTACATACATTCAAGAATAATTGGCAGCCATGTCTTACTATTATGATGAATCCTATGAGTACAATTCTTATGAGGAATATGCAGATGCTTATGAGCAATATGAAGCAGAATGTGAATGGTATGAGGAAGAGGTGCCATCATGCAACACTTCTTACAATTTCAAGAGAAATGAAGATTATTCTTATGACTTTAAATCTGATGAATATGAGTGTGTCACACCAACCAAGGATAATTCTATGAGTGAGTTTCAAAGATGGAGAGCAAAATATAAAACCTTGCCCCAACAATATCAAAAATATCAAGAATATCTTGCTTTTAGCAAAAATACACAAAATGCCATGTCTTTTGAGTACTATGCTGAACATGTTTTTGAAAATAGGCCCAAAAATGAAGATGTGGAGTTAGTGAAAAAAGGTTTATTCCCTTCTTGTAAAAACCCTTGGAGCGAGTATCATATATGTGTGCATGAAATGATGTCCTCCTTGAGGAAAGCTTTTGAGATTTATTCAAGAAGAGATTCCAAATATATTGATCCTAAGGAAAATAAGGGGCAAAATGCATCAGCTTGCTTTAAGGAGCAAAAGGAAGAGACATCACAAGAGCATGAAGAAGATTCTATTGAAAATATGGAAGATCATTTCGAGACACCTTCTAGCTTAGACATGAACCAAAGAGCATCTACTGATGGATGCTTAAACTATGAAGGAGTACCTACTGATGGGTGCTCACACCTCTATGTTGGTGACATAGAGATCACTTTTGAAAGTGTTTCTACAAGTACAAGTTTCATTAAGCATGATAATGAAGACCTTGTAGCAGTTGAAGAAGAACCAAGATCAACTTCCCCATCACCACTTGAGCTTCATGAAGTTGGTCCAAGCAAAATTGAAGAAGATGAGGAGGTTCATTTGCAAGAGCCTCATTTTCTTGAAGGGTCCTTAAAGATGAATGAAAATAAGATCCAAGAGTCCCTCAGCATTCTCCATGACACTCAAGCATTGGTGTCAAATTCTTGTTGGAGAGCTACTTCATTGGAGGAAACATCCTTCCTTGAAGATATGGAGAAGATTCAAAGAGCAATGTGCCACATCAAAGGTAATTTCATGTCTTTTCTTTTTGATAGAAACCATTTGTTTGAGCTTAATGAATTGTTACATGATGCATACTTGAAGAATAATGAGGATATTCATAAGCTCACAATTCAAAATGAGAAACTTCTTGAAAAGTTGCAAGATACTTGTTTTTCCTCCTATGTTTCAGATTGTCAAATGGTAGATTGTTTGGAGGATTCTCATGACATGGTGGATCATGAGGAATGTGAAAATTTGAATGTTTTTGATGTGTTTGAAGATGAACTTGAAGAGATCCAAACACTTGATGTGGTGGAAGAGGAATTTGAATTGCCTCTTGATGAAGGTTATGCAATTTTTAAAGAAGAGCATGATTCCTCTACATTGGAACCAAACTATGACAAAGAGTTCACACTTTTGAAGTAGCTGCATGATACTACCCATATGGATCCTTCCCATGATGAAACTTCTGTACTTTTTGATCATTTGGGTGATTTGGTTCATTCTCCTACATCCTACAATTCCATGTTTTGCAACATTAGTCTCAATGAAGTATGGGTGAAAGGGTTCTTTTTTATGGTGCCACATGAGGAGTATGGAACTCCTAGATTTACTTTTTATGATGATATGGTTGGAGCACATTCTTATTCACATTTGCAGCAACATTATTTGTCACTTTATGATGATGCAAATCTACATGGATGCACCTATGATATGCATTTGAGTCACTTGAAGACTCATGGTTTTTCTTGCTCAACATTTGATTCATTTGATGTTGGAGGAACTTCATCCAACACTTGGGTGAATAGATTTATGATGGGAGAACATTTATGTTGGCAGCCACATACTTTGTTACATCTTTATGATTCTCACATTCATGGATGTATGGGTGAGACTTCTTTGAGTCATTTGAAGTCTCCTTGTTTTTTCTGCTCATTATTTGGTTCAGATTTTAGTGGAGATTCTTCATTTAATTCTTGGATGAAAGAATACATGGTTGAATATTTTGATGCATATCACATCCTTTTGGAGCAGCATTATAGGACATGGGATCCTCACCTATGTCATTGGAGCAGATTTGATTGGTCACTTGAAGCTTGTATGCACTTGGAAAATGGTGGTCTACTTGCTTGGAGGTATAAGCACTTTCATGACTCTTTGATGAAGCATATCCTTGATGTACATTTTCATTATGTTGTTATGTACTTTGATGATATATATTTGGTACTTATGATGTTTGGAAGAATGCATACAAGAAAATGGGATCCAGGAATCCTCTTATCTAATGGTGTAGGTTGGAGAGCACTCTTAATTGTTGGGGTGCAATACAAGCAATGGGACCCTGGAATAATTTTTGTCTCATTGGTTTCATTTTTTTTTGGGAAGCAAGCAGTATGGGAGATGGATTCACCAATTAATAAAGTGATTTTTATCAGAGTAGTGCAGCAGCAAGCATGGTGGTTCCTCTCTAAAATATTCATGGAAACTCAAAGACTCAAGGTTTGGCAATTCAATGGCAACTTCAAAGAATTATACAGAAAGCAGGTTCTTCAACACCCATGTTTGAAATTGCTTGAGGACAAGAAATATTGGGAAGGGAGGATTTGTCATGTCCCAAATTTGGAATTGGGTCACAATGGCCTAATCACATTAGCCATATTCATTAGATTTTGTAAAATTGATGTTAAGGGTCAAATAATTGCCAAGGAGGAAAATTACTAGTTTCCTAGGTTTGGGGTGGAAGCTTTGGGATTTGGAATAAGGGGGATAATAAATGATGTTTAGACATTAGAAGGGTTCAAGTATTTAATAAATAGATTGAATAAAGAAATTCAAGAGAAATCCTAAGTGACAAATGGTTTTGGAGACATATGGAGGATGTGGGACCCACACTGGCTTGATTTTTCATAATACATGGTATCTCTCTTTTGCAAATTTGAACTAATGGGAATGTGAACACTCTTGCGTGAGTTGGTAAGTCATAAAAAATGTCATTGAGCATCTTAGGTCGAATTGAAAAGGATTGGTAACCTCCATGGAAGATAAAGAGTCAAAGTGGAAGTTTGTGGACGCTTGGGCTAGATTCCCTAGCCCCTGTGACCCCAATGATGGAGCATCTATGACAACTATGACAAATTGCAGACCTGACCTCTGACATCTGACCACTATGACATGTCAGCCCCAAAAATAGGCTCAAAGAAGGTGAATTTGGGAGTTGGAGAAGCTAAAGAGACTCAAAATTGAATTTGGGAGAAGATGGAAGGTTGGAACTAGGAGACAAGTGGCAAATGTGGAATATTTCTGAAATGGAAATCTATTGAATCTATTGAGAGGATTTCGACCCTTAGAAGGCTAATGTTGGTTATAAAATGTATAAATGAAGTATGAGAATGGCTTTTGATCATTTGTAGAATTTGCAATTGTATTTGTGAAGAGGGAGAGCTAGTGGATGACTAGTTTCTTGCCTTAGCCAATTTCGAGGGTGAAAGATTCCCATCCAAGTTGGAAATTGGAAAGGCCATTTAGACCTTTCATTTGGAGCTTTAATGGAGTCTTTATTTGCAGGTGTAAGCTACAGGGAAGCTCATGGTTTCTTCTATTGCAGCTCACTCCTTCAACCATTTCCAGTTTTGATGGCATATTCTTGATCCTTGAGGGAGGGCGTTTTTGGTGAGCTATTGTACTCTTTGGGGAAGCTTTTGATGCCCCATTTCTTTTTTAATATGAATTAAATACTCTGTTCTTCATCTCCAAAAAGTTTCAGGTCGAAATTCCAAGTAGAAATGTATAAATCTCATTTTTAATGGAAGAACAATGCCATTTCCCCACTACCTTGTTGTGAGCCAATGTATTGATGATGATTTCGAATGAATGGATGATTCTCTGATATATTTGTGATAAATATAATGCCATGGATGTCTTCTACAAGTTTCATGTACTGTACTTGAGCATTTGAAGCATTTTTACTCAGTTTAATTGTATTGGGAGGTGAAATAGTGTCATTTCCCCAAGGGTCGAATTGGTGATTTTTGCAGTTGAATGGGAGAGGGTGAGAACAGTTGTAATAAACCATTAATGGTGCATATGAGACCTTAATAACATAATTAACACATTACATACCTCTTTTCATAAATTTGAGTGGGTTTGGAGGCATTTGGGAAGCCATTTTCAGTACTTACCTTAGGGGGATTTGAACCCCAAATTACTAGTAAAATTGCATACTTGGTCCAAAATCTTAAGAGAGCTTACAGAGATCTTTTGGTGGCCATATGTTATCCCTGAACATCATATTCAATTCATAATATCATTCATACACCTTCCGTGAAGATTTGAAGGCATTTGGAGACAATTTGAGACCTAGAGACCAATACTAGTCAAAGGGAAATCACTAGTAAAGTTACCTACATTGACCAGAATTGGAAGAGTATTTGCAGAAGTGTTTTAAAGGTACAAAGGCATCCCTAAAACACATATTTATGTTCTAATATCATTCATATACCTTTTCAGAAGATTTGGGATCATTTGGGGCAAATTTGGGACCTAGAGATTGAAACTAGTCAAAGGTCGAACCAAGGAAAAAAGTGGAAAATTGCAATTTTAATAAAATTCCTAACAAGGGACATTACAGTTATGCTGCTGGATTCAAGTCTGTTACCTGCGATCTGACCGCGGATAATCAGTCTATTTGTTGCGATCTGACTGTGGCTATTACAAACTTTTCGGTGACCCGTCTGCGTCTGTCGGCCCTTTTTCCGCGTCCCGACCGCATCTTTCAGCCCTTTTCTGCAACCTGACTGTGTCTGTCGACCCTTTTCCCCCGTCCCAACTGTGGCTTTCAGCCCTTTTGCTGCAAACCGGCTGCGTTTGTTGTCCTTTTTCCTGCATCCCGCTTGTGGCTTTCAGCCATTTTCCTGCGACCCGCCTGCGGCTTTCGACCTTTTTCCCGCGGTCCGACTGCATCTTTCGGCCATAAACCCGCAACCTATCTACGACTATCTAGCTATTTCCCGCGGTCTGACTGCCTAGAACTGCCATAAACGCGCAGTCTGTTCTCTGCTATTTTGAACCCAACACTTTGTTACACTATTTTCTGCACTTGCACAGCCATCTGTCCTACCTGCAGCCATACTTCCCTACAGCCTTTTCTGTAGTTTTATTTCTGTTCCATTTTACAGAATCGTTTTTTAAAAAACTTTGAAAAAGAGAAAATTTTGCATGCTAAAGTTTACATTCTGTCTTGTTATTGTTAGTTAGAAAGTTTCCCCCCTTGTGGCACTTTTATTTGGGTTCATCACCTCACACGCACACACTCTGTCACCTAATTCAAGTGAGCCTTAAAAAACTACTTAACTCAACCAACATTCTAACCCCACTTGGGGAACACATAAGAATTTTTGTAGTTAGGTAGGATCGGGGGGATAGGCATCCAAATAACACCCCTCAGTTGCTTACATTTGAGACATAGCTGTTGTCCATTAGGAAACCAAAATCACCTAGTATTTTTCGGCATGGTCACGACCAGTTTATCAGAGGGCCTCTCCCCTAGGAGGGTTGAAGTCGCCAGACTGGTTCCAGATGCCTGAGTGGAATACCGCACTCCATTCAGTAATCGAAGGGCTACCTTTCGCAGTTCTCGGGGTATCCCTGTATAGGGGTATTGCGGTAAAAGGACCAAACGGCAGATTCACCTTTCTGGACGTGTCATGAACGAGGTATCTTAGTTGCCTTTCTTCTAGGATTGACTACCCAGTGTCCCTCCCTGTAGGGGGATATCTTTAGCCACTTGGCTCTCCTATCCATATTGTCTGACTTGGATTTCATCACTTTGTAGAGGATATGTCTAGTTGAGTCAGAATACTATTTAGCTAGGTGTTTGCATGCTCCCTTACCTCCTTTTGGTCTAGCAAGTCCACCATTTTTATTTTTTAGGAAACCTGCTACTTGTTGGTATTTTGACCATTTCTGTTGATACTCCACTTATTGTAGCACATCTGTTACAGTAGGTGTTTTGATTTGGTTGTTGGCCTGAGTGCCATATTTTTTGAGCTCTCCTTCTGCACACTCGATTGCATTAGGGTTTTTGAGCTATTTTTCACTCAACATAACCCCCAGATATTTGACACTATTTGTCACCATTGAGTCCTCGAGACATTCTCAGCACCTCTGGGGTGATCCCCCACAGCATGGTTCACTTGACACCACCCGTCATAGACATAGATCTTCATCACTTGATACCACTCATCATAGATCTCGAGCCTTGTCACTTGACTCCACTCGTCAACGGCATAGGACTCCATCGCCTGATCTAGATGCCCCCTATTTTACCTCCGATTCGGAGGTAGAGTCCAAGAACTCCATTTACACTACACCCACCAGCCCCATGGCTGGCGTGACTTCCACCCCTTTCTTGGTAGGGACCATTGGTGGAGTATCCACCACCACACCAGCTACCACACCTGCTTTGGGTATGCCCTCGATGGGGCCCATGTCTACCGTTCTACTCACTGCACCCATTCCAGTAGCTGGAGTACCTATTCCACCTCCATCAGTGACTCAAACTACCCTTGGCGGTGCAGGACCGTCCCATACCACGTTTGTCCCTCCACTTGGGGGCAACATCCCAAACCTAGCCCCTCCACTTGGGGGCATTGGCCCCAATTTGGTCACACCCACTAGTATGTCACATCCTTCTACTAGTTTTCCATTCATGGCTAGCCTCAACCTTCCTGACCTAGACAGACTGACTAACGATCCCATTAGACACAAACCTGCATGGCCTCACATGCCCACCAAGCTCCCCTCTGACATCCCTAAGTTTGAGGGAAAGGCAGGTGAGGACCCCCAAAACCATATTATGTCCTTCCATCTATGGTGTTCCTCCAACTCCATAGTGGACGACTCTGTCCACCTCTGTCTATTATAATGCACCTTCACTGGCTCTGCAGCTAAGTGGTACATCGAGCAGCCCCATGGGACCCAATCCACCTTTACTTCCCTTGCCTCGACCTTCCTGCAGTTCTTTCAGTTACCTGTCCGCTATGACGCGGGAGTTGAGATCCTACTGTCTTGCAGACAAAACACGGCTACCCACATCACTGACCACATTCATGAGTGGCGCCGACATTGCAGTCTCTGCAAAATCAAGTTAGATGATCGTATCTTCTTAGATTGGTTTATCAAATCCCTCCTTCCTGTCATTGCCAAGGATGTGGCATCTGAACGACCCCAGTCTGAAGAAGAGGCCATCCTCAAAGCCCAGCAATTTGACCTCATATACGCCCAGTCGGGTTACCTCTATACCATTATCCCTGATGCCCCTCGTGGTGACACCTCCCAGCACGATGCGCCAGGGGCATCCCTCACCGCAAACGGCATCATTGTCCATGTTGCCTTGCATCCCCAACCCTTTTCCATAGCACGTCCTAGCCCTGGCCCCGACCTTTCGTGAGCTACGTCTCAATCCGGAGCAACCAATTCGTATGCTCCTATGACACATCACCACCATTCTCACGGCCCCTCATGTCCACCTCAGTGCTTTGGGCATGCGTCCCCTGCTTATGCTCCCCCAGTCGCACCTCAGCCATATTACCATCCACAGGCTACCCTAGCTCCTGTGTCCTCCCAAGCCCAACCGGTTTATTACCCACCACAGGCAGCCCCTGCAGCAAACCCCCAGCCCACTCCGCAGACATATCAGCAACCCCCACAAGGTTCAGCACCTGCGCAGCCTCCACCTACTTATTATCCACCGCAGCCTACTCCCGCACCTACACAACCCCAGAACCCACCTGCTGCCCAAGGGCAAGTTTACACCCAACAGAATCTGTAGCCAAACCAAAACAACCAATTCCAATAGGGCCAGCAAAACCGTGGCAAGGGCCGTAACCGTGGAAAAAACCCTCCTCCAGACCAAGGTGGTCAACCTCCCAATCCCCCAGACAACAATAATGCGGCCCCTGCCAACCAAAACCCCAATCGGCCACCCAAGCAGGCTAAAAACCCTAATTTACGAACAAACCATCCTTGTTCTATTTGCGGGGTCTATGGCCACTACACGCATGCTTTCCCACATTTAGAGCGAGCCAGGCAACTTTGGGTTGATGATGCCCATTGCCAAGGGCACGCCACTCCTCAAGCACCACCCAACCCCCCACAACCTCAGCAACCACCTTTGGTGCTTCAAAACCCCTTACCAAACCAAGGCGTAGTGAACACTTAGCCGTTGGCTCCCCCTCAAGCCAACGTGCCACCACAAAAATAGATCACTTATGCCGCTCCTGATCAACCCATGTTCGACTCAGGTACCCACCACTTATTGATGATGTCATCCACTGATGTCAACCTCCAAACCTGTCGGAACCAATATGGCTCCACCCCTGAATCCCCTCCCGCCGACAAAAACAATAACACTTATCCCACTGATCAGACGTTACGTATACCTCTGGCTCCACTCGATGGTGCCCCCAAAGCACCTCGTTTCCCAGTTTGTCGTATCAACAATAATCCCAATGCTCACGTTGCGTCAAATTACAACATTGTAGATGACTTAGCTCAATCTCCCGCAGCCATGTCTGCATTGGAAGTCTTGAAAAATTGCCCTTCACAGCACAAGACTTTGCTCTACGCAATTATAGCTATTGATCCCAATGATTCACAATTGATGGCCTTCGATTTGGACCAATCCGAACCATGCCTGCCTTCCACTTTATCCTTCCAAGTTTCTGTTTCCGTTCGGAATCTTGTCATTCGTCGATGCATTATCGATGAAGGTGCTTCTACATGCGTTATGTCCACATTTGTTTGGCAGAAGTTGGGAGCCCCTACTCTCCAGCAGTCCACCACTGCGCTGCGAGCCTACGACGACCGTTCAGCTCAACCCCAAGGCCTATTAGCTAACGTCCCCGTCCAACTGGCTGGTAAAACCGTTCTCATTGACATAGAGGTCATCAATGCCCAACTTGATTACAACCTCTTACTTGGCCGCAGCTACATGTATGCCATGCAGGCGGTTTCCTCATCCGTTTTTCATACCATGATGTTCCCCCATGATGGACGCGTGGTCAAGGTCGACCAACTCACCTACTACGATCCAAGTGCCCCCGCTGCACCCAAAAATGTTCTCCCTATGGTTGAACAACCTGTTAGTGGTGTTGCTACCTCGCTGGTTTCCTTCGTGGGACCTGGAGTTTACTCAGATCTTCTGATGACGTCCACATTCCAATCCATTCCTCCCCCGTCACCCGTGACCGAAGTATCTGACCTATGTACCTTGTCCCACAATACGCAAACATCCACCAATTAGTCGCCCTTGTTACCTAAACCACCCTTGGTACCTAGTCACATTGGTGTTATACCCATCCACACCATTCCCTTCCTAATCCCTCCCTCGGGAGTAGTAAGAGCCCCGGTTATGGCTACCCTTAGCCTTCTTGGGTTAACCTTAGGATTACCCGTGTGGTACCTTTCGCCTCCCATTCCCCCACCAACACCAGATGTCATCCTGCAACAGGTGCAACCCATTGTCACTACTACTCAGCCACCTCCTGGTGTTGCTACCCCTTCGTCCTCCACGAATCCCCCTCCTCTTATCAAGCTCACTGGGGGCAAAGGCCCGCAACCATACACTGCTGTACCTCCTCCCAAAATAGTCAGAAACCCCCTCGTGTTTCGTGCTCCTCCCAAATGCTTGTTGTGTGATGAGTTAGGCCATCCGACTCATCAATGTCCACAGTTACCGGCATTACAGGAGCACATGCAAATGCTTGACGATGACCCCAACATCCCCGTTGTCGAAATTGACCCAACTCCCATGCCTCGTGATAAATCACTGCATACCAACCACCCCTGTGCGATATGCGGTATTTACGGCCACTACTCACATCACTGTCTTGATCTCCTAGATTACAGAGCAGCTCTCTACGAGATGAATAATCTGGACCTTGAGACGGCACCACCCACCATTGAGGAGATTCACCCCCTTGTCTCCCCCCCTTTAGGAGAGGTTAACACCATTTATATGATCTCTTCAATCACCACTCCCTTGTCAATCGATGTGATGACTCTGATTTTCCGTTCTGATGAGGAGATTCTTAAGGCACTCACTGCCCCAGAGTATCCCTGGGGTGACATGCACCATCATTCATATTTCCTCCCAGAAGAATCCTTCTCTAGCGTCGCTACCCAATTTGCAGTTGAATCCAAATATTTCCTTCCTACCAAGGTCGATTGGTTCAAGGATCCTATTCCCACTCCTGATGCCTTTGATGAAGGTAGCATGGCCAACATCTCACCCGTCATCCACATAGATATCTCTGACCTACCTGGTGCTCTTGAAATCACTACCTTAGGAGCCTCCTGCAGTGAGCATGAGATTGGAGAGTACCAAAAAAATTTCCAAGAGTTCTGTGATGTCTTTGCTTGGTCCTATACCAAAATTCCTGGTCTTGACCCCGCCATCATAGAGCACCACCTTGACACCTCTGAGTCAAGGGGCATAATAGATTACCTCGACCCTAGGATAGGGGGCATGATCAATCACTTTGAACCTTCCCCATCACATCTATCCTAGCACATCAATGAACCCATTGTTCAAACCCACACATATGTGATCCACAATCACAAACCCCATGCACATAGCATGGGGAAAAGTCATTAACCCTGCTCACTTTTTCACATGTGTGATCTCAACCATTTTTGAGGTCACATGTCACTTGTAGATTTGATTTGCTTTGATACACCTAGTATTCTACCCTCGCGGGTCGTCATTTCTCCCCACCATTGCATCTTTCACTTGGTGGGCTCACCTTTATTTTTAGCCATTTTTTAACCTAGTTCTTTCCTTTGACCATTCCAGAGTCCTTATGACCTCCGTTTTTTGCACCATTTGCACTACCGAATTCATTTTTCCACGCTCGTGATGATGCTTGAGATCATTTCTCGCTCTCACCAAGACCAATATCAACATTGTGTCCTGACACCTTATCACCTCGATTTGCGTGCCACATTGGCAATAGCCTGTGTTTGATATCCTTTATATCATCAGATTCATTTTTCCGAGCCTGTGATGATGCTTGAGATCATTTCTCGCTCTCACCCCTAGATTTTTTGGGTATTTTTCCAACACGCCCCTCGTCATCTCGGTTTGCATGCCACATCGGTCGTAGTCCATTTTTTACACTTTTTATATCATCGGATTCATTTTTTCGAGCTCATGATGATGCTTGAGACCATTTCTCGCTCTCACCTGGTCCAGTTTCAACATTGTGTCCCGACACCTTGTTGCCTCGGTTTGCACGCCACATCGGTCGCCATCGGATTGTTCCACATTTTTACATGAGCCATTCACTCATGTCATACTACAACTATTTCGTTATTTTGCCACCATTCATTATCCCACAAGGAGGCCCATCAGTGTTCCCCCCCACCCTTGTTCTTGGTCATCATTAATGTCCCTTGATTGAGCACTTCCTCCTTGCCTGGCCAGTCCTTTTGTTCAGCTTAATTTTATCCCTTTTTCGGGCCGGACAAGTCCTTTACAAAAAAGGCACTTAGGGAGTTTCTATTAAGCTCTTTTCTGACTCCTAAAACAATGAAAAGATTGCCGAGCAATCTTGCTTCCTTTCATGCTCGTTAAAGTACCTGAAAGGGCATCTATCTGGTATAAGTTTAACCCTTTTCCAGACTTGGTAAACTAATTACGAAAAAGGAATACTCTAGTCACACTGGCTAGAAGAGTTCTTCATTGCATCCTTTTATGCTTCTTCAGGCCTTGGAGACTAACACACGAAAAAGCAACCCCCTGGAGTCTTCGTATCGCTTTCAGACTCTCTAAAATTGAAAGCAACCACGAGCATGAACTGTCCTGGGCTCGTACAAATCCACACGACAGTACCTTTCCATTATTTCAGAGTCTTCTTATTGCTTTCACACTCCTTAAAATTGAAAGCAATCACGAGCATGAACTGTCCTGGGCTAGTATAAATCCACATGACAGTACCATTTTACACACACTTCTTCTAGTTCCTTAACCCATGAAGAAGTCCCCCCATGCCTCCTAGCACTATGATCGATCGTCTCGGCAGCACCCCCAATCAGGTCGCCTTTGTTCAGAGTAATCTGTAGTCTCCTGCCATTTTACACCAGCTTGAGTATCCCTCATCCCAGACACTATCCTTGATCCATTACAGCTATGATCCTTTTCCCATTAGTCAGTTTCATATGCTGCCCGATCATCCCCGCCATTATTCTCTGAACAAAGGAAGTTTGAGTCCACCCACTCTCCTTGCCCAGTTATCCCCCACTGTATGTCAGTCCTACCATCAGTACTCTCACACTTCAGTTCTCCACCTCGCGCTCCTTTCAAGGAAACATCATTGCCTTGATAGTTGCAGGTCTCCCTCTGTCGACGACAGCCCCTCTATTCCAGAGGATAGACCCAGAGGTCCCTGTGCCTTGGACCCATCACCATCTGTGGTGAGTGCCTACGGACCATTTTGAGAGGAGTCATCATTACCTCTCCGAGTGGTTGTTTCTCACATGCTCAACTTCAACACCTTGATCGCATCGTTGAGAATCGCACAGGGTTTATATCCCTTCCATTATTTGTCGAAGACCCCGGATTTTCCCCGACTCTAGCACATTGGTGAGTCACTTTGGAACACCCATTTATATGTTCCATTGGATGTCCGGGCTGCATTGGCGATTGTATTCGGAAGCCATCCAGTTATATGCTTCCTTGAGTACCCAGTTCAATCCCAGTTCAGTCCTAGTTCAGTGTACCATTGAGAGTATGACCCCTTGTCACTATGATCCAGTAGCTCATGAGTTCCTCTGGTACCACACTCCATAGCACTATTGTTATTCCAGTGTATCAGTTCTTCAGCTCTGACATGGTCATCCCAGCAGTATGTCCCAGATTTGTGTCCCTTCTGGACCCTTATGATGTACACAGTGGTTTTCTATGTATCCTATAGGTCCCTCTTTTCAGGCCTCACAGTCATTTTTTATGTATCTTGATACGAGCATGGGTATGCCTGCCTCGTCCATATATTGAGATTCTTCCTCATTCATTTTTTGAGGTCATGTATATGTCAAGTCCCCATATTTCGGACCCCATTGTTATTATTGATACGAGCATGGGAATGCCCACCTCGTCCATATGATCAGATTATTCCTCATACATTCTAGAGGTCATGTACTTTTAGTTTTTACAGTTGTTCGGGATCGTTGTTCCGGGCTCCAGTTTGTCTCTTCTCTTCTCCACACCCCAGGAAAACCATACACGACTTATGATGTCTATCGGCCATACGATGAGCTCCTACCCTCACACATTAGGGGGTAATCTGTTAACACCAAAAAGTGTTCACTACCTCATCTACCCATCACACAACTCATTTGTCCATATTTCCTATCATATTTGCCTTAAAAACCCTAAAAATCCCACTAAAAAGCCTCCAAAAGGCCTAAAAAGCCTCCAAAAGGCCACAAAACCATCAAAAGAGCCTCCAAAAGGCTAAAAAGCCCCTTTCCCCCCCAAAATTATCCAAAATTCCTCCAAAAAATAGCAAAGACCTTCTAAAAAGGGAATAAAAATATTAAAAAATGAGGTAATAGAGGAAAAAGGAGGAAAAAACCCTATACAGCTGACCTAAACCATATGGTTCCCAAAACCATGGGCCAACACTCCACCACCAAAAACCTATAAATAGGTGATGGAGACCCCTCATTTCATATCCATAATCAAGTATACCCTTACTCTGCCAAAATCACTCTTGAGACCCTAGCTCACCCTTGAGCTACTTTCACCATTGAGTGCCCCTTTTGGCCCATTTCCACCATTGGAGAAAGAGAAGGAGCAAAGTTGGAGTTTGGAGAAACCCTCTTGGATCATTGCAAGAACTTCACCAACCTCTACACTTGAGGTAACATTTTAATACAAAAGGAAAAACCATTTATATTCCATGTTTTGTTATGTTTCTTAATGCTCATGCTAGTTTAGAATTTATATTGTTTTAGCATTTTAATTTACTATTTATTGAACTGCTACTAAGGATTCCCTTCTCCTTAGTAGGTGCTCATTTGCACAAGCTAGGGTGAAAACCCTAGCTACAACCGGGACGATCAACAATGGTGATGTTAAATTCTTGTAACAAAAGAAGCCACTGAGTCACCCTGCCATTGGTGATATGTTTATTCATTAAAAACCTGATGGCGGAGTGGTCAATGTGTATAAAAATCTCATATCCTATTATATAATGATGAAACTTGATAATGGCATAGACTACTGCAAGAAACTCTTTTCCAGTAACAGTATATTTCGATTATGTAGTAGTCAGATTTTTACTAGCAAAGTAAATGGCATGTGATGTGTGTCCCTCTTTTTGAGCTAAGATTGCCCCTATAGCTATGTCAGAGGTATCAGTGGATATATGGAAAGGAAGGGACCATTTTGGGCCCCTAAGTATTTGTGCCACTGATAGCTTTTCCTTCAAGGTTTCGAAGGCATGTTGAAATGGTTCAGTCCATTGAAATTTCATGTCCTTCATGAGTAGTTTGATCATAAGTGCAGCTATCTTAGTGAAATTTTCAATAAAACGTCTATAATAGCCTGCATGGCCAAGAAAACTTCTTACTTCCTTCGGAGTCTTTGGAGGAGGAAGTTTAAAAATTATATCTATCTTGGCAGGATCCACATTGATACCTTGAAGGGAGACATGATGTCCCAGAACTATGCCTTCAGTTAGTAACATTTTACATTTTTCATGACTAAGAGCTAAGTTCATTTCTTGGCACCGAATAAGAATTGTTTCAAGGTTATCAAGGGCTTCTTGGAAGGTATTACCATAAATTGTAAAATCATCCATATAAACTTCTACACAGTCGTGTATAAGGTCAGCAAAGATTCCCAGAACTTCCCGTTGGAAAGTAGCAGGTGCATTACATAGGCCAAATGACAACACTTGATAGGCATGTGTCCCCCAATAACAAGTAAAGGTTGTCTTGTCTTGATCCTCAGGTGCTATTAGTATTTGATTGTATCCACTATACCTGTTAAGGAATGAAAAATATTGTTTCCCTAATAAGGTATCTAACACCTGATCGATGAAAGGCAATGGGAAGTAGTCCTTAAGAGTGGCCTTGTTCAGTTCTTGAAAGTCAACAAAGATACGCCATTTCCCTGTGACTTTCTTTGGAACTACCACCAAAGGAGACACCCATTTACTATGGGAAATTGGGTAAATGAAACCGGTGTTAAGGAGTTTCTGTAATTCATCTTTTACTATATCCTTTAGGGTTGGATTCATTCTTCTCTGGGGCTGCCTAACAAGAGGTATGTTTGACTCTATGTAAATGTAGTGGATACAAGTATCTGGGTGTATACCTTTCATATTAGTATATTCCCATGCAAATGCTCCAGCTTGACTCTTAAGAACTTTTAGTAATTGTTTTTGCTAACTTTCATCTAAACTTGCATTTATATGTAGAAATTTGTCGGTACTAACCTCGCAAGGTATGGTATAGGATCCTAGGTGTTCTTTGATTGCGAAGACACAGGGTGTACTCGTAAATGTTGAGAGGCTCATGTTTTCTTGGAATTCATCTCCAAATATTTGGTCAAGTTGGGAGAAATACTGAGGAAATTCTACACATGTCATGGAAGAGATAAATTGATTCAACACATTCTCGGTATTTTGCTCTTGAAGTGCCTGGGAGAAATAACTAACAAGGGAAAGTTCTTCCAAGTTCTCATCTCCAAAAGGACAATCTAACCAAAATAGGTTTTCAGTTACTGGTTGAGCTGGTGGGTATAAATCTAGTTTTCTTGTAGATAACCCATCATAGATAATCATCTCTCCATCCCTACATCCTATAAATGCATTGGCAGTAGCCAACCAAGGTCTTCCCAAAATAATGGGGTGACATTTGGAAGGGTCTTTTGATTCTATGACCATGAATTCCATGGGATATTCCCATGAAGCTACTGATACAGTGATGTCATCTAAGATCCCGGTAGGTTGAACCATAGTGTGATATGCTAATTCTAGCATCATTGGGGTAGCGTGGAGGAAGTGTCCTAAATTGAGAGTTTCTAAAGCTGTGGAAGTCATTAGGTTGATAGCAGCTCCTATATCAATAAATGTGTTTCCTATGGTGGTGTTATTGATGATAACAGTCACCACAGGGTTCCCTGGGTTTGAATGCTTTGGGATTCTAGGTTGGTTTGCTATGCAATCTGAAATTTCTCCTATTACATGAATCGTCAGAGGGTCTTTTTGTTTTCTCCTTGGTATTTTAATATAGAGTTCTTTTATTACTTTACTATATATTGGGATATCCTTAATAGCTTATAACAAAGGGATCTTAATACAAATATTTTTCAATTCGTTAATGATATCATACCCTGGGTAAGTTATAGGTTTTTCTAGTACTAGACGTTCTGGATATGGAGGTGATTTTTCCCTTGGAATTACTTCTTTATGTAGATGGTTGTGTGTTGAATATTTAGGAATAGCCACATCTTCAAGAATGACATCATTCAAAACTTCAGTAGGTATGTTTTCTTCTTCGATCTCTTCTTGGATAACAACTGATGACTTGGGCTGATCTTGCAGAACTCTTCCAGACCACAGTTGAATCTCGTGTATTGGTGTGGTCGAAATGGCATATGATGGAAGAGGTAACAACCCAATGCTGTTAAGATCTTGGGTTGGCTTGTTGTTAGGATTTGGTATCGGTTGTGCAGGTAATATTGTGGGTCTTGGAGGGTTCATGTTCTGGAAATGGTGAGGTTGATTTGGGATAGGGGGTAATGAACAAGGTGTAAATCCACGAAAAAGTTGTTGAATATTAGGTGGGTAAGGATAGTTAGGCATAGGAGGAGGTGGTTGAGCATAAGCTTGTCCTCTGCACCCATGTGGCCATTGTTGCTGTTGGGTATTCTGAGGAGGGTACTACGGAGGCCAAATCTACCAACCTAAAGTATTACATTGTTGAGGGGGTTGATAAGGATATTAATAAGGTGTAATTTGTGATGGATCTTGATATGATGGTTGATCTCTAGGTTACCAAGGCCTCCTAGATGATTCACTAAAGTTTCCACTCTTATACACAGCTTTCAAGCCCGACAATGATGGACAATTATCAGTTGGATGTTCTTATGTACAAAGGTGACAAACTGAAACATTATTCAATGGACATTCTCGTTGAGGATGTTTAGTTATACACCTAGGACAGAAAACACTCATTGCTACACGCTCTTCATCTTACCTCTTTTTAGCTTGTAGTGCATCTAGTTGAGAACCCATGGCTCCTAAGATATCTGTTTTGAAATTTTCCAATAGGTTTCCCAACTCTACCCTTGTAACTCCACCAGGACTGGATGTGATCCCTTTCGGGTTCCTAGCATAAGATTCTCGAAACTGTCTCCCACTTTTCCCTCTGCTCCTAGAGTAATTCCTACATAGTTCACAAATCTGTGCAAAACGCTGATGAGAAATATCTCATGCTGCCATGAGATCAAGGTTCTCTAAGAATTCTTCTGAGATTCCCTTGAGGAAGAGTGTTCTTACTACATCTTCCTGAAGATCTCACTATATTTAGATTTATGTAACACATATTTAAATCTTTCGAGATAGTCTTCTAGGATCTCATCTTCAAGTTGTTGAATTTTAGAGATATCATTGTGAGAGTCCTTAGGTCTACAGTAATCCTGATATTTCCATAGAAATGCATTCTTCATGTCTTTCCAAGTTCTAATACTAGATTCTCCTAATCCCATAAACCATCAAAGAGCGGAATATTTTAATGTGGCAGGAAAGAGTTTTAGTTTCTGGCCATCTTGTATGTAATTATAACTTCTACATAAAATATCAAACTCGAATAAGAATGTATCAGAATCCTCACTACTCATCCCATAGAAGGTTGGTAGTGAAGAGGGAGGGATATTTTTCATAGTTACATCTTGTGCAGTGTCTAATATAGGGAATCCAAAAGTACCTTCAGTTCTAACCTCTCCTTCTCCTTCATCTTGTCGGACACGATCTTCATTTTCATCCTCCATAAAGATTCGATTGCCAAAGAGAGAATACCTAGGTGGATCCTTTCTTGGTGAATATGGGATGTCCCAACGTTCTGTTTCAGGAAGAGTATTCTTCTTTTTAGGAGGAGAATTATCAGCTATGTGAGTATCCAGTTTTGAAGGTCCTACTGTTTTTGTCTCAATCTGTGAGATAACTATGTTTACAAAATTCTCAAAAAGAGCATCTACTTGTGTAGGATTGACAAAATATACTAAGTTTGGACCACCTACTATTGAAAAAGTAGTGTCTTTGGGTTTTTGGACTAATGGAGAGTTGGAGGGTTCTGAATTTTTATTCTTTGGATTTTCCTCTTGTCTATGTTCAATCTCAATATGAGCTTGAGGTTCCCGTGGAATTTATTTATGAACAGACTTTTCTGATGTCCCTATGGTTTCTCCTAATTGATTTCTAGAAAGGATTTCCTTTGCTTTCCAAGTGGGGTTGTCCCCTTTAGGTGTCTTCTGATGCCTTTCTGGTGAGTTAGTAGTTGGGGTGGCACGCCCCCTGTATAGGTTAGTAGGAATTTTAGTGGGAATTTTATTTTTAATAAATCTACCTTGCGAGTCTCTAGACCTATTCATGAAAAACAAACTATAACTGAAATGAATTCTAACTGCATCACTACTACTGCCGGGTTTTGGGGATGCCTGTTATAACAGATGCGTAGGTTCTTACCTCCCGTCTTACCACTCACCCACCACCAGCCTATTTCTAAATTTCAAAAGAAGAGAATTTCAAATCTATCCCTAAGTTTTTAAGATAAAATCCTATTTATCTATAACTGAATTCTACCTATCTATCTACAACTCCCCGGCAACGGCACCAAAATGTTGACGTGTGTAAGTTGTCTTAAAGAAAACACCTAAAGATTTAATTATCGAACAGGGTTGGTAATATTAGAGTTGAGGCATAGTATATGCTAAGGTAGAATGGCATCTAAGTTTCGGCTTGTCAGACCTTAGAAATGTTTAATAAAGAAAAGATCGAAAGATCTTTCAAAATGAGAAACTGAGTCAAACTTCAGAAAAAGATAGCAAATTAACTAACTAAACCAAATTAAACCAATAGATCAGAATAGTATCAAATCATACTACTCTACTCTATGATTAAATAATGGAAAAAAAAACAATTATTGATTAAAGAGCAAACTATTTTTATAAGAATGGAAACTACTTAATCAATTCTTCAGATTCTAATCTAGGAATTAGAAACAACTGTAAATGAAATTAAAGACCTATCTATGGAATAACTTAATTTGATGAAAAAATTCATAAACAGAAAACTATGTTAATTCAGAGCAAACTAAAAACTATTAATGAATTCCATAACTACTTATGCATTCAAAAACTACACTAAAGCATCTAATTCTAATTCCATTCTTCTTGATGTTGTATGTCAAATGTGATAGGAACTGGAGTGAATGAGTTGTAATGAATTTCAAATGAAATAACAAAACAAAATGGAAGTAAATCTAATCTAATCTCTGCAAAGAGATGTAAACTACAAAGACTCCAATTACAATTAACTTTAAACATTATGATTTATCTTCTATCCATAAGCAAAATAATATAAAACTAATGAAATCTAGAAGCAAGTAGAAAACTTAATAAATATATTTATTTCTGGATTCAATTTGGAAGCAGGTAGAAAACTTGATAAAGATATGTTATATAGAAGCAAGTAGAAAACTTGATAAAGATATGTATTTCTGATCCAAATTCTATTTCATGAACATCTTCATTATCTGGATGAATGGGAAACTGATCTTATACTTAATGTTCAAAGAAACTATCGAAATTTAGATAATTTGGAGAATAAAATTATTAACTCTAATTTGAAAATAAACCTTAAAAACATATAGTAAACTATGCTATGAATAAGACTGATAAATCTAAAAGCAGCAACATATTAGTAAATCAGATATGAAAGACATAATTAAGAAAATAGTTGAAACAAAGTGAAAGAAAATGAGATGGATATTATGAATAATAACAAACTTTAATTAAAAACTCTTATATAATATAAAGCAATGCCCTAATTATTGTTCAATATGCTAATTAAAATCAAGAAAGATTATAGTTAATGAACCTAAGAAATTGAATTCAAAATAAGCATAAAACAATGCAAAAAGAATAAAAGTTCGAATGACGATCCGAATGACTGTCCGAATGACAGTACAGATGGAAGAAAACGAATTAAAATAAAGAAAGAGGTGGTTTTGATGATCTTAACGTCAGCCGGCGAATGCAGATGAACCTACAGTGCAAAGAAGTCAGTGAGAAGATTGTTGAGAAGCTAAGATAATAAGAAGCAATCTATTCTAATCATTATTTAAGAGATGAATTATTCCTATTACATGCTAAAGCAAGACTGAGGTGAGAGAGAATTAATCTACAGCTACATAACAGAAGCTAATGGAACTAATTTTAACTATAACAAAACTTGAAACAACTTCTAACTAAACTCTATCTAACCATGAAAAACTAAAAGAAAACTATCTAATTGCAGAAGACTGAAAACAAACTAAAAAAGATACTATGTTTGATCGACCATTATTAACTCTAAAAAAGTAAATTACGTTAGCAACAAAATACAAGTTACAGAAAAATAAGAAAAATGACATGTACAGGAAAACAAAATTAATTACATATACTAGAAAATGAACCAGCTATTTGCAGAAAAGAAAGTACAGAAAAACATAAATAAAACCTCCGGTTGATGAGGGGCCCTTCCCAGCAATCAGAGATGGAAACTAAATCAACTTAATCACTAAAAGCAGAGCATCAACAAACTAAAACTTCCATTAACTAAGAAAATTACACAGTGCTTGTAGCTCAAAGGAAAAACAGTTTTAAAAATCTAGAGACTCAGACTCTGGCTAACTCATCTTAGTCACAAAGATGTCTATTTATACAATTTTCAATGGGGAGAGCAAGTCGACCCTTTAGTGGTCGACTTCTTTAATAATAGGCAGTCTTTAAGACTATAAAACGGCTGCTTGTGATTCATGACAATGCAGAGGTTGCACGCCTGCTTTCACGACGTCCACCCTACCCAACACGAATAGCTGCATGTTCGTTTCCTTCAGTCGTGGGTAGAATGTATGCTAGCAAGCTGGATGGACGAAGGAGAGGGCTGTTGGAGCGTCGACGTGGGCAAAGCATGTGCTGGCGGACTGAGTGTGGGTGGACGAGGCTCCTCTAGAACATCGGTGTGAGCAAGCATGCGTGATATCAGGCTGAACGAATAGGAAAGTCTAAATGCTGGTGTGTTGACATGGGCAGGAGGTGTGTTGTCGAGCTCAAGAAGCAAGGAGGCAAATATTCTAGAACCGGGGGTCACCAACCATACCCACCAAGTAGATAACAGAACCCATGTGTCTGTTTCTGTCTTTAATGGCCAGGAATATGCCAACCGATGATTCTGTGGGCTGGACGACAGGTTGAACGTTGTTGGCATCTTTGGCATGAAAGCGAGTCTTGATGAAGGTTCGTTTGAAGACCACAGCCTGTAGAGCAAGAAATAAATGTGACACATGTCTAGAAATGTCACTTTAAACATTAATAAATCATAATATAGCGAGATTTGACCAAAATTCATATGGTAAACAAATATATGCATACCTAGTCTGTTTGATGGTCTGAATAGTGAAAAGAATAACTTATCATAGCAAAAATAATGAAAATGATGCCCCTCAGAGTAGATTTGATGACCAAAAATGGTGACAAAATGGACACCAACACTATCCTCCTTTGTGATCTTTATCTAATGGTACTAGGAAAACCCATTAGTAAAGGAATAAGATTCTTGTCCACCCACATTCGCCAATACCTCACCTATGAATGGTGTAGGAAAATGATCATGTAGACATGCATCATTTAGTTTGTATAGATCCACACACATTCTTATATTTCTCATCTTCTTATCCTAGAATACCATTGGACTAATCCACTCTGATTCTCCAACCGGTTCAATGATTCCTGCATCTAACATTCTATCGATCTCAGATTTGACCTTCTCTTTATATCTTGGATTCAATCGATATGGCCATTGTCTCACTTATTTAGCATATCGATTCAGTGGGATTTTTGTTTCTCCTAATTCTCCTGCAATGCTCTTCATTTATGAAAACTTGATAGGAAAAAGATCATGATATTCACGTAGTAAGTCAACAATATTCTCAACTATATCCTCGTTCCAATAGTATACCATATTGGAAAACTTTGGATTCTCCTTTGTTCCAATGTTCACTTTGCATGTATTCAATGGATGCATCTAACTACTGGATCCCTACTCAGGTCCTTCTACTGCATGATCTCCCTCTGTCTCTGGTATCTGTATGTTTCTTATATTATCCTCCTCCTATCCTTCTTCATTGACATTGTAACATTCCAAAACTTCATGCACTATGGGCAGGGGTAGGTGTGCAGTACCTAGGGCTCTCGACCCCATTATTTCTACTAGTGCAAAAATATTTGCTTTAATATCCTATAAGGCTGTATCTACTACTGAAACTTCATCTTCAAAATTGAAGGTTACCTTAAAATTTCTAATCATTTCATCCCAAACTACTGTACCTTTGCACATCTCTAGCTTAGTGTACCAATTTCATGGAACTGTGTCTAATGTGTGCACAAACCAATGTGTCCATTCTTCCTTTGGTATTGTACCCCACATTGTAACACACTATGCAACATGGTCTGATGGATAGATCACCCCTGCATATTTCTACATGGTATACTTAAATTAGGGGTAGTTAGGGTCAGTTCTCTAACCTCCCTACCTGTTATAATTGATCCTTTCTCGAAATACCTATTCATATTTGTCATAAATACAAGAGAAGGACTATGAGAAAGGGAGGACATGCTCACGTGTAATGTTATGCTGGATAAATTTTTGTCGAAGAGAGGAGCAAGGGACTCAAATCAAGTTTCGACAAGTGCCTAAGCAAATCAAGGTAAAGGATGTATTTGTTGCTATCATTTCAATAAATAAAAACATCTTTCCCTTCCCAAATAGCTTGTCATTTGATGGTGAATTGGTTGAATCTTTGAAAGTGACTTATTGTAATACCCCATTTTGACCCTTAAGAAATATTGGCTTTTATGTAAATATTCTATACATGCGATGTATGCTCGGATTTTATTTAAATGGACAAGTAGTTGATATTTTGATACCCATGTGATATTAAGCCATGGAATATTGTAATTGATGTAAATATTTGATATTGCAATAAAATATCAAAACTGGCTATGGAAGCAACGAATGAGAAGGGGCCATGTGTATCCACTAGGGAGAGGTGAGGGGGTTGTGGGGATGAACCATATGCTGCCAAATGTCATCCTGTGAACCCATTTGACTTTCCTTGCTGACATTTAATTCTGTTGTAAGGAATTTGTTGAAGATTTCAGTCCATGGCTTTAATGGAGCATGGGTAGTCCAGAAATTCGTATGGAAAAGTATGGGCTCTATTTTCTTGACCCACAAGTCACTCTACATCATGGGAATTGGTTCTTGCTCATTCTCATTCCATTGTTGAACATCCCAGCATCAATTCTCATCCATTACGAATTCCCAGCAGTGAGTAAAACCAGAAATCGCAACTTTGCAAGAACTCACATTTAGAAGTGCCATAAAAACCCAGAATTGGTATTGGACAGTAAAATCCAATGGGGGATCCATAGATATCAACCTTGGGGTGAATTTGAGAGTATTAGATACCCTGAAATCGATAGAAAAACCCAGTTTTTATAGCCCAGAAATAAAGTGATGGGATTGAGTTATTTGATGATGGAAGTTTGAGAAATCCAAGTGTGAATGACTGAACAAAGGTTGGGTTTGCTTGATAAACCCAATGAAGGATGAAATCTCAAGGAATTAGTAGCTGGAGCTTTGTATGCCCACCATGAATAGCACTGGAGGGAAGGGACGCCTGAGGGACTATGTAGTAGAGAAGGGGACCTTCCTTGTGGTCAGTGAGGTAGGTATTGTGGGTGCCATACTGTTGAATTTATTCGAGATGCCTATAGCTCTGTGGCTGAGCTCACTGGATTAGCATTGCCCTCGCTTATCTTTTGTATGCTTGATAAACCCAACTATGTGTTGGCTTAGCATAGCTTTTGAGTGAAACCATGGATGTGAGTGAGCCTGTTTAGTTCCTCCTTAGTGGATACACAACCCAGCTCGTGGGTGATCTCTCAGCTGAAATAATACAGGCTGGACAGAGATCTATGGTTGGGTGTAACGTTGCTCTCACATAGCCAATTGTTGGACAACTTCATCTCAAAGATAAGTGTTCTCCGTGTTTTAAATTATATGCATTTGGTGTTTTATAATGTGTTAATTCGGAATGGTAATTATTCATGTTAATGGAATTGATACGAAGCTTGTGCATAGCATTGGAATGGAATTGAATCCCTGAATGTTGAATCATCCTCTACTAGTGATAGATATGCTGATGCATTATTGTTTGTGTGTGTGCAATTGTGTTTTAATTCCGTTGTGTTTATATTGAGTATGAGTTTGCACACAGAAGTTTTTATTTATTCAAGCATTTCTTAGTATTGTATGGGCTGAGATATCCAAATAAGCTTGATAAGATTGGTCTTGTTTCCTTCCATGGTTTGGAATGATGGAAGGGTACGTGACACTTATGATTATAATATTTATTTCATTTCAATTTGATTATCAATTTATTTGTAGTTAAAATATTTTGAGAAAGGTTGAATTTGTGTTGCACGTCCTAGAGCAGGAATTTGGAACAAAGTTGGAATATTTTAGAGCTAGGATCAACCTTCGGTTGAAAAAGGTATTTGATTCTTATCTTTAAAAACCCTTGTTTATGTTATATACAATGTCTTGTTCTCTTTCTGCAAATACTTTGATTCTTGCTTGAACTTCACAGTCTGTTGGTGACCTCAATGAACCCCAACGATAGGAACATTATCCCTAACAACACCTTCGTTGGTCATCGCTCTCATCTACCGAAATCATTTGCACATTCTGGTTTTGATTCAGATTCAGAAACCAGTTCTGGTTTGGGTTTGGAATTTGATTCAGATTTTGGTTCACGTTCTGATTCTAGTTTGGATTTGGATTAATATTTGGATTTGGATTCTGTATATGATTTTGGACTTGATTCCTCTGTTTCCATTTTGTGACCAATGGTGGAAATATTCTATTGCATGATCCAATTGTCTACAGTATGTACATGGTGTGTATGGATTTTGGAAATCATATGCAAAATGTTGACCACAATTATAACAGATGATCGGTCCTCTGCCTCTTCCAAATCCTCCTTGTCCATGACCTCTAAATCCTCCGTGACCCCGTTGGTTGAAATATCTCAGAGCATTATTCTACTATGTCATGGCTTTTGGTGCGACTTCCCCTTCCACCTTGTATTCATCTGATGTGTGCTCTCTCATAAGGTCCAATGCATGGAATACCTTCTCATCATGCCCCATATATTTACAAAAGTTGCAAAATAGGCTTGTTGGGGTACTTACATATTTATGTAATGTAGTACAAACCTAGGGAGAGTGAGTTCCTCTACAAATCTCACACCACATACCTCCCCCTGTAGGAAAGGGAATTGGATGTCTCATTTCCAAATAGTCTTTGTATGTCAAACACTCATTCTTACACTGACCCTGAATTCTGTAGTTGGTACACCATACCTCTTCGTTCTTCTCTTTCCCCTTGGCAATTTCTTGCAATTGGATCATCAGTGCAACCAGTTGTGTCTAGACTTAAGCCATCCTCGCAATGTTCTCTCCTACTAAGGATGCTTCCAACTTTATATCCATTACAATGCATTTTTCTGTGTTGTAATCTTCTATTGTTCCAGTGGACCACATACATGTGGCAATAACCTTGCAATAAACCATTCTTTATGTTGTTTTTCTAGAATTTGGGATGTCACCTTATCCATTAATGCCTTGAATCTTTGTCAAATTCCCAAACTGTCTCAATTGAAAACTGTCTAATTTACTTTAGCTCAGTAATATACTACAACTTGGACTTTGGCTTCTTAAATTCCATCAATGCATCCTTGACGCCTCCAAAATTTCTAGTTGGTACAGTTTCTTGATACTTCATATACCATGTCATTGCATGATCCATGAAAGTGGTTACCAACTACGCCAGCTTCGCAGCATCATCTTGGACTTATTTCACCTACCGTATAGCCTCACATACAAATAAGTGTGGATCTAGATTGTCTGTCCCTACCCCATGGAAGCCATGAATTCTTAATGTAGGTTTGTAGCCCCACCATCGTATTCTGTGAAGTACCGTTGCTCGGTGTTGCAGGATGTGTATGACCAATTGACTTACTTATGCTACTTTGACTACTATTACTATTGTTACTAACTGGAAATAAAAAATTCATACTTCTTACCTCAGGTGTTGGGGATGCATGTGGGGTCATGGGTTTGACGCAAATCTCGATTTGAACAAGACTACCTCCTTCAGATGGATCAATTTGTCTGCCTTCTTCTTTCTCTGAGTGTGAAAATCCTTTGAAATTGATTCCTACACAAAAATCTATTTCTTGACACTCATTGCACTACTTCTCTACCTCAGCCGCATTCCTCTTCCTAGCATCCTTCCAAAACGTTTTCCCTCTGTGCAGTAATCGCGTCTCTTCTACTGTCACTTCTTCTTCTCTTCTTAGCATCCTCAACTCATCCTTTATTCATTCATTCCCTCTCCCTTCATTCAAATCGTTCCCTACTAAGCGTGTAAGTGCTTGGATGATAGGTTGATCTGATTCTAATATCATAATTCCCTTATCACATAATAACATCTTAATCCATATACTCAACGACTTCAGGTACCTTCCGTGCAGACCCTTAAAGAACTCCCTCTTGGTGATGTTGTAAGACTGAGTATAATCTATAGAAAACTCTACAGCACACCCCTTGAAAATACTATCCAACCAATAGTCTATTGTGACTGATATAGTGTTACTTGCAATGTTAACCAGTTGGATCTCTTCTGGGGTCTAGTCCCTCAAACTTGGATCTCTATATCTTGGGTTCACCTCAAGCAAACTTAGTAATCACTTTGCGATAAGTATGGGAAACTTAGAGAAGAACCATTCATACAAGTCTCGATAGATGTACCTCTACAACCATTCTACTCCATTGAATTGGGGGTTCTTATTATGTTCTCTAGAAAAATCGTACTCCTTTTGTTTCAACCAATTTATATTTCTTCTCTCGTCGGTATCCACAGAACCATTAGGAGAATCTCATGTCCCTTCAGGCACAAAACTCGGTCTTGGCAATAGAACCATTTGTTGGCCACGGGCAGACCCAAGGTTCAACATAAATCACACCAACAAAAACCTAGACATCATCCCTTTTAGCGTCACTTGCAAGTAGATAACGTCTCACCCAAGGTATTAGAGGGGACTGCAGGAACCATTTTTCTATAGGGATGAAGGTATGTAAACGTGCATTTAATAGATATACTATTCATTCATTTACTACACAACATAACATGACTTTCACCATGATAGAAATAAAATTCATGAAAACATCATATTATATCAACCATGTGTGATAACCAAAAGAATTCATCACATTTAACACAAGAACGTAATACGAGCTTGACCAAGAATAAATAGAATGTGGTTTTATTCATTCGTTAGAATAGAGAGGATGTTTCCGTCTTCGACTCTGTTTAGTATTATGTTGAGGCCCCACTATTCTTTTGAAAGGTGGGAGGAATAAGTTTTTTTAATGCGTAAATAATAAATGGATATCATTGGTTCGTCCATTCAGCTTGGGGCTAGGGAATAGAGAGGCGCAATGATGAGGTCAGAGAAAGCATCTACTAGTTATATAGGTCAAAGAAGGCTCTTATGGACTCATTCGTGTGCACTCAGACTGGGTCAATCTCATTCAAAGGAAGACTGCAACTAGAGTCTCTCATTATTATTATCATAAGGACAGTATTACATAGTGTAATATCCCCCAATATGAGCTCAGAATATATAAACTTAGTTTCAAACTTTAAAACAAAAAATTTGCAAGCAGAAACTAGTTCTCAAAACTAGTGAAGGAGAAACTATACTAGGTCACTAATTAACCCACCAGGACCTTGATAGATGAACACTTTCGGATATGAAAAATGTATTGGGGAGTGTGCAGCATAAAGGATATTATATTCAAGGAAAGATTCTGAGTCCTATGCACAATGTACTAGGGCCATTTATGCTTTGACTTAGCTACCACTGAAGTCTCTACAAGGCTTCCTGGGCACACCAGCATATGCAAACTAAAATTAGTCACTACACTTGAACTGAACAAGAGTGTGTATATTGGATATTAATCCCTTAATTTGTGACTGGGAAAGAGTTTCTGAGAATTAGGGAGGATTTGGCAGAGTTTGGGAGCAAAAGGGTAAAGTGTGCTAGGATGGACAACTCAACTAGTCTACTTCTAGGCTCTCCCAAACAGGATGAGAGGCCTATGAATTCTCAAGGAAAGGGTTGGAGTGTCTTCAATAGATTCTTAAGAATCACATATGATCATCAGAACAAAAAATTACCTCGCAAGAAACTTTTAATAGCAAATACTGTAAGACTAGTCAAGAAATAGAGCCCAAAGAGCTAGTCTTGATAAAACTTAATGCAAACGGCCTCTAAGGATTCCAAATTAATTTTCTAAAGTACATTATGGCTCAGGAATGAATATAAAAATAGAATCAAACCAAAATTAATATTATTGAGCAACAATTGAAGATACTTTAATCTCAGACTTCTCTGGGAGTCTCTAATACATAAAATCCTTACAATACTAAGTGTAGAAGATGTCTAAGAAGAAAAGAAAAGAGGAGTTCTTCATTATATCTGCAATAATAATGAGCACATAGCAGATGTATTCTCATGGAAGGCACACCAAGCTTCATCACTTCTCACAGGGCGCATTCACCAAACTAGATAGAAAAGCAATGGCGTGTTCTTTATAGCTGGAACCTCAGGATCTAGTAAAATGGCCATAACTTGCTCTTCCGGACACCTATTTTGATGAAAAAAAAATGGTTTTCCTACTAGAAACGACGCTACGGACACAATGGGATAGGTCTCAAAGTCTATAAATTCACATAAAATTTGAAACCAGAACCTCCATTTCGGCCCTTCAACATTGTTCCTACTGAATGAAGGAGTTGAACCACGCAATGAGTACACCAACCACTATATCATAATTTAGGACCTGCAATAAAATAAATGGTTAAGAATGGATGTCATCATCCTCTCGAAGGAATCAGGGGCACATCTCCCAAGTCAAAGAGGAAAAATAGCTCTCAATTCAATTCTCAAACTGTCAAAAGATGGGCAAGTGGTGTGCACTCCTTTTTTTCTAGACTTGGGGTGACTTGTTGAGAAATTCATATAGGATAATACACCCTCATGGAGTGGATAAGGATAGGTTAATTTCAATATTTTCTTTTTATTTTATTTTTTATTTGCTTGCTGCTTTTGCTTTTCTATCCTGCTTTTTCCCATTTTGACTATTTTTCCTGTTTTTTTGCCTTATCCTGCTTGTCTTCCTTGTCCTTATTTTTCCTTCTTTTCTTCCAAATCATGGTTTCTGCTTTTATCTTCTTTTATCTGTTTTCCTACTTTTCCTGAGCTTTATTGCTTTTATTCCTTCTCCTAGATTTTCCTTTCTTTTTCCTGCTTTCCTAGCTTTAACTGCTTTCAGCTTTTCTTCTTTTGCAAGCTATCTCTTGGTTAAATTTTATCCTATAATGCACCCTTGTGAATGATAATCCACTTTATTTCATTAAAATAAATATTTATTCCTAAAAAATAACTTCCATTAAGTGTATCTCAAACTTTCAGAAAATAAAATTAACACCTCCTAATTAATTAATGCCTTAACTTTTAAAATTAACCCCAAGTGTATGAAATTTTCTCCTCAACTGAAGGGATTGATTGGGTTAGGAACTCAATCCAATGAACATCAATGATGGGACTTGACAGTCCCCCCTCCCAATATTTCTTCTCCCCAATCAATTTCAAACTTGGATGTTGTAAGATGTGTCCTCCTTCCCAAGTAGCATCCTCACTAGGAAACCCTTTCCACTGCATAAGATATTTTTGGATGATTTTATTTATCCACATGTGCATAATCCTTTTAGGAACAAGAACCATATGTCTCTCATTAGTTGGAAGAATATCCTTTGATATGGTCACTTGTTGCACAAATGTTTCCATGAAATAAGAGATATAAAGTGTAATGCACTCCTTGCCTCCCTTGGGAATCCCCAACACACAAATAAGCTTTCCAAACTCCTTATTAATTTTGCATGGACCATAGAGGCTTGTCCTTAACTTTGCAGGCCCTTCCTCATTAGAGAGGGATGGTATAATGTCCCCATTTTGACCCCATTGCATTCAAATGTAAATGATGTAATATTGTTATAAAATCATGGTGAGGATCTCAAGGCGAAGGCCCCTCCATCGATTTACTGATGCATATGGTTTACATGCTAGCTAGGCACATTGGAATTGCAAATATCATGTAAATATTCATTTTAATAAAATACCCACAACTAGCTATGCAATGCAACAAGAGATGGGGGCATGATTTTACAAAGAATTGGGAGGGAAACATTCAAACCCTTGAACCAATCAAGTCAAGCCAAGTGTCAATGAGAGAACTCATAAAATCCTCAACTACCCATGTTGACTTTTGGTGCCCAATCATTCATTTCTCCCAAGAGTTGGTTGAAATAGTTAATGCCTTGGGGAATGGGAGGTATGGTTTTCCAAATTCGGGTATGGGAAAGCCACCCTGGATGGAAAATCGTTTTGGCTTCCTTGGCAAGAAAAAGAGCCATGAAATTGCTCCCCAAGCCATTCTTCACCCATCAGTTTGGCTATCTCACGAGTGGGGAGCTGGCTGGGCGTTTTACCCCATCAAATTAATGTGTTTTCCTTCTTTCTCAGCTAGGAGAAGGGCGTTTTTGTGTTATATACCAGTGGGGAAGAAGGAGAATCGAACTGGGGTTCCATAGAGACCATTTGGGCCACTAAATGCTCAGATAGTTGGGGGAGAAATCATTTTCCTCCCTGTGATTGTTTTTCCCCATCCCACAATCCGTTTTTCGCTAGAAACAATTTTGGGGAAATCCATGGCCATCCATTTGTAATCCCATTGTAAACATGTGTATCCATGCCCAATGATTGTGCTTGTTGTGTGAGAAAAGAGTATGTTGGGGTATGGTTTATGGGTATCTATTGCTTTGGCTTGAGCTTGAATGCAAGTATCCAAAAATGAAGAGGGTTTGGATTTAGCCTGATAAACCCAGTTGTGTACTGGCTTGGCTTAGATGCATTGAGTTTTTGGTTGTGTAAGAGCTTGAATGTGCCATTTTCCTTGTATAAATCATGCCCAGCTCGGGGGTGGTCTCTGAGTGCTGAAAGAATACAAGATGGGAAGAGACCTACGGTTGGGTGGAATGTTGCAGCGACATAGCTAGTTTCTTGGGGACAATTGCACAATGAAGATGAGTATATTCTTAATGTATATTTACTTCTGCAATGTTTTAAATTTGATGATTGTGCTGATATGCTGTATGCATGGGAACTGTGTGTGGATGGTGTTTTATTCCACTGTGCATATTTGCTTGATCTGCATCTGCACACTTTAGATTTTAATTGTATGAATCTAATGAATGTGTTGAGTTTATGTGAAAGCCCATATTTTGGTATCATGTTCCCTTCCTTGCGTTGGATCAATGGGAGGGGACGTTACATTATGGTATCAGAGCATAGGCTAAAACATTGGACCTAATGGGCCAAATCAGGAAACATTCAGAGGTAAGTATGCTTCCTGCTCAACAGTGATCATTAGGAAAATTTTCAAATTTTCAAATTTTTTTAAAGTGTTTCAGAGTTTTCTGCCAAGACTATGTCAGCGAATCTCATCGAGTTGCACCGACGAGATTGTGGCGAAGCATTTCGAAAAATCTCACCGAGTTGCGCCGATATGGTCGATGAATCTCGTTGAGTTGCATCAACGAAGTTTGTGGAAGTGCTAGGGAAAAAGAATGAAAAAATTCAATTTTTTCTAAGTATTTTTTAAAAAAATTCTGAGTGTTTTTGAGTTTTTTCTGGTAAGTTTGTGTCGACGCAAGATTTCGAGTTTCGACGAAACAGTCAGCTCAAGTTTGTGAGTTGCGCCGAAATAGTCAGGAAAAAATCAATAAGTTTGCCGAAAAAGAAGGAAAATTTCGGCAAAAAAGGAAAAAGTCACCGAAACTGATCGGCGAAATGAGTTTTGGTTGAAACAAATCTGCATAAAAGAGGAAAATGCACCGAAATGAGTCGGAACTGAATCGTGAGTTCCGGTGAAATGGATTGGCGATCGGTGAAAAGTTGGGAGTTTAGCGTCGGAACGAATCAGAAGCAAGTCGCGAGTTGTCAAAATGGTCAGCGGAAGATGGCGAGTTGCGCCGATTGACAGGTGCGCCAAAACAGTCGGCGGAAGATGGCGATTTGCGTCGATTGGTAGGAAAAGCTGAGTGCGTTGAAATGGTCGACGAAAGATGGCGAGTTGCGTCGATCAACAGGAAAAGTTGAGTGCACCGAAGCGGTCGACGAAAAATGGTGAGTCCGCCGATCAGCAAGAAAAGGGAAACTTGCCGAAATGGTCGACGTAAAATCATGGGTTGCACTGATTGGTGACAAAGACCAAGTTGTGCCGAAACGGTCGGTGGAGAAGGGTGAGTTTCCACGAAACAGGTAGGAGCAAAAGACATAAGTCCGTCGAAACAGTGAATTTCAGCAGTTTTTCCAAGGTGAATTTCAGGCACCGAAAATTGAAAATGACCTTGAACTTGACCCGCTTGACCCCTGTTGTCCCCTGAAGACAATCATTGAATATTCTTGGAATGTGCACTATGAATTGCATAAACAAGTTGCAGAATCCTTAGTCTGAGTAATAGGTTGTAATACCCATTATGGAGGATGAAAGAGGGAAATTTCTCACCTTGAACTATTTATGTTTTCAGCATAAGAAGTGCATGCTTAGAAAATAGCAAGTAGGAATGTTTTACATATGTATATATATTGAATCACTACTTGGTGAGAAATCGCAACTAATGAATCCTTGTGTGCTTGGTAGGGAAGCCAAGAAAAGGATCAGCTATGATGTGGAGGAGGAACTCCATGTCATGATGGGGAATTGAAAAGGGATAATTCCTTAACTCCTCTCTTGCTATTATATTTATATTTCTTGAGTTTCATATACTAAAAATTATGGAATAGGGATGTTGGAAATGCAAGAGAGTAGCAGATTAAATGCATATGAATTAATGGGCATGATTAAAGAATCATTGCATAGTGCTTGTGAAATGCTTATGCATGAGCACGATGTTGCATATGGGTAAAGGTAGTGAAGTTACACATGCAATGGCCCATTAATGGTATTTCCTATGGTTGATGAAAATTAATGTTGTTGACAATGGTTATGGGAATCAGACCATAGAAGCATGATTGAAAATGCAAGAGATTAGATAGATGAAGTGAATATGCACTAGTTGGAATACTAGTAGCCATTGCACGGTGCATGTGAGAATGTTTGTGTATATATATATATGATATTGCATATTTGTAAAATGGTGAGGTTTTACATATGCAATGAAGATAATTATTGTGGTTGCTAATTAGTTGTGTTCGCATTGGTTGTAGGACCAAAGAAAACCAAAGCATGGATAAAGATATGGATGATGTTGTTGCATATGACCAACAACCTTATGAGGGAAGGATGGTGCAACAAATATATGATCATGAGGTTGGAAAAATGACTGTGTAGCCTTGGTAAGAGGCCAACTGATCAGGTAACATCAAGCAATGTTAATAACAACCATGCAGGTAATGGTTATTTACGCTTAATTGTAGGAATGTTGAAAGAGGATTTGGTGAGATCCCTTCAACTATGTTTAAACTATGTTGAATTGTTTGCATGTGAGACTGAGTGCCTGAATGTGAATATAATCCTACCAAGTATGGTCAGGTGTGGGTAAGTAAAGGCAAGGAGCCTTACACCCTATAGTTTCTTAGAAACCTCAATGCATTCATATGAAATTATAACATGCCATTAGTGTATGTTGGTTGTGAGTTTAACAACCAAAGCAAGAGAGGACTTATGGTCCTGTTGTGGTAGTGCATGCTATATAAGATCGCCCTAGTTAGGCCATAATGTCTTTGGAATGCATGATATGATAGTATAGTATGCACGAAACAATGACATTGAGCGGATATGCCTTGAAAGATTTTGTAAATATTGTGGATATGCATTGGGTGAATGCACTTGAAAATTTTGTGTAAACATTGTAGATGTGCATGCATGTGCATGGGTGCACAGGTTGTGATGCATTGTGCGAATGCACGGTTGTGTTATGTATGTTTCATTGCAATTAGATAATGGATAAAATGATGAATTAAAGGTAATTATGAGATCAATTCATGAGATGCTATGAATGCAGGAGAATGATTGCATGAAGAAGGTAGTCATGTTGATGGGCTACCAGAGTGCTCTGTGGAAGGACAAAGTTGCATGAAATATGAAGAAATGAGCATTTATAGTGTATTTAAATTGCATGGATAGTGTGCATGTGTCTTGCAATTTTATTATGATAATGATGCATATATAGATATATGTATATATATTTCATTACATTTCAAATTTTTTCTAGCTGAGTGTTTGAATTATTGAGTTTTATAATTCTAAGATCACTTCCGTGACTGTTGTAGCAATGAGAAGATTATTTATATAGATACTCACAACGTGTTTGGATGATCAAAGTTTCAGATTCAGGTAGAAATGTCTTACGTATGGAAATGAGGATAAGTCCATAGTAAATACCAGTATCTACCATGTTCAGAAGCCAAAGGTTATGAGAAGGTTCTCATTGTTAAATTTTGAGCATTAATTCACAATACTCTAGGATCTTTACTGAGAGAATAACACGTACAGTATATCAATGCATAACAATCATAATAAGCATGACAAGCATCACAAGAATCAAAAGCATGAGAGACAAGAGACACATAGTTTCCATGGGGAAAAACCTAAGGTGAAAAACCCCACAACTTCCTCAGAGATAGAGAGAGCAATGGCTCAACCAAAGTACAACCAAAATACACTGAGATATTCTCCTAGTAGCAGATGATCCTCCTCCTCACTAGTGCACCACTTTCTGAGTGAGAGAAGTGTGAGTTTCTGAGTGATCAAATAGAGATCTCCCGATCTCTATTTATACTTAACCCATTTGCCCAGTTACACTATGGGGCCAACTTGTCTAGCTAGGTACATCCACAATATAATATATATTTCAAGGCCGACTCCACACATGGTGGTCTAATAACCCGTTGGCAAGTACACACACTTGCGACACTTGTCAATACACATGATGACACTTCCTTATAGAGGAATAACACATCTCTTATAAGGGTACAATAAATATATATGAAATACATGGATGGAATACGTTCCAAAGTTACATATACATCAACAATCCTTCTTAACTAGGAAGGTATTTCTCGACACAGATCTACTAGACAAGTCTTCTTCTCGAGATCATCGTCATCAATGCATCGTCATCATCATCATCACTGCTGCTACTATCTCAACCAATCTCTGACTCTACTCGTCATAGGAAGTTCTACAGAGCCAGTCCTTTTTCATACTGGATGTAGGCCCACCACCTACAGGTCTTCATCATCACTGGCCATACTGTGGATTCCTCAGGACTTATTACGTGAGTCAACAAAACCTCGAAAGAGCATCCCAGGACTGATTATAAGCATATAGCTCAACCTATCGGATCTCCCGGGATCATTTACATGCTACTCCACAACCTGTCCATGGCCACAGAGTATCACGAAGCACAACCCAGATGCACACACACAGCAATTACACTCACCGGCATGGAAGGACCAACCTACCACCATCTGTGAAAGGCTCACAACACTTAAATCAACGACCATGGGAGAACACATCTGCCACCATGTCGAAAAGGCTCTGCACTTACATCAACGCACATGGGAGAACACATCTACCACCATGTCGGAAAGGCTCTGCACTTACATCAACGCACATGGGAGAACACATCTACCACCATGTCGGAAAGGCTCTGCACTTACATCAATACACATGGGAGAACACATCTACCACCATGTCGGAAAGGCTCTGCACTTACATCAATGCACATGGGAGAACACATCTACCACCATGTCGGAAAGGCTCTGTGCATCTGTGTCTTCGGAACTCATCACACATAATCCAACTAATTATGTAATGTATCCACCTGATACATATGATCATCCTAATCATCATCACTGTACCATCTTGGTACATATCATCTGGAGCAACATCCTGAAGCTCAACATCATGAATCCTGATCATACAATGCATCTACCTTATGCATACCAAGTATCTACTTGATACATATCATCATACATGATCCGCCTGATCATATAATGTATCCTCCTAATAAATACATGGATACATGATCCACACAATGTATCCACCTGATATACATATCAACACACATGATCTACCTGATCATACACAGTATCTACCTGATACATATACAGATACATGGTCCAAGCATCCAACATGATGCATATACAAAATACATACAAATGATCCAACTGATCATATCCAGCATCCAACATGATGCATACATATACATATAAATGATCCAACTGGTCATATCCAGCATCCAACATGATGAATACATATACATATAAATGATCCAACTGATCATACAAAGCAAAAACTAGAACATCATCCTGAGGCTCATCATCCAGCGCTTACATCCACAGCCATGTGAAGGATCCTCCTTCCAACATGCTTGGAATGGCTTCATCCAATGTCTCCATCACTTCTTCCTCGAAGTGTCATCGATCGGAAGAACACCAAGCCTCTCTCTGAAGTACTCAAACTTCACTCTGGCTAATGGCTTCGTCAATACATCTGCAATCTGCTCGGCTGTCGCAACATACAGGAGCTTCACTGCTCCTCTCTGCACCATATCCCTGATATAGTGATATTTGATCTCTATGTGTTTCGACCTGTCATGAAACACTGGGTTCTCAGATAGCTTCACACAACTCTGGTTATCATAGAAGATACTAGTAGCATCCAATGGGAGATCAAATAACTCAAACAGTAGCTTTCGAAGCCATACTGCCTCACAGCTAGCTGAATAGGCTATAACATACTCTGCCTCAGTTGTACTCAGTGTTAGAAAACCAGGATCACAGAGCAATAACAATAAACATAAATGCAAATATAATCATACATACACATTACAAGAGAGACACATATATATCGTGGTTCACCCAACTTGGGCTACGTCCACACTGAATTTTCCAGTCCTTATTATTATTACCGTCCAGTAAGGTGAAGGAATACAACCTGCAGCACAACCGCTGCACTTCCTCTTCTCCGTTTCATAGTCTCTCTCCCGATCTCAGAGATATTTACAATGCATAAAACCTAATACATCATCTACCCTAGCCGTATTACAATGTCTTTCTTTTATAAGGGAAATACAATGGGAAAATACCACGGGATACCCAAAACCATGGGCCCGCAAAACAGCTGGCGAAAACAACCCCAAAAATTTTCTTCGGGGGCGTTGCCCCTAAACCCCCATTTCTCGGGGGCACCACCCTCGAACCCCCTAGAACCTCATGGGGGGGAAATGCCCCCCCACACCCCCCCGCTAGGGTGACTGTACAGTCCACCTACATATCATATAGAACTGGGCTACAAACATGGTTGATACAATATCATCTATGAGACTAGAAGATCTGGCTCCACACCCAACAATCTCCCACTTGGAGACTGATCACAACAACTCCACCACTGCTGCACTTGCTGGAATTGGACTGGCAAATTTCTCCTCTTCACCTTCATGCTAGAAGGCCAACTAAAACCGAGCATGAACTCAATTTTTTTCTGGTCACTACCTTTGTGAACATGTCTGCAGGATTCTGGCTAGTATGTATCTTTTCCAGCTTCAACAGTTCATCTTCCAAAACAGAGCGTATGAAATGGTACTTGAGCTGTATATGTTTAGTCCTGGAATGGAATGCTGAGTTCTTTGCAAGATGAATGGAACTCTAGCTGTCACTATACAATCTGCTATCCTTCTACTTCTTACCCACTTCCTCCATAAACCTCTGCAACCAAATCATCTCTTTACTAGCCTCTGTAATGGAAACATACTTTGCTTCTATTATTGAAAGTGCAACACCCTTCTGTAGTTTTGAAATCCAGCTTACTGCTATTCCACCTACAGTAAACACATACCCTGTGGTGCTCCTCCTGCTATCCTTGTCACCTGCCATATCTGCATCAACATATCCCTGTAGAATAGTGTCTGAACCTCCAAAACATAATGCCTCAGTGGTAGTACCTCTCAAATACCCGAGAATCCACTGTACTGCCTTCCAATGTTCTTTACCTGGATTGTTCATATATCTGCTCACAACTCCCACTGCATGTGCAATATTTGGTCTTGTGCACACCATGGCATACATCAAGCTGCCAACTGCTGATTGATAGGGAATCTTGGACATGTAATCTGTCTCTTCTTATGTCTTGGGACACATTTCCTTACTTAGACTGAAATGGCTAGCCAAAGGTGTACTTACAGGTTTTGCATTCTGCATTCTGAACCTCTCCAACACCTTTTGTATGTACTCACTTTGAGACAATGTCAATTTGTGATTTTTCCTCTCTCTCGTTATTCTCATACCAAGGATTTGCTTTGCAGCACCCAAATACTTTATCACAAATGAATTAGCTAGCTTCCTTTTGAGTACATTTATATCCTGAATGTCAGACCCTGCAACAAGCATGTCATCCACATACAATAACAAGATAATATATCTTCCATTGTCTAGCTTCTTGAAATAAACACAGTGGTCAGAATGACATCTACTATAACCTTGTTCTGTCATAAACTTGTCAAACTTTAGATACCACTGCCTTGGAGCTTGCTTCAAGCCATACAAGCTCTTTTTCAACCTGCATACCAGATCCTCCTTACCTTTGACCTCATACCCTTGTGGCTGCTGCATATATATTTCTTCCTCCAAATCCCCATGGAGGAAGGTTGTTTTTACATCTAACTGTTCAAGATGCAAATCTTCTACCACCACTAGACTTAAGATAGTCCTAATTGAAGTCATCTTAACAATAGGAGAAAATATTTCATCAAAATCTATACCTTTCTTCTGTGCAAACCCCTTTACAACAAGTCTGGCCTTGTACCGCTTCTTACCTCCTTCTTCTTCCTTCAACCTGTAAATCCATTTGTTATGCAATGCTCTTTTACCAGTAGGCAATTGAACCAAATACCAAGTCTGGTTTCCTACCAATGAGTCCATCTCCTCATTCATGCCTTACTCCCACTTCTTTCTAGTTTCCACCTGCATTGCTTCTTCATAACATTCTGGTTCACCAGAATCAGTCATCAATAAATAATACATTGAAGGACAGTATCGTTCAGGGAGTCTACTTAACCTGGTAGATCTTCTTACAGTTGTAGGAGTTTCAGGTACTTACTGCTGCTCTTGATTTTCTGGCACCTTCGGAACTTCATTTTCTTTAATTTCATCAAGCACTATGTACTCTGTGTTTTCCTTTTCCTGTTTCTTTCCATGCAACTGATCTTTATACATGACCTTTTCATTGAATATCACATCTCTACTCCTGATGATTTTGTTATTTTCATAATCCCATAAATGATAACCAAATTCATCAACCCCATATCCAATAAAGGTACATTTCTTGGATTTAGCTTCAAGCTTTGTTCTATTTTCTTTATCTATATGGACAAATGCTTCACAACCAAACGTTCTCATAAATGAGTAGTTTACCTTTTTATCTGTCCATGCTTCCTCTGGAATACCACCATCCAAAGCACTTGAAGGTCCTCTGTTTATTAAATAAATAGCAGTATTTACAGCATCCGCCCAAAACTATAAGGGCAACCCTACATGTAGTCTCATACACCTTGCATGCTCCATGATCGTTCTGTTCATCCTTTCTGACACACCATTTTCCTGTGGTGTTCCTGGGACTGTCTTCTCTCTATGAATCCCATGGTATGAACAGTAACTATCAAACTCCCTGCCGCAGTACTCACCTCCATTATCAAATCTGAGACACTTCAATCTTTTTCCTGTCTCATTCTCAACCAAAGCTTTCCACTTCTTAAAAGTAGCAAACACATCAGATTTCTGTCTAATGCAATAAACCCAAGTTTTTCTAGTTGCATCATCAATAAATGTAACATAATAATGAGAGCCACCAAGAGATTGTACCTGAGCCGGTCCCCATACATCTGTATGCACAAGCTCTAATTTTTCATTCTTCTTCTGTTTCCCAACCCTGAGAAATCTGACTCTCTTCTGTTTTCCATAAACACAGTTTTCACAGAATTCCAAACTTACCTGCTTCAAATCCAGCAGCAACTTCCTTCAGTGGAGAATCTGCATCCCCTTCTCACTCATGTGGCCAAGCCTATGATGCCACAATGTTGTATCTGTTCATGTGGAAGCTAAAGAGATAGAATGGTCAGTATTATGAGGACATAAATACAACGTACCTACTTTGTCTCCTTTTTCTATCACCATTGATCCTTTAGTGATCTTCCACCACTTTTCTCCAAACGTAGATAGACAGCCGCCATCTCCCAACTACCCTGTTGAGATCAGATTTCTTTTCATTGCAGGAATATGCCTAACTTCTTTCAACAACCAATTAGTTCCATTCTTAACTTTTATCCATACCTTACCCATTCCAACAATTTTACATGGCTCATCATCACGCAATAAAACATGTCCAAAGTCGCCAGGAACATACTCATGAAAGTATTTTCTATGGGGTGTAGCATGACATGAAGCTCCTGAATCTACTACCCAATAATCACTAGTATTATCTAATGCAAGAATCAAAGCATCTTGTAACACATCACCTGCTACATTTGCTTCCTGGGTAGTTTCCTTCTGTGCATCTCCTTTCTTCTTTAGAGATTTGCAGTCTTTCTTCAGATGTCCTTTCTTTCCACAGTTCCAGCACTCTATCTTTCCCAGTCTGGACTTGGATAAGCCCATTTTAGACTTTCCATGATTACCTTGGCTCTTTCCTCTCTCCTTTTGTCTTCCCCTGCTATCGATGGTCAACGCATTACCTGATGTCTCACCTGTGCTTTTTCTTCGCATTTCCTCGCTAAGAATAACACCAATAACATCATCAAATTTCAAGGTGTTTGAACTAGAGACAGAGTTACTTACAGCCATGACCAAGCTATTCCAGCTTTCTAGCAATGAACACAAGATTAGAAGAGCCCTAACCTCATCATCAAAGTTCACACTTACAGAACTTAGCTGATTTGTAACTGTATTAAACTCATTTAAATTATTAGTAACAGATCCACCTTCAGACATCTTCATATTAAATAAACACTACATTAGAAATACCTTGTTGGAGGCCGAGGGTTTTTCATACAGCTTACCTAATGTGCTCATCAAACCCTCTGTTGTTGTTTCTTTTGAGATATTGAAAGCCACCAACGAAGCCAGGCTCATCCGTATTGTTCCCAGAGCCTTTCTGTCAAGAACCTCCCATTCTTCATCCTTCATAGTCGTCGGCTGCTTTGCTTTTCCTCCCAACGGTAGGAATAGATCCTTCTGGTACAGGTTGTCCTCCATTTGCATCTTCCATAACCCAAAGTTTTGGCCGTTAAAATTCTCGACCTTAAACTTTCATTCTTCTTCCATTGCTCCCACTCAAACCAGAAACCCTAGCTTCCTGCAGGTTTAACTGCCAAATAGACCTTTGGCTCTGATACCAATTGTTAGAAAAACAGGATCGCAAAGCAATAATAATAAACAGAAATGCAAATATAATCATACATACACATTACAAGAGAGACACAGATATATCGTGGTTCACCCAACTTGGGTTACGTCCACACTGAATTCGCCAGTCCTTATTATTATTACCATCCAGCAAGGTGAAGGGATACAACCTGCAGCACAACCGCTGCACTTCCTCTTCTCTGTTTCACAGTCTCTCTCCTGATCTTAGAGATCTTTACAATGCATAAAACCTAATACATCATCATCCCTAGTCATATTACAATGTATTTATTTTATAATGGAAATACAATGGGAAAATAACACAAGATACCCAAAACCATGGGCCCGAAAAACAGCTGGCGAAAACCCCCTGGAACCCCATGGGGGGGTGATGCCCCCCCACACCCTCCCGCTAGAGTGAATGTACAGTCCACCTACATATCATATAAAACTGGGGTACAAACACGGCTGATACAATATCATCTATGATACTAGAAGATCTAGCTCCACAACCAACACTCAGTTCTACGCAAAACTGCTTCCTGCTAAACCAAGAGATCACACCTGATCCCATACTGAAGCAGCACCTAGATGTGCTCTTCCTATCTGCAGCACTACCTGCCCAATCTGAATCAACATAACCTTGCAGGTTAAACTTTTGATTCACTTCATACTTGATCCCATAATCCACTGTACCCTTTAGGTACCTCAGAACATGCTTTACAACAATCAGATGAACACTCCTCGGATCTGTCAGGAACTAACTCAATGTGTTCATAGCAAAGCAAATATCTGGTCTTATGTTTGTCAGGTACATCAAGGACCCAATCATCTGACGATACATAGAGATATCAACTGGCTCAGATGAAGCATCACATAGAAGCTTCAGGTTCGATGCCATAGGTGTGGCCATGACCTTGCAATCCATCATACCAAATCTCTTTAGGATATCTACTATGTACTTCCCTTGACCAAGGAAGATCCCACCTGCATTCTGCCACACCTCCATGCCTAGGAAATAATGCATCATTCCCAAATATTTCATATCGAACTCAGCAGCAAGCTTCCTATTAGTATCTGCAATAAATATGTCATCGCCTGTTACAAATAAGTCATCCACGTACAGAAGTAGAATCATAGGATTCCCTTCCTCAACCTTGTAGTAAAGGTTGGAATCCGCTTTACTCTTGGTAAAGCCCAAACTAGATAGGAAACTGTCCATCCTACCATACCAAGTTCTGGGATCTTGCTTTAAGCCATACAAGGCTTTCTTCAATCTGCACACATATGACTCCCTGTCATGTATTTCAAAACCGAGTGGATGCTCCACATATACTTCCTTTTCAACTACACCATTCAAGAAGGCAGTCTTGACATCCATCTGGTGTATTTTCCATTTCATTGCTACAGCTAGGGCAAATACTGTTCTGATGGAAGTATACCTGGCTACAGGTGCAAAATTTTCTTCATAATCTATTCCCTCTTTCTCAGAGAAGCCACGAGCTACGAATCTTGCCTTGTATTTCTCTATACTGCCATCTGCAACATGCTTGATTTTGTAGATCCATTTGGAAGTCACAACAGACTTCTCTTTAGGTCTTGGGACAACATCCCAAACATCATTCTTCATTATTCATTGGTATTCCTCAACCATGGCATCCTTCCATTCTTTCTTTTCCGCTGCTTCCTCATAGCTGGAAGGTTCTTTGTTCATAATGTCACAGAGTAAAGCAACATAGCTGGTATGTGATCTGGTTCTTTGCTCTGTGTTCTTCTTCTGGAATGTCAAATCTTTCTACATATTGAATGGGCTCTCTAGCCCATGCAGGTTTTCTCTTGTGAGAGTTATCCTCATGGGGTGGATCTATAGGTTCTTGCGGATCTTCAAACTCACGAACAACTTCTGGAATTGCTTCAGTCATGGTAGTGTCTTGAAATCTAGTTTCCTTACGTTCTTCATAAACTTTGATAGGTGCCTTCCTTGATTTGATGAATGTTGAGTTTTCATCAAATGTTACATCCCTGCTGACATCAATCTTCTTGAACCCTGGAAAGTATATTCTATAAGCCTTCGAGCTTTCACTGTAACCCACAAAGATACCCTTCTTTCTTGAAGGATCTAGCTTGGTCCTCTTTTCCTTTGGTACATGTGTGTATACTGGACAACCAAATATTCTGAGATGGTTGACTTTAGGTTTCTTACCAGAAAATACCTCTTCTGGTGTCTTGTTGTCCAATATCTTGTTGGGTGTTCTGTTTTATACATATACAGCTGTTCTAGCTGCTTCTCCCCATAGATGCATAGGTAGATCCTGGTCATGCAGCATTGCCCTTGCTGCTTCCATGATTGTTCTGTTCTTTCTTTTTGCAACTCTATTTTGTTGTGGATTGTAAGGAGAAGTCAACTCCCTCTTAATCCCTGAATCACTGCAAAGCTTCTTGAAATCACCTGAGGTGAATTCTCCACCATTGTCGGATCTGAATGTTTTGATCTTCTTGTCAGTTTGACTCTCCATCAAGGTTTTGAATTCCTTGAACTTGTCAAACACCTCATCTTTGTTCTTCAAGAAGTAGATCCAAGTCTTCCTGGAGAAGTCATCTATGAAAGAGACATAGTAAACATACCCACTTAGAGAGCTGGATGATATGGGACCACAAACATCTGAGTGGATGATTTCCAAGATGTTTTTTTCCTTGCTTTCACTGCTTGGGAATTCCTTCTTAATGTTCTTCCCTTTTGCACATCCTTTGCAAACACCTTCATGCTTGGTCTTGATTTCAGGAAGACCCTCTACTGCCTTGCTTGCAATTGGAAGTGCCCTATAATGCATATGAGCAAGTCTTCTATGACAAAGTTCACTTGGCTCCATGGATTCATGTACCATGGCATGTTTAGGTTAAACTTTCAATTTATACAAACGTCCCACTTGCTCTCCAATCACTAGTGCATCATCTATGGTCTTTCCCTTTGGCCACATTAGGACTTGGCCATCCACAAATGCAACCCTCATACCTTTTGCATCCAATGCAGAGATGGAGAGTAAGTTCTTCTTGAGCCCAGGTACATAAAGGAATTCTTTCATCTTCAAAGATTTTCCAGAATCTGGGTTGTAGGAGGCTTCACCACTTCCTTTGATTGGGTATTGATAATCATCTCCAAGTTTCACCTTATGGGGTGATTCATGTTCAGATAGGTTTACAAAAGATTCCTTAAACCCAGTCATGTGTTTGGAAGCCCCACTATCAATTAACCAATCATTACAACCATGGGAGATAGTACCTATGAGAGTAGAGATTAGAACATACTCTTCTTCACTTGATGAGTCATTATCACTATCATCACTTTCTGCCCTAGCATTCTTCTTGGGTGGTTCATCATCTTCAGCAACATTAGCATGATATCTTTTCCTACTACCCTTCTTCTTCTTGATGTTGTTGTTCCTTTTGTTCTTGGGACATTCTGAAGCAAAATGACCTTTCTCATTACATGTGAAGCATCTGAGATCTTTCTTATCCTTATGTTGATGATAGTGTGAAGATTTCTTGGCATGAGAATGCTCTCTCTTTGACCTTCCTTTCTTGGTGTGTACTGTGAGAGATTGATCTTCACTTCCCATCTTTTCTTCTCGGGCCACACACCTTGCTTCTTCTTGAGAGCATTCTTCCCGCAATCTGTTGAAGGAGATCAACTTCTTCCTTGCACAAATTCCTTGAATAAAGGAATCCCATGACTTGGGTAGGCCATTTAGAGTGGTCATGACAACTTCACTATTCTCCACCATTTCATCTACTGCTTCCAGTTGTTCCTTAATCTGGGAGACCCTAGAAAAATAAGATTGAATGGTTTCTCCATTATGAAACTTTACTCCTTTCAATTGGTTCTGCAGGGTCATCTTTCGATTTATGTTCTTCCCTTCAAATAGTTTGGTCAGAGAATCAAACATTTCTTTGGGTGTCTTTAGAGATGACACATGTGGGATAAGATGATCCTTGATAGAATTAGCAATGATTCTCTCTTCCTTGACCAAGTTCTTCTTATGCAATATCTTAGCCTCGTCATCCTCTGGGATAGGGATGTCTTCTTTTATGTATGAGTCCAACTCATTCTCTTCTAGGATTAACCCAATCCTATACTTCCAAGCTTGGAAGTTATCAACACCTTCAAGATTATCCTCAAGCTTGGTGTGGTGAGACACCTTAAAGAGTACTTCAAATGGAAATAGAAAGGATTAAGGTCTTACCACTTGAAATGATGAAAACTAGATCTAGACCCGGATTAGGGTTTGTCGGAAAAACCCTAAAAATTCAAAATGTGAATTTCAACTTTCTGAAAGGATAGAAAGATGCGCCTTGATGAGCTGATCAGCCTGGTGAATTTAGAATTTGATATCAGCAAAGCTTTGCCCTTCATATTTGCCTTTTTGTCCTCTTGGGTTCATTGGGGAGAGCCCTGAATTACGGTTTGAGTTTCCAGAAGATCTACCCAGCCAAAAATCTTGATCCAAAGCTCTAAACTTTGATTTTTGCAAGGTACTTCCTCCTATGTCTTCAGATTTCAGAAATTCCTATTTTTGTGGAAACCTTAATTTTTAGGGCCAAACCTGAAAATGCTCAGAATTGAATTCTGGTTGGACAAATAGATTCTCCTTGATGAGTAGAGTCAATCTACTATACTGCTTTTCCAAAATCTGTGGATAGAAACCCAATAAACAAGAAACCGTTGGTTTCCATCACTGCACAATGTCTTCTTCTCAGGTTAGCTCTGATACCATGTTAAATTTTGAGCATTGATTCACAATACTCTAGGATCTTTACTGAGAGAATAACATGTATAGTATATCAATGCATAACAATCATAATAAGCATGACAAGCATCACAAGAATCAAAAGCATGAGCGACAAGAGACATAGAGTTTCTGTGGGGAAAACCCTAAGGTGAAAAACCCCACAACTTCCTCAGAGATAGAGAGAGCAATGGCTCAACCAAAGTACAACCAAAATACACTGAGATATTCTCCTAGTAGTAGATGATCCTCCTCCTCACTAGTGCAGCACTTTCTGAGTGAGAGAAGTGTGAGTTTCTGAGTGATCAAATAGAGATCTCCCGATCTCTATTTATACTTAACCCGTTTGCCTAGTTACACTATGGGGTCGACTTGTTTAGCTAGGTACATCCACAATATAATATATATTTCAGGGCCGACCCCACACATGGTGGTCTAATAACCCATCGACAAGTACACACACTTGTGACACTTGTCAATACACATGACGACACTTCCTTATAGAGGAATAACACATCTCTTATAAGGGTATAATAAATATATATGAAATACATGGATGAAATACATTCCAAAGTTACATATACATCAACACTCATGGTTGTGAAATTTAACTTATTCATGAAAAAAAATTATAAATTTCAGATTTGAAATTTTTCTAATAATTGCTAATGACTATTTGGCTTATATAAAATTGTGTCAGGAGGACATGTTGTAGGTGGATGTTCATGTATGGTAGCCAGTGTAAAACCATAATGAACATAATGATACCACTTACAAGAGCCAAACAATATGAGGATAGCCTCATTGCTAAGCAAATCAATTTATGTAGTAGATAGAATTGCAAATTCATATTGAATTTAATTATTAATGACATGGATTGGTTATGAAACAATCAGATTTGAAGTTTATTGTTAAATGTTGTTGACTGTTTGGATATTTGATAAGCGTGCTAGCAAGATACATTGTAGGAAGACCATGTGTGATGGACTACAGAAGCCAAACTCCATGGGAAGGACCCCATGCTTTGGAAATGGGTTTCGGGTGAAACACCATAGTAAATTTTGATAATATCCCAGTTGCATTGCATGTTGGAAGACCATGTGATTGAAATGGAAAAATTATGCCAAGAAGGCATGTGTGGGTTATGGAACATGAAATATTGAGGTGGCAAACCGAAGGACTGTTGACTCAAAGAAGGGAGCCCCATTCTTCGCAAATGAAGAAAAGAAACATTTGTAAAACGGATGAGTATTCTGTAACCCTAACTAAGAATATACATGTCTGGTTATTAGATTTACTATGCAGAGCATGTTTTATTATTTCATTATTATTCCAAACTGCTTGAGTGTGACTAAGGCCTACATGACTCACATCGGAAAGGGGATGCATACCTTTTGGGTGTTGGGTTATGTTAGGGTTGTCAATATTGACTACACCCTAAGGGAATGGACACATTCTTGGTGTTTCAATACTTGATAGTGACTATTATGAAATATGGTTACAATTTTAAAGAAGCAATACTGATGAGCTTTCTTATCCTTCTTGTGCTATCAACATACACAGATGCAATTTGGTGTTGCACGTTAAGAGGCAAAGTGCATAAAGGGTAATCAAGAAGACTGTATGAGAAGTGGTAACCTTTGTGTAGTGTGAGTGGGTATTGTGGGGCCATGCTAGCCTGTAGTCAAGAAAGTCACCTAAAGAGTTCCTAAATGGAACCGTTGGCTTACACAAGAGAAGGAGTGTCATCCTTGTGTGGATGAAGAATTGTTAAGCGCATGAAGGGTTATGACACGTGTGAAAGGATTATGCAAGCCTAAGGCAGAGTGGTAGATCCTTGACCTATAATGGTTGGTGGCACAATTTCCTTCCATTCGATAATGACCCAGATGGATGTGTTGGCTCGGCAATCGAGAGGACCAACCAGGTATGGGACTGGTTGGGCACCACCAAATGCTTGGTAAATCCAGTCGGCGTGAAGGTGCACTGGTTGGGCATTAGCTACTTGATGTTATGGGGAAACATGCGAGCTATCCAAACATCCAAGTCCATAGGCGAGCCCAAGGCTTGCAAAGAAAAGTAGGACCCTATGGACCAGAAGGGAAATGCACAATACAGATAAGTATTCATTTTCATTTATTTGTAACTTGTTTAGAATAATGAATATTTCAGGTATAAGTCTTCTAACAGCTAAGCTAATACACTATTGTTTATTTGTTGGAAAACCTAGTCATTGCAGGATGCAAGGACCCTGAAAGAACTACAAATGCTTGGTAAATACAGAGAGTAACTGGTTGGGCGCTATAAAATTCTTGGTAAATCTAGAGAGTAACTGGTTGGGCACTATAACATTCTTGGTAAATCTAGAGATTAGCTGGTTTGGCGCTATAACATTCTTGGTAAATACAGAGAGTAGTTGGTTGGGCATTGCCTATTCAAATGGTTGTGGAGTAGCCTGTGTGCTAGTCCAACATTCATTATTGTACCCACAGGAAATCCAAGGCTTGTAAAGCAAGGAAGGATCATGTGGAATAAAGTGAAGACATCCAATACAGATAAGTATTTGGTTATCTTGCAGCTTCTTTCTTATGAATATACGCGTGTATATGATTTGGTTATGATTTCCTAAACTCTTGTTTAGAGATAAACCCTATGAAAATAAACTAAACATGTGAATTGATTCAATGTTTGAGTGTAGTTATTGCTAGAAGCAAGGACTATGAAAGAATCTGGAGGATGCATGTGGACATGTGACTGTCTTAAAGAGAGCTCAGTATGAGCAGTAATGAAATATGGTGCTAGTGGACATGTGTGGGTCCTACTAGCCAAAGGTTCTGTAGGAAACAATGGGGAAGGGTTCCCTACTTGAAAACCCTTAGATAAACCTTAGACACTAGGTGTCATAGCCAAGAAAGAGTAATTCAACCATTCACATTGAAGTGAAAGTGGCTAAGGAGCAAAGAACCACAAGTGAGGGTGTGGCTCCGGATTGGAACAAGACTAAGAGGGGGAAACCCTTACTCTTCTCTTTCCTTTTTGACTGATGCATTTCAGAAATAGAGGATTGTTGAGTGCATGTCATGGTTGAAAATAGATTGTGCTTAATTGCTTGAAATGAATTGTGAATGCTGAAATAGTTATTTCCCTGTGAAATGATGAACATGAATGAGTTCATGTGTATGTTGGGAAAGCATGAAATGTGTGGAAGTCTCATGAGTAAAGCATGGACGTTCCATGTCAATTGGGAAAATAATTGACTAGTTTTAATATTGTGTTATGCTTGTCCTAACAGGAATTGCCATGATGAGTCTCACAGGTGAGACATTGAAATCCATTGAGTGAAGCTAGTACTAGCCAAGTGTTGCAAGTGAGAAAAGCGAGAGCTATTTGTGCACATTGATCATGGCAGCAGGCCAAAAGCTATTTGATTTGGCTGAAAATATTACTCAAATAGTTGCCAGGACAACAAGAAATATGGCATCCATGAAATTCCAGACTTGTAGATCAACTAGTAGGTGAATAAAAGGAAGGGATTGCTGTGGAGCAATGCCCACATGCAGAGATGGAAGATCAAAGCCAGCAGGAGCAGCTTGTGGAAGCCAAAGCACTTGTTCCTAAGGGTTCAATGTAAAAATATGAAATGCAGGACAGACCTACCACATTTTGTGAATTTTTGGGCATGTGTAAAGTGGGTATTTATTGCTAAGTGTTGGAACACTGAGGACAGTGTTATTCCAAGGGGGAGGGGAATTTGATGTCCCCATTTTAAACCCATTGCATTCAAACGTAAATGATGTAATATTGTTATAAAATCATGGTGAGGAGCTCAAGGCCAAGGCCCCGCCATCGATTTAGTGATGCATATGGCTTACATGCTATCCAGGCATATTGGAATTGCAAATATCATGTAAATATGCATTTTAATAAAATACCCACAACTAGCTATGCAATGCAACAAGAGATGGGGAATGATTTTACAAGGAATTGGGAGGGAAACATTCAAACCCTTGAACCAATCAAGTCAAGCCAAGTTTCAATGAGAGAACCCATAAAACCCTCAACTACCCATGTTGACTTTTGGTTCCCAATCATTCATTTCTCCCAAGATTTGGTTGAAATAGTTAATGCCTTGGGGAATGGGAGGTATGGTTTTCCAAATTCGGGTATGGGAAAGCCACCCTGGATGGAAAATAGTTTTGGATTCATTGGCAAGAAAAAGAGCCATGAAATTGCTCCCCAAGCCCTTCTTCACCCATGTGTTGGAGAAAACTCACTATGGCTTGGGGTAGACCACAGCAGACATATGACTACCAGAAATCAACTCAATTCTCAGAACTACACTATTATAAATGACGATGCTAAGATAATGGAGAATGTAACCAACCTCAATCCAAATGTTTGATGTAGATCCCCGTTAGAGCTTTTCAATCCATGCACTCGAATCTGCAAATTAGTCTTGACAGCCAATATACAATAAGTACATATAATATATAAATGGCACTAACATCATCAATAGCAATGGCCCATGATATAACAAGTAAATGCAACCCAATGTAAGATAAACAACATTTACAACATTAATGGATGAGAATATGAGTATTTCTATTAATAAACAAGAAGAAGTACAATGTGATACAACCTCTTGCCAGTAACCAATCTGAACCAAGATCTGGATCAATCCACTTGTGCCTCGACCACTTCAATCCTCCATGAATGGCAAACTCAAACTATGGTAGGAGTTTGGAAGGTGAACATAAATGGTTCACAACTACAAGGATCAATGAGTGTAGACTAAAGATAGGGAAAAAATCCACTACAGTTCTCTTGCTCTTCTTTCTCCTCCCGTCCATAAGTCATATGTGCTCAATATATAGTCCTCTCAAAAGTAAGTGAAAGGACACATCAAGGCATTTATTGGGCAGATGGAGAGTCAAAGGTCACCCAATGACCGCTTTTTGGGAGTAAAAAGTAATAAACTAGTGATTTTTACCATTTTACAAGCTACCCACGGGCTATAGTGATGCAACTCGTGGGTACGCTGGTTATAGTGATGAAGCTAGCATACAAGGGAAAAATAGTGTCTGAAGGATATAAAATGGTTCTGATTCAGTGGAATGGATCTTCTAGGCCAAAGAGTGCTGATTGTCACAAGGTGGAAGATTACGTTGTAACAGATGCCCCCTAATGTGTGTGGTTAGAGACTGATGATACGATGGCCGAAATACATTATAAATCTGAGAAGTGGAGTGATGGAGACACAAGTGGAAAGAGCATCTCACCCATCATAATATAATAGTATCCCTAAATACATGTCGGTAGTACAACAATCTGATACAATGGCCATGAAGAGGCAATACATAGTGAAGGTATGTCATAAGTGATCATAGCCATGATCCCTCTACAGTAAGATATGGTCTCCTGCTAAAAAGGAAACAACTAGTGCAAACTGGAAATACAAACTGCTGATATCTGAGAGGTGATATCTCATATGTAAATTCAAAGTCATAAGTAGCATACTAAATGCCACTATCGCCTGGGGTCTTCTACACAAGTCTTCGACGGTACAAGTCCCATCAAGTGAATAAAGGAGTTGAGGTTTAACCTGATGTGACATTGTCTGTGTTAAGATTCAATATGCCAAGACAGAAAATATCAACATTACATTCCATTTCACAATAATAGCATATACAGGATTACTGAAGAAACAACAAGCACAGCATAAACACAAGAGACACAGATTTATCCTGGGAAAACCTCATGGGGTAGAAAACCCAGCAAAGCTTCCTCAATATAGATGACCAGCAATATACAAAGATGCAAACCAAAGACATGATCTCCTCCTCCTCCATAGCAGACCTCTCTCTCACAAGTGCGCTACATTTCAAGTGAGGGAAGTGTGTGTATAATGAGGAACACACCTCCTCTATTTATACACATCTCCGACTTGTACTTTATATTAACTAGGTCGGCCCCAACTTTACCACTGGGTTAAACACCCCACTACAACTGACTGGGCCAACCCCACTAGGGTGGTCTAACAACCCTTTGATCCACATAACACATACAGGGACGACCCCCACTAGGGAAGTCTAATAACCCAAGTTACCACATTCCGACGGAGGAATAAACATCTTTGGATATACAATAATATCTTCACAGAGGAATGAAACATCTTCGGAATAATAAAGTACAAATATAATATTCTTTGAAGTTACAATATTTCAGCACTCCCCCAGTAATGAAAAGGATATTATAACAGCATCTGCACAAGCAAGGAGTCATCAACATCATACATGATACATCTATAAATCATTGGAAGCTTTCTCAACATCATCAGTAACTCAAACAATTACTAGAACATCTTCAATACTGGAACATCAACATCTTCAGTACTAAGTCTTTATCTTCTGTAGCACTCGAACAGCTACAGCAACATCAACATCTGGATCCTCACGATCATCATCATCGTCATCACATGATCATCAGTATCGTCATCACATGATCATCGGCATCATCATCACATAATCATTAGCATCATCATCACATGATCATCAGCATCGTCATCACACGATCATTAGCCTCGTCATCACACGATCATCAGTATCAGCATCGTCATCACACAATCATCAGCATCGTCATCACACGATCATCAGCATCATCATCTAGACTATCACGATCACCAGCACCGTCATCTAGATCATCACGATCAGCAGCATTGTCATCTAGATCATCACAATCAGCAGCATCGTCATCTAGATCATCAATATTAGTATCCACACCAATACAAGTATACACATCATTAATACAAGTATCCTCATCAATACAAGTATACATATCATCAATACAAGTATACATACAAGTATCCTCATCAATACATATCATCAATATCAATACAAGTATCCTCATCAATCAAGTATACACAATAGCAACATACTCTGCAATACACATGATCCTTCCTTTCGGAATTACGGGATCAATCTCATCACAATCATGTTTAAGACTGTCCTTCCTTTCGGAATTACGGGATTTACGGTCTAAGGATGATTAATCCATACTCAATCTCTTTTAAGACAATCCTTCCTTTTGGAATTACAGGATTTACGGTCTAAGGATGATTAATCCATACCATTCATTTAGGACTATGTCCAAGGATGATTTAATCCACACCATTCATTTAGGACTATGTCCAAGGATGACTTAATCCCCACCGTACATTTAGGACTATGTCCAACGATGACTTAATCCCCACCGTACATTTAGGACTATGTCCATGGATGACTTAATCCCCACCGTACATTGAGGACTATGTCCATGGATGACTTAATCCCCACCGTACATTGAGGACTATGTCCAAGGATGACTTAATCCCCACTGTACGTTTAGAACTATGTCTAGGGATGACTTAATCCCCACATGTCTATCAAGGACTTCATTCTCGAAGACCATAAGTCTACGGATCAATTCAAGGGACCGAAGTCCGGGGATGATACAATCCCCACTTGTCCACTAGGACTTCATTCTCGGAGACATATGTCTACGGCTCACTTTAGGACTGAAGTCCAGGGATGATCCAATCCCCACTTGTCCACTAAGGACTTCATTCTCGGAGACATATGTCTACGGCTCAATTTAGGACTGAAGTCCAGGGATGATCCAATCCCCATATGTATCCTCATCAATACAGATATCGTTAGTACATCAATAGTATAGGTACATACAGGTATCCACATCATCGACCTCACTGTTAATGCAAGCAATCTCATCATAAGTGACCACATCACTCCCCCTTTCGAGGAGGGTCCTTCTGAACTACACCAAGCTTGTCTCGGAAGTACTCAAACTTTACTTGAGGTAGAGGTTTGATTAGTACATCGGTAACTTGTTCATTTGAGGTAAAGGTTTGGTTAGTATATCGGCAACTTGTTACAAATTTGAACTTTATAGTTCCTTTCTGCACCATATCTTGTCAAATCTCTATGTGCTTTGACTTATCATGGAACACTGGATTCTCTGCCATTTTGATACAACTCTGTTTGTCACATAGGATCACAGTTGGGTCTATCTCTAATTCAAGCAATCCTGAATCCATACTTCTTCACAACTAGCAAAGCAAGCAGCCATATATTCCGCTTGTGCTGAGAGCCACACTAGACTGCTTCCTGCTGAACCACAAGATTATGGCTGATCCTAGACAATAACATCCTCTCGGTGTGCTCTTCCTGTCTGATACACTTTCTGCTCAATCAACATCTGTGTAGCCATCTGAAGTCATGATCTCCAAGATAGCATAGATCAAAGTCTATCGTATCCTTTAGGTACCTCATCACATGCTTTGCAACTATCAGGTGAACACATCTAGTTTCCACTAGATACTGACTCAAGGTGTTCACAGCAAAGCATATATCTGACCTAGTATTCGTTAGATACATCAATGACCCAATAACTTTTTTGTACAAATTTATATCCACTAACTTTGATGTGTCATCCGCTAACAACTTCAAGTTGGAATCCATGAGAGTGGCCATTCCAACACATCAAGTCTTCTCAAGATTTCTCAGCATACTTTCCCTGGTTGAGAAAGATTCCTTACGATCCTTGCCATACTTCCAGACCTAGGAAGTAATGAATCAATATGAGATCTTTCATTTTCATTTCTACAACCATCTATCGGTGCCATCTCTCTTCAGATGGGTCTCCTGATATGAGCCTCAATATCATTCAAACTCTGTGGTGAGTTCCTTCTTGCATCTATGTCATCTGTGTATAGAAACCATATTCAACCTTGTAGCAAAGGTTGAGATCCACATCACCCATGGTGATCATTAAGCTCATCAAATTACTATCGATCCTGAGTACCCATACAAAACCTGATTCACACTTCTTCTTTAATTACACCATTAAGAGAATGGTCTTATCTAGCCACTTGGAGCAAACATCCCATCATGATTCTCTTCCTCTTTCTAAGAGAATTTTCTAGCCACGAGCCTTCTATATTTTGTTTGATTTGTAAATCTTCTTGTTGAACATCCATCACTTGTTTGGTGTTCATCATTCTTCATGATCTTTCCTACAAATCAAAATTAAGTACATGATTAGTAATAATTCATAATCATTAAATCATGTTGACATGATAACCTATTATGCATACAGATATCATTTACATAGTTATGCAACTATCTTGACCAATACTTTGGCACAACATTTTTCCATATCCTGTATGCATACAATGGCTATCTAGATGCCTTCCATCTCTACCAGAACATACTATCGAGAGTGTGCACAACTCTCAACATTGTTAAATTTTCAGAATTTACTTCAATCTAATCTAGGATCTTAACTGAGAGAACAACATGTACAGCAAATCTACAACATATCATTCATGGACACAATAATGCAAGCACAGAAGAGACACCGAGTTTACTTGGGGAAAACCATAAAGGTGAAAAACCCCAATAACTTCCTCAGAGATAGATAGAGCAATGATACAACCAGAAGACAAGAGATAGTCTTCTCCTAGTAGCAGAGCCTCCTCCTCCACAAGTGCGCCACTCTCCATAGTGTGAGTGAGAGAATAGAATGTGTAAAATGAGAGAGACACACTCTCTATTTATACACTAACTTGACTTGACCTTTACTCAACTAGGTCGGCCTCAACTTAACCACTTAACATAATGCTGACTAGGCCGACCCCCACTAGGGTGGTCTAATAACCCTTTGAACCACATGGCCGACCCCCAATAGGGTGGTCTAATAACCCTTTCACCCACATGACTTATACAGGGCCGACCCCAACAAGGTGGTCTAATAACCCATCAAGTATAAGTTACGACACTTCTGTATAGAGGAATAATAACATCTCTATAGGAATACAACCACTTCCGTATAGAGGAATAATAACATCTCTATAGGAATACAATATACATTTATGCGAAATACATTCCGAAGTTACATATACATCAACACTCCCTCTTAACTAGGAAGGTATTTCTCGACACAGGTCTTCTAGCACAAGTCATCTTCTCTGGATCATCATCACTGGATAATCGTCATCGAGTCATCATTATCGTCACTGCTGCTGCTATCTCAATCAATCTCTGAATCTACTCGTCATAGGAAGTTCTATAGAGCCAATCCTTTTTCATACTGGATGTAGGCTCACCACCTGCAGGTCTTCGTCATCACTGGCCATACTGTGGAATTCTCGGGACTTATTACTTGCGTCACAAAACCTGGCTGCAGCATCCCAGGATATTACGAGCACACAACTCTACCTGTAGGATCTCCCAGGAGCACATTACATGTGACCCATCACAAAACCTGGCTGAAGCATCCCAGGCTGTTACGAGCACATAGCTCTACCTGTCGGATCTCCTAGGAGCACATTAAATGTGATCTCACCACAAAACCTGGCTGAAGCATCCCAGGCTATTACAAGCACACGGCTCTACCTGTCGGATCTCCCGGGAGAACATTACATGTGGTCCACCACAAAACCTAGCTGAAGCATCTGAGGCCTTTTTCATCTTGTCCAGATCTCCCAGGAGCAAATTACATGCCATAGGACAAAACCTCGCAAGAGCATCTCAGGATGTTACGGGTACACAACTCTGACCTGAAGATCTCCCAGGGCACAAATTACATGTCCTCCCAGAGCAATGTCTCGAAAGAGCATCCTAGGCTGTTATCGGTACACAACTCCGACCTATAGGATCTCCTAGACATGCTCATCTGCACAACCTGATCCACGGCCACAAAGTATCATCTGATAATCATCATACATCATCCTGATGTACACATGATCATCCTGATCATCATCACTGCAACATCCTGCTGCATGTCATCTGGAGAAGCTCGTCATCCACGATCATCCTGATCATGCAATGCATCCATCTGATGCACACCAAGTATCTACCTGATACATATCATAATACATAGTGTATCCACCTGATACATAGATACATGATCCACACAATGTATCCATCAACATACATGATCTACCTGATCATACCTGATACATATCAATATACATGATCTACCTGATCATACAATGTATCCTCCTAATACATATATAGATACATGGTCCAAGCATCCAACATGATGCGTACATACATATAAATGATCCAACTGATCATATCTAGCATCCAACATGATGTACACATACATATACATATAAATGATCCAACTGATCATATCCAGCATCCAACATGATGTATACATACATATAAATGATCCAACTGATCATACAAAACAGAAACTAGAAAATCATCCAGTGCTTACATCCACAGCCATGTGAAGAATTCTCCTTCCAACATGCTTGGAATGGCTTCAGCAAATGTGTCCATCACTTCTTCCTTGAAGTGTCATCAATCCGAAGAACATGAAGCCTCTCCCTGAAGTACTCAAACTTCACCCTGGCTAGTGGCTTCGTCAGCACATTTGCAATCTGCTCATCCGTCGCAATGTACAGCAGCTTCATAGCTCCTCTCTACACCATATCCCTGATATAGTGATATTTGATCTCTATGTGTTTCGGCCTGTCATGAAACACTGGGTTCTCGGATAGCTTCACACAGCTCTAGTTATCACAGAAGATACCAGTAGCATCCAACGGGAGATCAAATAACTCAGACAGTAGCTTCCATAGCCATAATGCCTCACAACTAGCTGAACAGGCTGCAACATACTCTGCCTCAACTGTACTCAGTGCTACGCAGGATTGCTTCCTGCTAAACCAAGAGATCACACCTGATCCCATACTGAAGCAGCACCCAGATGTGCTCTTCCTATCTGCAGCACTACCAGCCCAATCTAAATCAACATAACCCTACAGGTTAAACTTGTGATTTGCTTCATACTTGAGCCCATAATCCATTGTACCCTTTACGTACCTTAGAACATGCTTTACAGCAACCAGGTGAACACTCCTTGGATCCATCAGGAACTAGCTCAATGTGTTCACCGCAAAGCAAATATCTAGTCTCGTGTTCGTCAAGTACATAAAGGACCCAATCATTTGACGATACATAGTGATATCAACAGGCTCAGATGAAGCATCACACAGATGCTTCAAGTTCAATGCCATAGGTGTGGCCATAGCCTTGCAGTCCATCATCCCGAACCTCTTCAGGATCTCTACTGCATACTTCCCTTGTCCAAGGAAGATTCCATCACTCTACCACACCTCCATGCCAAAAACAAATAGTGCATCATCCCCAAGTTCCTCAACTCAAACTCGGCAGCAAGCTTCCCCTATGTGTCGGCAATCAATCTATCGTCACCTGATACAAACAGGTCATCCACATAGTAGTATCACTGGATTTCCTTCCTCAACCTTGTAGTAAAGGTTGGAACCCGCTTTACTCTTGGTAAAGACCAAACTGGATAGAAAGCTGCCTATCCTACCATACCAAGTTCTGCACATATATGATTTCCTGTCATGTGTCTCAAAACCAAGTGGCTGCTCCACATACACTTCTTCTTCAATTACACCATTCCAGAAAGCTGTCTTGAAATCCATCTGGTGTATCTTCTATTTCATCACTTTTATATTTCTCTATGCTGCCGTCTGCAGCATGCTTGATCTTGATAGATCCATATGGAAGTCATAACAACATTCCCTTCAGGTCTTGGGACTACATCCCAAACATCATTCTTCATGATTGACGGATCATGGCATTCTTCCCATATCCTGGGAACTTCAATATCTTCAATACATAATTTTGTTGCTGAAAAAATGTTGTAGTTCTTCTTTTGTAGGTGATGGCATACAATATTTCCTACACAACAAGTTAAATTGTATGATTAGAAAACATCTCATAGTTTTCAAAACAAATTCTTACACATAAAGAAATATGTCATACAGTCATGCAATTATCTTAGCCATTGCTTCAATACAACATTTATCCATATCCCGTAACTTTCTAGATGCCTTCCAATCTCTACCAGAACATTGTTAAGAGTGTGCACAACTCCCAACATGTTAGCAAAGAGGTTTCATTCTAGATAAGTAGCAATGGAATGTTGTACAGTGCCATAGGCTACTTACCCATGCATATTAGTAGTATACTGTTCATCAATGCAACTATTCTAATACGCATAATACACAACCTAATTCTAAGAACATCAGTATATACATTATTGAACAGTATTATTTAAAAAATAAAATATGCAAGTAATGACAATTCAAATACTTATCTTTGTTTGTTTGTTGGGTTGACTCCCTCTCAGTCTTTTCTTCTTTTCTGCAACTCCATTCTTATGTGGATTGTGAGAAGTGGTCAACTCCCTCTGAATATCTGCATCCTTGCAGAAACTACTGAAGTGTGCTCCTTTGCTTTCTTGCAGGAACAACTGGAGTGTGCTCCCTCTTGATCTTTGCTTCCTAGATTACCTGTCCTTGGACTTACATCCATCCTTAATCACTATGCATGCTTATTAGTATCATCATTGTGTTATCCTTGAGGTCTCATACATAATCACACATTTATTAGTATAATCTTAATACTATCAAAACACAATAATCTTAAACATGTATATTCATGATCATTCACAGATAATAAACATTAGTATTCAAGGTTTCAAGGAAGTCTTCTTTTACTCATGCATATTCTTATTTGATCATAGGACTCTTCTGATTAGTTAAATCATCGATGCATAAACCTATGATTACTCAAACCTATACCTTCATGATTCTTCTGGTTAGTCATAACATCAATTATGGTAAGAAACATAATATGCATATAGCCATGACTATTCAAACATATGACTTCATGAATAATCATTATCAACAACACAATAGTATAAGATCCTAACACAAGGTAGGATTCTAGCTTGATATAGGAAAAACATACCTGGATTAGCATGGTAGCTAGTTATGTCTAACATACCCACATAATGTCTTATGGTTCTCTTCAGTGACTTGTGCTAGTAACCTGCATGTCTCATAAGTTAACCATTGTAGAACCAAGTTATACATACCTCGAAAGTAGATCTTCTATGTGATCCATGACAATGGATGAATCCTTGTCTTCATGTCACCACGATCATATGTTCTTGAAGTAGAACATGATTTGTCTTTCTTGGTGTACCTTTTATGTTAGCAGACAACATAAACCTCATACAACACCATAATGCATTAGTACAATCATAAGTGTCAACACCCTAACCAATGAATATCTTCTATCATGCATTCATAATTTTGTTAAGGTGATACGACAAATCCAAAATCAAGATTATACTAACCGTAATGACATGAAGACAAACATACCATAAACTTAATTATGAACAAATATCGAAACATACATCGATGAGTCATACTTGTCGAGATCGCTTGTAATATTCTTATGTAAGGCCTTAGCCTCATCTCCCTCTGAAACAGGAACTTCTTCACTTATGCAGGTGACCAATCCATCTTCTTCCAGGATTAACCCAATCCACTTGATTTGCAAGAACTGGACCTGGACCTGGATATGGGTTTGTCAGAGAAACCCCAAAAATTCAAACTTTGAATTTCAAACTTCCGAAAGGATAGAAATATGCGCATTAATGAGCTAATCAAGCTGGTATATTCATAATTTGAAAACTGCAAAGTTTCACTCCTCAATTTTTCCTTTGAAACTTTCGGATTCACTTGACATGACCCTGAACTGGGGTTTGATGAAGCCCAGTCTTCTGCCCAATCAAAATGTTTGATCGAAAGCTCTAAGCTTCTATTTTTCTAAGGAGCTTCCAGCCGTGGGCACAGATTTCAAAAATTCCCATTTTTACAGAAGCCCTGATTTTCCACTTTTCTGATCAAAGTCCCGAACTAGGGTCTGATCAAGCCCAGCCTTTTGTCCAACCAAAAATTCTGATCTTGGTCTCTAAATTTTTATTTTTATGAGTAGCATTCAGCCGTGGTCTCCGATTACAAAAATTCCAACTTTCTCAGAAGCCCTAAATTCCGGAAGCCATGAATGAAGGTACTAAAAAATAATTCTGTTTTGACAGAAATATGTACCTGATTGTTTCTGGTGTAACTCCTAACTTTTCAATCCACAGGGTCTGAACATTTTTCCTAAGATAGCTCGACCTGTTATCTTTCTATCCCGATAGGTCTGACCTCAATTGTATTCTCTGAGATAGAGTTATGCCAAGTGTCGCAACGTGACCTATTTATGGGATAATACAAGAGATCGAACTTGTATGGCGTGACACGTGTCACTAGTTCAACTTCGGCCTCTGAAAATTTTTCTTGAGATAGTACCATCTGTGTACTACCTTTCACTTGTTACGAAATTTCATTTGGATCTTCCTAGCCCAAGTTATGACCTTTTTCCCAAGGTCACCTGATTTTGACTCAGATATGGAAGAGGCAGAAACCCTATATTGTACAGATCATAAAGCACAAAGTACAACGAATTAGAGGTTTTCCTTTGGACACAAGGTACATGGGGATTTAATATTTGATTGGTAAAGGTTTCATATCCGAACACTTCTCCAAAACGTATTTATAGCAAAAGTGCTACGATGACTGGTTTTTGCTATATCAAGCCCTAGCATCGTAAGTGCAACAAGTGTCATACATGCCATATCATGCCTTGTTTCAGGCTAGCTCTGATACTATGTTAAATTTTTAGAATTTACTTCAAACTAATCTAGGATCTTAACTGAAAGAACAACATTTACAGCAAATCTACAACATATCATTCATGGACACAATAATGCAAGCACAGAAGAGACACCGAGTTTACTTGGGGAAAACCATAAAGGTGAAAAACCCCAATAACTTTCTCAGAGATATATAGAGCAATGATACAACCAGCATAGAAGAGATAGTCTTCTCCTAGCAGTAGAGCCTCCTCCTCCACAGGTACGCCACTCTCCACAGTGTGAGTGAGAGAATAGAATGTGTAAAATGAGAGAGACACACTCTCTATTTATACACTAACTTGACTTGACCTTTACTCAACTAGGTCGACCTCAACTTAACCATTTAACATAATGCTAACTAGGCCGACCCCCACTAGGGTGGTCTAATAACCCTTTGAACCACATGGTCGACCCCCAATAGGGTGGTCTAATAACCCTTTGACCCACATGACTTATACAGGGCCGACCCCAACAAGGTGGTCTAATAACCCATCAAGTATAAGTTATGACACTTACAATATAAATGACGACACTTCCGTATAGAGGAATAATAACATCTCTATAGGAATACAACCAATTCCGTATAGAGGAATAACAACATCTCTATAGGAATACAATATACATATATGTGAAATACATTCCGAAGTTACATATACATCAACAAGCATGTCAGCAAAGTGATTTCATTCTAGACAAGCAACAATGGAATGTTTGTCCAACTTACCAATCATATGCATATTAGTAGTATACTGTTCAATGCTCTATGAATGTTTACACTCAGCATGATATATTCTAGGAATACAAATATGCATACAACCTATTACAAGCAATATCATTTACTATTTCAAATAACAACTCAAATACTTATCTTTTATGTTTGTGTGGTTGCCTCCCGCTTGATCTTCTAAATGTCTTTTGAACTTCTATTCATTCTGTACCACTGTGCATGCTCAAGTGTGAACTAGTGTCATCCTCATGATCTCATACACAAACATACATTCATTAGTATATTCTCAATACTATCAAAACATTATAATTCTAAATAATCTTGAATATGTATAGTCATGATCATAGATAATAAACATTAGTATTCAAGGTTTCAGAGAAGTCTTCTTTGACTCATGCATATCATCAATCAAGATAAAAGACATAATATGCATAAAACCTTGATTACTTACATTTCTAACTTTATGAATAAGCATAACCAATCATACCAAGTATACTTATATAAGGGACCCTAACACAAGGTAAGATTCTAACTTGATATAGGAAAACATACCCAGATTAGTAGACCTGCTTAGTTATGCCTAACATACCTAATCAATATTTTCTTTGTTCTCTTCAATGATTTAGAGATTCTGTGCTGGAACCTGCATATCTCATAATAGAACAAAGTCATACATACCTCGTAAGTAGAACAAATATTATGGAGTCTTTGTCTTCATGTTGTCATGGTCATGGAGCTTGATTTGTCTTTCGTGATGTACCTATATCTTGTTAGTAGACAACATCAACATCATACAACACCACAGTGTATTAGTACAATCATATAACCCTAATCAATGAATGTCTTCTATCATTCACATGTATTCATACTTTTATTAGGGTGATAAGACAATTCTAACATTAATTGAGATTGTACTAACCTAAATAATATGAAGACAAACATATTATGAACTTAATCAAGAATCAAATTTCCAGACATACCTATATCTCCTTAAGTCATACCTATCGAGATTTCTTGTAGTCTTCTTATGTAAGGCCTTAGCCTCAACTCCCCCTGAAACTAGATCTGGAGCTTGATTAGGTTTTGTTATAGAAACCATAAATATTCAATCTTTGAATTTCACACTTATGAATGGATGGATAGATGTGTCTCGTTAAGCTGATCAAACTTGCATACTTCAATTTTGAAATCTCCAAAATTTGACCCCTCAAAATTGCCTTTGAAACTTCTAGATCTTCTGGATAGGATCCCAAACTAGGGTTTGATGGAGCCCACCCTTTTTCCCAATCAAAAGGTTTGATCCAAAGCTCTAAGCTCTTATTTTTCTGAGGAGCTTTCAGCCGTGGTCATAGACTTCAGAAATTCCAACTTTTGTAGAAGCCCTAATTTTCACCTTTCTGATCAAAATCCTGAACTAAGGTTTGATCAAGCCCACTCTTCTGCCCAACCAAAAATTCTGATCTTGGTCTCTATATTTTTATTTTGATGAGTAGCATCCAGCCGTGGTCTCTAATTACAGAAATTCCAACTTTCTCCGAAACCCTAAATTCCAGAAACCGTGAATGAAAGTGCTCAAAAATAATTCTGTTTTGACATAAATATGTACCTGATTGTTTCTACTGTAAATCCGAACGTTTCAATCCACAGGGTCTGAAACCTTTTTCTATGGTATCTCGACCTGTCATATTTCCATCCCGATAGGTTTGAACTCAATTGGATTCTCTGAGAGAGAGTTATGCTAAGTGTCGCAACATGACCTATTTATGGGATAAAAAAGGAGAGCGAACTTGTACGGAGTTCCACGTGTCACTAGTTCAACTTCAACCTTTGAAAAAGTTTCCTGAAATGGTACAGACTGTGTGCTACCTGTCACATTTTACGAAATTTTATTTGGAGCTTCCTAGCCCAAGTTATGACCTTTTTTCCTACGTCACCTGATTTTGACTGAGATCTGGAAGAGGCAGAAACCCTAACTTGTATTGATAATAAATCACAAATTACAACGAATATGAGGCTTCTCTTTGGATACAAGGTACATGGGGATGTTATCTACGACGTGTAAATGTTTCCGATCCTAAACCTTCTCAAAAATGGATTTATAGAGAAAGTTCCATGATGACTGGTTTTTTCTATATAAAACCCAAACCTTCAAATTGTCGCAAGTGAAGCAAGTGTCGTAAGTGCCATACATTGCATTCCTTCAGGTTAGATCTGATACCATGTTAAGATTCAATATGCTAAGATAGAAAATATCAGCATTACATTCCATTTGACAATAATAGTATATACAAGATTACTGAAGAAACAACAAGCACAACATAAACACAAGAGACACAGATTTATCCTGGGAAACCCTCATGGGGTAGAAAACCCAGCAAAGCTTACTTAATATAGATGACCAGCAATATACAAAGATAAAAACCAAAGACATAATCTCCTCCTCCTCCATAGCATACCTCTCTCTCACAAGTGCGCTACATTTCAAGTGAGGGAAGTGTGTGTATAATGAGGAACACACCTCCTCTATTTATACACATCTCCGAATTGTACTTTATATTAACTAGGTCGGCCCCAACTTTACCACTGGGTTAAACACCCCACTACAGCTAACTGGGACGACCCCACTAGGGTGGTCTAACAACCCTTTGACCCAAATAACACATACAAGGCCGACCCCCACTAGGGAAGTCTAATAACCCAAGTTACCACATTCCGATGGAGGAATAAACATCTCCGGATATACAATAAGATATTCACGGAGGAATGAAACATCTCCGGAATAATAAAGTACAAATATAATATTCTTTGAAGTTACAATATTTCAACAGTCTGATTACTGGTCAATGAGGTATACCGTTAACATACGTGAGATAACCCACCAATAATGAAAATGGGCATCAAGGCATCGAGCACAATCATCCAAGTGTGAATAGATGAGTTGCAGTCAAACACTAGGATGAATCCATCGATCAGGGGACATTGATGTATTTCCAAAAGTGTCGATGGCGAGAGAACCTGCCACTAATGACTGCAAGCCTCAAGGTACTCAACCAAACTCTAAGCCTCAAGTTCCAGAATAAATGGGTTGAATTTGATGAAACGAGATTCGCTGGAAGGAGGGCATTAAGGCATCCCCCATCAACTAGCACAAGGTACCAGCTACGTTGAAAGATTTGGAATAACGTAGGTGAAATGGACTAACTCAATAAGGGTGGCCGATATGCAATAGCCAAGAGATCTAAGGAGTGGCCAACTCTGAGTTCAAGACTTCCTTTGAACAAGAGCATGAGTAGATGGATAGACGTAGGTAGCATAGACTTGATATAGACTGTGCGATGCAGGAGGCATCACAAAGGGATCCATAATGACTGGAAGCTTAACCAATCGGTGGAGTAAATTGAGAAACAAGTATAGCTCCTAAGGTCCAACTATAGTCCCGACTCATAATGTATGGAGTGGAATGAATGCTCTATTCAAAGGCGACACAACAGCTGCCAACAAGAAGTAGCAACCATAATCCCATCCGGCTTTTTGGAATATTTGATTTTTTGGTCTTTTTCATATTTGAGGAAAGCTTGAAAAAGAATAAAATTGCTTATAGTACAACAAGTGAGGGAACGAGTGTCAAATAGTGAGCAGACTAGTCCCAAGCAGTGGAACATACCTATGATCAATGCAAGGAATTGCATGCAGGATGTGGACACTCGGGGGGGTGTTCCCTCAGGGTCAAAAGGGTCATCAAATTGCGAAGGGAAAATATAAGCTCTGTAGGGCTCGACAGGGAAAAGTGCTCAGGCACCAAGCTAACAACTGAGTAAGCGGGAACCAGCACAAGGCTCAAGTGACAAGCAGGATGATGCAATGCAATCACAACATGATATAACTGAGGGGAGTCCTTAAGGGAGATGACCAACATAAGACAAAGTAGAGTATGAGTCTTCATCGCAACGTCATGGCATAACCACAAAGGACTCCCAATCCTAAGAACAAATAGCGGCATGGGAACCAGAATGCACAAAGGGGTTCTAACTAGGGTACCCATGTTCGGAAAATCCCTACCACCACATAACGACACTTCTATAGAAGTGTGAAGGTTCTGTGTCAATTAAGAAGCGGGGTCGCACCTAGGATTTATGAAATTGGTCAAAAGGTCAAATGCATAATGCATGTGGAAATGGAATCTAACCTATATGTAAGGTGTGAAACATACCTACCGTAGGTGTGAAATGGTCCAAAACAACTTTTGTTGAAGAAATCTGATTAAAAATTCTACTCCATGACATTATATTAGTCCATAACGGCATCAAACGGTAAAAACTATAGACAAGTGGGTCCTGAAAATTATAAATAGTAATAAAAATTTACAATTTACAATTCATTTTTACTATTCACCCATTTGGAGCTTTGTGGTTAGTTTTCACCTAAAAATTCAGTTGTCGATTTTGGGAGCTACAAGTGTCAGTTCATCGAACCGTCCGGAGCAGGTTGGTAGTCTCATCCATACCTTTAATTTCATTGCATTCATTTTGGTTTTCGGCAGTGGGATTTTTAGTTTGGCCAAGCCCTAAATGGCTTCAGCACTACTCGCAGGTTATTATTATGTGGGTCGCGGGTAGGGAACTATACACATAGTCAACGCATAGGTTGACCACAGGTACCCACCCCTGTATACAAATTAGCCCGCAGGTACGGCCATGAAGTTGATTTTGCAAATAAAATTGAGTAAAATCCTTGTTTTCTCTCTCCTAGATGGTTCTAGAGTGGAGGGACAGGGAGCATGACCAAGTAGATGAGGTCATGCGCAACGATGTGTAATCACAGCAAGCATTGCAAGCATGTGGGTTGTACAAATTCTGGAGTATAGGGGGTTTGAGGGCCCAAAACCTACTACTCCGTCACTTGATAGATTATTGGGATGTTGATGCACAGAACTTCAATCTCAATGGGAAAATCCTCACACTGGAAATGGAAGACATCTACTTCATTACCAGTTTGTCCCGTCGAGGTGAGATGGCCAGTATTCGGTCTCGTACTGTGGGTGGTGGGATCACCGTTCTTGATTACATAGCACGGTATTGTCCCGCAAACACATGAGCGGTGGGAAGTCACGTGCCCATCAATGCCATAGTAGATTTGAGTATGAAGATCATTGTGGCTACCTTAGTGCGGCTAACAGGTTCAAAAGCTTTGCACTAGGCATCCAGGCCAGTGATGTTCTATGCATCACAATGCATGCAACCTATAGTATTTGATTGGTGTACCACACTACTGGGGTCTATGAAGACCCAACTGAAAAAATGCAAAGAAGGGAAGGCCAAAAACTTCGGTTATGGTAGTATCTTGTGTAGCTTCTTCTTTGAGAGAGTTCTGGGGCTTAGTCCGAGGGTGAATGTCCCTCCTCATAGTCTTCGCGATCCAACCCTGACCCGGTGGGATGAGATCTTGACACGACAGGGTGGTTGCCATCTGGCATCACCATATACTGAGGAGTTCTTCCGTAGGTGGGACAGACAGGTCATTGCCATAGAGGACTATCCCTATGCAGGGATAGACTTCTACCAGGATCGGGACATGCCACTCCCACCAGACGCAACGTTCAGAGACATTAGTGAGTACTCTTTTTAGGTTTTTTGTGTATTAAATTTTTATGGATTTTTAATTATAGATGTAAATGAAAAAATATTTTTGGTGTAGTATCATATGCTAATGGTTGACTATTTGCTCACAGACAAGGGCCCAGTGAGACCCGATGGCTTCCCGAGACATGTTCGCCAGGGCAGGGGTGATGAGGCAGGTGGTGTTGTAGCAGAGCGCACTCTACAAACCTTGCGGTGCAACCTATCATGAATGGTTGCCAGGATTCCAAAAATAGAGGTGGTGCGACTACCTGATGCCATGCAGCGCCAAGTAGTGGGGGTTCCAGGTGACTGGATGCGGCTACTGCAGTGGGTAGCCAATGCATTTCATTATTTCTATGAGACACATCCTATCAGGGCGACAGCTAGTCCTCCTCGTAGGGAGTAGATATCCCAGGATCTCATTTTTGTATCGATATGTATATTTTTGAGCGCTACGGGCTCCAGTTTTGTATGACACTACCATTTTTGGACATATTTATAAAAAACTTTGGTTCTCCAGTTCTACTATATGTGTGTATGTACAAATGTATGAATGTCTCTTTTATTTGTGTGCTTCATGGTGAATGTGAAAAATGCCAATCTAATACATAGTTAGCATATGCATCAGATATATGATTAATACTTCTCAGAACATGTATGTATGTAATTGAAACAAAATGTCATTCCAAGAGTCTTGCCCTTAGGAATTTTCGTAGTAGCGTAGGATTCCTCACACGGTACTAACCATTCAGTTGAGACACAACTAGTTGTGAATCCAGGCAGACTTCTAAAGACTAGATGCCATGCGAAATAGCATCCCGAAGTAGCTCAACGACAACACTATACTCAGCCACATTGTTAGATGTAGGACCAAGACAAGCACCTCCTGAGGACACAACTAGGTGGTCAGGTGAGAAAATAACCCAGGTGGCAGAAGCAAGCTGCTGCGTATGATGGCTAGCACCATCCGCAAACCCTAAGAATGTAGGAAACTCAGCTGACATCTATCAATCAAACAGAAGCTAATCAGCAGACCCGAAAACCAAAAGAAAGCTAAACTATGTACAAAAGTAACTATACAGTAGTATACAAAAGTATCGACCTGAACCAGAGGTTTAAGCGTAATACCACTTGATATAGAGCCCATTTCTAGGTTCCTTCAAGACAGTCCCCTCATAGTCTTCTAATTCATAGGCTCCTTTTTCCAGGACATGCCTCACGACATAAGGACCATTCCACATGGGGTTAAACTTGCCTTCCCCCAGGGGTTCTTTAGCTTGGCCATATAAGAGGACCAAGTCACCTTCAGCATACTACCGGGGACAGACAAACCTATCATACTAAACCTTAACACGACGTTTGTTAGCATCTCGACATTGCTTGTCAAGTTGCTCAAGGTGGATTAAATGTTGCTCACGACCTGTCGTATCAGGGAGGAGCTCTATGGCCAGTTTAAGCGAAGGGATCTCGCATTCAATTGGTAAAAGTGACTCCACACCGTGAACCAGCTGAAACGGTGAGAACCCGGTGGCAGTCTTGAATGCAGTTCGATATGCCCACAAAGCAGGATATAACATGATGTGCCAGTTGGTCTTGCTTTGTTGGATGGTATGTTGGAGGATGGTCTTCAAAGACTTATTAACTGCTTCAACCTGACCATTCGCTTGGAGACAATAAGAAGATGAGTGTTCTTGATGAAACCCAAGCTTGAGAGACAAATCCTCCATCATCTTATTTTGAAAGTGACTGCCATGGTCAGTGACAATCTCTTTCGGAATACCGAACCGAGTTATAATTTGATTGAACATGAAATGGGTTGTTGTAGCATTGTCGACTTTAACGGTAGGCATGGCCTCATCCCATTTGGAAAAATAGTCCACAGCCACTATGATATGGTGATGCCCCCCATCCAAACCTAGTTTGCAATCCATGAAATCCACCCCCCATTTAGTGAAGGGACTGACGATGATGACCAGATGAAGGGGTGCTAGATGCAAGCGTATGTTCGAAGAAAACACCTGGCAAGGGTGACATCTCTTCACAGCATTAACACAATCCTTAAAGATGGAAGGCCAAAAATAACTAGCTCGCATAATACGTTGGGCTATAGCAAGCTCGGATAAGTGACCACCACACGCCCCAGCATGGCAATCATTAAGCACCTGCTCCGCTTCTTTGTGAGTTAAGCAACAACGGAGGATAGAATCCCTTCCTCAGCAATACAAAGTGTCACCGACGATAGTATAATCTTTAGCGTGATGTTTCACACGCCGTCACTCGTCTCGTGAATAATGCAAAGGAAACTTCAAAGTTTGGAGATATACAATGACATCCCCATACCAAGGGTCCTTGGACAAGATAAGAAATAAGTGCTCATCCATAAAGGAATCTTCATGAATGGTATCCTCATCAAGTCTCGGAAGGTCCAACATAAGCTCAACAAACACCAACTATTTCACCGACTTCGCTGAAGCAAAATCGAGATCGAACTCCTAAAGGATAACAATCCATTTATTTTACTTCCCCCCGATAAGGCATTGTGATAGCATGAACTGAAACAGATTGATATGTGCGACAACTGTGGTTGTTCTAAGAAAAATGTAATGTCGTAACCGTTGGATTGAAAGAAAAGTCGCAAGTGCCAGCTTTTCCACATGAGTATATCTTAGCTCAGCGTCTACTAGATTTCGACTAAGGTAATAGATGACATGCTTGAAAAGCGCGTCATCAACCTGAACCAAGACCATGCCAATCGTCTCTTGAGACGCGACCACATAAAGAATAAAGTCTCATGCGAAGTCTGGTGGACTAAGCATACGGGACGATACCAAAGCTTTCTTAAGGGCATCGAAAGACTGCTGGGCTCGCTCATCCCAGATAAAGGGTGTTTCTTTCTTCAATAAGCACGCGAAACCTTTGGTAAGATTAGCATAATTGACTACGAAACGGTGTAGAAAAGTGGCTCTCCCTTGGAGGCTCTGAAGTTGTAACAAATTGTGCAGAGGAGGCAACCGAAGTATTGCCTCAACTTTAAGAGGATCGACTCTAATACCCTCTTTCGAAACTATGAAGCCCAGAAGGAAACCTGTCTTTATAGAAAAGATGCATTTGTTCGGATTCAATCGAATCTTGTATCGTATACATCGTTCGAGAATCATGTGGAGGTGGGTGGTCCATCCTCTTGTGAGAATGGCCAAAAAGGTCATCCAAGAAAACCTCCATAATCATTTTAAAATCGTGAAAGGAGTAGGTCATGGCACGCTGAAATATAGCTCCAACGTTCTTAAGGCCGAAGGGCATTTTTCAATATGCAAACGTTCCCCAAGGACAAATAAAAGTTGTCTTATGTTGGTCCTTGGGTTTGATTTGAATCTGGTTATATCCGGAAAAGCCGTCCAGGAAGGAAAAAATATCACTTATGGCAAAGCATCCAAGATTTGATCTATGAATGGTGTGGGGAAGTTGTCTTTCGGATATGTATGGTTCAAATCTCTAAAATCGATGCATACACGGATTGTTCCCTACTTCTTATCCACGTGAATGGGGTTTGACACCCATTCGATAAGGGGAACAGGGTAGATGAAACCAGCTTTGAGCAGTTTCTCCACCTCTACCTTGATAGCGGTTGCTTTTCTAAGGTTCACGGCACGTAAGCATTGTCAAACCGGTTTAGTGTTGGGATACGTTCTAATCTCATGTTCAACAATGCGAGGGTCTATTCCTGGCATCTCCTCATATGACCAAGCGAAAGCTTCCTGGAGTTCTGTAAACAATACAGTGTAAATAGCAATCTCCTTAGGAGTGCAATCGTCACTGATGTAGACATTCTCAACCTTTCCAGGAGTATGAGAGATATTGATCGACGTAGTTTGGGAAATGTCACCCATATTCCCTTCCGCAAAAACATCATGCGACTCCAAAAGAGCCACAGGGTGACCAACCATATCTACTAGAGTTGTCCTAAACTCTTCTCGTTCAACAAGCTTGAGGTTGGGAAGGAAATAAGAGAGATGGTGCATATCTTCCCAAGGTCTCTCACTACCAGACATGGCCTCCATAATAGCTTCATCAGATGGTGAAGTATCATCAAGGCAATCGTGTGAACAAGTTGAGTTGGTTTCCCAAACTGGCAGCGTAACGAGATCTTCCTTGACTGTCTGAGAAGAAGAGAGATCTGGCTCTGCAGTGGCTTGTTGAATATGTTGGTAAGCAAGCTCAACTACAGACAGTGACATAAACATTCCAATATGCGTAATGTTTCCAGACGTGGAACTCGTGGACGGAAGAGTCCACGGATCATCAAAATAGGAAGTCCAGAATGACATATTATGCGAAGGAGGAGATGCATCGTCGGTAATGGTTCCAAAAAAATTCACATGTGTGGAAAAATCATAACTTCCCATCAATGAAGGGTACATGCCAACACCCATGTTCCCGGTTGCCGATTGAGAATGAGTAACCTGCTTGACTATGGATCCCGAGGATGCTGTGGAAGAGGAGTTAACAAAATCCAACTGATTGATAGTCATAATCTTGCCTTCGTGAGGAAAGCAGATAACTCTGAATACAATGGACACGATAGCTTTCATAGCATACATCCAATTCTGACCCATTAAAAGGTTGTAGTCAATGGGTGCATCAACCACCTCGACTTCAATAGGCACAGATTTACCTCCCAAGCAGACAACAAGGGAAGGGATAATTCCATGTGGCTTAAATGACCGACCGTTGAATGCAGTGAGCGTGGTTCTAGACACGAGTAGAGGAGGAAAGCCGAGAGCTTTCTAACAAGATCACGACATTAATGATGTGGAAGCACCTTCATCAACCATAGTACGTTTGACAAAATTCTGAAGGCACGCCACCTGGATTTGAAAAGCCACATGGTAGGGTAAGCGAGGTTGGACATCAGTAGTGTTGAACTTGATAACAGTGGGACTTCCCCCGTCTTGAACTCCTAATGCACTCAAAAGGGCATGCTTCTGAGAAGGATAGGCTTGCAAGACTTCAAGAGCTGACATGGCACACGGAGTTTGGCCCAAATCTTCCACAATTGAGTATTTATGGGCAGCTCGAGCATTAGGATTATGCATCGAGTGCTTAAGAACACCTTTCGGTATCTATGGCATATTAGAGGGCTTCTCGATATGCAAGGAATTGTCAGGAGGAGGGGGAGGCTCATTCCCCAAATTGGGTTGCGGTGCATCATAATCGCGTTGACGAGTGGCAACACTAACCTCTGACTGAACCATGTTCACTACATCCATAACCACCAGTATTGGAAGAAGACGTTGCCATCTCAGTAGGTACATAACCAGTGGTGGGAGCATGTGAAGCCATGTTTTGATGATGAGGGAGTGGATCCTTTAACACAGCTGGGCTCTATGCCAAATGCTTCGATGCTTCTTCAATTCGAGGACATAAGTGAATAAGATGGTCTTCCCCATAGACCTTGCAAGGAAACTTCACCTTACGCCTAGGTTTACGGTCCTCACCAGCTTTTCTGCCTTCCCAAGGAGGGTTGGAATTATCCTTACGGGGGGTATTGCGATTGCTATTTTTATTCCCATTTTTTCCACCCTTACGATTATTTCTCCCCTTTCTCTTACCACTAGGTTGTTGGTTACCTGATTGGTTCGTCAATTGCACATTGTGTACATTAGACGACGAGGTGGAAGTGGACAAGGTGTGAACCTGTCCGGGAGTAGACTAGTTTAGCGACAAATTTTTCATTTGATTAGCTACCAAATCTACAGGGCGAGTGCTTGCGGATCCTATGATTCCATTGGCATGCGGTCCAGGAACTGACTGAGGCTCATGACATGTGCACGATGCGTCAGGAATAATGTCATACAAAATGCTAGACTGAGAGTATAATAAGTCTAACTACTAGACTTTCAAGATGGCTTGTTCCTCAGTCACAATGCCGAACATCGAAACATCCTTAGCAATGTATGGGAGTAGAGACTTGAGGAACCATTCCAATAGGAACTCTAGAGGAATGTTGGCTTTCACTAACCTCTTCCGCTGACGCCACTCTTGAATGTGGTCAGAAATATGTGTGGCTTTGTTCTGACGGAAGGTGGACAAAAGTTTAGTACCGGTATCATAGCAAACCGACAATTGGAAATGTTCTAAGAAAACCAAAGTGATCTCGTTAAAACCCCTATAAGTGTTTCCAGGAAACTCGACGTACCACTTCGCGGGTGCCCCCATGAGGGTGCGTTGAAATAGTCACAATCTAACGGAATCATGATTCAATGAGTTGGAGGAGAACCAAAGGTGAAATGTCATGGCATGATCACCCAGGTCCTCACCACCTTTCCCTTCAAACTTAGGAATGTCCGAAGGGATCTTGGTAGGGATCGGAGGCCAACTAGGGTCGTGACACACCGGATCATTCATGAGCTTCAAAAGATCCGAAAGATTCAAGCGTGCAAGGAATGGGAGCTGTTAACACCCAAAAAGTGCTCACTAGCTCATTTCCTTATTCACATGACCCATTTGTCCACTTTTCCACCATTTGAGCCTCTAAAGCCATCAAAAGGTCACCAAAAGACCATAATACACCCCTTTTTCTCCTCAAAATGAATATTTTTCCTCAAAAAACATAAAAACCCTAAAAAAGGGTCCAGAATTCCCAAAAATATTAAAAAGGGAATAAAAATATTCAAAATATTCAAAAAAGGAAAAAGGAGGGAAAAGGTACCTAAACCATGTTGGTCAAAACCATTGGTTTCCTCAAAACCATAATGGTATTCCCCACCACCAAAAACTATAAAAAGGTGGTAGGGGCTCCTCACTTTCCATCCATCCATCATCCTATCCTCACACTGTCAAAATCTCTCATGAGACTTTTGGCCATTTTCAGCATCTTGGAGAAGAGACCTTTGGAGCTTGGAGCTACTCACCTTAGGAGTTGCTCAACACAAATACTCACCATTTGAGGTATCTTAATACAAAACATCTATTCTTTTATTTCTTGTTCTTGAATCGTTTTTAAAAAATTTATTTGTTATATGCACATGCTAGTTTAGATTTAGATTTAATTTATAATTGTTTTTGCTTTCAATATTGAAACTGCTATCACATTGTTGATAGGTGCCCATTGCACAAAGCTTGGTTGCAAAACCAAGCCAACAGTTTTTGGTGACTCCGCTGGCTTCGAATTCTTAGATCTCAGTTTTTTGCTTTAGATCTTAGTTTTTGTTAGTTTTAATCATTTTAATTCATAGATCTACCATCCTAGACAGTAGATCCATTGTTGTTCTAGATCTTGGCCTTTTCTATTGCCATTAATAGCCTGAAATTTCCATTTTCGGGTTCATTTTTTGGCATCCATTTTTCGTCTTTCGCCTCGCGGATTTTCGCCCGACAGTCGCGCGGCTCATCGCGATCTCGTGGCTTTTTTCCATGCGGCGTGCTGCGGTTCCGCGGCCATTTTACATGTTGCACATCGCGGCTTCGCGGCCATTTGCCATGCTGCACATCGCAACTATGTGACCGAAACCCATGCTGCACATCGTGGCTTCACGGCCGAAACCTGCGCTGCACATCGCAGTTGTTTTTCCAAAACTCGCGATGCAATTTTTTTGAATTCGGCCAATTTTTTGAAAATATTTTTTGCTGTATTTTTTGCCCATTTAGCATATTTTACAGCATTAATTTTTCTGCATTTTTACAGCCATAATAAATCTTTTACTATTTATATCTGCTCCATTAAAAGTCTTTTTAAAAAAATTACAGTAATTGAAAGAAAGATTTTATGCATTTTATTTAGATCAAGGTTTTACTGTTTATTTGCTCAATACTTTGCCCAAGCAATTTTTAAGAGATCCATTTATTTCTTGAAATATTTATGTTATTTGCTTTCCTTCAAATTATTTCAAAGATCCATTATTTTTGAATAGTTTTTTCAAGCATTTACATTTCAAAAACGCCTTTATTTTTTGCAAAACTGGAAGCGTCTTTTCTTTCATTTATCGCCCAAGCGAGGCAAATCAATTTCAGTTTAAATACCACACTTGCACCCACTCTGCCACATAATTTAAACTGAGCCTTAAAATTTACCTTAACTCAACAAACTTTTAACCCCACTTGGGGAGCACTTAAAAGAATCTTGTAGTTAGGTAGAATTGAGAGGATAGGTGTACCAATAACACCTCTCAATTATTTACATTTGAGACATAGTGGTTGTCTTTAGGGTCCAAAAATCCCTGATAATTTTGACACTGTTATCAACCAATTTATTGGGAAGGCCTCTCCCTTAGGAGGGTTGAAGTAGCCAGACTGGTTCCGGAAGTATGAGTGGAATAACGCAATCCATTCAGTAACCGAAGGATACCTTTCGATGTTCTCAGTGTACACCCAAGAGGGTGTACAGTGGCGATAGAACCAAACTGCAGATTCACCCAATCGAACGTGTCATGAACAGGATATCCTAGTTGCCACTCTTTAGGATTGTCTACCCGGTATCTCTCTTGGTAGGGGGATATCTAGCCATTGATTTAACACTCTATATTGTCTGACTTGGATTTCATCACCTTGTAGAGGATATCGTTTGTTGACTCACAATACTTCTAGTTACGTGTTTGCATGATACATTACCCACCTTTGGTCTAGTAACACCACTTTTTTCTAGGAATTGTTTGACTTTCAGTATTATGACCAATTTTGTTGCATCCCTCTGCTTATTATAGCACAGCTGCTATAATAAGTGCTTTTTGAGGTTGGTTGTTGGCTTGAGAGCCTTTATTTTTTCACTCCCCTCTTGCACTCATTGTTGCATTAGGGTTTCAAGTTTTTTACATCACCACCTTACAATGAAATTTTTAAAATATTTCTCACCATTGAGAATTTAAGACGATCTTGTCGTCTTCAGGGTGAACCCCCTCAGTTCGGTATACTTGGATCTACATGTCATAGACGTAGAGCCTTATCCCTTGACTCGACACATCATCGGCCAAACACACAGTCATCCGATTCTGACACGCCTCACTTCACATATGATTCTGAGGCTGAATCCGAAAACCCTACTGAAATATCACCAACCAACCTCATGGCTGGATCACAATACGACCCATTTTTCACCAGTACTATTGGAGATACATCCACAAACCCTTCTACTACTGTGCCACCCATGGTAACAACAACCCCTTTAGGCATGCCTAATATAGGGGCCACTCCACCTTTAGGTATGCCCAACACAGGACTACCTCCTATTATGGGTATGCCCAACATAGGGATCACACCACCTCTCATTACCACAACCCAAATCCCAGGAATTCCTAGCACTATTCCTAACCCCTCTGCAACCCATGTTGCACTTGGGAGCATTGGCCCATCCCAAACCACAACAGTTGGAGGACACGTACCTTCAATACCTAGCATACACTTAGGGGCTACTGGACCACTACATAATAGTTATGTCCCAGTCACTACGCCACACCCATCTGCTAGTTTAGCTTACATGGCTAGTCTGAACTTATTAGACCTAGCCAGGCTAACCAACGATCCTATCAGGAACAACCCTACATGGCCACCCATGCCTAAAAAGCTCCCCTCGGACATCCCCAAGTTTGAAGGAAAACCTAGGGATGATCCCCAAAACCACATAATGTCATTTCATCTATGGTGTTCATCTAACTCCATAGTGGATGACTCCATTAGACTAATACTGTTGCAACGAACATTCACTGGCTCGGCAGCCAAGTGGTACATTGAACAACCACATGGGACCCACCATACATTTACGTCTCTCGCGTCCACTTTCCTTCAGTTTTTTTAGCTACCTGTACACTATGATGCAGGAGTTGAAATACTATTATCTTGCAGACAAAACACAGCTACCCACATCATCGACCATATCCATGAGGCGCAAGCGTCGTAGCCTCTATAAGATAAAATTGGATGATCGTATATTTTTGGACTGGTTTCTAAAATCACTCCTACCCCTCATAGCCAAATATGTAGCTTCCGAACGACCCTAGTCAGAGGAAGAAGCTATCTTAAAAGCTCAGCAATTCGACCTGAGCTATGCCCAGTCAGGCTATCTCTACACCATCATACCAAACGCCCCACGAGGTGATTCTTCACGCGGTGACGCTCCGAGGGCATCACATGCTGCTGATGGTATTATCGGCCAAGTCACGGCTCAAAATAAACCTTTTAGCATGGTGAGCACGATAAATGCCCCAGACCTCTCTAGGGCTACATCTAATTCTGGAGCAACAACTTTGTACGCTCCAACGAATCAGACTCATCACACTCATGGACCCTCTTTTCCACAACATTGCTATGGGAAAGCACCATCGAAATATGTACCACCCACATACTATAACCAATCGACCACCCAAAACCCAATTCATTTACTGGCCCAACCAATGTATTACCCACAGCAAGCTACACCAGCTAACCCAACACTTCCAATAGCCCAGGGTTACCAACAACCCCAACAGGAAACTGGACCACCTCCAGCCCCACCAGCTTATTATCCACCGCAGCCTTCTCTTGCACTTGCGGCACCCCAAAATCCTCCCACTACTGAAGGGCAAGTGTACACACAACACAATCAGCCCCAACATCAAAACAACCAATGCAACCAGGGTGGACAACAAAATCGTGGAAGAGGACATAACCGCGGCAACAACCAACAACATAATCAAGGTCCACCACCTCCCAATCCTCCAAATAATAACAATGCTGCTCCTCCCAACCAGAATCCTAATCGTCATCCCAAGAAGCCAAAAAACAATAACCTGAGAACAAACCATCCATGTTCTATATGTGGAGTCTATGGACACTACACTCACAACTACCCCCATTTAGAGAAAGCACGTAAACTTTGGGCTGACGATGCCCAACGCTAGGGCCACGCTAGACAACCAGCTCCACTTAATCAATCGCAACCCATGATATTACAAAACCCATTTCCAAACCAGGGAGTAGTAAATACTCGCCCTATGGATCTCCCACAAGGATCTGCTGCACACCAGCAACAAATCACCTATGCTGCAACTGATTATCAGCATACGGATCCAGGCACACACCATTTATTAATGATGTCATCCAATGACATTAACCTCCAAACTCGCAGGAATTAGTACAGCCCACCCCCAGAAACTCCTCCCACTGACGCATCCACCTCCCTTCCACCAAATCAACCACTGCGCATACCAAATACGCCGTTGGACGGAGGACCTAAAATCCCTCGCATCCCTTTGCGAAGGATTAACAACAATCCTAATGCTCGCGCAGCATCCAATTATAATGTCGTGGAAGACTTAGCACAATCCCCCGCTGCTATGTCTGCTTTAGAGGTACTGAAAACATGCCCTACACAACGAAAACTACCACTGTCCACCATCAGAAGAGTAGACCCTGACGACACACACACGATGGATTTCGACTTAGACCAAGTTGAACCTCGATTTCCATCAAATTTGGCTTTCCAAGTATCAATAAACATTCGAAACCTTGTTGTGCATCGATGCATCATCGATGAAGGAGCTTCAACCTGTGTTATGTCCACCCTTGTGTGGCAGAAACTTGGCTCCCCTGCTTTACAACCATCCACCATGGCATTACGAGCTTACGATGGACGCTCAACTCAAACACAAGGCCTCTTAGCGAATGTACCTGTAGAACTAGGTGGCAAATTAGTTCTTATCGACATTGAAGTGATCAATGCCCAGCTCAACTACAACCTCCTTCTTGGATGTAGCTATATGTACAAAATGAAAGCAGTGGCTTCATCTGTTTTCCACCTCATGATGTTCCCACATGAAGGACGCGTTATCAAGATTGATCAACTCACATATTATGATCCTAACACCCCTGCAGCCCCTCAAAATGTGCTACCAATGATTGAACAAACCATTCAAACCGCACCAACATCATTTGTGTTGTCAATTGGTCCTAGAATCTATACTGAGTCACCTATGACTTCCACATTTCCATCAATCTCACCACCTTTACCGATAACAAAAACATCAGATTTTTGCACCCTGTCACACACCACACAGCAGCCTTCGTCACTACCACAAACACCCACAGTGCCTACTCATACTGGCACAACACCAATTCATACTATCCCGTTCTTGTTCCCATTTTCTGGAGTTGCCAGTTCGCCAGTAATGGCTACACTCAACCTTCCTAGTTTAAAATTAAGGATACCTGTATGGTACTTACCTGCTCCGAGCTCCCCGCTGACTCCGACTATTATTTTACAACTGGTACAACCTATCCCTACTACCAACCACCCACCCCCTCCTGTCGCTCATCTGCAAAACAGACCACCCCCAATAGTGACTACGACATCAACATCCAGAAACACCCCACCTTCATTACGGAACACAAGGGGCAGAGGCCCACCAACTTATAACACTGGACCCATAACTCGCACCCCCCCAGCAACCCCCAAGGTAGCTAAAAACCCCCCAACTATTCGCATTCCCCCTAAGTGCTCGTTGTGTGACGACGTAGGCCATGCCACTCATCAATGTCCACAATTACCTGCACTCCAAGAACACATGAATATGTTGGATGACGACACTGAAATTCCAGTGGTAAGACTTGAGCCACCTCCTCAACCTCGCGACAAAACACTCCGCACTAATCACCCTTGTGTGATATGTGGCATTTATGGCCATTATTCACACCACTACCCTGATCTCCCAGATTATAGAGCAGCCTTATACAAGATGAACAATGCCGATTTAGAGATATCTCCTCCCCTCATCGAGGAGATCTACCCTCCAAAATCATCTTCTTCGGAAGAAATCAATACCATCTATATGATTTCAACCACATACAAACCAGAACCCGTTGATTTATGGTCTGATTACTTTCATACTGATGAGAAAATTCTAGAAACACTCACTGCACCGGACTACCCTTGGGACGATATGCATCATCGCTCATACTTCCTCCCTGAGGCGTCTACATCCACAGCAGAAAACCAACTATTAGTCGAATCAAAAGATTTCCTACCAACTGAGGTTGATTGGTTCAAAGACCCCATCCCAGCACCAGATGCCTTCGAAGAGGGGAACATGTCCAACATTTCCCCTATTATACAAATCGACATTTCCACCACACCTGGAAAACCTGAGCTCATCTCGCTAGGCGCATCATGCACTCAAGCGGAAACTCAGGCATATAAGGAACTCTTCCAAGAGTTTCGTGATGTCTTTGCCTAGTCTTACACCAAGATGCCTAGCCTCGATCCCAAAATTGTGGAACATCACATCGACACTTGGCCCAATGTGCCTCCTGTACGACAGAAACAACGACCAATTCACCCATCCAAGCTCCCAGCTGTTAAGGCTGAGATTGAGAAATTCCAAAAAGCAAGATTCATATATCCTATTGCCTACACCACCTGGTTTTCAAACCCAGTGCCAGTAAACAAAAAAGTGGGCACCATACGTGTTTGTACTGATTTTCGAGACCTCAACCTCGCTTGTCCCAAAGACAACTTCTCCACACCTTTCATTGACCAACTAATCAATGAATGTGCAGGACATGAGGTCCTTTCTTTTATGGACGGTTTCTCCGGATATAACCAAATCTAAATCCGTAAAGAAGATCAATACAAGACAGCTTTCACTACCCCATGGGGCACCTTCGCCTATCTCGCCGCCCCCCTTCATCCAATGATCACTGTCGTACCATTCTGCAAATGGGCCATCAACTTCCTATATTGCAATCCCACGTCATCCAGCAATCATAAACACATCAATGTGGCCATAGATTATTTCACCAAGTGGGAGGAAGCCATGCCAACTTACAATTTCAAAGCCGACACCGCAGCACATTTTTTCCTCAACTATGTTATCACTCGTTTTGGAGTGCCAAAGCAACTCGTCTCAGACCACGGCTCTCACTTTGAAGATGTCGTTTGGAGAGAATTATCAACCTTACTGAAATTTGAACACCTTTTCTCCTCTGCCTACTACCCCCAAGGAAATGGCCAAGTCGAAGCGAATAATAAAATTTTAAAGACCATCCTCCAGTGCACTGTGGACAAGCACAAATCAAATTGGCACCACATGCTCTTCCTGACACTATGGGCATACCGTACATCAACCAAAACTGCCACCAGTTTTACCCCTTTCCATCTAGTTCACAGTGTCGACTCCGTCCTCCCCATTGAGTTCCAGATTCCAGCCCTACATATGGCCTTTGAACTCCTACCGGACACTTCCCCAATTGAGTAACACTTACTACTCCTGGAGCAAGCCGATGAAGATCAGTGCATAGCCCTCCAAACCATAGAAGTAGCCAAGAACCGATCCAAACTAAGTTACAACAAACATGTCCACCCAAGAACTTTTACTGAAGGGGACCTTCTCCTCACCTATGATCAAGCTCATGACAAAACCGAAAAAGGAAAGTTTGTGTCCATGTGGCAAGGCCCATACATTATACACACTTGCCTCGGAAAGGGGGCATACATTCTGACTGATTCAGAAGGAAACCCCCTATGCAACCCACGCAATGGGTTGTACCTCAAGCGATTTTACCTATAGAAAATCTGATGGACACCACCATCCATTATTGTACAGTCTTATTTTTTTTTCACAAAAAATTCAAAAAACCTAAATATTTGTTTTTTTTGCATGACCACAGATGGATCCTGTTCCACTCTGCTACGTCAGTTTCGCTGATGGTGCAAGCCGTTGGTCCCCCAATCTGGCCTCTACAGCTTGGGTAATATATTCCCCTTCACATGAGTTGATCCACATCAACGGAGTGTGCATAGGTGCCGCCACCAACAACCAAGTTGAATATGATGCGGTGACCGATCTCCTGGCTACAACTCTCCAAATGAGCATAAGTCACCTTAACGTTTTCTTGGACTCACAACTCCTTTTTTCCCAGCTCAACAATGATTACTAGGTATGCGATCTTTGTCTTTTCAGAAATTTCTTGTGCACTAAACAAATAGTTCGACAATTTGAATCCATTTCATTCACACATGTCCCAAGGAATCTCAACAGTGTAGTAGACCATATGGCCAACAACATTCTTAACTGGCACACCAATCAAACCATATAGTAAATACAAAATGTACCTCCATGGGCTTAAACAAAAATGCATCCACATGCATAACATGTGCCTCCACGGGCATATATAAAAAATTACAAAAATGCATCCACGTGCATAACATGTGCCTCCACGGGCATAACATGTGCCTCCATGGGCATACAAAAAATCAAACATACCTCCATGGGAAAGCAAACAGACAATAAATGCATCCATGTGCATACACGACTATATACCAAATCATATATGTATATACATCATAATATAGTCAAACATGTCATAGGTGCCCTCAGCACCCAATATACAAAAATACATAAGTCATACAAAAAGGTACTTCCCCATATGCTCATCAGCATTTGGGGGCAGATACAAGATCATCTAATCATCATGGTGTCCAGGCTCCTCTAGTGCCACCTCCGCTGGCCCCGCTGGATCATGCCGAGCCCGAACTCTCCTCTCCGTCGGCCCCGCTAGATCATCTCGCACCCGAATCCTCCCCTCCACCAGCCCTGTTGGATCATGTCGAGCCCCATCCCTCCACTCAACCACCAACAATGCTGCTGTGAGCACGATCGAGCACCACTCATGAGGCGCATCGAAACAATGCTCGACGATGTCCAGATCCAAATCCCTCCACCCATCCTCTGGAAATCCTGCCAGGATCATGTCTAGTGTCTCTCGGACACCCTCCATGGCATCATCTTGAGGCCCAGCTCCTCGACCATGAGGCCCAACTCCTCGAGCATGAGGAGGCGGTACCGCTACAGGAGGTGGAATGACTACCATCGCCCATCCCCTACGAACCACATGGTCGGCCGGTGGTACAGGACCAACATCTGCACAATCACGCAAGTGAACCATCATATAAATATCTAACTATAATCATAACAAAAAAATCTAAAACACATGATATAGTAGAGAACAAAACACAAAAATGTACCATCTAAACCCCAGGCCTGTCCCTGGGCTCGAGGCATCTCCGGATCTCCTCGATAATCCATACCGGCATATGGATAGTCATCAATCAGCAGGGAGATCTGCTCCCACTGCTCATACATATCCTGTGAAAAAAACCCATGGATACCACCACCACTGCGAGGCATCATCTGCCCCCACTACACCATGCATGGCTCGCTCACCAACCCATCTCGAACCGACACCTGTGGCCGCAAAGTCAGTACCCGCTCAAAGAAGAAACAACACAGGAAGGAGGCATAGCAGAACTCTCCCCCCTCCTGACTGACCTTGTCCAGATCTCTCCGGACACCAGCCAAAAACATCTGACCCCACGCGTAGTAGGTCCCCCTCAGCACAGAATCCACCATCATCGTTTGTCCCCTCAACAAATGATGTGGCGCCGTGGCACCCAACACCCGCAGAACACAAGCCCTAACAGCCCGCATGTCCCACTCCCGCAAAGATCTCAAGCTCAAAGCGCTGTTCTACACAATCGCCCCAGCAACACAGAAGGTCTCCAAGAGATCCTCGATATCCAAACCTGCCGGGATCCTCGGCAGAAGATCCCCTACCTCCCCTAAGTGAGGCAACCCGGTAAGAAAGTATACATCAATAAGGGTGATCTCTAACCTCTCACCCCCAACAATGAATGCACCCTCTGCAGGGACCCAAAGACTCACCAATTTGTTCAGTAGTGGTCCTACTGAATGCATCGGTGGAATCTGAGTGAACTTCAGGAGCCCACTCACAGCCAAAGCCTGTCAGACCCCCTGATCGGTCCGAATCCAAATCATCAAGTCCTCCTCCATCTCCTGCTCTCGCCATGACACCAATGGTCTCCTCAACATCCTGCCAAAAAACAAAGAAAATTTTTTAGAACCAGAAAAAAATTTCAAAAAATTCCATCGCGGCTTTTCCATCAAAAGCCGCGATGATCATCGCAGCTTTCATCCAAGAACCCACGATGAACATCGCGGGTATTGACCACACAGTCGCTATGAACATCGCGACAATCAACCCCATAGTCGTGATGAACATCGCAACTTTCAGCCCGACAGCCACGATGAACATCGCGACTTTCAACCCGAAACCCACGATGTTCATCATGGAAAAGGATGCGAAACCTGCGATATTCCACGTTGGAAGGCCAACATGAAATTTTGCGGCCTTCGGGGGCCCACTGCTAACCAAAAAAGACACAATTAAAAAGGCTAAGGTGAATTGGGTTACCTGAAACTCGCGAAATCGAAAACCAACGGTCAAATCTCCCAAAAATCAAGAAAGAGCTCTGATTGCTCTGCCAAACTCACACGTAACAATGACACGTCATATGGGCCCCACACCCTATTTATAGAGATTTGACCATTTTTCAAACAACCATTGCGGTATCATACGACGTCCGTTCCTCAAACCGTTGGTACTGTTGGAATCAGCACAGCGAGAACTTCACGATAATCCTTTCCTTTTCCTATTTTCACCAGGTCCATTTTTTGACCATTTTTGCATGCCCTCGTTACCTCGGTTTGCATGCCACAGCGGCGGTCGTCCATTTTTTACGAGTCTTATATCGCCGGATTCAGTTTTTCGCGCTCATGATGACGCTTGAGATCATTTCTCGCTCTCACGCCCATATTTTTGGGGCATTTTTCCCATGCCCCCTCGTTACCTCAGTTTGGATGCCACATCGGTCGTTCTCCATTTTTTATGAGTCTTATATCACTCGATTCAATTTTCCGCACTCGTGATGATGCTTGAGATCATTTCTCGCTCTCATGCCCAGATTTTTCAAGCATTTTTCCCATGCCCCCTCGTTGCCTCGGTTTGCATGCCACATCGATCGTTCTCCGTTTTTTACGAGTCTTATATCGCCGGATTCAATTTTCCGTGCTCGTGATGACGCTTGAGATCATTTCTTGCTCTCACACCCAGATTTTTTGGGCATTTTTCCCATGCCCCCCTCGTTGCCTCGGTTTGCGTGCTACATCGGCCATTCTCCATTTTTGACGAGTCTTATATCACCAGATTCAATTTTCCGCGCTTGTGATGACGCTTGAGATCATTTCTCACTCTCACCTCCAGATTTTTCGGGCATTTTTCCCATGCCCCCCTCGTTGCCTTGGTTTGCATGCTACATTGGTCGTTCTCCATTTTTTACGAGTCTTATATCGTCAGATTCAGTTTTCTGCGCTTGTGATGACACTTGAGACCTTTTCTCGCTCTCACCTCCAGATTTTTTCAAGAATTTTTCCCATGCCCCCTCGTTGCCTCGGTTTGCATGCCACATAGGCCGTCGTCTATTTTTAACAAGTTTGATATCGTCGAATTCAGTTTTCCATGCTCGTGATGATGCTTGAGATCATTTCTCACTCTCACCCCATACTTTTCGGGCATTTTTCAAAATTCCACTCATCACCTCGGTTTGCATTCCACATTAGCCGTTGCCCCTTTTTGACAATCTTTATGTCACCGAATTCAATATTCCGCACTCATGACGATGCTTGAGACCTTTTCTCGCTCTCATCAATCCCTTTTTGCTCAGTATAGTTTTACCCCTTTTTAGGGCCGAACAATCCATTTTACGAAAAAGGCACTTAGAGAGTTTCTGTTAAGCTCTTTTTTGACTCCTAAAACAATGAAAAGATCGTCGAGCAACCTTGCTTCCTTTCATGCTCGCTAAACGTATCTGAAAGGGCATCTACCTGGTATAAGTTTACCCCTTTTCCAGACCTTGTAGACTAATTATGAAAAAGGAATACTCTAGTCACATCGTCTAGAAGAGTTCTCCATTTGCATCATTTTATGCTTTTTCGGGCCTTGGAGACTAACTTACGAAAAAGAACACCAATGGAGTCCACTTACCGCTTTCAAACTCTCTAAACATGAAAGCGACCACGAGCAATCACCATCCTGGGCTCGTAAAAACCCACATGACGGTACTCACAACCACTACAGAGTCTTCTTATCGTTTTCAGACTCCTTAAAAATGAAAGCACCCATGAGCACGAACAGTCCTGGGCTCACAAAATCCACAGGACAATACCATTTTAGAGCACACTTTTATCCCTTCTTGGAGCTTATTAAAACTATGAAGAAGGACCCAATGGTGCTTCTCGGCGCCATAACAAATCACGTCTACTCATATGGCAGCTTCCCCATTTTGGTCACCTTTGTTCAGAGTATTCTGCAGTATGTCACCCTGCGAATCCCTCAACAACACCCATCAACTTGACCCCCAAGAGTCAATACATACCCTTCAGTCCCTAAAAGCTATGATCCCCACAACTACAAATCAGTTCCCTACACTTCCAGGTCAACCATGTCATCATGCTCTGAACAAAGGAAGTTTGATTCTACCCACTCTATGACGCCAGTTACTTCCCATCCCCACAAGTATGTAAGTCCTACCATCAGTACTACCACACTTCAGTTCTACATCTCCTACTCCTATCAAGGAAACATCATTTCCTTGTTAGTTGTTGGTCCCCCTCTGTCGACGACAACCAAATTTATTCCAGAGGATAGACCTAGGGGTCCCTGTGTCTTGGACTCATCACCATTTACGATGAGTGCCTATGAATCATTTCGAGAAGAGTCTTCAGTGCCTCTCCAAATGGTTTTTTCTCACATGCTTGACTTCAACACCTTGATCGCATCATTGAGACTCGCACAGGGTATTGGTCCTCTCAGTTATTTGTTGAAGACCCTGGATACCACCTAACTCTTCCACATTTGAGAGTCTACCTATGGAAACAACTAGTTACATTTTTTCTATAGATATCCGGGTTGCGCATGGCGACAGTATTCAGATGTACCCCAGTTTTACACTCCCTCGAGTATACAGTTACATATACTCCTCAGATTTGACTCAGAGTCATTGAGTCCCTACAGATGTTGGACACCTTTAGATTCAGCAGTTCATCAACCCTTCTGAGACCTTGTTCAGAACGAAAGTCACTTTATTCCATTGTATCACTTATTGAGATCAATCATGTTATGATCATGAGTACATCCAAAAATAGTGTCCCCTTTGGACCATTATGATGTACCAACATATTTTTTATCTAAGTCCCCCTTCTTGGGACTAATTGTTATGTATATGTCTTGATACGAGCATGGGTATGCCCGCCTTGTCCATTATCAGAGATTATTCCTCATTCATATTGAGGCCATGTAATATTTTTTGTTTCTGCAGCTTCCAAGGGCCATGGATTCAGTCTCCAACCGGTCTCTTCTCTTCCCCAAACCCTAGAAAAAATACAAAAGAACTATGATGTCTATCGGCCATACGATGAGCTCCTATCGGCCATACGATGAGCTCCTGCCCTCACACATCAGGGGGCAATCTGTTAACACCCAAAAAGTGCTCACTAGCTCATTTTCTTATTCACATGACCCATTTGTCCACTTTTCCACCATTTAAGCCTCTAAAGCCATCAAAAGGTCACCAAAAGACCATAATACACCCCTTTTTCCCCTCAAAATGAATATTTTTCCTCAAAAAGCATAAAAAACCCTCAAAAAGGGTCCAGAATTCCCAAAAATATTAAAAAGGGAATAAAAATATTCAAAATATTCAAAAAAGGAAAAAGGAGGGAAAAGGTACCTAAACCATGTTGGTCAATACCATTGGTTTCCTCAAAACCATAATGGTATTCCCCACCACCAAAAACTATAAAAAGGTGGTAGGGGCTCCTCACTTTCCATCCATCCATCATCCTATCCTTGTGCTGTCAAAATCTCTCATGATACTTTTGGCCATTTTCAGCATCTTGGAGAAGAAACCTTTGGAGCTTGGAGCTACTCACCTTGGGAGTTTCTCAACACAAATCCTCACCATTTGAGGTATCTTAATACAAAACACCTATTCTGTTATTTCTTGTTCTTGAATCGTTTTTAAAAAAGTTATTTGTTATATGCACATGTCAGTTTAGATTTAGATTTAATTTATAATTGTTTTTGCTTTCAATATTGAAACTGCTATCACATTGTTGATAGGTGCCCATTGCACAAAGCTTGGTTGCAAAATGTTAGGAACCCATGTCTTTACCTTGTTAGTATGTTGTTATTGGACGCATATGCTTTGTAAGTCGTCCCGTAGTATTTGTTAATCAATAGTTGTGTTATTGTTGTTGGCGCATATGCTTTGTAAGTCGCCCGTAGTATTGTTGATCCATAGTTTGTAACGGCCCATGGTTTCGACCCATAGTATTGGCGCCTAGAATTAGTATATAAGTGGGTATTGAGACCTATGAAGGCAGCGTGAAGTTATTTGTATTGAGCTTGCTCAAAGGAGGTTGCCCCCTCGAAGTGGCCTGTGATCAATACAAAAGTGATTCTGAGTTCTGTCATTTCTGTTATTTCACGCATTCTTGTTAATTAATTGTTGCAGGTGCTTCACATCTGGTATCAGAGCACTTTCTTGGGCTCGCTGGGTGAAATTTCTACCAAAATTTTTTTTTCACATCTGTTGCAGGTTCGGATTTGGGAGTAATCCCTATCCGCTTAACTGTGGGAAGTACTTGGGCATAAGCCCTAAAACTCATTGTGAGGAGTACCACAGGAACCCCGAAGTAGCTGGCCCATTGAGAGGACCTGCCGGCGAAAAGGGCAACGACCCCTACCTGATTGACTAGTTCCCACCCGTGAGGTAAACCAAGAGCTGTCGTTTGTGGCAAAGCGGTTATCAGTTTTACCTGAGCCGTGGAGTGAGGGGTACTGCCCCAATACCCAAGCCGTCAGACAACATTGGTGGCCGAGTGAAAACCCTGAACTGTTAGGAAGCCGCACATACCTGGGGTCCATATCTACTTTCAGCTGAACTATTGTCGATTACTGCTGCGCCGTTCAGATTCATTTTGCAAACCGTTCCAGATCCAGCCGTTCGGCGTTAATCCAGAATCCTTCGAACCAGAGATCTCATTCTGCAAGCAGAGCCGTAGCTGCTCCAGTCTGTAAAAAAAAAAAAAAAAAAAAAAAAAAAAAAAAAAAAAAAAAAAAAAAAAAAAACCCGAGCCGTAGCGCTCCAGTCTGAAAAAAAATAAAAAATAAAAAATAAAAAAAATAAAAAAATAAAAAAAAAATAAAAAATAAAAAAATTCCGTTTTTTCTCCATATCTCCCTTGTTTTACCTCTGTTTTCCTTGAAAATTTCAGGGAACCCCTGTCATTCCATTCTGCATATTTCATCCCTGAGGACCCTATCCTCAATTCCCTTTCCTATAGCCCGAAATCCCACATTTGTCTATTTTTAGGGTTTGCCATAACTTCCTCAGATTTCACCCAATCACCTTCCATTTTTACCACAGAGTTCCTTTCTGAATTCTGCTTCTTTGTTCCCCTCTGCCAAATTTTCCCATCCTTTCATCCCGCTGCTGAAATCCTCATTTTTGCTTCCCTGTCTATCCAACAGTGTCCAAAACACGAGTCAAACCCCAATTACCCTTCTGATTTTTTCCCAAATCCAAATTTTCCTTTACTGAAGTAGTTCCTGTTTTTGTTTTCCTACCCAAAAAAAAAAAAAAAAAAAAAAAAAAAATCCCTGGTTATGGTTGTCACCCGTGCAGGAGCAAAAACCATGGAGGAAGCCCTTGCAGCCATCCAAGCCAAACTCCAGGATCTGGATGAAAAATTTCTGGGTCTCCATCTTGAACATTCAGCTATGAACAACAAACGGCAGTCCGAGTCTTCAGTAGACAATGGGTTCTCTTCTTCCAGCAATTTCCGTGGTCCGAAGCTTGATTTTCCTCGCTTCAATGGTACCGATCCAACTGGATGGATATATCGTGCAGAACAGTATTTTAGTCTGCATAATACTTTTGATGTCAACAAAGTTCAATTGGCATCCTTTCATTTGGAACAGGAAGCTCTTCAATGGTACCGTTGGTACATCAAGGCTCACCCAGAGCCCAACTGGTCAGACTTTCGTCAGCTCCTTTTGCAACGATTTGGTCCTAGTGCTTTTGATGACTTCACAGGAGCCCTCACTAAACTTCGCCAAACTGGCACTGTGAGAGAGTATCAAACCGAATTTGAGAATCTAGCCAACCACACCGAAGGATTGACTGATGAATTTTACCGGAGTTGTTTTATCAGTGGTCTAAAGGATGCCATTCGCTCTGAGGTCAAAATGTTCTGTCCCAACACAATGATGGAAGCACTCGGGTTGGCTAAGTTGGCAGAAGACAAGATTGCAGCCCAGCAACGCTCCAAGCCCACTTTTGTTCCCTTCAGAAATATGGGTTCTCAGCGACCACCTATACCGCAGGCTCCTCGACCGACTCCTATCAAGCGTTTATCTGAAGCAGAGATGCAAGCACGCAGAGAAAAGGGGCTTTGCTATAATTGTGATGAGAAATTCACTCGGGGACATCGATGTGTTCAGCAAAAGCTCTATCTCCTGGATGTGGAGTCTCCGCCTGCCTCTGAAATGGGTGACGAAGATCCAGAAACACTGGATGCTCCGGTCGACATTCAGGAACCGCCTATTGACCCTCCGTCTCAAGATGACCAGCCAGAGATATCTCTCCATGCTTTAGCTGGAATCACCACCCCCCAAACAATGCGGGTCAGGGGTTACTTCAAGAAGCTTCCTCTTACAATCCTCATTGATTCTGGTAGCACTCATAATTTCATCGACCCTCGGATCGCCAAACAAGCTGATTGTTTTATCCATCCGTGCTCCAACTTTGAAGTCATGATTGCCAATGGGGGCACCTTACCTTGCAAAGGGAAGTGTCGAAATGTGCGTATCTCCATGGGAGATTATATCCTGCGCTCTGACATGTTTGCCTTGCCCTTAGGCGGATGTGATGTGGTTTTGGGCGCTCAATGGCTACGCACACTCGGCCCTATCTTATGGGATTTTGCCGAACTTTGGATGCAGTTTTCCCTCAATGGACACAAACACACATTGACAGGATTACAACCAGGTTCTCTCAGCATCATCAGTTCACATCGCATGGAGAAACTCCTCAAGAAGAGTTCACATGGTGTCATCGCTCAGATCAGTTCCATCCAGATGCAACCATCCGCGGTCTCCACTACTCCCTTGGATCTACAACAAATTCTGAATCGATATACAGGTGTCTTTGCTGAACCAGTGGGATTACCACCTTCCAGGCCAGAAGACCATCGTATTCAGCTCCTTCCTGGAAGCGTTCCTCCCAACATCAGGCCCTATCGCTACCCATTTCACCAAAAAACAGAGATTGAAATGCTCGTGCGGGACTTATTGAAGCAAGGTATTATTCGCCCAAGCACTAGTTCCTTTTCTTCTCCAGTTATTCTTGTCCGCAAAAAAGATGGGTCATGGCGCCTCTGCATTGACTTCCGAGCACTTAATCACCTCACCATCAAGGATAAGTTTCCAATTCCTGTTGTTGATGAGCTTCTTGATGAGCTTCATGGGGCTCACTTTTTCTCCAAGTTGGATCTTCGTTCTGGGTATCATCAAATCCGGGTTCATGAGGAGGATATTCCTAAAACAGCTTTCCGCACACATGATGGCCATTATGAGTTTTTGGTCATGCCCTTTGGCCTCACTAATGCTCCTTCCACATTCCAGGCCTTAATGAATAAAATATTTCGACCCTACTTGCGGAAATTCATTCTGGTATTCTTTGATGATATCCTCATCTACAGTAAAACATGGGATGAACATCTCCAGCATCTGGATCTTGTCATGCAACTTTTCTCTGACCATCATCTCCATGCCAAGCAGTCTAAATGTGTTTTTGGACAAAAGGAAGTTGAGTATCTCGGGCACATTATCTCAGCACAAGGGGTTCGCGTGGATCCTGCCAAAATCGATGCCATGAACAATTGGCCACATCCTCAGACACTCAAGAGCCTTCGTGGTTTTTTGGGGTTGACTGGCTACTACCGCAAGTTTGTCAAGGATTATGGGAAGATTGCAGCTCCATTAACTGCCCTATTGAAAAAAGATGCTTTTACATGGACACCTGCTGCTCAGTGTGCATTTGACAAACTAAAACAAGCTATGTGTACTACACCTGTGCTAGCTATGCCCGATTTTTCCAAGCCCTTCACGATTGAGAGTGATGCTTGCGGCAATGGACTTGGTGCTGTTCTCCTTCAAGATGAACACCCCATTGCATTCACCAGCAAAGCCCTTTCCGGTAAGAATTTAGCTGCCTCTACCTATGAGAAGGAAATGATGGCTATTTTGCATGCAGTACAGAAGTGGCAGCCATACCTATTAGGGAATCATTTCTGCATTAAGACTGATCACCAGAGTTTGAAATATTTCTTGGACCAGCGTGTCTCCTCCCCGGCACAACAGAAATGGGTTAGCAAACTCATGGGTTATGACTATGAGATCACTTACAAGAAGGGTAAAGACAATATTGTGGCAGATGCTCTTTCTCGTACATTTGATGCCCAAGGTTCTCTTTCAGCTATTTCTATGCCTGTTCCAAATTGGTTGCAATCTGTTCAACAGGGTTATGTCAATGACTCTTCCTTATCTCAGATCATCCAGCGCTTGACCAACAATCCTTCTGAGGTCCCACATTACTCTTGGGATGGTGCTTCTCTGCGATACAAGGGTCGTCTGGTGCTTCCCCAGAGCACAGATCTTCAACAGGATGTCTTCTATGAACTCCATGCTTCTCCATCAGCCGGGCACTCTGGGTTCCTCAAAACATATGAACGAGCACGGCGTAACTTCTTTTGGCAAGGCATGAAAAGGACAATTCAACAGATGGTGGCCGAATGTGATACCTGCCAACGCAATAAGGGTGAAACAACACTCCTTCCAGGATTGCTTGAACCCTTTCCCATACCTACACGGATTTGGACAGATATTTCTATGGATTTCATCGAAGGGCTCCCTAAATCTGGCGGAAAGACAGTGATTCTCGTTGTGGTTGATCGTCTCTCCAAATATAGTCATTTTTGTGCTCTCAGCCATCCCTATACAGCCTCCTCCGTCGCTCAAATTTTTATGGACCAGATCTTTCGTCTTCATGGCATCCCTTCTTCCATTGTCTCGGATCGTGATGCGACTTTCACTAGTCATTTTTGGACAGAACTATTTCGTCACACTGGCACCAAACTGAAGATGAGTTCAGGGTATCACCCACAAACAGATGGTCAGACTGAAATTGTTAATAAATGCTTGGAAACTTATCTTCGTTGCTTCACCTCGGAACAACAACATCAGTGGGCAAAGTGGCTTCCTCTCGCTGAATGGTGGTACAATACCTCTTACCACACTGCCTCCAAAATGACCCCATATGAAGCAGTCTATGGTCAGGCACCTCCAGCTCTTCTTCCATACACCCCCACCAGTTCACCAGTTCAGGAAGTTGACAGGGTCCTTCGCAACCGAGATCAGATTCTTCGCATTTTGCGGGACAATCTTCACATGGCAAGGAATCGCATGAAGCAACAAGCTGATCAGCACCGTTCCGAGTGCACCTTTCAAGTCGGCGATATGGTTTTTCTTCGTCTCCAGTCGTACAAGCAATCCTCTTTGAAACTCAAAGGACGTCATAAGCTCGCTCCAAAGTTCTATGGGCCATATCGGATTCTTCAGAAGATTGGGTCCGTCGCTTATAAATTGGAACTTCCTCCTTCCCGCATTCATCCAGTCTTTCATGTCTCTTGTCTGAAGAAAGTTCTTGGCACCAACATCAGCGGCCAAACGATTTTACCCGAACTGGATAATGAAGGATCCATCCTTTTGGAGCCAGAGGCCATCCTCAATCGGCGCACGCGTCAGCTTCGCTCTCGCTCTATCACAGAGGTCTTAATTCAGTGGCACGGCATGCAACCAGAGGACGCTACATGGGAACCACTCCTTCAGATTCAACAACAATTTCCACATCTAAAGCTTTGAGGACAAAGCTTTTTTTTCAAGGGGGAGGGGATGTTAGGAACCCATGTCTTTACCTTGTTAGTATGTTGTTATTGGACGCATATGCTTTGTAAGTCGTCCCGTAGTATTTGTTAATCAATAGTTGTGTTATTGTTGTTGGCGCATATGCTTTGTAAGTCGCCCGTAGTATTGTTGATCCATAGTTTGTAACGGCCCATGGTTTCGACCCATAGTATTGGCGCCTAGAATTAGTATATAAGTGGGTATTGAGACCTATGAAGGCAGCGTGAAGTTATTTGTATTGAGCTTGCTCAAAGGAGGTTGCCCCCTCGAAGTGGCCTGTGATCAATACAAAAGTGATTCTGAGTTCTGTCATTTCTGTTATTTCGCGCATTCTTGTTAATTAATTGTTGCAGGTGCTTCACACAAAACCAAGCCAACAAGAGCTGAGGCTGGAAAGCTTGATTATAAGCCCCCATAAAATGTTGGTTCAACGGAACCAAATTATAAGATGGACCAAAAGCTTGACCATAAGGATTAAACTATTGATAATGAGGACCTGACGGACCATAAGCTTGACCATGGCCATAGTATTGATAACCTCCTCCTGCCTGACCCATTTGAGAATAAGCAGGTATATAAATGCTTTGGGCACCATATTGGGATGGTGGGTTGTACTGGTGGCCAGCACCGACTGTGTTGTAGTAAGGGTTTCCACCATGAGTATGGGGCCTATACATACTATTCATAGCGAGAACCGTGTTGTAATGACCATAATGGTATGGTATGTTGCCACCCCCAACATTAGGATTATCTTGAGTAGTCGTGTGGTGACCAGAAGCATGAGATGTTATTCCCAACCCCAACATTGGTGTTACTAGTAGCAAGCATGGTGGTGTTATGTCCATGTGGATAGGATACATTCCCACCTCCTACATTGGCATTACTAGTAACGGCAGTGGACGCAAAAGTATGCGGTATATGTCCACCTCTGTGGTTAGGAGGTGTTTGTGCCAGAAATTGTTTCTAAGGCTAAAGAAACAAGCTAACACAATCTCAAGAATAAAACTCAATAAATAAAGCAAAGTTTAGGGTTTTTTGTATGATTTTAATGGTTATAAACTTTGAGGACAGTCAGGGAATACATTCAAAAGAAAAGTAAAAACTGATTCATAAACAGAAACTGATAAAGATGTGTAACATATCACATGAGATCCCACAGAAAGAATGTGCTGAGGTTCATACATAAAGGATAAGCATCACCAGAAAATACACATTAACTAGTAATGAATTTACCATTTAAGAAGCTAACAAGCTCAATAACAAAGCCAATCACAAACAAATTGGAGGGGAAAAAGTCATACATTTCATTATTTCATCAGCTAATGCTCATAAGAGTCACAGTACTTATCTCTTGAACAAGTCTGAAGATACAATATAGTCTGCAGACCTCCTGATGCTCCCCCAAAAATCAGAACCCATCCAATGACTTCCTCACATGTCTAAATACTATGCTTTACAAAATCAGTTAGGTCTCTAACCCTAACTATCTTCCAGCTATTCGATGAGGTCCAGTTAATGCAGAATATTTACAAAATTAATAAAATATGCTAAAAATAGCACATCATTAACATATCAGTTTGCTAATTAATGACAACTAGCTGAAAACACAACTGTTTTATAGGTCTTTTTCCACCTTAGCTAGGAGAGAGATACCATCTTAAGTTTGGTCTTTCTTCTTAGCCTTCTTTTGCTCCTGCTCCATGTCATTAATCTTTTTTATGAGCTCCTTGTTTTTCTGCTGCAATTCCTGGACTGTCTTTTCCAATTGGGTGCAATGACTGTCAGCAGCTCTTTTCCTTTTAAGTGCTTCTTTTGCATTAGCTACTAGTTCCTGAAAATTATCATTTATATCTTGGAGATCTTCCCTTAACCTTCTATTGGCCATCATCAAACCATCGTTGACCTCCTGCATATAATTCATCTGGTGTTTGTATTGCTTGACAGTCTTCTGCAAATTTTCCCTGTCAGAATCAGCTAATTTATCCATTGCAGAATCTTGATCTTCATCGGGTTTCCAAGGAATGTCAAGCTTCTTGAAGATTTCTGTCTCTTCCATCAACAGCTTCGTAGAAGTGTCCTCAATGCTGGGCTTTGGACTTTCTTCACCTGTTGCTTCCACTGAATGAATTTCTTCTTTTAAACATGGCTGCAATTTATCTACTTCTGGTTTATCATCATCCATGGATACTTCATCTAAGACAGTCACCTCATTTGTATTTAATTTAGGATTTAGCAACTTCTTCATATTTAATCTCAATTTGTTCTTTGACCTAGTTTTAGGTCTCCAAAATGCTATTGCCTCTCCCATCATCTTCAATTCTTTCCCTTGGTACTGAATTGCAGCCAATTCTACTACTTCCAGCTTGTTCCTTTTCTTGTTAGGCCTTGTGGTTTTGCTCTCTGAAGTCTGCATTTCTTCTATTTCAGCTTTGACTTCTATTTTGGAGATAGGATGTTCTTCTTCCAATAGATATCCCTCATCATCTGAGAGAATGGTGACGGGGCTTCTTGGATGAGTGTGAATCTCTTCTTTAGGTACAGTAACCATCTTAACATCAACCTTTTTCTCCTCTTGAGGCTCTGCTACAGGTGCTAGATTCTTTTCAGGCAGTTCCTTCTTATCTTCAAACAGTGTGAACTTGCTTTTGGGGCTGGCTAAGAATGTCTTTTGTTCATTGTCTTCCTCCACAAGCTTTGCTGATTCTTCAATTTTGATCTTTCCTTTATCTTCTAGTTTGGGCTTATGACCTAATTTTCTGAGTAAGACTTTGCCCTTATCTGCTTGTCTTTTAGATTTTTGATCTTCAAAACCAGACCAAAAAACAAAGAAGTCCCAGGTCTTTCCTTCATGTTGCAAGGCAGTACTAACAATCAACTTGATTAATCCATGCTGAAAGATGGATTGAGAGGAGTGATCTACTGGCCCTTTCACCTTGTTGGACATTTTCTACAAACTTTTAAGGAAGAAGAATAGCAGGTTCATCTTGGATATTCCCAACATGTGTTGAAGAAATCTAAAATGATACTTGTATATGAAGGCATACATGCCCTCACAGGTAACATAACTCTGCAATATTCTAATTGGTTCAACCCATTCTTTTTTAACATTTTGGATTAGGACACCTTTATTCCAATCAGGTATGATATTGGGTAAGAGGTATCTCTGTGGATCAAAATCAAAGGGCAGCTTCTTAAACCAATGTTCACCTTCATCTTTAATTCCTGTGGCTTCTGAAATCAATTTAACTGTCAGCTTGAATTTCAGGGTATCAAAAACCACCATATCATTCTTGAAACCCTGGGCAAACCTGCAGGATACCTTTGCATTATATCCATCAATTTTTCTGAAAAATTCCATCTAGCCAGCTTGTTTGAATAGCTCCACACACTTAGACAGTTTTTCAACCCATTCTACATCTGTTGGTTCAGCTCTATTTATTTTGCCACTCCTGCCCATTATGCTTCAATCACTGCAAATTGAATATATACTATTGTATTGTTTGTGAACAGGAGCTGAATTTTGGAAGTTAACAACACTATTGAATGTACAGGCTATTCATAGCACTGACAGGGTTAAATTTCATAAAAACGAAACTGTTATCCTTAACCCTCCTTCAATCTAGCATTGCTGCTTATCAACAAATAGCTATTTCTCTGGTTAAAATTGCGTTTAAAAGCACAATTTTACCTAACCTTTGATTAATTTGAACAGAGTAAGCTGACACGAAAAAGCCCCAAATTTGCTGTTATATGGGTTTTTAAGAATACCTGTAAATTGCTCCACTGTGGTTGTTTGAAATCACGACCAACACTGTCAGATGAGTCAGCTTTGTTGTACAGATGTCTAACAATCTTCAATTTAGCTGTTAACCATGGAATTAGGAAGCCCTAATTTCCCGTGAAGCCCTCAACGCCTCTTACTTGTCCAGTTGGCAGCAATGCTCAGTTTTTTAAATGGCTATGGTTATCTCATTAAGTCCTCTGTGTTTGAATAAGCTTGTAGATAACAACTTCATGCCACATTACCTGAAACCGTGTGGATATCTGTCAAACTGAACTACAATTGTGATGATGATGAGCACGATTTTTCTCACGACGTGCAAGCATTTGAAATCATGATGTCTTCTGCATCAACACGTCATGAATCCTCTAAAACACATAATGAATCATTCATTAGCCCGAGCGTGCCAAAAGTTGCTGGAAAATCGGAAGAATCTGGGATCATGATATTCTTGTAGCGCTTCTTTGATGAATTTCGGCTCCAACGCTACAAGAAAAACTTCAACACTGTTTTGTTGCTTTTAAACAACTTTATATCATTTTGCATGGGATCTTGAGGCTATCAGGGTTAGACTTGTAAATGTCCTCACTTAGAATAAGATTTATGAGCTTCTTATTTGATATAATGAACTTTTAAAACCTCTCATCAAAAACAAATATAAAGCTTTAAAATCTAAAAACTCAAAAGCAAGCCCAAAATCTTATATAAAGCCTAAGGAAAACTTACTAAGGAGGAAAAAATCAAGTTAAAGAAAATAAATAACTTAAAATAAAGTGCAAATCAAACCAAATTTTGAAAAACAAGATACTATCAAACCAAAATTTGAAAAAACAAGATACTAACTTAACAGGAGGAGCATTAACATTTGCGAAAGTAGTCCTGGGTTGTCAAGTAGCAGCATGTGTATTAGGTGGTGGAAGGCAAGTCATGTTTCGAACAGTATTCCTATTAGGTTGGGTAGTCCTAGGAGGTGGTGTTCTTCCAACATTAGCATTGTTAGGAGGAATCTGACCGGTCCCCATACTATGTGTGTGAGTGGACAATGTAGTGCCCCCAGTGAGGGTAGTGCCCCCATTGGGTATAGTATGGCTAAAACCATGACTAGTGCCAGCGTGATTACCAAACGTAGTGGAAGGATCAACTGTACTATAATTAGGCATGCCAAAAGAGAGTGCGGTTGGGTTGACCATAGGACCAGTGTCGTCATGTAATTCTGGCATCTCGTGTCTATAATTGCGTGGAAACGAAGGAACGAATGTGTCATCCTGATCTTTGTCATTGGGTAAGGTTGGCATCCCATAAAGATAATTATCTGGATTAAAAGGATCGAACGGTTCGTGTTCAAGGGGATTCGTCCAAACTGAACCAGGTTGAGTCTCAGGTGGATCACCCCCCCACGCCTCATGAGGAGTAGGGGAGTCTGCAGTGTGCTCGACTCTACTTGATGCAGTCGTAGGTATTTCTTCAGTATCAAAATGTGTAGTAGTCATGACATCTTGGACGTCTGTCTCGTAAGAATCCAAAGACTCAGAGGGAGCCCGCTGGTGTCCCCTAGCAACACAGCGTGAAAGCTCGGTAGGTTCTAAACCAGCCAACTGACGAGATCGGTGGAGAGTAGGACTCTGTACCACAATATCTCTGGAGAGAATATAGAATCAAAACCTCCCCTAAAGGCCAACTATCGATCAAAAATAGTAAATCAAAAGCACACACCCAGAGAAACTACAGCCAAGAGCAGACAAACAAAGTGGCTAAATGAGCTCCCAACACTAGAGCTGGTGTGTCTCGCCTATGAGAGGCTTGAGACTCCCAAACTATAGTTGGAGGTAACAGAATCAGTTATAATAGCCCCCAGACTTAACTGCATGCAAAGGGTCAAGTCCCTAAACAATGGAAACGGTGTTGTCTGACCCCTATCTGACTCAGGACACAAACAACATAACCACTGCAAGTACCCTATGCGATACCTAGGTAAGGAAACTATGGTCACTGCAATATAACCAATGCTTAGGGGAACAGTCGCAGGTGGGATCCGTCGTATGGACAGGGTAGCTAAGCATGAAGCATAAGACGACGAACCTCTGGTACCCCCAGATACGAACAAACCCTGGAAATATCTCCCACGTTCAGTCGGTATCAGAGGGATATCTCTTCAACCAACCTCCCATGACCTCGTGCTTAACTCTAGCTTGAGTAGAGCTTCCTGAGAAAACCGATATATACCATGGATTCCTCCACTCCCTGGTCAGACACCTAATGTTTCGTCTAGTAGTCTTGGATTGTTAACTCACAATGATCTATTCCAAGACTCTAAACCTATGCTAGTTGGTTTACCCTATAAATAAAATCGGTCTAATCAATTTTAAGATTAAGCATTAATTTTAATGGCTGTGATTACTCAAGGGATATGATCGTGAAACTAGTGATGTGTAAGACTCAATAGTATGCAAAATTGTCAAATCCTAGACTCATCTATCCAATGAATACAATGCCACTAACATGCACAATCAAACCAACGATTTCGAAATAAATATGCAATCCTTTTATATTTTTCAATGCACAATCAGAATCTAAATGAAGGCAGAAAGCACTCAATGCAAGATGCAATACATAAAAGCAAAAAAAAAAATGTATTTTCTCTTATAAACAAAAGGAAAATGCAAAGCTATGTGTATTTTTGTATTTTTCAATATATGGAAATGAAAAATGCAAGCAAAATCCTACTATCTAGTCACTGATATGCCAAGGAGATCACTATGACAACCTAGCAATGTTAAATTTTTAGAATTTATCTCAATCTGATCTAGGATCTTAACTGAGAGAACAACATGTACAGCAAATCTACAGCATATCAATCATGGACACAATAATGCAATCACACAAGAGACACACAGTTTACTTGGGGAAAACCTTAAAGGTGAAAAACCCCAATAACTTCCTCAGAGATAGATAGAGCAATGATACAACCAGAATACAAGAGATAGTCTTCTCCTAGCAGCAGAGTCTCCTCTTCATAAGTGCGCCACTTTTCAAATGAGAGAAGTGAGTGAATGAATGATCAAATAGAGATCTCCCGATCTCTATTTATACTTGTCCTGTCCTGCCCAATAAACTAATGGGGCCTACATGTCTAGCTTAACCCATGGTTAACTTAATCCGGGCCGACCCCACACTTGGTGGTCTAATAACCCTTTGACCCACATGGCCAACCCCCAATAGGGTGGTCTAACAACCCTTCAACCCACATGACTTATACAAGGTCGACCCCAACAAGGTGGTCTAATAACCCATCAAGTATAAGTTACGACACTTACAATATAAATGATGACACTTCCATATAGAGGAATAATAACATCTCTATAGGAATACAAACACTTCCGTATAGAGGAATAATACCATCTCTATAGTAGTACAAAATACATATATGAAATACATGGGTGAAATACATTCCGAAGTTACATATACATCAACACTCCCCACTCCCTCTTAACTAGGAAGGTATTTCTCGACACAAATCTGCTAGCACAAGTCTTCTTCTATAGATCATCACCAGCGAATCATCGTCATCATCACTGCTGCTGCTATCTCAATCAATCTCTGAATCTACTCATCATATGAAGTTCTACAGAGCCAGTCCTTTTTCATACTGGATGTAGGCCCACCACCTGCAGGTCTTCATCATCACTGGCCATACTTTGGAATCTCAGGACTTATTACGTGCGTCACAAAACCTTGCAAGAGCATCTAGGCTGTTATGAGCACACAGCTCTACCTGTCAGATCTCCCAGGGACATATTATATGTGACTGTCACAAAACCTTAAAAGAGTCTCTTGACTAGCAAGAACCCTAAAGAGCATCTGAGACCTTTTTCATCTTATCTAGATCTCCAGGACTTATTACATGTGACACCTACCACAAAACCTTACAAGAGCATCCGAGGAATTATTACAAGCACATAGCCCAACCTATTGGATCTCCCAGGGCCATATTACATGTGGTCATGGAAAAACCTTGCAAGAGAATCCCAGGACTTATTATGAGCACACAGCTCAACCTATTGGATCTCCCAGGGCCGAATTATATGCCATAGGACGAAACCTCAAAAGAGCATCTGCCAGATATCCTAGGGCCAATTATATGCCATAGGGAAAACCTTGCAAGACTATTTGTAGATCTCCCAGGGCCAAATTATATGTCCTTACAAAGAAAAACCTCGAAAGAGCATTTGCCAAATATCCTAGGGCCACATTACATGCCATAGGAAAAACCTTGCAAGACTATCTGCAAACCTCCCGGGGCCAAATTATATGCTTATTTGCACAACCTGTTCCACAGCCACAAAGTATCAACTTGATACTCACCATACATCATCCTGATGTACACATGATCATCTTGATCATCAACACTGCATCGTCTTGATGCATGTCATCTGGAGCAACATTTTGAAGCTCGTCATCATGATCATCCTGATCATACAATGCATCCACCTGATGCATACACAGTATCTGCCTGATACATATCATCATCCATGATCTACCTGATCATACAATGTATCCACCTAAACATCTACAAATACCTGATCATACCTGATATATATCAACATACATGATCTACTTGATCATACAATGTATCCACCTAATACATACACAGATACATAGTCCAAGCATCCAACATGATGCATATACATATACATGATCCACCTGATCATATCCAGCATCCAACATGATGCGTACATACATACATATAAATATCCAACTTATCATATCCAGCATCCAACATGATGCATACATACAGAGCAGTAACTAGAGCATCGTCCTCTTCAGATCATCTCATCGTCCATGAAGCACATCCCAGATGTACATCATCCAACACTTACACCACCAACATGGGAGAACACATCTACCACCATTCAGGGAAGGCTCTAGCCCTTAGGTTTTCACCATGGGAGAACACATCTACCACCATGTGAAAAATGGCTTCAACCCTTACATCTACACCATGGGAGAGCACATCTACCACCATGTGAGAATGGCTCAGCAATTACATCACGACCATGGGAGAACACATCAACCATGTAAGAAAATCTCATGTGCATCTCCATCTTCCGGACTCATCATTTCCCTTTCAAAAGAACCTCAATCTGAAGTGCACCAAGCCTCTCTCTGAAGTACTCAAACCGCACTCTGGCCAACGGCTTGGTCAATACATATGCAACCTGCTCATTTGTCGCAACATACTCTACTTCAGCTATACTCAGTGATACATAGGACTACTTCCTACTAAACCAAGAGATCACACCTGATCCCATACTGAAGCAGCACCCAGGAGTGCTCTTCTTATCTGTAGCACTGCATGACCAATCTGAATCAACATAACCCTATAGGTTAAACTTTTGATTCCCATCATACTTGAGCCCATAATCAACTGTACCCTTCTGGTACCTAAGAATATGCTTTATAGCAACAAGGTGAACACTCCTCGAATCCGTCAAGAACTGGCTCAATGTGTTCAAAGCAAATATCTGATCTCGTGTTCGTCAGGTACATCGAGGACCCAATCATCTGACGATATATAGTGACATCAACTAGCTCAGATAAAGCATCACACAGAAGCTTCAGGTTCGATGCCATAGGTGTGGCCATGTCCTTGCAGTCCATCATCCCGAACCTCTTCAGGATCATTACTGCATACTTCCCTTGTCCAAGGAAGATTCCATCTGCACTCTGCCACACCTCCATGCCAAAAACAAATAGTGCATCATCCCCAAGTTCTTCATCTCAAACTTGGTAGAAAGCTTCCACTGCGTGTCGGCAATCATCTCCTGTTACAAACAGGTCATCCACATACAGGAGTAGAATCACAGGATTCCCTTCCTCAACCTTGTAGTAAAGGTTGGAATCCGCTTTACTCTTGGTAAAGCCCAAACTGGATAGAAGGCTGTTTATCCTACCATACCAATTTCTGCACATATATGACTCCCTGTCATGTATCTCAGAACCAAGTGGCTCCTCCACATACACTTCTTCTTCAACTACACCATTCAAGAAAGTTGTCTTGAAATCCATCTGGTGTATCTTCCATTTCATCACTGCAGCTAGAGCAAGTACGGATCTAATGGAAGTGTATCTGGATACAGGAGCAAAAGTCTCTATCCTACCATCTGTAGCATGCTTAATCTTGTAGATCCTCATGGAAGTCACTACAGACTCCCCTTCAGGTCTTGGGACTGCATCCCAAACATATTCATGATCGACTGGTACTCCTCGATCATGGCATTCTTCCCAGATCCTAGGAACTTCAATATCTTCAATATTTTCAATATATAACATTGTTGCTAAACAAATGTTGTAGTCCTTCTTTTTTAGGTGATGGTATACAATCTTTCCTACATAACAAGTTAAATTGCATGATTAGAAAACATCTCATAGTTTTCAGAACAAATTCTTACACATAAAGAAATATGTCATACAGTCATGCAATTATCTTAGCCAATGCTTCAATACAACATTGATCCATATCCCGTAACTTTCTAGATGCCTTCCAATCTCTACCAGAACATTGTTAAGAGTGTGCACAACTCCCAACATGTCAGTAAAGAGGTTTCATTCTAGATAAGTAGCAATGGAATGTTGTACAGTTCCATATGCCACTTACCCATGTATATTAGTAGTATACTTGTTCATCAATGCAACTATTCTAATATGCATAATACACAACCTAATTCTAGGAACATGAGTATATACATTATTGAACAGTATCCTTTAAACAATAAAATATGCAAGGAATGATAATTCAAATACTTATCTTTGTTTGTTTGTTGGGTTGAATCCCTCTCAGTCTTTGCTTCTTTTCTGCAACTCCATTCTGATGTGAGAAGTGGTCAACTACCTCTGAATATCTACATCCTTGCAGAAACTACTGAAGTGTGCTCCTTCTTGATCTTTGCTTCCTTGCAGGAACAACTGGAGTGTTCTCCCTCTTGATCTTTGCTTCCTTGCAGGAACAACTGGAGTGTGCTCCCTCTTGATCTTTGCTTCCTGGATTACCTGTCCTTGAACTTATATCCATCCTTAATCACTATGCATGCTTATTAGTATCATCATTGTGTTATCCTCGAGGTCTCATACATAATCACACATTCATTAGTATATTCTTAATACTATCAAAACACAATAATATTAAACATGTATAGTCATGATCATTTCAAACAAAGATAATAAACATTAGTATTCAAGGTTTCAGGGAAGTCTTCTTTTATTCATGCATATTCTTATTTGATCATAGGTTAGTTAAATCATCAATCAAGATAAGAGACGTAAAATTCATAAACCCTTGATTACTTACATTTCTAAATTTATGAATAAACATAACCAATCATACCAAGTATACTTATATAAGGGATCCTAACACAAGGTAGGATTCTAACTTGATATAGGAAAAACATACCTGGATTGGTATGTTAGCTAGTTATGTCTAACATACCCACATGATGTCTTCTTGTTCTCTTCAATGACTTGTGCTAGTAACTCGCATATCTCATAGGTTAACCATTATAGAACCAAGTTATACATACCTCGCAAATAGATCTTCTAAGTGATTCATGACAATGGATGAATCTTTGTCTTCATGTCATCATGATCATATGTTCTTGAACTAGAACATGATTTGTCTTTCTTGGTGTACCTTTCATGTTAGCGGACAACATAAACCTCATACAACACCATAATGCATTAGTACAATCATGAGTGTCAACACCCTAATGAATGCATTCATAATTTTTTTAAGGTGATAGGACAAGTCTAAAATCAAGATTGTTCTAATCGTAATAAAATGAAGACAAACATATCATAAACTTAATCATGAACAAATCTCGAGACATACCTGGATGAGTCATACCTGTCGAGATTGCTTGTAATCTTCTTATGTAAGGCCTTAGCCTCATCTCCCTTTGAAATGGGAACTTCTTCACTTATGCAGGTGACCAACCCAATCTCTTCTAGGATTAACCCAATCCACTTGATTTGCAGGAACTGGATCTGGAGCTGGATTAGGGTTTGTCAAAGAAACCCTAAAAATTCAAACTTTGAATTTCAAACTTCCGAAAGGATAGAAATATGCGCCTTGATGAGCTGATCAAGCTGGTATACTCATAATTTGAAAACTGCAAAGTTTCACCCCTCAAATTTTCCTTTGACACTTCCGGATTCACTGGACATGACCCTGAACTGGGGTTTGATGAAGCCCACTCTTCTGCCCAATCAAAAGGTTTGATCCAAATCTCTAAGCTTCTATTTTTCTTAGGACCTTCCATCCGTGGTCACAGATTTCAAAAATTCCCATTTTTACAGAAGCCCTAATTTTCCACTTTTCCAATCAAAGTCTCAAACTAGGGTCTGATCAAGCCCGGTCTTTTTCCCAACCAAAAATTCTGATCTTGGTCTCTAAATTTCTATTTTTATGAGTAGCATTCATCCATAGTATTCGATTACAAAAATTTCAACTTTCTCCAAAACCCTAAATTCTGGAAGCCATGAATGAAGGTGCTCAAAAATAATTCTGTTTTGACAGAAATATGTACTTGATTGCTTCTGGTGTAACTCCGCACATTTTGATCCCCAGGGTCTAAAAACATTTTTTGCAGTATCCTAACCTGTCATATTTCTATCCCGATAGGTATGACCTCAATTGGATTCTCTAAGAGAGAGTTATGCCAAGTGTCGCAACGTGACCTATTTATGGGATAAAACAAGAGAGCTAACGTTTATGGTGTGTCACATGTCACTGGTTCAACTACGACCTCTAAAAAAACATTCTTGAGATAGTAGATTTTGTTTACTACTTGTCACTTTTTACGAAATTTCATTTGGAGCTTCCTAGCCCAAGTTATGACCTTTTTTCCAAGGTCACCTGTTTATGACTAAGATCTGGAAGAGGCAGGAACCCTGTATTGTACAGATCATAAATCACAAAGTACAACGATTTAGAAGTTGTACTTTGGACACAAGGTACATGGGGATCGTATCTTCGACCTGTAAAAGTTTTAGATCTGACAACTTCACCAAAATGTATTTATAGCGAAAGTTCTACGATGACTAGTTTTTGCTATATCAAGCCCTAGCATCGCAAGTGCAACAAGTGTCATACATGCCATACCATGCCTTCTTTCAGGCTAGCTCTGATACCATGTTAAATTTTCAGAATTTACTTCAATCTGATCTAGGATCTTAACTGATAGAACAACATGTACAACAAATCTACAGCATATCAATCATGGACACAATAATGCAAGCACACAAGAGACATGGAGTTTACTTGGGAAAAACCATAAAGGTGAAAAACCCTAATAACTTCCTCAGAGATAGATAGAGCAATGATACAACTAGAATACAAGAGATAGTCTTCTCCTAGCAGCAGAGCCTCCTCCTCATAAGTGCACCACTTTCCGAATGAGAGAAGTTTGTGAATGAATGATCAAATAGAGATCTCCCGATCTCTATTTATACTTCTCCTGTCCTGCCCAATAAACTAATGGGGCCTACATGTCTAGCTTAACCCATGGTTAACTTAATCTGGGTCGACCCCACACTTGGTGGTCTAATAACCCTTTGACCCACATGGCCGACCCCTAATAGGGTGGTCTAATAACCCTTCGACCCACATGACTTATACAGGGCCGACCCCAACAAGGTGGTCTAATAACCCATCAAGTATAAGTTACGACACTTACAATATAAATGACAACACTTCCGTATAGAGGAATAATAACATCTCTATAGGAATACAAACACTTCTATATAGAGGAATAATACCATCTCTATAGGAGTACAAAATACATATATGAAATACATGGGTGAAATACATTCCGAAGTTACATATACATCAACAAGCAGATACCAAATAGTAAGACTCAGCCAACAGAATGAGCTCAAAAGGAAAAAACCAACAAGGCTAAGTCCAAAGATGGGTAAAAAGTCAACAAGGCTCAACCAAGAGAAAATAAGAGTTCTGGTCACAACCAAGGCATGAAACAGTCAAGAAACAGGCCAACAAAGACTCAAGATCAACCAAAACCAACCCAACAACAACCAAAGGTCATAAAACAACCAAAGCCAGAGTTACACGCTACTGTCGAAGGAATACCTGCGAGTACCTGCGAGCAGCATAGTAAATAGAGGTGGGTATACACGGGAAAAGCTAAGCTAGCCCGCGAGTAGGGAAAAGAAAATTGGAAAATAAAGAGTCCAATGGCTCAGAAAAAGCAATTTTTCTATAGTGTATCTCAACGACAATTAAGTGACACAGAGCTTCGACAAACAACAACTCTAATTAAGGAATAATGCTCAAAAATCCCCAAACATGGATGTTTTCCCCAGCGGAGTCGCCATTTCCATGTTGGAGAAAACTCACTATGGCTTGGGGTAGACAACAACAAACAGATGACTACCAGAAATCAACTCAATTCTCAGAACTACGCTATTATAAATGACGATGCTAAGATAATGGAGAATGTAACCAACCTCAATCCAAACGTTTTATGTAGATCCCCGTTGGAGCTTTTCAATCCATGCACTCGAATCTACAAATTAGTCTTGATAGCCAATATACAACAATTACATATAATATATAAATGGCATTAACATCATCAATAGCAATGGCCCATGATATAACAATTAAATGCAACCCAATGTAAGATAAATAACATTTACAACATTAATGGACGAGAATATGAGTATTTCTATTACTAAACAAGAAGAAGTACAATGTGATACGACCTCTTGTCAGCAACCAATATGAACCAAGATCTAGATCAATCCACTTGTGCCTCCACCACTTCAATCCTCCATGAATGGAAAACCCAAACTATGGTTGGAGTTTAGAAGGTGAACATAAATGGTTCACAACTACAAGGATCAATGAGTGTAGACTCAAGATAGGGAAAAAATCCACTAGAGTTCTCTTGCTCTTATTTCTCCTCCCATCCATAAGTCATATGTACTCAATACATAGTCCTCTCAAAGGTAAGTGAAAGGACACATCAAGGCATTTATTGGGTAGATGGGGGAGTCAAAGGTCACCCAATAACCGCTTTTTGGGAGTAAAAAGTAATAAACTAGTGATTTTTACCATTTTACATGCTACGCATGAGCTATAGTGATGCAACTCGCGAGTACGCTGGCTATAGTGATGCAGCTACCATACAAGGGAAAAAATAGGGGAAAATAGTGTTTGAAGGATATAAAATGGTTATGATTCAGTGGAACGGATCTTCTAGGCCAAAGAGTGCTGATTCTCACAAGGTGGAAGATTACGTTGTAACAACCCATCAGTTTGGCTCTCTCACGAGTGGGGAGCTGGATGGGTGTTTTTCCCCATCGAAATTATGTGTTTTCCTTCATTCTTAGCTGAGATAAGGGCATTTTTGTGTTATATACTAGTGGGGAAGAAGGGGAATCGAACTGGGGTTCCATAGAGACTATTTGGGCCACTAAATGCTCAGTAGTTGGTGGAGAAATCATTTTCCTCCCTGTGATTTTTTTTCCCATCCCACAACCCATTTTTGGATGGAAACAATTTGGGGGAAACCCATGGCCATCTGTTTGTAATCCCATTGTTAAACATGTGTATCCATGCCCAATGATTATGCTTGTTGTGTTAGAAAAGATTATGTTGGGGTATGGGTTATGGGTATCTATTGCTTTGGCTTGAGCTTGAATGCAATTATCCAGAAATGAAGAGGGTCCAGATTTAGCCTGATAAACCCAGTTGTGGACTGGCTTGGCTTAGATGCATTGAGTTTTTGGCTATGTACGAGCTTAAATGTCCCCTTTTCCTTGTAGAAATCATTCCTAGCTCGGGGGTGGTATCTGAGTGCTGAAAGAATACAGGTTGGGCAGAGACCTACGGTTGGGTGGAACGTTGCAGCGACATAGCTATTTGCTTGGGGAAAATTGCACAATGAAGATGAGTATATTATTTATGTGTATTCACTTCTACAATGTTTTAAATTTGATGATCGTGCTGATATGTTGTATGCATGGGAAATGTGTGTGGATGGGGTTTTATTTTGCTGTGCATATTTGCTTGATTTTCATCTGCACACTTTAGATTTTAATTATATGAATCTAATGAATGGGATGAGTTTATGTGAAAGCCCATATTTTGGTATCATGTTCCCTTCCTTGCGTTGGATCAATGGGAGGGGACATTACAGATGGCTCATATGGATTCAATCTTTGTTTTTCCAAATCAACCACCCAGAAGCTTAGCTCCCTCTTGCTCTTATCTCCAAGAACCTATTGCTCATTCTGGATTATTTGAAGAAGGATTTGGAGTGCCTCTTGGATTCCTTGATGCACTTGGATCCAATCCTTTGCTACTTGTGCATTACCCTCCTCATAAATCTGATCCATATATATGTGAGTTTCATACCAATACCAAGGTTGGAATAAAGACATTCCATTGGACACGTGGGAAGGGATGTAGGAGTAAAATTTTCCCAACTTAATTACTTTCTTTTTCCATTCAATAATGGCCCCAAACTGCTCCATATGTGTCTTGGTACCATCTTTCTCATTTTCATGGCCAATATGCAAGATCCCCATCATTCCAAATTTGTATTTCGACAACTTTGCGTGTAAATTTGTCCATGTCAAAAGGGTTAGCATAGTTCCCAAATGGTGCATGCATTCTTTCCATATCTTGCTACAAATCAAAATGTGATAAGAAAGAACTAGTACATAATTACAAAACTGATTACCAAACTCCTCGTTCCTGCAAGAGTGGAGTGTAAATGGTGCATTATCCATTTCAATGACCATGGATAATATTCCATAGTGACTGCACCGACAAAATCTAGTTGCCTCCTGCAAAACTTCTCTCTTCAAGCTAAACTAGTGATGGCCAACGTGGGAATCAAACTTGGGGAGGTGCTTGTCCTTATGAATTCCATTCCTTCCCTTTTTCACATTGATTTTGGATGAAATTGGACTCACATGGAACCTTTTGAATATTGGTTCAAGGAATTCTTGAATGTTCCTTTCATTTTCTCCTTTGCACCTATTCATATGTTTGCAAGGTTGAGTAATATTTTGTGGAGATTCTACTCTCATTTTAAGAGAGGAATCAATTAATAGAAAATCATGGACATCCCCCATATGTTCCTTCATGCAAATTGACTTTGGCACCCAATGGATAAATTCTTCCCTTATCACCAATTGTTTCACTTGGATCAGGCCCTTTTGAGACTCATATGCAACATTGCCATTGGAAAACTCTACTACTGAATGACTTCCCCAAACAATTGAATCTTTCAAAGAAATGAAAACATATTTCACTACATTATACATACATGATCAGCCTTATAGATTTTAAATTTAATTACAATTCTTGGTTTCCAATCATTATGCTCCTTTGGTTCCATGCAATGCACCCAACTATTGGGATCTACCTTTACCCCATACTCGTTCTCCACCAAGTGTTGTCTAGATTTGTCCATGGTATTCATGATGGTTTGGATGGTTATTTCATATATGGAATGAGTTCTCCCATGTGGCTTCAATTTTATTCTTCCCAAAGTAGTGAGATGCTTTGAAATTTGGATCATGTTTTGTGGTTTTCCCGCCTTCAACTTAATCTTGTGCTTCTCTCTTTTATCCGGTGGTATGCCAGGTGGAAGGTATTCATGAACCCTCTCATGTTGTTGTATTCAATTCCATATGACCTCAATATTATTTAAGTAGTCCATACTTGTGCCTTGAATGGTGGTGAGGCCCTCAGTAGCCCTCACAATGTCTCCATGCTTCACTATGAATATCATGCCAAGAGATAACTCCTCATCTGGTATGTGATTTTTTCTCCAAGGTATGAATGGAAATGTATGGAAAGCATCATATTGCATCCATAGATTCCTTGGATGCTACTCATTGAACATAACAAACTCAAATGCAACAATAGATCCATCACTAATGTAAAAATAACTCTTACCAATGTGAGCTAGTATTGCACAATATTGGGTCTCCATCTTGATGATGTAGCTATCCATCCAATTCAATTATGAATAGGATTATTTTATTGCTGATCCAAATTGGATGTAATCAGACACCTTCATCATGGCTAAGTCTTTCTTACATGAAAGAGGCTCATAATATCTCTGGAGTGAAATAGGTTCTTGGTAATCATCCTGCAAGTCAATGCTTTCTTCAAGCACTTGTAAATCTGAAGACTCCTCATGTTTACCTCGGACATGATGTTGCTCCAAAATGTCATGTGCACTATTATCCACACACATATGATCGCATGTGTGCTCATGCAACTCTTGAGAGTCATGCAAACTCTCTTATAAAAATTCAACCTTCTCAAAAATTTGGATCTCAACACTAGAAGGATATTTTCCGCCAACCTTCTCATGGGAAGTGGTTTCCATATCAATATGAAACAAACAAATTTGATGAATGAAAAAATCAGAATGGTGTTAATACTTTTGTGACACCTCTATCTCTTCATGATATGGAGTGGTGATGGCACACTCCTCCACCAAATATCCAAGTTCACTCTCAACTAGAGTGTGGTTGTCTTTTTCTCCATAATAATGTTCTAAGAATCCTTGAATGGTTGATATTTTCTCTTCAATATGCCTTGTAGGGATCTCAAACTCACCAACAAAGAAGATTGGGTGTCCATGATTGGATTCAGTCTCAACACTGTGAACAACCTCTTGCATGGTAGTTTGGCCTACCCTCTTATAGTGTTCCTCAATCTCTTTTGTGATTAACTCAGTGGGATATTCTTCATATTCATGCAAGAAGGAATTGCTGCTACCAAAATCAGATTTACCTTTATTCCTTAGCTTGAATTCTTCTTCTTCTTTCTCAATGCATTCATTAGAGGAACCATGGCTCTTCTCTTGGAAGATTGTTGCTCCTCTCCTTTGATGGATGATTGTTACTGTGATTTTTCTCCTTCAAGCTAGCTGATGCATCTTGCTCCTTGGTATCCTTGGTTGTAGCTTGTCTCATGAATCTCCCATAGATATATGGTTTGTTCTTATTGCGAGAATTTGAATTTTTAGTAGACCTTCTTGATTCAATATTGTCTTGACAAACATAGTACTCTATGAAGGACAATCCCTTTCTGCAATCAAAACTCAAATCCATGTAGTCATTAAACATTTTCATAGATTTGATCATCTCATATATATTCCTCCCATCAGAAAAACCAAGGAAAGACATGGTGGTGATTTCTTCCATAAATCAAAGAAGCTTGGCCTTACTGCAAAGATTAACCCAAGCAATTGCTAGTATTGTGGCTGCAAATTCTTCAAATTGAAATCTTACTTTCCACAGGAATAGAGGAAAGTGCTATGATACCACTGTCATATCCCCTAATCTGATCTCATAAGATATCAACTCAATTTCAAACTTTAAAACAGAAAATTTGCAAGCAAAAACTAGTTCTCAAAACTAGTGAAGGAGAAACTAGACTAGGTCACTGATTAACCCACTAGGAGCTTGATAGATGAAAACTTTCGGATATGAAAAATGTATTGGAGAGTGTATAGCAGCAAGGATATCATATTCAAGGAAATATTTTGATTCCTATGCACAATGTACTAGGGACATTTATGCTTTGACTTAGCTACCGCCGAAGTCTCTGCAAGGCTTCCTGGGCACACCAGCATATGAAAAATAAACTTGGTCACTACACTTGAACTCAAACAAAGTGTGGAAACTGGATATTAATCCCTTAATTTGTGACTAGGCAATATTTTCTGAGAATTAGGGAGGATTTGGAAGAGTTTGGGGGAAAAAGGGTAAAGTGCGTTAGGATGGACAACTCAACTAGTCTACTTCCAAGCTCTCCCAAATGTGATATTTTCAATTGCTAGGAACCAAATTCATAAGACAATTTCACATGGAATATTTCAGACAATGAGAGAAGAAGAATTGAGAAGATAAATTGTGGAAGTCACTCTGTATTTTATTCATTAATATGATAAAAATATATAATACACCTTCCATGGAGAAAATCAAATGCCTTGGAGGCAATTTGGAAAGAGCAAAAAGAAAAGACTTAGAAAAGACAAAAAAAACCCTAGGTGGCAAAATCAGTTTCCAAAACTATAGTAGAGGCTCAATAATTGGATAAGTATGGTATGGAAGCTCATGAGCGAGGTAAATAGAATGTATTTATGGCTTTAGGAGAGTATATATGATGTGGAGGTCAAATTGGTCAAGTGGCAAAAGATTATAAGTCAACTAGTTTTACCTTTTCCACTAGAAAGCAGAAAAAATAAGACAAAGCTAACTAAATCAAGAAAGCACCTTCTAAATTGGAAATGGAAAGAAATTAGACAGAATCCAATGAAATATTATCTAGAATCTTCTCTAATGTGCCCTAGTGACTTAGGATGGCAAGTGGTCCACTAAAAGACAAAGCTGGCCTATTTTACCTAGTCAAAACTCTGGAAATTAATCATAGATGATTAATTAATTTATCCTAAGTCTAGAATGGTATAGGTGGGTTTTTTAAATATTCCAACACCCCCCCATAATCCTGACTTTATGTGATGGGAATCAGAAAAATATCAGAAATATAGGGCCCAAGCAACAAGTCTTATGGTCACCCCAATACAAAAATAACTAGTCCATGTAAACCAAGGAAACAAGGAAAACCTCATGGGAACAAAATCCTCCCTCGAAAATGGACATGCTTGATGTCTTCATATTGTCATGTTTCTCATTTGAATGAGTTGAATGAGCTGAATGGGATGCTTCTGAGTAACAGACTTGATGAAGAGATTGTAGATGTCATGATCATGCATCAGTGCATCAATGTTGTGTAGGAAAGAACCATGTGTAGAGGCTCTATGAAGCTCATCTTCTGATGATGGAGAAGCATCAAATGAATTTTTCTTGCTGTTGTAACATATATAATTAGATCTAAAAACATAATCAATGATGGAAATAATATCTATGCATACTGCTTCCCAAGGAGAAACAATGAACTCAACATGATCAATTTCTTATGTAGCTGCAATGTGGTGAACTAGTTCTTGTACCTTATTCTCAAACTGATGTAGAACCTTTCTGATATTGAAAACAAGATCATGCATATCTAAAATATCAGAATGTGAGTCATATGGACCATCAACTAGTAAATATGTGGAGTCTCCATGATCGAACAAAGTTTCAGTAGGAAAAGTGTGAGAAACTAGATCACCGTGGCAGCTGAGCGAGCCTAGAGAGTGTGAGGACTTGAATTTTGAAGCATGAGTGAGGGGGTCAGGTCTAGATGTGTGGAATATCAGTCCAATTATGGCCAAAAACATGGCTTTCCAACCAATGAAATATATGAAAGACAAAATTGCAATAGAGGCAAGTGACACAATGTAGGAAAACATGGAATTGTGTAGTTTCTTAACTGGAGAGCTTGGCTGTTGTAGGGTCTTGTGTGCATCCAATGGTTGGGAAAATGGTTTGGTATATGTAATGACCTAAATATTAGACTATAAATCATCTTCTAAATTAGAATCTAAAATATTTTAATGGAGGTGGAAAGACCTTTTAGAAGACAAGTCAGAAGCTAATAAAAAATGACTAGTTTTGAGAGTAGACTTGGATGAACTGACTGAAGACTGTTCCAAAGAAGAAGTGGAGGTTTTTTATTCTGATATATCAAAATGTGAATCAAAATCAGATACATTAGAATTATATTTCACTCTAAGACTCAAAGCATAATCATGATTACCTTTGGGAGAGGCTTGGAAACGGTGTTCTTGTTTTACAACAAGCTTGCCTTGTTCTTTCTTTGCAAAGTCAGGAACATATATGTTATGCTCTTCAAGCATCTTGGCCATGATGTCCAATTTATTCTTGAAAAGAGATTTCTCAGGATGAGTGCCTTTGCAGCTATAATAACACTTGGGCTTCTCCTTCTTCATTTTCTTGGATTTGGAATCTCCATCAGAATCCTCTTCATCTAACAATATCTTTTGTTTGGATTTGTCATTCTTGAAACTCTTTGCTCCATGAGAAAGAAGTGCAAAGTATTTGGAGGGTGTTAGATAGCTCATTTGTATCAGCTTGTCCTTCTCCTTAGTGAGTGAATCAATGAATGCATACAATCTTGGAATCTTCCAATTAAGAACTGCTAGTCTTGTGGTATGAAAGGTAGACACAGATACTGAATATTCTGAGCTTAGTTTTGACAGAATGGTAAGGATTAATTCTCATCCTTCTTTTCTATGCCACATTGCTTGAGTTGAAGCACTAGGTTCTTGAATTTTGAGATGAAATCCTCCATGGAATTGAAATTACTTGGACTAAGAGAGATCAGCTCAATCTCCAACAAATGACCTCTGAGCTCGTCCTAGTTTCCAAAGAGAGACTCTACCTTTGTCCACACTTGATTTGGAGTGGATAGAGATTCAATATGGAATAGCAGATCTGGAGATACAGAGAGACAAAGTAACCCATAAGATTCATCAAGCCTATTGAACCATTTGGATTTTAATTCAACAGCTCCTGGCTCATTTTCAATCCCCATAGTGACTCTATACAATCCTCTGCTTCGAAGTTGGATGATCAAATGTGCCTTCCAGTCAAAGAAATTGAAGGGAGTGAGAGTCACAGCTTTGGCTTGTTTTTTATCCATACAAGTGCGCTCTTGGTGATAGAAATACCTGGAAAAAAAAATCTTGGAAATTTCTTTGAATCAAGCTAGCTCTGATACCATGTGAGATTTCCAATTGCTAGGAACTATATTCATAAGACAATTTCACATGAAATATTTCAGACATTGAGAGAAGAAGAATTGGGAAGATAAATTATGGAAATCACTCTGTATTTTATTCATCAATATGATAACAATATATAATACACCTTCCATGGAGAAAATTGAATGCCTTGGAGGCAATTTGGAAAGAGCAAAAAGAGAAGGCTTAGAAAAGACAAAAAAAACCCTAGGTGGAAAAAGCAGCTTCCAAAACTGTACTAGAGGCTCACTAATTGGCTAAGTATGGTATGGCAGCTCATGAGTGAGGTAAATAGAATGTATTGGCGGATTTAGGAGAGTATATATTATGTGGAGGTCGAATTGGTCAAGTGGAAAAAGATTCTAAGTCAACTAGCTTTACCTTTTCCACTAGAAAGCAAAAAAAATAGGACAAAGCTAACTAAATCAGGAAAGCACCTTCTAAACTAGAAATGGAAAGAAACCAGAGAGAATCCAATTAAATATTATCCATAATCTTCTCTAAGGTTCCCTAGTGACTTAGGATGGCAAGTGGTCCACTAAAAGACAAAACTAACCTATTTCACCTAGTCAAAACTCAAGAAATTAATCATAAATGATTAATTCATTTATCCTAAGTCTAGAATGGTATAGGTGGCTTTTTTAAATATTCCAACACCGAACAGGCTGAGAGGCATACGAATTCACAAGGAAAGGGTTGGAGTATATCCAGTAGAGTCTTAAGAATCACATATGATCATCATAACAGAAAATTAACTCTCATGAAACTTTTAATAGCAAATATTGTAAGACTAGTTAAGAAATAGAGCCCAAAGAGCTTGTCTTGATAAAACATAATGCAAATAGCCTCTAAGGCTTCCAAATTCCTTTTCTGAAGTACAGTATGGATCAAGAATGAATATAAGAACATAATCAAACCAAAATTAAGAGTATTGAGCGGCAATTGAAGATACTTTAATCTCAGACTTCTCTGAGAGTCTCTAATACATAAAATCCTTACAATACTGAGTGTAGAAGATGTATAAGAAGAGAGAAAGAGAGGATTTCTTCACTAGATCTGCAATAATGATGAACACATATCAGATGGATTCTCATGGAAGGCACATGTTGGAGCATAGGCCACAACTATGGTAAAGCTGCCAAGTTTTGGGAAAAAGCACTAAGTTTGAAGGAAAAGTGCTAATTTTGAGGAAAAGCACCATTTTTAGCAGAAATGAACAGTGCACAGTACGGTGCCAGATGGACGAGCTCACCGCAGAGTGCGGACCAAAAATCATGGAGCTCGCATGCACAAGCCAAAGAAGAGTAAATGTGGCCAAGTAGAAAGCTCAACCACCACAATAAATGAAGCGGCGGAATAGAGGGCTCAACTACCCTCATTAAGGCATAGTACAGGAGTTATGGCTGCTCATACCAAGGGAGAAGCAACAGGCTGAATCATTGAAGGAAAAGGACAAGGAGAAAAGAATGATGAAGCGGCACCCATACCCGCGATCTGCACTGAAAGTCGTGGAGTCTGCAGGGAGCTGCGACCCGACTGCAAGAGGCGTCTAAAGTACACCTAGCCGTGTCAGTGGTAGGGTTTTTGGGGATCACTGTTGGGAAAGGCCCACAGTTTTGTAAAGGTGCGACCCTCAGGGTCACCTATATATATGTGTAATTGTAAAGGGAAAAGGGTTAGAAGGTTAAAGAGTTAGACTTGGATAGCCAGAGAGCTAGAGTCACTGAGTTTACAGATAGTCTAAATGATGTATGAGTCATTGTAATATCTGTAGAAGAAGAGAATAGATCTAAAAGAAGGGCTCCCAGCTGTGTGCATGGAGTTTCCCAGAAATATCTAAGGCTGTAGCTGTGTGCGCAGTAGAACTATGTAATTCTTGTCTCAAGATAATATAAATTACAGTTCCCGTGGACGCGGTTTCCCCCATGAAGTGAATCTCTTAAGTCTCGTTGTTATGGTGATGTTTTACGGGATTGCATTTCTTTTCTTTACTGTCTCTGTTTACATGAATGTTTTGCTATCTTTATGAATAAGTATGTAAAGTGAGTCCTTGAAGCTCCCTTAGAAGTATACTCATGCAGTGTCGAGGGAGTCTGTAAGAACACCATCGCCGCAGCGCCAAAGGAGTGTGTTACTGCGCTGTGGCGTAAGCTAGAGATGATACATAGTGTATCGAGCGTAGCGGGTAGAAGCCTTGTGCACAGATGCGGGGCTACCGTGCAGCTAGGCTGAGACGAGTAAGTTCCAGTGCTGTCGCGCTATATGACCTGTGAAAGAGTAAAACACTCTGTTCAGAGGTTACTGTGTAAGAAGGGAAGAGAGAATATTGTGGACTCCACGCAGCCTAGGTTAAGGAAACTTGATTCCTTAGCCCCCCCATAGCCACTTCGGGTGAGACCTCGGGCTGCTGCGTAGCCCGTTGCTGAAAGGGCCAGTGCGCCAAGGGGTGTTTGTTGCTGCGCCTACTGAAAACCCGGGTCTGTCTAAAAAGAAGCCAACAAATGGTTCCATTTCCTTGAGACTTGTTATTCCGGCAACGTGCGATATTGATGCGAAACCTAGAGAAAAAGGGGCCAACAAATGGTTCCGTTGCCTTGAGACTTGTTATTCCGGCGACGTGCAAGATTGATGTGAAACCTAGAGAAAAAGGGAGCCAACAAATGGTTCCGCCGTTAGCTTTAACCTTATTATTTTGAAGGCAATGTGGTGTTGGAATCCTATAGCTAAAGAAATTCAAGAGTGGTTTGATTCAAAGGCTAGAGAGTTCGCTGAACGTGAAAATAGAAGCCCTAGGCTTCAGACAGAGGATTGGTTGCAGAAGCATATTTATACCGACCTCCACAAAATATTCTTTGTAACATTTGCAATTGAGTTGCATGGGTGGGTATCCAAGCTAGCAGATACTGAACCCACTGTGCATGTTGATCAACCTATCGTTTGGTCGCCTGAGCTAGTTAGCACTGTGAAGCGGGTAGATAATCCTATGTCCCGTGCAGTAGACTTTTGGTTGAACAGTCTGCTGGAAGGCTTCATCACCGAGTTTGCAGTAGATACGAGAAAGAGCTTCAGCGAGGATAAGAGGAGCTTCTTCAAAGCATACAAGCGTAAGTTCTTAAATTCTCTAAACTTGTCGATTAAAATGCTCTTATATGAAAAAGGAAAACTATGCATAGCTTCCGATGAATAGCATAGACAAGTAATGTCCGCAGATTCTGATAGTGATTTTGAAGCTATTGGTTGCACTCGTAGTGGAAAACGGTATAAAGTAGGCCTCGACCAGCATTCTTTTGAGTCTAGCCCAGAAGATAGTCGAGCTCGTAGAGCGAGCCATATAGAGAGACAAGGGAGTGTTCATATCCCTTATCACCCTTTTACACCGCAATAGCCAGACGGGGCTCAGCATAACCCCACAATAACACCCTCTAGTAGCCCGTGTGGTACTTCTAGTACCTCAGCTCCACCTTTGTTTAACCATCCCGGAGGCAGTGCCACAGCACCTCCACATCAACCTAGCGCAAGAAGGATGGGTGATGACATGAAGCTACCAACTTTTAGATGAACGGGGCTAGAAGACCCTAAGCAACACTGGTTTCTATGTGAAGCCATTTGGACAATTAAGCAAATTAATGATGATGCTATTAAGCTGGTTCAGTTAGCAACCACACTAAGAGAGAGAGCCTTAACCTGGTTTATGAAATACTCAGCAGCACAGAATAGGATGCTTGCTGATGTAAGAAATGCTATGATTAAAGAATTCAAGAAACCTAAATCAGAAACATAGTGCATAACAGAACTCAAAGACATAAAACAGTTACCTACAGAATCAGTATGGGACTTTGATCAGAAGTTCAAAGCCTTGATAGATCAAGTAAGCTTTGAGTTTGCACTGCAATAGCATAAGGAATGGTTCATTGTTGCGCTACTTCCTCACATTAGACTTCCTCTTATGCAACAGAATCTCACTACTCAAGAACAAGCTCTAGATATGGCTATGAAACTAGAAGCTTCACCGATTGCTGGAACAAGCAACGATGTTGCGCAGTTGCAGAACCAAATAGAAAACCTAACCTTGCAAGTGCATGATATTAAGAAAGGAAAGGATGTTAAAGAAGAAATTTGGTGTACAAAGTGTAGAGCACAAGGACATTCAAAGGACCATTGTCCTGTTTTCATAGATTATATTGCAACTGGAGCACCTAACCCTTTACCACAGGCTCATGGGTCTTGGTGTGAAATATGTAGAACTAGAGGTCACAGACCACAAGAGTGTCACTTGTTACAGAAATATGTACAAACTCCAAAGAATCTATATTGCAATTTCTATAAATCAGTAGGCCATGAAGAGAACAATTGCAGAGCATATGACCTTATGATAGAAAGAAAACATGATGTTTATGGAGTACAATCAGAACCACAGGAACCCAAAGCAGGTCCACAGCATGACCCAGCTCGCGAAGGCTGAGCAGGAAATTACAGGGGCCACAGACACGCAGCAGGTTTTGGTCATGGAAGAGGACAGATCACTTGTTATAACTGCGGAGCTCAAGGCCATTATGCAAGGGATTGCCAAAAACCTACAACCATCTGCAGATACTGTAAATCTTATGATCATGTCATTGAGGAATGCCCTTAGTTGATGGCCAAGATGCAAGAAAAGAAGCCACAGGTTAACCAGAATATTCAGTTGATTGTAGCAGAAAAAAGAGAACCAGATCCCACAGTTAATATAGTGACGCGCAGTGGTGTAACCACTAGTGCGCCAGAGTCGGGAACTGGAAAGCCAGCGACACAATGGGTGCGTCGCACTAATATTAAACCATCCCCATTGGACCTATAGAAGCAAAAAGAAGCATTCAAGCAAGCTCAAGAGTATTTCTCAGATCCGCGAGCTTCAAGTTCTGTCGCAATTCTGCACAATGATATCAGACCGCATGTGCCACGTCGAGAGAACTTGGTACAAGAGCAGGCCACTACATCTGGAAGGCCTGATGAGGAGGATGCACTAGGAAGTGTTCATGCTTTCCTGAGAAGCTACTTAAAGCTGTTGCGCAATGAAAAAGCAACTATGGAACTCCAACACCTATTGGATCAGTGTCAACAATCTGCTTCGATGAATACACCGCAGCGTGCTATTCATCAGATTGGGAGTCATACTAGAACTGGAAGAGAGATGAGACTCACAGCGCAGATTGGAGCATTTGAAATGGACGAAGTCATTTTGGATTTAGGCTCAAAAGTTAATGTTCTCACCATGGAGACATGGGAACATATGGGTAGCCCTCAGCTTATTAGATCTCCTATCCATCTAAGGCTAGCAAATCAGCAAAGAGTTTCCCCATTGGGCAGATTACCCAATGTACCCATTGATATTGAGGGAGTAAGAAGTTCTGCAGACTTTGAAGTAATCAAAATTATGGATGACAGTAGACCTTACCCAGCACTTTTAGGCATAAACTGGGCATCTGATAATCTGGCTGTCATTAATTTGAAGAAAAGACAGATGACTTTTGAGGATGACCAAATTAGGGTCATTGCACCGCTTGATCCCCTTCAAGGACCACGGTATATTGCACCCATTCGAGCAGAAGAAGAAATGCGCCACATGGAAAGTTTGTATCAGATGACTCCTAGTCATAATGATTATGTCAATCCCACAGCGGACGGCCATATCAGCTAGCGATGTGATAGCTCGTGCGCATCAGATTCGGAAGCAGGATTGGAAAACGACCAAAATCGCTTACATGAGGTTTCTGCAGGGCGTTGCGCCATGATGACTAAATCCATTCAATGGATTGGGACATAATTGAATAACACTCCAATCTTTGATGGTTTAACTGGAGTAAGTGAATTCATACATGCATATGAACAGGAAATCCCATATGAGCAGTGCATACAAGCATTGGACGTAGCACTGCACGCTACACCCACAAGATGGTGGGGTGCACATAAAGAAAATATCGACACATGGCAAGACTGTCGCAGGTTGATACCGCGTAGATTTCAAGAGACTACAACAGGAGTTTTGCGCAAATATGATGGACAAAGTGACCCCAGGACACACGTGGAAGCATGTATTCAACAATGGTCAGATATTCTAGAGGATGAGTGGGCTCACCTATTCATCCACATGTTGGATATAGTTCCAAGGAACTGGTACACTGAAACAAAATTGCGCAGAGGCACTATCACTTGGCCTCTCATGATCAAAAGTTTTCAACTCACTTTCAGCTTTGAGTCAGAACATCCAAGCATTGATCAAGCTTTAAAGTGTATTAGAAAGAAGGTATTTGAACAATGTCCGTTACCAGAGTATTCTCAACCAGATTGGGCTGTCCAGATGGGACATGCCCTGGAATGCTATAATTTCGCCACTGGAGAAGAGGATGATGATCCTCGCAACATCAATATTCCAGAGTCAGAAGGGACATGCAAAGTCGAAGGCCCTCAGCTTGATATCCCTGCCATTACAGAACACATCAAGCTCAAGAAGATTAACATTGGTACAAAAGCCGAACCCAAGGTTGCCTCTATAGGAGATTATTGGGATGATGAAATTGTTGGCCATATTGCAGATTTACTACATGAGTACCAGGATATCTTTCCTACCAAGTTTACAGAAATGAAAGGCATCCTAGGAGATTTAGGAGTTATGCGCATACCTTTGAAAGCGGATGCTAAGCCAGTAAAACAGCGCCGGTACAGGTTGAACCCGCAATATAAAGAAAAGGTCAGAGAAGAAATTGATAAGATGCTCGCAGCTGGTATCATTGAGCCAGTAGAGGAAAGTGATTGGATTAGTCCTATGGTGGTACAAGAGAAAAATACAAAAGGTGAAATAAGAATCTGCATGGACATGCGCAAGCTCAACAACGCATCAGCGCATGATCCATTTCCTACGCCCTTTACAGACGAAGTGCTTGACAATGTTGGAGGACAAGAGGCTTACTCCTTCACTGATGGCTTTTCAGGATACCATCAGATCAGAATCCATCCAAAGGACCGCCATAAGACCACTTTTGAGACTGAATGGGGCTCATTCCAGTATATGGTAATGCCCTTTGGTCTTAAAAATGCTCCTGCTATCTTCTCTAGAGTCATTGTTGTTGTTTTCAAAGAATTCATCCATAAGTTTCTAGAAGTCTATTTTGATGACGGGACTGTGTTTGGTTTACTAAAGAACCATATAGGGAATCTAAGGATGATGTTAGAAAAATGTAGACAGTATCAGATCTCCCTTAACTTGAAAAAATGTATCTTCTGTGCTCCTTTTGGTATTTTTTTGGGTCACATTGTGTGCAAACAAGGACTCATGATGGATCCTGCAAAGGTTTCCATCATTGCTAACTTGCCTGTTCCCAGCTCAGTCAAACAATTGCGCACTACATTGGGACATACAGGATACTACAGGAAATTTATCAAGGGTTATGCAAAGATCACTGTGCCTATGGAAAGAGTACTGAAAAAGGATTCAAAATTCCAATGGACAGAAGAATGCCAACAGAGCCTGGACACACTTAAAGAAAAGATGATCACAGCACCTATTCTAGTTTTCCCAGACTGGAGAAAACCCTTTCATGTTCATGTAGATGCTTCTTCCATAGCATTGGGGGTTGTACTGACACAACCGGGAGAAGGAGGTATTGACCACCCCATTGCTTACTCTAGTAGAAAGTTGTCCACAGCTGAGAAGAACTACACCACTACAGAAAGAGAAGGACTAGCTATGGTGTATGCCTTACAGAAGTTCAAACACTATCTATTGGGTGCTCATTTTAAAATGTATACTGACCATTCTGCCTTGAAGTACTTGGTCAATAAGCCAGTGTTAGGGGGAAGAATTTGCAGATGGCTACTCCTCTTCCAGGAGTATGATTTTGAGATTATTGTAAAGCTAGGTAGATTGAATGCAGGACCTAACCATTTATCTAGGATAGAGTCAAGGGAGGACCCTACAAATTTGGAGGACAATCTGCCTGATGCGCAGCTGTTCTCTATTCAAGCAGCAGACAAATACTATTCTGATATTCTTGAGTTTCTCACTACAGGGAAAGCACCAGTTGAGTTCACAATACAGCAGAAGAAACAACTTTTTTTCAAAGCTGCAGACTTCACTTTGATAGCAAGCCAGCTCTATAAGTTGGGCCTTGATGAAGTCTTGCACAGATGCATTTTACCGCATGAGAAGAACTCCATAATCGCAGAAGCGCACTCAGGAACCGCAGGAGGCCATTTCGCAGGAAAGCCGACTACGCAGAAGATCTTAGCCGCAGGTCTTTGGTGGCCAACATTGCACAAGGATACTAAGGAATTTTGCAAGTATTGCGATGTGTGCCAGCGAACAGGAAAACCTTCAAGAAGAGATGAAATGCCGCTAAGACCCCAGATAACAGTGCGTGCTTTTGATAAGTGGGCCATTGATTTTGTGGGACCTATCAACCCAGCAGGAAAGAGAACCGACACAAGATACATCATCACAGCTACTGAATACCTCACCAGATGGGCTGAGGCGAAGCCAGTTAAGAATTGCGACACTGTCACTACCGCGCAGTTAATTTTTGAGAACATTGTCACTAGATTTGGATGTCCACTAATTCTAATGAGTGATCAGGGCACACATTTCCTGAACGAGACTATAGAGGCCCTTACTGAAGAATTCCACATCAGTCACCATAAGAGTACACCTTACCACCCTCAAGCTAATGGTACGGTGGAGGCATTCAATAAGATTTTGGAGAATGCCCAGACCAAGATCTGTAACCAACAAAGAGATGATTGGGATCTTAGAGTCACAGCTGTGTTATGGGCTTACAGAATCACATGCAAGAAATTAACAGGTCACACACCTTTCAGTTTGGTGTATGGAGAAGAAGCAGTTATGCCCATGGAATACATTGTTCCCAGTCTCAGAATTGCTCAAATTACAGAAATGGCAGATACTGATACTATGAGTGAAAGGCTGTCACAATTAGTTGCCTTAGAAGAAGACAGGCTTTTAGCTGGATTCCATCAACAAGTGCAGAAGGCGAGACAGAAGGCTTGGCATGATAGGCATATTAAGAATAAAGTCTTTCAGGAAGGAGACTTGGTACTCCTCTATGATAGTAAATTCATCAAGTTTCCAGGAAAGTTTCATGTACATTGGTTAGGCCCTTTTCAAGTTATGAAGATAACCGAAGGTGGAGCAGTTCAGCTTGCAAAGCTTAATGGAGAATTGCTACCCACAATGATCAACGGGAGTTGGCTCAAGCTGTATCAAGACGGCCACTCCGCCCTGTCGACCTAATCAGCTGCTAAAGTCGTGCAGATGTCTAGTGTAGTTGAAAGAGGCATCGCACTTATCACAGTCTACACGGAAGTCGCGAGAGATTTTCAGTCTCTGGCTTCCTGCGCAGTTCCTCGAAGCATCCGCGCACTCAATAAAGCCTGTTTTGAGCGTGCCTATTTTTGCTCTTGCGGAGTTCCCCCGGGTTGTTGAACCTTTGCTCTTGCGGAGTTCCCTGTTGTCAATTTGTCGCTCTTGAGGAGTTCTTCCCGCCGTGGAGCCCTCCATATGCATAGTTACCCATGCTAAAGTTACCCACCGAAAATTTGAATTATGAAAGTTTTGTAGCCACATCTGAGTCTTAATGAAGGATGAGACCGCCATTAATTGTATTTGATCCGACAGATTCGGCTTGATTTCCCTAAGATTCGCATTTAATTAAGGAGCTGAAGGCCTTAGCACATCTTCCGAAGGCTGTCAAAGCTCGTCCATCGCATTTAATGCACCACAGAGGCGCGGGGGTAGGGCGGTTGTCAACTCATATGCATAGGCGCCAACGGTTATTAGCCCCACTTGTCCGCATCTACTACCGCCTTTAGCTATAAATACCCCGCATTTGTATATACTTGGGTTACGTTTCCTTGCTATTACGTTGTCTAGTTATCCTGTTTGAGAGTCCAATTCATTGTTTTTAGAGCTGTGTTGTGCAGACTGCTGCCCTTTGTTTTCATAGTTCGTATCCTACGTTGTTCCGCCCTTGTCTGTTCAGTGTTAAGTCGTATATGTAAGTTCATGACGGAGAACCTGTCAACTGAAGAATTTGTCCGACAGTTCAGACCCAGAGGGTTAGATTTCGGTATGGGTACCCCGATCAAGATTGTCGAGCTTCCTAATCCCAGACAATCCCCGGGCACACAGGTGTCTCAACAATAGCAGCAGCAACAGCAGCCGGAGGAACCTATTCCAGAGCCCTTGGCCACTTTGGTTAACTACATTCCTCCGTGGCCAGATGATGCATCCAAGGTGCGTATTCCCAAGAATGTCAATTATTCGATTCCGCTGCCACCAATGGTGGAAATTGTGCAGGAAGAAGGATCCCTGCTTGGACATCTCCCGCTGGTTAAGTTTTCTGACTTTAACTTGGGTGATTATAGAACGTATCCATAGTTTGCGCCGGATCACTATCTAACAGTGGTCCATAAAACCCTGTTAAGAAAGTTGACGAATTCGTCCTGCAACAATTTGCAATAAATCTGGAGAGGCCTGGATTGTTGAACCTATTGAAGCTACCGCACTTCGGGCGTAGCAATGAAGTTAATGCGGTTGTTAAGGTCCTATTATCCTGTGTTCATGGTGGTTATCTTTGGCTAGGGAGGCCAATTGATTTGAATGTGGACCTGATTCATCGAATTACCGGCCTATCTAAGGTTGGTAAGGACCCCAATGTCCATTTTGTTGGAAAAGACAAGGACCAAAAGCTAGATGCACAGGTGGTGCAGAAATACAAATTGTCTCAAGGAGGTCGGGCTTATGACCTCACTGCAGTAGAAGATGAAGTACTCAGATTCACAGGAAGTCTGCTCGCAGGCAGATTGTTAACGAAGTGCCGACCTAAAGAAGTCCCTGGAGCTGTTGTAGAGCTCGCAGTTGCAGCTATGGAGGGAGAGCAGTATAACTGGTGTCTCTTCCAGTCTTCCTCCTGAATACATTCTTGGAAGACTGCCACAACATTCAGGACACCGCCAATCAGTTGTTCCATTTCTCTTGGCTCCTGATATTGTGTGCCTTTGTCGGGTGGAAGGAACTGCCCAACACTCAGTTTCTTCCACGCCATTCAGGAGAGGTTACAGGGATGCGCTATATTAACCTCTGGGATTCTAATAATCCCATGAAGCACAAGATGAACTGCGTTGTGTTCTTTGAGTATTACCAGCTCCTCAGGGATACCATCATGCAGATGCCAAGGCTTACTGAGGAGACGGCAGAACTCTATGGAATGAAGTTGGTCTTTTCTGCCAACTTGCATGAAATATATTTCTGCCCTCGTGGAATTCAGTCGAAAGAATGGGCCGTAGGGCTCTACCGAATGACTACCCAGGATGTGGAGGACACTGTGAAGTCCTAGCCAGAATAATGGAAGCAGGACATTGAAATCGCCGCCACGATGCCACCCCCTGACACGCCAGAAAAAGACAAGGGAAAGGAAAAGGTCACGCAGAAGAATGATGAAGGTCCGTCAGGACCACCTCCCAAGAAGCAGAAGCTGTCGCACCTCACAGAAGCGACTGGAGATCCCTCTGAGACCCTTTCCACGGGGTTTGACCAGTACTTGAAGGAGCAATTTTGTGACATGCGTACTTCTCAGGCGAAGATCAGAAGTGCTCTGGACCTGCAGCTCATGGAGTTGAAATGTCTCACAGGACGAGTTGCGCAGACCCATGCACCAGCATCCGGCTCGTAGGCACCGCAAGCATCTACAAGCACTGAGCGGGTTGAAGTACCTACAGAGAGGCACAATGTTGTCCATATCTCACCTGTAAGCATGACACTCTCAGATCCTTTGGCTGCACTATAGGTAAGCGCGGTTGGCCCTATTGAAATAAGCTTGTCACTAATTCCGTTGGAAACACTGCAGTTGGTTCATGAGAAGGTTTCTACTGAGCTGAGAGCTAGGGAGCTCTCCACATTCCATGCCAATCAAAGACTGCAGACGCAGGAAGCAGAGCTAAGGGAAGGCTACAAGGAGATCTCTGCGTAGCTTGAACTTCACGAAGTGCAAGACACTGGGCTAAGGAATGTTGTTGATGAAATCGCCCAGGAGCTGCCATCCTGCCAGATTCAACCAGACCTTCTGTTAGTTGAGAAAGTGCAACGCATTGGTAGAAGGGCGCAAGCCCTAGAACAGCAAGTAGTTGCTATGGCCGAGGACCATAGAAAGTAGCTCACCGAGCTAGAAGCTCGTGTCGCAGTGCCTCTTGTAGACGAGAAGCAAGAATGACTTGAAGCACTGCGCATAGCTTCTACCCAGATGAAGAGCAGAACAGAAGAATCCTAGCAGTTAATGATGCAAGCTATGGAGGCTTGGGCAGAGCTCGAGAAGCTCCCTTCTAAAGTTGCCCTTGTGGAACAGGTCGAAGCAATAGAACAGTCCCTAACTATTATGAGCAAAGAAGCTAAGTCCTTGGAAGGCTTAGCAAAAATGAGAAAGATGAGCGAAGTCCGCAAAGTCCAGCAAGAACTGCATAGGCTCAGAAACAAAGATGCTACTCTCGCCAACATTATTCAACCATTTATGGATGAGTATGTTGAACTTGCTGCCCAAGCAGAGGCCAAGATCAAAGCATTTGCTGAGTCTCAAGAGTTGGTCGATGCTGTAGAAGGAGAAGAAGCCACTTCAGACCTGGTGCAGACAGCCATGGAGTGCGTACAAGACATGGACACCGCTATTGCGGAGTGGAAGCAAGCCTTCGCTGCAACCCAAGCCAAGTCAGATGCACAACTAAAATGACCACCAGCTAGTGCAAGTGGCTCAAGGACGAGCCACAAGTAAGTGTTAGGGGCCTGTTGGAGCATAGGCCGCAGCTATGGTAAAGCTACCAAGTTTTGGGAAAAAGCACTAATTTTGAAGGAAAAGTGCTAATTTTGAGGAAAAGCACCATTTTTGGTGGAAATGAACAGTGTGCGGTATGGCACTAGATGGATGAGCTCACCGCAGAGTGTGAACCGGAAATCACGGAGCTCGCGCGCACAAGCCAAAGAAGAGTAAATGTGGCCGAGTAGAAAGCTCAACCACCACAATAAATGAAGCGGCAGAATAGAGGGCTCAACTACCCTCATTAAGGCATAGTACAGGAGTTATGGTTGCTCGGACCAAGGGAGAAGCAATAGGCTGAAGCATTGAAGGAAAAGGACAAGGAGCAAAGAACGATGAAGTGGCACCCATACCCGCGATCTGCGCCAGAAATCGTGGAGTCTGCAGGGAGCTGCGACACGACTGCAAGAGGCATCTAAAGTACACCTAGCCGTGTCAGTGGTTAGGGTTTTTGGGGATCACTGTTGAGAAAGGCCCATAGTTTTGTAAAGGTGCGACCCTCAGGTCCACCTATATATATGTGTAATTGTAAAGGGAAAAGGGTTAGAAGGTTAAAGAGTTAGACTTGGATAGCCGGAGAGCTAGAGTCACTGAGTTTACAGACAGTCTAAGTGATGTCTGAGTCATTGTAATATCTGTAGAAGAAGAGAATAGATCTAAGAGAAGGGCTCCCAGCTATGTGCGTGGAGTTTCCCAGAAATATCTAAGGCTGCAGCTGTGTGCGCAGCGAAACTATGTAATTCCCGTCTCAAGATAATATAAATTACAGTTCCCGTGGACGTGGTTTCCCCCATGAAGTGAATCTATTAAGTCTCATTGTTATGGTGATGTTTTACGTGATTGCATTTCTTTGCTTTACTGTCTCTATTTACATGAATGTTTTGCTATCTTTATGAATAAGTATGTAAAGTGAGTCCTTGAAGCTCCCTTAGAATTATACTCGTGCAGTGTCGAGGGAGTCTGTAAGAACACCGTCGCCGCAGCGCCAAAGGAGTGTGTTACTGCGCTATGGCATAAGGCCAGAGACGATACATAGTGTATTGGGCGTAGCAGGTAGAAGCCTTGTGCGCAGAGGCAGGGCTACCGTGCAGCTAGGCTGAGACGAGTAAGTTCCAGCACTGTCGCGCTGTATGACCTGTGAAAGAGTAAGACGCTCTGTTCAGAGGTTACTGTGTAAGAAGGGAAGAGAGAAGACTGTGGACTCCATGCCACCTAGGTTAAGGAAACTTGATTCCTTAGCCCCCCCCATAGCCACTTCGGGTGAGACCTCAGGCTGCTGCGCAACCCGTTGCCGAAAGGGCCAGTGCGCCAAGGGGTGTTTGTTGCTGTGCCTACTGAAAACCCGGGTCTATCTAAAAAGCAGCCAACAGCACACCAAGATTCAGGTCTTCTCATAGGGTGCATTCACCAAACTAGATAGAAAAGCAATGGCACGTTCTTTATAGTTGGAACCCCCCGATCTAGTAAAATGGTCATAACTTGCTCATCCGGACACCTTTTTTTATGAAAAAAAAAGTGTTTCCTACTGTAAATGATGATACGGACGCAACAGGACAAGTATAAAATTCCATAAATGCTCAAAAAAGTTTAAACTATAACCTCCATTTAGGCCCTTCAACACCGTTCCTACTGAATGAAGGAGTTGAGATGCACAACGAGAAAACCAACCACTGGATCAAAATTCAGGACCTGCAATAAACTCAATGATGAAGACTGGATTTCATCATCCTCTCAGAGGAAGCATGGGCACATATCCTGACTTGGACTAGGGATACACCTCCCAAGTCAAAGAAGCAAAATAGCTCTCAATTCGATTCTCAAACTATCAAAAGATGGGAAAGTGGTGTGCACTCCTTCTTTTATAGACTTGGGGGGACTTGTTGATAAAATAATATAGGATAATTCTCCCTCATGGAGTGAATAAGGATATCTTGATTTCAATCTTTTCTTTTTGCTTTGCTTTCTACTTTTTCTTTATCCTACTTTTTCTTTTCTATCTCGCTTTTTTGCTTTTGACTGCTTTTTCCTGCTTTTCTACCTTATCCTACTTTCTGCTTTTATCTTCTTTTCTGATTATTCTGATTTTCCTGAGATTTATTGCTTTTCTACCTTGTTCTATCTTTTCCTTTCTTTTTCCTGCTTTCCTAGCTTTAACTACTTTCAGCTTTTCTTCTTTTGCAAGCTATCTCTTGGTCAAAGCTTATCCTCTAATGCGCCCTTCTAAATCATTATCCACTTTATTTCATTAAAATAAATATTTATTAATGAAAAATAACTTCCATTAAGTGTATCTCAAACTTAAGAAAATGAAATTAACACCCCCTAATTAATTAATGCCTTAACTTTCAAAATTAACCCCAAGTGTATGAAATTTTCTCCTCAACCCAAGGGATTGATTGGGTTAGGAACTCAATCCAATGAACATCAATGTGGTCAAAGAAGGCTCTTATGGACTCCTCTGTGCGCACTCAGACCGGGTCAATCTCATTCAAAGGAAGACTGCAACTAGAGTCTCTCATTATTATTATCATAAGGATAGTCTTACATAATTTGCACAATGTGCATCAATAATTTATTCAGTATTCAACTACCTAGTATTACATAGAAACACAAACACAATATCTACTATCTGCCAACACAAGCTCACCCTTTACGCTTGTATATACTACATATTCATACATCAAAAATGAGTGGATCCCGTTATAAAGTGGACAGAACTCCTAACTAACTTCTGCCTTTGGCCCTGTTTGGGTCCAATTGTTGAGTTGTCACATGGTCCATCTCAGGCGAGCGACTTCCAAGATAGGTCCAAAACCCGCTCCAACAAAAAGTCGTGCTCATCACAATTTTTCACAAAGAAACCCTTCCAAGGAGTCAAAAAGGAATCATGAGAGTATGTGATATGGCTTAAAAGGTTCAAGAATGTGCCCCTACCCTAACTAAAGGTTTTTTCATCCTTATAAAAAGGGAAAATAAAAAGGTGTAGGAGAAAAAAAAAAGATCATAGTAGGCATAAGGTAATTCCAAGTACACTCCTATATCATTTAAGGAATTTTGACTAAATACCACAAAGAAGAAACCATACTTGCACCTACTTGGGAAGTCCTTGAGACCTACAACAAGTAGATGACATCCTGAGTTGTAGGAGAACTGAGATGGTCCACAATGGTGTCAAATGTTGCTAGAAAGAATAATGTAGCATAGTGTGGAACTTGGATCTTAAAGGATGAATTGTATTTGGATATTCCACCTTCTAAGTTGTAAATAGAGATCGGAAACATACTTCTAATGGAGTAATGAACACTATAAATATTTATTCAATGATTAACTAAACTTAGATGGAAATTTGAATTTGACTCGGTATTGGAAAATCTTGTCTACCAGGAAGTTGGTTTTCAAACAAGATGTGTCTAACTATGCCCAAAAATATTTCACGGTTAGAAATTATTATTCCCAAGTATATTTCCCACCAACAAGATGGTTTTCAAGGATTCCAAGGTTCGATGGTACCTAATACCAGAGTATTCAACCATATTATTACTAGGTTCAATATTCCATGAGACATTGTCATTGATCATGGAAGTCATTTTCAAAACAAGATGATCACCAAATTCACAACTAAGTTGTGGTTTAGGTAAGAAAATTCATCCCTATGTTATCCTCAAGCATATGGTTAATTTGAAGCCATTAATAAAAATTTAAATACCATGCTTCAAAGAACGGTTGACACTAGTAGGTCTAATTGTCATATCATGTTATATCATGCATTGTGGGCATATCGAACCTCAGTTAATACTTATACTGGGTTTTCTCCTTTCCAACTCATTCATGGAGTTAAGGAAATGCTTTCTATTCAAATTTTACCCAATACTTCTTCCTTGGAAGAATGTTTAGTTCACCTAGAACATCTTGATGAACAATTTCAATATGTTGTCATGGTGAACGAAGCACATAGAAAGCATGTGAAGGTTTAATATGATAAGTTTGTCCATCCTAGAGTTTTCTCAAAAGGAGATCTTCTCTTGGTCTACGACTAGGATAAAGATCCCTTGGGGGCAAGAAAATTTAAATCTATGTGTCTTGGACCATATATTGTTGCTAAAGTGTTAAATAAAGGTGCTAATGAATTGTCTAATTATGAGGGAAATAAGTTGGCAAATCCCAGAAATGGGATCCACTTGAAGAACTATTATGCATGGGCATATACTTTTAATGTACATTATGTAAATTTGTTTCAATTTTTCTATGTAACATAGTTGTCTCATATTTTTCTTATTTCATTGTTGTTTGTATTATCAGATACTTTCAAAGTAATGTCTTATATAGGTTTTGTGGATGGTGCTAGTCACCATAGTAGGAATCTCACCTCAGTTGCATGGGCAATTTATTCTCCTATAGGCCAATTGGTTACACCGGGTGGTGTTTGTCTTGGACCAACAAACAATAATGTTTTTGAGTATAGTTTCATTATTTAAATTTTAAGAGATGACATTTAACATGGCATTCAATATATTGAGGTTTGTCTTGATTCTCAATTGGTCATATCTCAGTTGAATCATGAATACCAAGTCTATGATCCTTCGTTATTTCAACATTTTTATGAGTGAGACTTCTTGAACGACAATTTATTACAATAACTTATTCATATATTCCAAGAAACAAAAATATTGTTATAAATCCATATGATAATTACATTCTAGATTGGCATTTGTATCATCTATAAATCACAAACATTCAAAATTTGTATATATTGCAAAAATACATATGTACAAAACATTTATATAAGTAAACATGTTGTTATCTCCCCAAATAAATTTGTCGAGTTGATCATTTTTAGATGATAGAATGTCATTGGAAAATTCATTTATAAATTTCTTAAGGCTCATTGTTGATAGCTTTATGCATGTAATAAAGTTTGAAAAACATTAGATTGGGTTCTCGTTTCAAAAATTTCAAAAGACAGGTTTCGGTAGCTAAGCGCTTATTTAAAATGGTTCCTAAGCCAATGGAAGCTCTGCTTTCGGTAGCTTAAACGAAATTTCCAGGGCTCTCCTAGCCATCGAAAGTGAAAGGAAATTTTAAAATGAAAGCAGATCAAATAAGAAGATACCCGTACCATTGCAATTTTTTAAAAACAAAGCTTATGATTTTGATTGCCTTGGAGAGGATCCGCAAGTGAAAGCTATCATACAATTGTCAAGTCAAGTTTTCCTAGCTGTGCGCAAGAGTAAATACAGTGGCACCGTGTGACTATAAATACAATAGCAGAAAATGACTACTCTGTACATGAAGAATTGCAGCAGTTTCAATCAGGAAAATGAAGAATGTTATAGAGATGGTAAATTTGCAGAAGCTACCACTATAACAAAGAAAAGAGGACCTTCCCTCCATTTATGTCTTGCATTCCAAAAACACACATTATTAGGAGCAAAGGATTTTTTTGCCACATTCTGAGATGATCTAGAAAGGAGTTTTTTTTTCTCTATTTACAACTTGGTTTTTGGAGAATGCCATGGGTATTTCAAGCAAATAGACTGCTGCAAGAGAAGTATTAAAACAACAAACAGACCAAATGTTGGAGCATAGGCCGCAGCTATGGCAAAGCTGCCAATTTTGGGGAAAAAGCACTAAATTTTGAGGAAAACCACCATTTTTGGTGGAAATGAACAGTGTGCGGTACGGTGCCAGATGGACGAGCTCACCACAGAGTGCGGGCCAGAAATCGTGGAGCTTGCGCGCACAAGCCAAAGAAGAGTTAATGTGGCCGAGTAGAAAGCTCAACCACCACAGTAAATGAAGGAAGCGACGGAATAGAGGGCTTAGCTACCCTCATTAAGGCTAAGTACAGAAGTTATGGTTGCTCGGACCAAGGAAGAACATCAGGACGAAGCATTGAAGGTAAAGGACACGGAGCAAAGAACGATGAAGCGGCGCCCATACCCGCGATCTGTGCCAGAAATCACGGAGCCTGCAGGAAGCTGTGACGTGACTGCAAGAGGCATCTAAAGTACACCTAGCCGTCAGTGGTTAGGGTTTTTGGGGATCACTGTTGGGAAAGGCCCACAGTTTTGTAAAGGTGCAACCCTCAGGGCCACCTATATATATGTGTAATTGTAAAGGGAAAAAGGTTAGATAGGTTAGATGAGTTGGTTAGAAGGTAAGAGAGTTAGAATTGGATAGCTGTAGAGCTAGTCACTGAGTTTACAGATAGTCAAAGTTGATGTCTGAGTCATTGTAATCTCTGTAGAAGAAGAGAATAGATCTAAGAGAAGGGCTCCCAGCTGTGTGCATGGAGTTTCCCAGAAAGATTTAAGGCTGCAGCTGTGTGTGCAGCGTAACTATGTAATTCCCATTTTGAGCTAATATAAAATACAGTTCCCGTGGATGTGATTTCCCCGTGGAGGTGAACCACATGATTCTTCTTGTTATGGTGATACTTTACGTGCTTGCATGTCTATGTTTTCCTATCTATGTTTACATGAACGTTTCGCTATCCTATGAATGAGTATGTAAAGTAAATCCTTGAAGCTCCCTTAGAAGTTATACTTGTTAAGTGTTGAAGGAGTATATAGAACACTATCGCCATCGTGCTTGAGGAGTGTGGTACCATGCTGTGGCACAAGGCAAGCAATGATACATAGTGTATCGGACGTAGCGGGTAAATGCCTCGTGCGCAGGTGCGGAGATACTGCGCAGCTAGGCTGGCAAGAGTGTGTTCCAGCGCTGTCGCGCTGAGAGGTCTGTGGAAGAGTAAGACGTTCCACTCCGAGGTATCATCCAGGAAGGAAAGAGAAGATTAGTCTCCACCTCGCCTAGGTTAAGGAAACCTGATTCCTTAGCCCCCCCATAGCCACTTCGGGAGAGACCTCAGGCTGCTGCGCAGCCTGTTGCCGAAAGGGCCAGTGCGCCAAGGGGTGTTTATTGCTGCGCCTCCTGAAAACCCGGGTCTGTCCAGAAAGCAGCCAACACCAAATGACTCTCATAAAACTACAAAAATGTAGATTTATTTCGGTATCTTAGGCGGACATGGCAATTGTTCATTAGCTACCGAAAACCCAGCTTTTGGCAGCTTACAGTATGGAAGAAAATTGTCCACAGCTACCGAAAGCACAGAAACAAGCAGAATGATGATATTTTCACTCTGATCAAATGTTTTCACTACCAAATCATTTGAGGAAGATTTTAAGTGCCTTGTCATCACCTGGAATATTGCTACAGCTGTCAAAGACACGAAGGCTACCAAGATGGAGGCAAGGATATTTGCTACAAAAATGGCATTTTTGTTGTGCGGAGTCATCATTTTAAAATGATGATTCTGAGCGTCTGGAGAATATTTATTCGAAACACTCAGAGGTTTTTGTTCCTAACATGTTAGAGAACAATAAACTCTCTCTGTTTTCCTACAGGTTTTGCAGATTGAGAGAATTGAATCCATCATTGAGCCCCATTTTTTGGATCCCAGAATCTGCCTGTTTGACACATGTTTTTGAAATGCATATCTCGAGCAAATGAAAACGAATTTCAAAGATTTGAGAGATGTTTTTGCTCACAACAAATCAATGTACAATAATCTCTTTCATTTATACACAGGTGTCACATATCTGGAGAACTGAACCCATCTCTGAGCCTCTTTTTCAGCAGTTTGAGCAAAAATGGCGTTTTTACTGTGCAGAGTCATCATTTTAAAACGATGATTCTGAGCATCTGGAGAATCATTTTACAAAACGCCCAGAGGTTGTTGTTCCTAAAATGTCATAGAAAAATAACCTCCCTCATTGTTCCTAAAGGTGTCATAGATTGGGAGAATCGAATCCATATCGGAGCCCCTTTTTTCAACAGTTTGGCCAAATTAAAGAGGATTTTTCCCCTAGTTTATTAAAAAGGGTTTTGATTTTCTATTTTTAGTGATTTCAACCCAGCTTCTTAGGATTTGGGAAGATGTTGTAAAGGCTGTAAATCCTAGAAATTGAGAGCAAGAAAGGGTTGGATTTTGAGGGCTCTAATACACTCTTTTTGGAGAAAAGAACTCTTTTTAATATATTCAGTAATGCAAGCTTCTTTCATTGTTATTTTTAGACCATTATCTCCTTCTTTTTGTACTTATGAGTATAGGTTCTCTTGTCTATGTTTACTTTAAAGCTGGTGATTGTCATCTCACTTTCATATCAGTAAACTAGGATCATAAGTAACTATTGCTAGTTCTATTGACCCATCATATGTACTGTTAAATATGTATGTTCTGGTTAATATAGTTAGTTTTTCTCCACCCATCTAATTCAGCGAAAACTATCTGATTAATGGCTTTCAAAGGCCTTGTCCTACCTGGATATTACTAAGTTGTCTTGAGTAAAGAAATTGGTGAGTGAGTTATTCATATTGATCCAATTATACACCCATCATTAAAATAAGATTAAGTTACCAGGCTCTTTCGACTGCAACCTAGAAAGACTCATGGAGAGCTAACACATGCCGAGGAAAAAAAGTTGTATATATATAAATAAAAGTTTGTATAGTTTGTCCAAAACACAAAATGGTTGATCTCATATCATATAATAAATTGGGCATTTTAGACCTGCTATGTATCAACATCCTAGACCATATATGTGGACCATCTATAGTCCATGTATTTCTTAGTAACATACGATGGGATTTTCCACCTCTTGAAGATCTATATCCATGAATTAGGTAGTCCTACTACTCATCGTTTCATCATCTTTAGAAGATATTTGATCTCCACAATGGGGACCTGATCGGTCAAAATAGTTAGATCTCCAAGGATATTCTCTAATGTATGGTTGGAATCTATAGGTTCTCATATAGGACATTGTATTTGTATCATGGGAACCCCATGGGTCGGACTGGTCCAATATCAGTACATGTTTGGTTTATGTTGAGTTAGTATTTACCACCAAAAAACATTTTGTTTTGATTCCATGCTTATAATCAAATCATACATTTTTTATAATTAAGAAAAATATCAGGATCCTTGGTAAAATATATCCTGGCATTTTCCACCTAGTTCACTATCGGGAGGGACTACCATATCAGGATCCTTGGTAAAATATATCCTGGCATAAGGATAGTCGTCAATAGTGATCACTTGGTGCTCCCACCAAGTGAAGAAATCATCCTCATAAGGGTCAATAGTTCTCCCTCCTCCTAATCGTAGCATAAATCCTATCCATTGGATCATTTTGGGCTACCTTAGAGATCTTGGCTACACATATACCTGCGGGCTCATGGTAGGTACCCACTCAAAAAATAAAGTGCATGGGATACTCCCAAAGCTGAAGGTACTAATTTTACCTATCTTGCATCCTACCATTTGGGATTTCATACATCCCAATAATGCAATAATCCAATCATATACGGTAGGTTTTAGACACTGTACTACATAAAACATCTACGACCTAGAGGCTTGGTGCATTGTCATTGATCCCATAACTCCAATGGTCATTGTTATAATCTTGAGGCTGAGATCCTCAATGTCTTTGATGAGCACCTGTGTACCTATCATTTGTGTCCTTGTCGTGTAGTAAACTACCGCATATTCATCAATGGTCATCCCTCCAATACTACAAGCTTTGAAGCTTTGTACCTCTCCTCGGATAGAAATTTGAGACAAAAAGTAAATATCTTCAAACTCTATTTTGAGAGGTTGTACATCCAACATGAAGGCATTGGCTTTAGGATCCCAATACTCTATCGACAACTGCAATAAGCACTTTTGAGAGTGTATATTGTTCACCTAAAATAATTTCACCAATCCACAATTTTGAAGCACTTCCATCACTTCAATATCTACAAGGACTTAGTTATCAATATCCTCATGCTCTCTTTCTCTCCATTCAATCACCATAGTGCAGAAAACATCTCAAATTTTAGTCTAATTTTCATTTTTTCCCTATTTTCACACTCATATGTAGGTTGTAGTGCAGACACATGTGTATATACACACTCTTTAGTACACTCAGGCGCATATGAAGCCATTCATATGTGCCTCACATCAAAGTAGTATGTATATGTTGATTTTAACAAGTAGGATCTATGTAATATACTTGATCAGGTTGGAGATGATATTATCCAAAATTTGAAACTTATAACACAATTTTTCATGAGCAGAAACTAGTTAACAAAACTAGTTGGGAAAGAGTTGGTCTAGGGCACAATAACACTCCTCAAGGGTTAGGAATTTAGGATATGAAAAACGTATGGGTGAATGTGCATCAGAAAACATATCAAATCTAGGGCTAGCTTATGATTCCTATGCACAAGGTACTATGGCCATTTATGTTTCAACAACAGTTGTCACTGAGGTCTACTCTAAGGCTTCATGGGCACACCAACATATGCATACTAAACTCATTTTATCACACCTAAAGGTAACCAAATGGATTATATTAGATATTAACCTCCTAATTAGTATTTGTATAAGAGCTTATGATAATTTGGGAGGTTATGATTGAGCTTGGAACCCAAAGAGGCAAGGGTGCGATATTGGTGTTGGTGTCCGTTTTTGTCACCATTTTTTAATATCAAATACACTCTGATTGGAATTACTTTTACCATTTATGATGTAATAATTCACTCTCCTTGCCATTCATACCATCAAATGGAGCAGGTTCTGGATCTCAAATGAATCTTCAATTGGATGCGTATTGAAGTTGTGGACGATCTGCTACATTCAACCCGTCGTTTAGACCCTCATTCAACCTGCGAGATCAATGGTTAAGGTATGCTTGGGCCATTAGAGAGTAAGCCGACGCATAGATTCTGTTTGGGATGTGGCCCTGATAGTACATGAGCTAATGTTCTAGAAGATCCTTTCTCCTACGTGCTCAACTTGACATCACATCCATCTCTGCCCATGTCAAAGGAGCACTGACGCTTCAACAACTGCGTGAAGAATCAACGCCATGGAATTTGGAACAAAGCTCTGTGTGCTATCATGAACTTTATGAGGTTGTTCTTTGGCCATGAGTTGTCACGAAATGATTAAGAAAAGTCGTCCCTTGGCTTATGCGTGTCACGAGTTATTAAACAAAACCGTTTTGGGTCATTCAAGATAGTCTGTTATTAAGCAGTCGACCACTAAAGGGTCGACTTGCTTTCTTCATTGTAATGTTGTATAAATAGACGTCCCTGTAGTAGAGACAAGTTAGTCATTAGTCAGTTAGTCCTTTTATATTTAGACTTGCCTATCTTTTCAGCTGCAAATGGATACCAAAACACTATAAGTTTATCTTTTTATTAATACATTTATGTCCCAATTTTATTGAAATTTATCAGCATGTGTGGTGATTGACTGATTAAGGCTCAGCCTCTATTTGATGAGACGCGCCCCTCAACAACCAGTGGTCTCCATCAGTGTATATAAATTGTCTTTGCCTATTGTAGATAAACCATGTCATTATTTCATTTATGTATCTGCTCTGTATATGATGCTTTTGTTCTGTGATATAAAATGATGCTGTGTTGTTTATGTAAATGATGTTTCTATTTATGTTATGTATATTTTGATGTTGTTTATATCAATGTTTCCAGAAGTTAAATGGTGACCAGACACACTTAGGTTCATTTAAGCTTGCTTTATAGATTAGGTCACACTTTGGTTCATTTAGTTGCTTTAGTAGCTTAAGTCACATTTAGTTTATTTCATTTTCTTAAGTATTTTAGATTGCATTTAGTTGCTTAAATATTTTTACTTAAAAGACTTAGTTTGCTTAGTTAACTTAGATTCTAGTTAGTTTCACCTCTTAGATATGCTCATAGACTAAAGTTCTGTAGTTTCTTTCCAGTAGCATAAGATTAGCTTAAGTTACATCTCAAATCTCATAGAAATAGTTAGTTTCCTAACATAGATAGCTTTTTTTCTTATTCTAGCTCTTAACTAACTTATTCATTGCTTCCCCTGCACTGTAGGATCATATGCATCAGCCAACTGGTAGGTAAGACCATTCCATCTTCTCTTCCCTTTAGTTTAAGTCATTTTCCTCCATTCGGACTTTCATTCAGATAGTCATCCGGACCGGAATTCAGACCTTGATACTTCTTGCATCAATTTGCTTAATTAGAATTCAATTTTTAGGTTTTCTTCAAATTATAATCTCTTTCACCCTTAATTAGTATTCTTAGGAGTCATTAAGACCTTGTTGTATTTCATATGAATTTTTGATCAAGTTTTTGTCATCCTCTTTAGTTGTCATTCTCTCTTTCCTTTAAACCTTGCTTTAGTTGTTTACAGGTTATATTTTCCTTATGTTTGATTTATCAATGCTTTATGGTTACAGAATTTATTAGTTTCATTTTCAATGCAGTTTATTGTATGTTAATGATATCGCTATTAGATTAAGTTTAGTAATTTCATTCTCCAAATCATTTCAGTCTTGAATTATTCTTCTAATGTTAATAATGGATTCATGGAATAAGATTTAGTTCAGAAGTACAATATCTTTATCAAGTTTTCTACTTGCTTCTGAATTTAATATCTCTATCAAGTTTTCTACTTGCTTCTGAATTTAATATCTCTATCAAGTTTTCTACTTGCTTCTAGACTTCTTCAGTTGAAGTCCCTCGTTTATAAATAGGAGATAGGTCAGTATGTTTAAATTTAATTGTAGTTGGACAATCTTTAGCTTGCATTTATTTGTAGAAGTTAAATTAGATTTAATTCCATTTTGTTTTCTTGTTACATTTGAAAGCCACTTCGATACATTCACCCCTATTCCCATCACATTTGGTACACTTCCTTAGGATCCCCAAGGAGAATGGAATTAGATGCTTTAGTAGTTTTGAATAGTTGTTCAAGTCATTAATAGTTTATAATTTGCTTTAACTTAATTTCTTGTTCATATGATTGAGTTATTCTATCGGTAGGTCTTTACTTTCTTCTAATTCTTAGATTAGAATTTGAGAATTGATTGAATAGTTTCCTTTCTTACAAAGAATAGTTTGTTTTTTTCTTCTCTATTGTTTAATCATAGAATAGAGTAGTATTGTTTGACATTATTTTGATCTGGTAGTTTAGATAGGTTCAGTTAGTTTCTTTGTTGTCTTTCTGAAGTTTGACTCCGTTTTTCATTTTGAAAGATATTTTCGATATTTTCTTTATTTAATCTTTTAAGGTCTGATAAGCCAAAATTTAGGTATCATCCTACCTTAGCATATACTTTTCCTCAACTCTAAGATTACCAACCCCGGTCGATAATTAAATATTAGGTGTTTTCTTTGAGATAGGTCACACACCCAACAATTGGACTACTCAACTAGTAGTTTTCCAAGTTCTTCCAAACATGCTGAGAGGCCTTTGAATACATAGGGAAATGGTTGCGGATGCTTCATTAAGGTCTTGGGATTCACAAATGACCATTAGAACATAAAACTGGCTCATACATAGCTTTGATTTCCAAAAATTTTAAAACTAGTCAAGAAAAAGTGATTAAAGAGCTAGCATGTAATATCCCTGATCAGATATCACTTATAAATTTATACCCAAAATTAAAACTTTAAGACACTGACTAGTAAACAGGAAAACTAGTTGCAGAACTAGTTTGGGAAAGCTAGTTGAGGGCTGACTGAGAAGGTTCTTGGAATGAGTTTGGAAAGGTTTAGGTTCTAGAATTTGTATGGATGTTTGAAATAGTAGGTAAAGTAAGGTTTGAATAGTGATTCCTATGCACAATGTACTGGAGCCTTTCACTTTTCAACAACAGTCAAACTGTTGCCTACTTCGGGGATTCCTGGGCTTCCAGCATATGCATACTAGATAGGAATTGAACTACTAAATGAAACCAAAGGGTGAATATCAGTCATGGGGATTTAAAACAGAGGTTGGACCAAGTCCCTTGATGATTTGGGAAGTTCTGTAGGTATTTGGAATAATTGGAGCCAAGGGTGCTATTGAGGATCGCACAGGTTGGATATTTCTAGGCTTTTCCAAATGAGTTGAGATTCAACCAAAACCTTAGGAATAGAGAATTTGGGTATTTATTAGTGTTATTATTACCACATACAAGAATCATGTCATTAATTTGCAGCATAGGTATGTCGTACATGAAAATATGCCAAAACTAGCTAGTTATAGGTGCACATTGAGCTAGTCTTCAATTCTGGTGGGTAAAAACTTATTAAAAGAATGTACTACTCTGTTTTTCAGACATTAATGGCTCTAATATGACTTATTAATATACATAAATTCTAAATTGAATATTTTAGGTAGATCTTGCAAATGGATTACCTCCTTCCTTCAATAAACCTCTCCACAGCTAGAAATTGAGCTAGTTTTCACTTATGAAGGTGCCAAAGCCACAAACTCATAAAAATATCAGTCATAATAAGATTTAAGGCTCTTATATATCATTTAATACACTTACAAGTTGAAATCATAATTTTACATCATATCTCTCAAATATTAAGTCTCCTCCATCAACTACTATTCTCACAAAGCTAGAACAGCTAATCTTGATCTCTAAGAGTACCAAAGCCACCAAAATTATTCAAATATTAGACATGAACGCATATTAACCTCTGATATCATATAAATATTCTTTTTAATTAAAATCATATTTATGGAATAATTATTACAGAGAATCTCTTAACGGTGCCTCAGGAGGCCTTCAATAGCTAGTTTTCCCCCACAGGGAAGGAGAAAGGTCTGGAGGAAGGGTAGAAGGGTATGATCTCTGATATATCTGAAAAAAGAGCTCATGGGATATGCACACATCCTCTGAGATGAACTGGACTCCTCCTTCAAGACAGGGATCTTTCTCCCCACTGGATCTACTAGTCTTTCTCCCACAGGGAAGGAGAAAGGGTTGGAGAAGGGTAGAAGGGTCAGAATATTAGTATGGGACTGATATGAGCTGCTACAGGTCGAAATAACATATTACAATGGTGCACTGGACTCTCTAGTAGATTCTGAGCTCCCTCTTCAGTAATGAGAGCCTCTTTCTGCAGTGATCTTCCAATGTCTTTTCTTCAAGCACTTCTGGGTAATGGATCCTCTTCTAATGGTTGCACAATATTCAAGTATGGATGATGAACATCTGATCAGTAGCAGCATGAACCTATGGAATAGACTGGATACCTATCAAGAACTTGGGGAACATCTACCATGGTTGTTTAGGCACATCTCTCAACACTAGAAAAGCTCATAGCTCTCAAGCAAATTTCACAAATGATCAAAACTTCTCAATGGGAGTTGGAAACATTCTTTTATAGAATTCATGTTGACCTGTTGAGCAAGTCACTTGGCTTGGTGACCTGTGAGAGTGGGTCACCCATGAGTGGTTAACCTTCCATTCCTTTAGATTTGTGTCTTTCCTTCATTTGGAAACTTCCATCTCTTTGTTTCATGCTTTTCTCTGACATTCCTTTTATCCTTTTTAGCGAAAGCGCCCTCCTTGCTTTTTCCTATTTTTTCTCCAGCTTTTGCCTATTTTTCTTTCTTGCTTGCTTTTGGATGACATATGGATGTTTCTATCTTCTTGACTTGGGTAAGTGAGGTCCACCTTGACCCTATTGTTCCATCCTAGCCTTGTACACATCATCCACTTGCCAAAATATTAATAAATGAGGATAATTAATAAAAATAATTAATTCCTTAGTTCAAAATTCAAAACCATTAAATATTAATTAAACTATAGGACTGGCTCAAAAATCCCCAATTAACTCATAAATCACCTTAGCACTTAGTTTGGAGATTAATATCTTCATGGGGGGGGCACCTTATCCATTTAATTCCACAAATTCACCCTTAAGCATATTCCATAAGTCAATATCCACATTCACCCATTAATTAATTAATTAATTCCTAAGTGACTTAGGCCAAAATCACCCCCATGGACCATAGCAAAATTTGGGAACATGACAGTCCTCCCCTCCCAAGATTGCTTGTCCTCAAGCAATTTAGTCCAGGGACTAATACTGCAATTCCATCCAAGCATACTTATGACTTTTCTATCTCTCCTCCTGTTGGTGACCACAGTAGTTACCCATTCTTTGCACCACAACATAAATCATCAAAATCATGGGTCCCATCAATTCAATGGAATTGAAACATATGCTCCCTCAAGCATGCTCCAACAATGCCATACATTTGCAAAAATCCCCAGCTGAATCTGAGAGGGTCCATCATGCTACTGCTGCTCAACTCTGATCATAAGTTGCTCATGCCTTCCCCAAGAGTCTGGTCCATCATGCAGTTCCCCATGAAAGGAACTAGTCCACCATTCAACAAATGTAGATCTTAAGAAAAGCAAGTTGGATTTCCCTCATGGATCCCACTGCCTATGGTGCTTTTTCCAAATCTCAAATCTCATCAAGAACAAACTTTCCACCCAAGGAATGCCAGGATCCCATGGATTGTGCAACATTCTTCCAAACAGTGTAGCATTCTGAAGGATGCCAAGATCCCAATACCGAATTGGAATCTCTCCATTTCTCTTGCTCATGAAATTTTTTATTATGTTTTTGTACACTTGAACCTTCTATGAATGTGTACTATAAGTGTCTAATGGCTGCAAATTATGCTTTTTCTGCTGCTTGCAAACCATAGAAAAATTAGCAATATTAAAAACAATTTTCTTGCAACAAAACATACAACTTTTACCTTCCAGATTTTCCTTTTTAGTGATGCATCCATCCATCCATCCAGTGGATGAATCAGATATCTTGCTTGTTGATTTATATGAGCTATAATCAGCCATATCTTCTACAATAGGACCTATCTCCCACTGGGACAAATCATGATCCTCCTGTTGTACATGTGAAACAAACCAGAAAAATTTCTTCACCCACTGTTCATTCCCCATTGGCGTTGTTGAATCTAGGACATGTGGGAAAGAACTATGAAACTTCTTTGCATGTATGCAACCTTCAGTAATCAGACTTATGGCTGCCACTTCTTCATTACTGGCTGTCTCAAATTGGGTGCTCTCATCCCACTCTTCCATGGGAGAGTAACTGTCTTCAAGGAACAACTCAAGTTCCCTTGGAAAAAAATCAAGTGCTTGGTTTTCATCAAACTTTTATGCACACTCTTCAAGCACATGTGAAAATGAATGATCCTCATGATCCACCATATCATGAGGTTCCTCCCTATGATCAAGAATTTTTTCAGCCAAATGAAGTTGATTGAATGGTGTGTAGGAGGGTAGGAGGGGTCTTTGCAAATTTTCATGCAGCTGCAATATTTCTGTCTTGGATTCTTGGAGGGCACTTTGAGTGCTTCTCAAAGAATATTGGGTGGCCATCAATTCAGAATTGAGCTTGTTGATCTCTTCATCATCCCTCAAGGATGCACCATGAAAAAATTCTACAAGCTCCAACAAACTATCTCTATCAGAAAGCAGGTTCAAGAATTTACCTTTTATGCTTGTCATGGCTTTCTGAAATTCCTCCATGTCTCTCATGGAAGACTGCTCCCTCAACTTCCAACAAATATTATTCATTAAGGAATGGGTTTCAGTGAGGGTTTGAATGGCTTCTTGGATTTTGCATTCATTAATTTTTAGTGTCCCTTCAGGGAAATGAGGTTCTGGCAGATGAACCTTCTCTTCTTCCAGCTTCCTAGGATCAACTTCAGTTGATTCTGTTGAAGTTATGAAAACTGATCCATATTTTGGGGCTGCAAGATATTCATATTTTAGATCATGAATAATAGATCTTTGGCTGCAACTGGGGTGCTCATTCATCTCTGGTGCACTAGTAAGGATTTCTCTCCAATTTTCAGCCCTCCCCAATTCAGGAGTATCAACCCCTGGGGGTTCAACCAAGTCCATCTTCTCCTCTGAAGTGGCTTCCACATCATGCTGACACATAGCCATATAAAAATCAGAATTGAAAAAATTCTCATGTGTTATTTTTTCTCCTCCTTGTGATGGTATGTTGGTGATTTGGACTTCCACCAATTTCTCATTTCCAGTTTACGTTGCTGCAATGTCTTCTTCTTTCTCCATGGATTTTGCATCCACGACACTTTCATCAATGGGGACCTCCATGTCTCCCACATATATATGAGAATACACATCACTATATTCTTCCTCGCACTTAAAAAATTCCTCAGTAGGTTCTCTTCCAACCATGTGGGCATCCTGCAAACATCCTTCCAATGATTCAACCATGTCACTGCATTCACCCTATCACTACAGATCTGAGCACAAGCATACAAGGACTCCATTATGAAATAATTATCCCCTGATGTGGATGCAACATCATTATGACACAAAGGGGTACAAAAATCTAATTGAGGTCCATAACTTTACATCATACTTCTCCCTTCAAATGGTGGAGCTATGTTGCCTTGTTCTACCACCAATTCTCCAGGTTCACATCCAACTGATGTGTGGTCATTTTCTGCTTCACTATGAAGCTCAAGTGGTGACTTTGAATCTGATTTAGGCTCTTCTTTTGGATCTGATCCAAAATATGTCTCACCATCATTAATATTACCAATATACTCTGAGGATCTTGAAATCCTCAACATAGAAGCTTGCAGTAGATTCTTCTCCCATTCTGTCAACAACATCATGATTGGTTTTTGGGTCTTGCTTCCCTAAGAAAAATAATGAAGCTTCTTCCTTGGTTGTTTTAGGGTCAAGATTATTAGAGGATCTTCTGGAATAGGATCCAATAATTCTCATGAAGTGTGAAACCACTGAATCCAATGAAGCTTCAAATTTATTCATTCTCTCTCCCACAAAAAGTTGATCTTTGACTATGGAACATGCAACCTTTTCCTGCATATGGCTATCAGAATAACCATAGTCTCTTATGCCAATCATGATCTCATGGGAAATAATTATAGAAGGTACTTCTTGGAAATTTTCTTCCTCATATTGTCTACAATACTCTTCATACTGTTGGTTATATTCATCATCATATTGCTCATAAAAATCATCATTAGAGTAAGAGTCTTCTTCACTGAACATTGACATGGATGAAAATTCATTGAATTAAGAGTATTCTTTCCACAGGAGTAGAGGAAAGAGCTATGATACCACTGTAATATCCCTGATCAGATATAACTTGTGAATTTATACCCAAAATTAAAACTTTAAGACACTTACTAGTAAATAGGAAAACTAGTTGCAGAACTAGTTTGGGAAATCTAGTCGAGGGCGGAGTGAGAAGGTTCTAGGAATGAGTTTGGAAAGGTTTAGGTTCTGGAATTTTCATGGATGTGTGAAGAAGTAGTTCAAGTGAGGTCTTAACAGTGATTCCTATGCACAATGTATTGGATCCTTTCACTTTTCAACAACAGTCAAACTGTTGCCTACTTCGAGGCTTCCTGGGCTTCCAGCATATGCATACTAGATAGGAATTGGACTACTGAGGGAAAAAAAGGGTGAATATCAGTCATGGGGATTTAAAAAAGAGTCTGGACCAAGTTCCTTGATGATTTGGGAATTTCTGGAGGTATTTGGAAGAATTGGAGCCAAGGGTGCTATTGAGGATTGCACATGTTGGATATTTCCAGGCTTTTCCAAATGAGATGAGATTCAATAAAAACCTTAGGAACAGAGAATGGGGGTCTTTATTAGTGTTATTATGACCACATACAAGCATCATATCATTAATTTGCAGCATAGGTATGTCATACGTGAAAATTTGCCAAAACTAGCTAGTTATAGGTGCACATTGAGCTAGTCTTTAATTCTGGTGGGTAAAAAATTATTAAAATACTGTACTAATATGTTTTTCAGACATTAATGGATCTGATGTGACTTATTAATGTACAGAAAGTAGAAATTGAATATTTTAGGTAGATACTGCAAATGGATTACCTCCTTCCTTCAATAAACCTCTCCACAACTAGCAATTGAGCTAGTTTTCACTTATGAAGGTGCCAAAGCCACAAACTCATAAAAATATCACTCACAATAAGATTTAAGGCTCTGATATATAATTTAATAAAATTCCAGGTCTAAATCAGAATTTTACATCAGATATCTCAAATATTAAGTCTCCTCGATCAACTACTATTCTCATAAAGCTAGAATAGCTAGTCTTGATCTCTAAGAGTACCAAAGCCACCAAAATTATTCAAATATCATCCATGAACATATATTAACCTATGATATCGCATAAATATGTTTTTTAAGTTGAAAAATATTTATGGAAGAAGTATTACAGAGAATCTCTTCAACAGTGCCTCAGGAGGCCTCCAATAGCTAGTTTTCCCCCATAGGGAAGGAGAAAGGGTTGGAGGAAGGGTAAAAGGGTATGATATCTAATATATCTAAGTGATGATCTGCTATAGGTGAAAAAAAGAGATCATGAGCTGCACACACCTTCTCTGATATGAATTGGACTCCTCCTTCAAGACTAGGAGCTTTCTCCCCACTAGATCTACTAGTCTTTCTCCCACGGGGAAGGAGAAAGGGTTGGAGAAGGGTAGAAGGGTAAGATTATCAGTATGGGACTGATATGAGCTGCTATAGGTTGAAATAAAAGAGTACAATAGGGAACTGGACTCTCTGATATATTCTGAGCTCCCTCTTTAGTAATGAGAGCCTCTTTCTGTAGTGATCTTCCAATGTCCTCTCTTCAAGCACTTTTGGGTAATGGATCCTCTTCTAATGGCTGCACAATATTCAAGTATGGCTGATGAACATCTGATAAGTAGAAACATGAACCTTTGGAATAGACTGGATACCTTTCAAGAACTTGGGGCACATCTCCCATGGTTGTTGAGGCACATCTCTCAACACTAGAGAAGCTCAGAGCTCTCAAGCAAATTTCACAAATGATCAAAACTTATCAATGGGAGTTGGAAACATTCTTTTATAGAATTCATGTTGACCTGTTGAGAAAGTCACTTGGCTTGGTGACCTGTGAGAGTGGGTCACCCATGAGTGGATAACCTTCCTTTCCTTTAGATTTGTGTCTTTCCTTCATTTGGAAACTTCCATCCCTTTGTTTCCTGCTTTTCTCTGACATTCCTTTTATCCTTTTTAGCAAAAGCGCCCTTCTTTCTTTTTCCTATTTTTTCTCCAGCTTTTGCCTATTTTTCTTTCTTTCATGCTTTTGGATGACATATGGATGTTTCTATCTTCTTGACTTGGGTAGGTGAGGTCCACCTTGACCCTATTGCACCCTCCTAGCCTCGTACACATCATCCACTTGCCAAAATATTAATAAATGAGGATAATTAATAAAAATAATTAATTCTTTACTTCAAAATTCAAAACCATTAAATATTAATTAAACTATAGGCCTGGATCAAAACTCCCCAATTAACTCATAAATCACCTTAGTACTTAGTTTGGAGATTAATATCTTCATGGGGGGGCACCTTATCCACAAATTCACCCTTATACATATTCCATAAGTCAATATCCACATTCACCCATTAATTAATTAATTAATTCCTAAGTGACTTAGGCCAAAATCACCCCCATGGACCATAGAAAAATTTGGGAACATGGCATAGTCTTGGAATTGCTTGATTCAAACTGCCTCAGAGGCTTAAAAAAATCACTTATGAATTATACAAGGTCTCTAACATGAGTTTATTAACAACATCAAATCGAAATTGAATATCCTAAGCATAAATTAGAGTATTATTTAATCTTCGAATCTTCAAGGAGTCTCCAATGCTAGAGAAATATTACAAACTGAGAAAGTGAGTATGGGATGAGGAGAAGAAGGAGAAGTTTTGCACTGGATATGCAAGGAGGATTAAATAAAATATGTTAAATGTAGATGGAGGGTACACTGTAATTCATGATTTGCTCAAGGATGTGAAAATCCTCACAGCAAATCTAAGAGATGATGTATACCTCACAAGAGTAATTATGATTAAGCAGGAAGATAGAAGAAGAGTGGTCAATGCAGTGTAATGAGCAACAGAAAAATAATACAGTAGAACTCGGATAGAAGCAAAAATACTTCACACACACTAATTAATTAATCACAATATGGACAAATAAGTAGTATAATGCATGAGTATTCGAATGCCAAAGTGGCAATTCGAATTAGCCTTCATGGAGTGGTCAAAGGATCACTAGAGTGTCATCGAAGCACAACTAGAAGTCTATATCATCATCAGTGGAGTCATCAATGCTCAATGTTGAATATTGTAACTTCAAAGAATATTATAATTGTACTTTATTATTCCGGAGATGTTTCATTCCTCCGTAAAGATCTTATTGTATTTACGGAGATGTTTATTCCTCCGTCAGAATGTGGTAACTTGGGTTATTAGACTTCCCTAGTGGAGGTCGGCCCTTTATGTGTTATGTGGGTCAAAGGGTTATTAGACCACCCTAGAGGGGTCGGCCCAGTCAGTTGTAGTGGGGTATTTAACCCATTGGTTAAATACGAGCCTACGTGTACCTATGTAAAATACATGTCAGTGTAGTGTATAAATAGAGGAGGTGTGTTCCTCATTTGATACACTCACACACTTGAGGATAGCGCACTTGTGGAGGAGAGGTATGCTATTGTGGAGGAGGAGATCATGTCTCAGGGTTTCATCTTTGTATATTGCTGGTCATCTATATTGAGGAAGCTTTGCTGGGTTTTCTACCCCATGAGGGTTTCCCAGGATAAATCTCTGTCTCTTGTGTTTATGCTGTGCTTGTTGTTTCTTCAGTGATCCTGTATATGCTATTATTATGAAATGGAATGTAATGCTTCTATTTTCTTTCTTAGCATATTGAATTTAACATGGTATCAGAGCTAACCTGAAGGAAGACAAGGTATGGCACTAAAGACACTTGCTTTACTTATGACAATTTGAAGGTTAGGTTTTTACATAGCAAAAACCAGTCATCGTAACACTTTCGCTATAAATCCATTTTGGCGAAGTTTTCGGATCTGAAATTGTTACAGGACGAAGCTAAAATCTCCAGGTACCTTGTGTCCAAAGGAAAACCTCTAATTCGTTGTACTTTGTGATTTATGATCTGTACAATATAGGGTTTCTGCCTCTTCCAGATCTGAGTCAAAATCAGGTAACCTTGGGAAAAAGGTCATAACTTGGGCTAGGAAGCTCCAAATGAAATTTCGTGAAAAGTGATAGGTAGTACACAGACTGTAATATTTCAGAAAACTTTTTCAGAGGCCGAAGTGGAACCAGTGACACGTGGCACGCCGTACAAGTTTGCTCTCCTGTATTATCCCATAAACAGGTCACGTTGCGACACTTCGCATAACTCTTTCTCAGAGAATCCAATTGAGGTCAGACCTATCAGGATGGAAATATAACAGGCCTAGCTATCTTAGAAAACTTTTTCAGAGGCCGAAGGTCAAACAATGACACTTGGCATGCCGTACAAGTTCGCTCTCCTGTATTTTCCCAAAACAGGTCACGTTGCGACATTTGGCATAACTCTCTCTCAGAACATCCAATTGAGGTCAGACCTATCAGGATGGAAAGCTAACAGGTTAGGCTATCTCAGAAAACTTTTTCAGACCCTGTGGATCAAAAATTTTGGAGTTACACCAGAAACAATCAGGTACATATTTCTGTCAAAACAGAATTATTTTTTGGTACCTTCATTCATGGCTTCCGGAATTTAGGGCTTTGAAGAAAGTTGGAATTTTTGTAATCGGAGACCACGGCTGGATGCTACTCATCAAAATAGAAATTTAGAGACCAAGATCAGAATTTTTGGTTGGGCAGAAGGCCGGGCTTGATTAGACCCTAGTTCGGGACTTTGATCAGAAAAGTGGAAAATTAGGGCTTCTGTAAAAATGGGAATTTTTGAAATCTGTGACCACGGCTGGAAGCTCCTCAGAAAAATAGAAGCTTAGAGATTTGGATCAAACCTTTTGATGGGGAAAAAGAGTGGGCTTCATCAAACCCCAGTTCAGGGTCACGTCTAGTGAATCCGAAAGTTTCAAAGGCAAAATTGAGGAGTAAAACTTTGCAGTTTTCAAATTCTAAATATACCAGTTTGATCAGCTCATCAAGGTGCATATTTCTATCCTTTCGGAAGTTTGAAATTCAAAGTTTGAATTTTTTGGGTTTCTCTGACAAACCCATATCCAGCTCCAGGTCCAGGTCCAGTTCTTGCAAATCAAGTGGATTGGGTTAATCCTAGAAGAAGATGGATTGGTCACCTGCATAAGTGAAGAAGTTCCTGTCTCAGAGGGAGATGAGGATAAGGCCTTACATAAGAAGAATACAAGCAATCTCGACAGGTATGACTCATCGAGGTATGTTTCGATATTTGTCCATGATTAAGTTTATGGTATGTTTGTCTTCAGGTTATTACAGTTAGTACAATTTTGATTTCAGATTTGTCGTATAACCTTAACAAAATTATGAATGCATGATAGAAGATATTCATTGGTTAGGATGTTGACACTTATGATTGTACTAATGCATTATGATGTTGTGTGAGGATGATGTTGTCTGCTAACAAGATACAGGTACATCACAAAAGACAAATCAGGTTCCATGACCATGAAAACATGAAGACAAAGACTCATCCATAATCTTTGTTCTACTTACAAGGTATGTATGACTTTGTTATATTATGCTTAACCTATGAGACATGCAGGTTCTAGCTCAGGATCTCTAAATCATTGAAGAGATTGTTTAGGTGTGTTGTACATAACCAAGTAGGTATACTAATCCAGGTATGTTTCCCATGAATCTTACCTTGTGTTAGGATCCCTCATATAAGTATACTTGGAATGATTGGTTATGCTTATTCATAAAGTTAGTAATCAAGGGATTATGCATATTATATCTTTTATCTTGATTGATGATATGCATGAGTAAAAGAAGACTTCCCTGAAATCTTGAATACTAATGTTTATTAACTATAATCATGACTATACATTTTCAAGATTATTTAGTACTATAATGTTTTGATAGCATTTAGAATATACTAATGAGTGTATGTTTGTGTATGAGATCATGAGGATGACTCTTGAGCATGCACAGTGGTACAGAATGAATAGAAGTTCAAAAGACATACAGAAGATCAAGCGGGAGGCAACCACACAAACATAAAAGATAAGTATTTGAGTTGTTATTTGAAATAGTAATGATATTGCCTGTAATAGGTTGTATGCATATTTGTATTCCTAGAATATATAATGCTGAGTATAAACATTCATAGAGCATTGAACAGTATACTACTAATGTGCATATGATTGGTAAGTTGGACAAACATTCCATTGTTGCTTGTCTAGAATGAAACCTCTTTGCTGACATGCCGAGAGCTGTGCACACTCTCGATAGTATGTTCTGGTAGAGATGGAAGGCATCTAGATAGCCACTGTATGCATACAAGATATGGGAAAGTGTTGTGACAAAGTATTGGCCAAATTAGTTGAATAACTATGTAAATGATATCTGTATGCATAATAGGTTATTATGTCAATATGATTTGATGATTATGAAGTATTACTAATCCTGTACTTAATTTTGATTTGTAGGGAAAATCATGATGAATGATGAACAAGCGATGGATGTTCAACAAAAGGATTTACAAATCAAACACACTATAGAAAGCTTATGGTTAAGAGATTCTCTTAGAAAGAGGAAGAGAATCATGATGAGATGTTTTGACCATTCTCTTAATAATGTAATCAGGTTCTGTATGGGTTCCCAGGATCGGTAGTCAATTGATGAGTTTAATGATCATCATGGGTGATGTGGATCTCAACCCTTGCTACAAGGTTGAATATGGCTTCTATACACATATGACATGGATGCAAGAAGGAACTCACCATAGAGTTCGAATGACTTTGAGGCTCATATTAGTAGACCCATCTGACGAGAGATGGCACAGATAGATATGCAGAAGATCACTCAATGCAGAGTGTGAATAATGGACAATTGACAGCTCCATGACAAAGCTTGGGCTTTACCAGAAGTAAAGTTGATCCTAACCTTTACCTAAAGGTTGTGGATGATAAACCTATCATACCATTATTATGTGACGATGATCTCTTTCTGACAAGGAATGAGAAACAGATCATGAAAATGGCTGCAGAAATAAAAATGAAAGATCTCAGATTAATGCACTACTTCTTAGGTCTAGAAGTATGGCATGATCCAAAAGGAATCTTTTAAATCGAGGTAAGTATGCTGTAAAGTTTCTAAAAAGATTTGATATGTTGGAGTGTAAAGCCATGGCCACTCCCATGGACTCCAACTTGAAGTTATTAGTTAATAACTCATCGGATTTAGTGGACCTAACCCTATATAGACAAATCATTGGGCCAATGATGTATTTAAAAAATACTAGGCCAGATATATGCTTTGTTGTAAATACCGTAAGTCAGTATCTAGTAGAACCTAGAAAGGTTCACTTAATAGCTACAAAGCATGTAGTGAGGTACCTAAAAGGTACTTTAGATTTTGGTCTATATTATCTTGGAGGTCTTAAACTCCGTTTACATGGTTACTCAGATTCTGATTGGGCAGGAAGTGCCTCAGACAGAAAGAGTACATCAGGTGGATGTTATAGTCTTGAATCTACCATGATCTCATGGTTTAGCAAGAAACAATCTAGTGTGGCCCTCAGTACTGCTGAAGCTGAATATATATAGCTACCTGTTCTGCTAGCTGTGAAGCAGTATGGCTTCGAAAACTTTTATCTGGAGTGTTTGACTTAGAAATGGACCCCACTGTGATTATGTGTGATAATCAAAGCTGCATGATAAGTCAAAACACATAGAGATCCGATACTTCTATATACGAGATATGGTGTAGAGAGGAGCTATCAAGCTCGAGTATATAAGCACTGAGGATCAGATTGCTAATATCTTGACTAAACCTCTGTCTCAAGTAAAGTTTGAATACTTCCGAGACAAGCTTGGTATAGTCCAGAAGGATCCTCCTCGAAAGGGGGAGTAGCATAGTATCTGATAACAAGTCTGTCTCATCAATGATGAGGTTACCTATTTACTGCACTTAGTTACCTAGAATTATTTAGATTTAGGACTCTTATATTCTTTTGATGATGGATGTATACATGCTTTTGATGTTAGTATACATGCTTTTGATGTTAGATGTATACATACTTTTGATGATTTTGATGATAGATGTATACATGCTTTGTTGATGATGATACATGTTGTGATTATACATGTTTTGATGATAATGATACATGTTGTGGTTATACATGTTTTGTTGATGATGATACATGTTGTGATTATATATGTTTTGATGATAATGATACATGTTGTGGTTATACATGTTTTGTTGATGATGATACATGTTGAGGTTATACATGTTTTGATGATGATGATACATGTTTTGGTTATACATGTTTTGATGATGATGATACATGTTGAGGTTATACATGTTTTGATGATGATGATACATGTTGAGGTTATACATGTTTTGATGATGATGATACATGTTGTGGTTATACATGTTTTGTTGATGATGATACATGTCGTGGTTATACATATTTTGATGATGAGAATACATGTTTTTGGTATACAACATGTGAAGGGATTGGATCATTCCTGGACTTCAGTCCGAAAGAAGAGCCGTAGACGTATGTCTTCGAAAATGAAGTTCTTGGTGAACATGTGAAGGGATTGGATCATTCCTGGACTTCAGTCCGAAAGAAGAGCTGTAGACGTATGTCTTCGATAATGAAGGGATTGGATCATTCCTGGACTTCAGTCCGAAAGAAGAGCCGTAGACGTATGTCTTCGATAATGAAGGGATTGGATCATTCCTGGACTTCAGCCCGAAAGAAGAGCCGTAGACGTATGTCTTCGATAATGAAGGGATTGGATCATTCCTGGACTTCAGCCCGAAAGAAGAGCCGTAGACGTATGTCTTCGATAATGAAGGGATTGGATCATTCCTGGACTTCAGCCCGAAAGAAGAGCCGTAGACGTATGTCTTCGATAATGAATGGATTGGATCATTCTTGGACTTCAGCCCGAAAGAAGAGCCGTAAAATGTATGTCTTCGATAATGAAGGGATTGGATCATTCCTGGACTTCAGTCCGAAAGAAGAGCTGTAGACGTATGTCTTCGATAATGAAGGGATTGGATCATTCCTGGACTTCAGTCCGAAAGAAGAGCTGTAGACGTATGTCTTCGATAATGAAGGGATTGGATCATTCCTGGACTTCAGTCCGAAAGAAGAGCCGTAGACGTATGTCTTCGATAATGAAGGGATTGGATCATTCCTGGACTTCAGTCTGAAAGAAGATCCGTAGACGTATGTCTTCGATGATGAAGGGATTGGATCATTCCTGGACTTCAGTCCGAAAGAAGAGCCGTAGACGTATGTCTTCGAGAATGAAGTCCTTGGTGGACGGTTGAGGATTAAGTCATCCTTGGACGTAGGTCCTAAAAGCACGGTGAAGGATTGGATCATCCTTGGACTTTGGTCCTGTAAACTGAGCCGTAGACGTGAGGTCTCTGAGAACATGATAGGACTGGATCGTCCCTGGACTTCGGTTCAAAAGGTACATGACTGGTTTACATCATTCCTTGATGATGACGATGTTCGTGTAATGACGATGACGATGTTCGTGTAATGACAATGCTGATGATCATGCTGATGATCGTGTGATGACGATGATGATGATCGTGTGATGACGATGCTGATGATCGTGTGATGACGATGCTAATGATCGTGTGATGACGATGACGATGATCGTGTGATGACGATGCTGATGATCGTGTGATGACGATACTGATGATCGTGTGATGACGATGCTGATGATCGTGTGATGACGATGCTGATGATCGTATGATGACGATGCTAATGATCGTATGACGATGCTGATGACGATGTTGATGTTCCAGTAACTAGTCAAGTTACTGATGATGATGAATTGAAGAAAGCTTCCGATGATATATAGATGATGTAGTAAATGACTCCTTGCTCCTACAGATGTTGTTATAATATCCTTCTCGTTAAGGGGGAGTGTTGAATATTGTAACTTCAAAGAATATTATAATTGTACTTTATTATTCCGGAGATGTTTCATTCCTCCGTAAAGATCTTATTGTATTTCCGGAGATGTTTATTCCTCTGTCAGAATGTGGTAACTTGGGTTATTAGACTTCCCTAGTGGAGGTCGGCCCTTTATGTGTTATGTGGGTCAAAGGGTTATTAGACCACCCTAGAGGGGTCGGCCCAGTCAGTTGTAGTGGGGTATTTAACCCATTGGTTAAATACGAGCCTACGTGTACCTATGTAAAATACATGTCAGTGTAGTATATAAATAGAGGAGGTGTGTTCCTCATTTGATACACTCACACACTTGAGGATAGCGCACTTGTGGAGGAGAGGTCTGCTATTGTGGAGGAGGAGATCATGTCTCAGGGTTTCATCTTTGTATATTGCTGGTCATCTATATTGAGGAAGCTTTGCTGGGTTTTCTACCCCATGAGGGTTTCTCAGGATAAATCTCTGTCTCTTGTGTTTATGCTGTGCTTGTTGTTTCTTCAGTGATCCTGTATATGCTATTATTATGAAATGGAATGTAATGTTGCTATTTTCTGTCTTAGCATATTGAATTTAACACTCAAGTAACTATCAACCATCAGTCAAACTAAGTCTAACTGAGTGTGGTAGGTGTAATTGAGTGTAACTGGAACTAACTGAATGAAGGAGGCTCAGTGGAGGGTGCATGAGGAGCTAACCAAAGTCAGAATGGGAACTCAAGTCTCACTGGAGGTCCATCAGAGTGATACAGTTAGTTGACAGTCAGACTAGCCTTAAATCAAGGAAAGAACTGAAGATAACTGAAGATAATTGAATGGTAGGTAAGGAAGGGCGCCTTTCTCAACTGGTAGATGAAAGGAGGGCGCATTAAGCTCTAGGAGGGTTGAAACTGAGTGGAAAGAAGCTCCCGGGTCTAGCTAACTTAGGGCTAGCTGCTGGGACTGATGACTGGGATGCATGCAAATGCATGCAAACCCTAAATAATGCATGCAAACCCTAAAAGTGCATGCATGACTGAAAATGCAAAGGATGAAAATGCTAGTAGGACTAGGATGGAGTATAGGAATATCCTAACAAAGGATGCCTTCACTAAAATGGATTATCTCCTCCAGAGTAAATTCTTCAAAACTCTCTCCAATTGTACTATGACTTAGTGTTATAGGTCAAATCTACACTTCTCCGTCCGTGATCACATTGCTCTGTCGATCACACAAAAGGACATTATGGATGGAAGAGCTAGGTTGACCCTAGATGAGTTATTGCTGAGATCACATTCTTCAGTTGAAAAACATATTTTTTGTACAGTTTTCACTATGTGTGCACTACTATTACCACAGTGATCTAGCGTTCTGAACGTTGGTCTTATTGAAGACAACCCGCGCACATCCTCCAAAATGTTGTGAACGCTGGTTTTCAAATGAAGAAGTTGCATACTGTGCACTAGCCTATTTGTATGAAACCCACACACATATTAAGATGAAATGAAAAAATATATTAAGATTACAAATTGGGATTAGTTAAGTTGGTTCTGCAACTTCCCCAACCTCCCAATTCAACCACCTCTTGAATTCAACTGCCAACCTTATGCCATAAATACAAGGGGAAGCCATGAGAGAGGGGCCTAGTAGGAAGAAGAAACTAATGTTACGCTGGAGGAATTCTTAAGTCTTTGTGAGGAGCATGATCCCAGGACTCGGTTGCAGAAGTGTCTGGACAGATCAGGTATATATGTACTTATCTACATTTCTTTGACAATAAAAGATGGAAATACCCTTCCCGTCCCAATTGAATGTCTACTTGATTGAATGTATATTTGATTGAATGCCTGATTGTGATTAATGTTAAATTGTGTCCAATTTCATTATCTATTTGCAGTCAAGATATGCTAAGGAAGGTTAACTTGTTTTGCAGGTTCATCACTGTGGAAGATTTGGCAAAATCTAGGACCAGCCATCATTAAAAAGGTACAAATTTTGGAACTCTAACCTCTTTCCATTCGTAGTAATTAATGCAAAACATGAATGTATTTACCTGTCACCCCATGTAAGTTTGTAGTGTCATCTCCCCCACTATAAGGTACTTTCCTACACAACACTAAGGATCACTCTATGGATATATTAGATTCTTCAATGATGGATTGATGTAGGCCTATAGATCAGTATTCCATGGCTCTATATTTTTCATGGAAAAATTGGAACATTAAGTACATTGGATTTCATCTCCCAAGCTTGGTTGAGGCACGTCATTCAACTATGAGAAGAAAAAGCTCTCAAGACAATAAACAAACAAACAAAAGATGTAAACGGTGTGCACTAGCCTCCTTTTATAACTTAGGTAGCTTCATGAGAAAGTTAGTGGCACGTGTGAGAGGTGAGGGTGCCTGCCTTGAGAGAATTAGCAACATATTTTCCTTATGCAACTTGTTTGCTTTGTGCCTTCAACTGATTTTAGCAACTACGCCCTCCTTATCTTTTCTGGATGTTGCCTTCTTTTTCAAATTGGTTGCTTTCTACACTTTCCTTCTTGTTTACTTTCCTACTTTTTTCATTTGCCTGTTTTTTTATTGCTTTTTCCAGTTTCTATCTTTTTATGCTGCCACTTGCTTTTAGTTGACTCCTTGTTGTTTCTATCTTTTTCCACTTGAGTAGGTGTGTGAAATATTAATCACAGTAGGATATAGTAGCTAAATATTACCTCACAATCAATAAATTTGGCTTAGTGTGCAAGAAATTAGTGCAAAAATAATTATGGAAAACAAATGATCAAAAACCAGTCACAAATTATCAAAAACCCATAATACAAATGATCAAAAAACAGTTTAATACAAATGATAAAAAACTAGAGATACAAATGATCAAATAGTAGGTTTATTATCTGTCCAAATATCCAACTCAGAAATGAGTTGTGAATACATTTATATAGCATTTGGAAGAATTTGTTTTCCTTTGGAGGCATCTACAAGTGGCTAGATTATATTGGACCTCAATCCCCCCTAGGTTTACCAATAGAATCCCAAATCACCCCAAACTGGTACGAATTGTCCATGTGAACAATGGGTGAGCATGGAAAGACAAAAATGAGTATCAAACATGTGGTGGATAGGATTAGGTGGAATTTAGGTGGGCAAGGGTAGGCCAAAACAGCCAAGAAAGGGCCAAAATGACCACATACAATGCATGGGTGCCTTAAGTCAAAGATAGATCCATAAAATAGGGGATAAGGGTGCCTTTGCTCAAGTAGTGGCAATAAGTGTTGGAGGTGGCCATAAATAGGGTACCCAATAGCTATATTGGACCATATTTTGGCCCAGAAGTGGTGGAATGGTCATAAGTATCCCCAACTAACTTCTAACAACCTAGGATTGTAATTATTAACTTATTTTGGACCATTTAATCAAAAAATCGATGTATGACTAAGGTCCTAAGGTGTAAAAATGTTCTAACACCCCCCATAAGCTATACTTTGGTAGTCAAAACAAAATTAAGGCCTTGGCAACTGAGGCTCAAGTCACCTTTTACAACAACAATTTTTATTCGTACATGTAACCAAGGTAAGGAGGAAAACCACATGGGAAATAAAACCTCCCCTCTAAAGTGGACATGAAATACACCAAAATAAACTGAACTGCTCCAAAACTCAATTAGGTGTGAACTTGATCAGATGTCTGGAGGAACCTTCTCCTTTGGAAGAAGTGGATGTTGCTCCCATGCTTGGATCAGATGCTTGATCTCTGCAACTATGGAAGCAAGCACAAGTAGATACTCTTTAGACTTGATCATCATACCAAAAGTGGCCAAAAAAAATCCAAATGAGACTTGATGTGTTAAATTTTCAGAATTTACTTCAATCTGATCTAGGATCTTAACTGAGAGAACAACATGTACAGCATATCTACAGCATATCAATCATGGAGACAATAATGCAAGCACACAAGAGACACAAACATTTACTTGGGGAAAACCATAAAGGTGAAAAACCCCAATAACTTCCTCAGAGATAGATAGAGCAACGATACAACCAACCAAGAGAGATAGCCATAACCTAGCAGCAGATCCTCCTCCTCCATAAGTGCGCCACTCCTCCTTGAGTGCATGTGTGAGAAGTGAGTGAGTAAATAGAGTGCCTCCCGCACTCTATTTATACTTGAATTGACTTGCCTTTTTACCTAACTCATGTAGGCTCAAACTTAACCACATAACATAATGCTGAGTGGGCCGACCCCCAATAGGGTGGTCTAATAACCCTTTGACCCACATGACTTATACAGGGCCGACCCCAAATAAGGTGGTCTAATAACCCATCAAGTATAAGTTACGACACTTACAATATAAATGATGACACTTCCTTATAGAGGAATAATACCATCTCTATAGGAATACAATATACATATATGTGAAATACATTCCGAAGTTACATATACATCAACACTCCCTCTTAACTAGGAAGGTATTTCTCAGCACAGTTCTTCTAGCACAAGTCATCTTCTCTGGATCATCGTCACTGGATAATCGTCATCGAGTCATCATCATCATCGTCACTGCTGCTACTATCTCAATCAATTCTCTGAATCTACTCGTCATAGGAAGTTCTACAGAGCCAGTCCTTTTTCATACTGGATGTAGGCCCACCACCTGTAGGTCTTCATCATCACTGGCCATACTGTGGAATCCTCAGGACTTATTACGTGCGTCACAAAACCTGGCTGCAGCATCCCAGGCTATTACGAGCACACAGCTCTACCTGTAGGATCTCCCAGGAGCACATTACATGTGACCCATCACAAAACCTGGCTGAAGCATCCCAGGCTGTTACGAGCACACGGCTCTACCTGTAGGATCTCCCAGGAGCACATTACATGTGATCTCACCACAAAACCTGGCTGAAGCATCCCAGGATGTTACGAGCACACAGCTCTACCTGTCGAATCTCTAGGAGCAAATTACATGTGGTCATGGCAAAACCTGGCTGAAGCATTTGAGGCCTTTTTCATTCTGTCCAGATCTCCCAGGAGCAAATTACATGCCATAGGACAAAACCTCGCAAGAGCATCTGCCAGATATCCCAGGGCACCGAATTACATGCCATAGGCAAAACCTCGAAAGACTATCTGCAGATCTCCCAGGGCACAAATTACATGTCCTCCCAAGCAAAACCTCGCAAGAGCATTTGCCAGATGTCCCAGGGCACCGAATTACATGCCATAGGCAAAACCTCGAAAGACCATCTGCAAATCTCCCAGGGCACAAATTACATGCTTTCCTGCACAACCTGATCCATGGCCACAAAGTATCATCTGATACTCATCATCATCACTGCAACATCCTGCTGCATGTCATCTGGAGAAGCTCGTCATCCACGATCATCCTGATCATACAATGCATCCATCTGATGCACACATAGATACATGATCCACACAATGTATCCATCCATCATACATGATCTACCTGATCATACAAAGATACATGATCCACACAATGTACCCATCAACATACATGATCTACCTGATCATACAAAGATACATGATCCACACAATGTATCCAACAACATCCATGATCTACCTGATCATATAAAGATACATGATCCACACAATGTATCCAACAGCATCCATGATCTACCTGATCATACAAAGATACATGATCCACACAATGTATCCAACAGCATCCAACATGATGCGTTCATACATAAATGATCCAACTGATCATATCCAACATCCAACATGATGCGTACATACATAAATGATCCAACTGATCATATCCAAGCAGAAACCAGAACATCATCCTGATGCTCATCATCCAGCGCTTACATCCATAGCCATGTGAAGGATCCTCCTTCCAACATGCTTGGAATGGCTTCAGCAAATGTGTCCATCACTTCTTCCTCGAAGTGTCCTCGATCTGAATATCGCCAAGCCTCTCTCTGAAGTACTCGAACTTCACTATGGCTAGTGGCTTCGCCAGCACATCTGCAATCTGCTCGTCCGTCACAACATACAGGAGCTTCACAACTCCTCTCTGCACCATATCCCTGATATAGTGATATTTGATCTTTATGTGTTTCGACCTGTCATGAAACACTGGGTTCTCGGACAGCTTCACACAACTCTGGTTATCACAGAAGATACCAGTAGCCTCCAACGGGAGATCAAATAACTCAGACAGTAGCTTCCGTATCCATACTGCCTCACATCTAGCTGAACAGGTTGCAACATACTCTGCCTCACCTGTACTCAGTGCTACGCAGGACTGCTTCCTGCTAAACCATGAGATCACACCTGATCCCATACTGAAGCAACACCCAGATGTGCTCTTCCTGTCTGCAGCACTACCAACCCAATCTGAATCAACATAACCCTACAGGTTAAACTTTTGATTCGCCTCATACCTGAGCCCATAATCCACTGTACCCTTCAGGTACCTCAGAACATGCTTTATAGCAACCAGGTGAACACTCCTCTGATCCGTCAGGAACTGGCTCAATGTGTTCACAGCAAAGCAAATGTCTGGTCTCGTGTTCATCAGGTACATCAAGGACCCAATCATCTGACGATACATGGAGACATCAACCAGCTCAGATGAAGCATCACATAGAAGCTTCAGATTCGATGCCATAGGTGTGGCCATAGCCTTGCAGTCCATCATCCCGAACCTCTTCAGGATCTCTACTGCATACCTCCCTTGTCCAAGGAATATTCCATCACTCTGCCACACCTCCATGCCAAAAACAAATAGTGCATCATTCCCAAGTAACTCGAACTCGGCAGCAAGCTTCCGCTGCATGTCAGTAATCAATCTATCATCTCTTGTTACAAACAAGTCATCCATATACAAGAGTAGAATCACGGGATTCCCTTCCTCAACCTTGTAGAAAAGGTTGGAATCCGCTTTATTTCTTGGTAAAGCCCAAACTGGATAGAAAGTTGTCTATCCTACCATACCAAGTTTTGCACACATATCTGACTACACCATGCTGTCTTAAAATCCATCTGGTGCATCTTCTATTTCATCACTTTTATATTTCTCAATGCTGCCATCTGCAATATGCTTGATTAGATAGTTCCATTTGGAAGTCATAACAAACTTCCCTTCATGTCTTGGGACTGCAACCCAAACATCATTCTTCATGATCGACGGATCATGGCATTCCATTTCTTCATCCCAGATCTTGGGATCTTCAATGTCTTCAATAGATATCTTTGTTGCTGGAACAAATGTTGTAGTTCTTCTTTTGTAGGAGATGGCATACGATCTTTCCTACACAACAAGTTAAATTGCATGATTAGAAAACATCTCATAGTTTTCAGAAAAAATTCTTACACATAAAGAAATATGCCATACAGTCATGCAATTATCTTAGCCAATGCTTCAATACAACATTTATCCATATTCTGTAACTTTCTAGATGCCTTCCAATCTCTACTAGAACATTGTTAAGAGTGTGCACAACTCCCAACATGTCAGCAAAGAGGTTTCATTCTAGATAAGTAGCAATGGAATGTTGTACAGTGCCATAGGCCACTTACCCATGCATATTAGGAGTATACTGTTCATCAATGCAATTATTCTAATATGCATAATACACAACCTAATTCTAGGAACATCAGTATATACATTATTGAACAATTTTATTTAAACAAACAAATATGCAAGAAATGATGATTAAAATACTTATCTTTCTTTGTTTGTTGGGTGGACTCCCTCTGAGTCTTTGCTTCCTTGCAGGAGTTGCTGGAGTCCTAATCTGAGGTAGCTTCTTCTACACCTTTCTGTTGTGAAATGTAGAGAGATGATCAACTGCCTCTGAATATCTGCATCCTTGCAGAAACTACTGAAGTGTGCTCCTTTGCTTTCTTGCAGGAACAACTAGAGTGTGCTCCCTCTTGATCTTTGCTTCCTGAATTACCTGTTCTTGAACTCATATTCATCCTTGGTCCCTATGCATGCTTATTAGTATCATGAATGTGTTATCCTTGTGATCTCATATAAAATCATACATTCATTAGTATACTATTAAAACACAATAATCTCAAGCATGTATAATCATGATCATTTCAAACAGAAAATAATAAGCATTAGCATTCAAGGTTTATGTAGTATTCTTATGGTTAGTCAAATCATAAGAAGCATAACATGTCTAAACCTATAATTACTCAAACCTATGACTCTTCGAGTTAGTTGAATCATCAAACAAGATAATGCATAAAACCTGTGATTATTCGAACCTATACCTTCATGATTCTTCTGGTTAGTCATATCATCAATTATGGTAAGAAATATAATACGCATACAGCCATGACTTATTCAAACCTATGACTTCATGAATAATCATTATCAAACAACACAACAATATAAGATCCTAACACAAGGTAGGATTCTATCTTGATATAGGAAAAACATACCTGGATTAGCATGCTAGTTAGTTATGTCTAACATACTCACATGATGTCTTCTTGTTCTTCTTCAATGACTTGTGCTAGTAACCTGTATATCTCATAGGTTAGCCATTATAAAACCAAGTTATACATACCTCGTAAATGGATCTTCTATGATATCCATGACAATGGATGAGTCTTTATCCTCATGTCATCATGATCATATGTTCTTGAACTGGAACATGATTTGTCTTTCTTGGTGTACCTTTCATGTTAGTAGACAACATAAACCTCATACAACACCATAATGCATTAGTACAATCATAAGTGTCAACACCCTAATCAATGAATATTTTCTATCGTGCATTCATAATTTTATTAAGGTGATATGACAAGTCTAAAATTAAGATTGTACTAACCGTAATAACATGAAGACAAACATAACATAAACTTAATCAAGAACAAATCTCAAAACATACCTCGATGAGTCATACCTATCGAGATCGCTTGTAATCTCCTTATGTAAAGCCTTAGCCTCATCTCCCTCTGAAACAGGAACTTCTTTACTTATGCAGGTGACCAATCCATCTTCTTCTGGGATTAACCCAATCCACTTGATTTGCAAGAACTGGAACTTGAGCTGGATATGGGTTTGTCAGAGAAACCCCAAAAATTCAAACTTTGAATTTCAAACTTCTGACAGGATAGAAATATGTGCCTTGATGAGTTGATCAAGTTGGTATATTCAGAATTTGAAAATTGCAAAGTTTCACTCCTCAATTTTGCTTTTGAAACTTCTGGATTCACTGGACGTGACCCTGAACTGGGGTTTGATGAAGCCCACTCTTCTTCCCAATCAAAATGTTTGATCCAAAGCTCTAATCTTCTATTTTTCTGAGGAGCTTCCAGCCGTGGTCACAGATTTCAAAAATTCCCATTTTTTACAGAAGCCCTAATTTTCCACTTTTCTGATCAAAGTCCCGAACTAGGGTCTAATCAAGCCCGGCCTTCTGCCCAACCAAAAATTCTGATCTTGGTCTCTAAATTTCTATTTTTATGAGTAGCATCCATCCGTGGTCTCCGATTACAAAAATTCCAACTTTCTCCAAAGCCCTAAATTTCGGAAGCCATGAATGAAGGTACCAAAAAATAATTCTGTTTTGACAGAAATATGTACCTGATTGTTTCTGGTGTAACTCCAAAATTTTTTTATCCATAGGGTCTGAAAATGTTTCTTGAGATATCCTGACCTGTTATCTTTCCATCCTGACAGGTCTGACCTCAATTGGATTCTCTGAGAGAGAGTTATGCCAAATGTCGCAATGTGACCTGTTTTGGGTTAAAACAGGAGAGCGAACTTGTACGGTGTGCCACGTGTCACTGTTTTAACTTCGGCCTCTGAAATTTTTTTTTGAGATATCTCGTCCTATTACCTTTCCATCCTGATAGGTATGACCTCAATTGGACTCTCTGAGAGAGAGTTATGCCAAATGTCGCAACATGACCTGTTTATGGGATAATACAGTAGAGCGCACTTGTACAGAGTTCCGCGTGTCACTGGTTCAACTTCGGCCTCTGAAAAAGTGTTTTGAGATAGTACAGTCTATGTACTACCTGTCACTTTTCACAAAATTTCATTTGGAGCTTCCTAGCCCAAGTTATGACCTTTTTCCCAAGGTCACCTGATTTTAACTCAGATCTGGAAGAGGCAGAAACCCTATATTGCACAGATCATAAATCACAAAGTACAACGAATTAGAGGTTTCCCTTTGGACACAAGGTACCTGGAGATCTTAGCTTCGTCCTATAACAATTTCAGATCCGAAAAATTCTCCAAAACGGATTTATAGCGAAAGTGCTACGATGACTGGTTTTTGCTATATCAAGCCCTAGCATCGTAAGTGCAACAAGTGTCATACATGCCATATCATGCCTTCTTTCAGGCTAGCTCTGATACCATGTTAAATTTTCAGAATTTACTTCAATCTGATCTAGGATCTTAACTGAGAGAACAACATGTACAGCATATCTACAGCATATCAATCATGGAGACAATAATGCAAGCACACAGGAGACACAAAGATTTACTTGGGGAAAACCATAAAGGTGAAAAACCCCAATAACTTCCTCAGAGATAGATAGAGCAATGATACAACCAACCAAGAGAGATAGCCATAACCTAGCAACAGATCCTCCTCCTCCATAAGTGCGCCACTCCTCCTTGAGTGCATGTGTGAGAAGTGAGTGAGTAAATAGAGTGCCTCCCGCACTCTATTTATACTTGACTTGACTTGCCTTTTTACCTAACTCATGTAGGCTCAAACTTAACCACATAACATAATGCTGAGTGGGCCGACCCCCAATAGGGTGGTCTAATAACCCTTTGACCCACATGGTCGACCCCCAATAGGGTGGTCTAATAACCCTTTGACCCACATGACTTATACAGGGCCGACCCCAAATAAGGTGGTCTAATAACCCATCAAGTATAAGTTACGACACTTACAATATAAATGACGACACTTCCTTATAGAGGAATAATACCATCTCTATAGGAATACAATATACATATATGTGAAATACATTCCGAAGTTACATATACATCAACATGATGAGCTTGAGAATCAATCCCAATCGAACGATAATTTCCTCCATCTTTTGTGCAACTCTGAGAAAAAATGCCAATCATAATCATGCAGTGGATAGGAAGCATGACAGTGAGAGTGAATGCATCAACTCCATACTGAAAATGAGCTGCAACAACTAACTAATGATCCTTAGAATTCGAATGTGAAGACTCATGAGAGAACAAAGAGTTTTGGAGATCAACTCCAAATGCTTGAACTTTGAACCATATGAACCTTGATGTGCTTGAGGCTTAAACCCAAGTGAATGCATGATGTCTCCATCTTCAGCAATGGCTTGAGGAAGTGTGCATGTGACCATGTATGAAGTGAGAGGAGGCATGGGAACAAGGAATGTGAATGCATGAACTCCATAATCTGATCTAGACTCCAAAATATCCAAGGAACAATAATCTTGCAAATCAAGAAACCCATAGGAAGAATGCTTATCTTCTGGAGCAATAACTGATAGAGAATCCTCAGTAGAAGAAGTATGATGGGGTAACAATGAGTAGAGAGATAGTTCTTCTTCAACAATGGCTTCTCCATTTGTTGTAGCTTCATCATTAGCAGCAACATCTTGTGCAATAAATGATTTCTCTTCACAATGTAATTCATAACATGTAAAGGAAACATTCAAATCAAAGAGATTTGTACCAACACGAACTTGTGTTGAAGATAATGCCATTTGATCTTCATGAACAACTTCATCAAAGAGAGTAGAGGCCGAGACATTAGGAGGGAGAGCACATGTTGAGGTGTCCATAGACTCACTCCATGCACCATTATTTTTCTCATCAAGAGCCTTGTCCAAGTTGGACCATAGCTCAAATGGATAGTATGCAGAATCAATCAAGTAGTGCATACTTGGAGACATGGCTAGACGCATATCTCCAAATGCTATGTCACGGTCATTTAGCCAATAATTTTTCTCTTCATAAGACTCTGGTTCGCTCTCAACACCAATGGACACATCATAGAGACATTGTCTCCTGAGATATGCACACATTTTAGGATTCCACTCAGCATATTTGAATGGAGTAAGAAGAGGAACTTTCGAATCCATGTAGAAGTTGTTGTACCTGCAATGCAAACACTCGATCAGTCTAGAGGGGATCCTAACTAGCTAATTCGAACCCTGCATTAACATAAGGCACATTCGGGAGAGCATCACACCCTAGGTAGACTCCAAAGGTTTTCTCCAATTACTTCAAGGAAATGGCCCCTGGGACTTCTGTGGTTTCTCCACTTCTTCTAGTGCACTTCTTAAACAATCTTGGTTCAAATAGAAGCTCCAAGAGCTCTGATACCATGCGAAATCTTAATCACAATAGGATATAGTAGATAAATTTTACCTCATAATCAAGAAACTTTTCTTGGTATGCAAGAAATTAATGCAAAAATAATTCTAGAAAACAAATTATCAAAAACCATTCACAAATGATCAAAAACCAGTAATACAAATGATCAAAAACCAGAGATCCAAATGATCAAATAGCAGGTTTATTATCTGTCCAAATATCCAACTCAGAAATGAGTTGTGAATACATTTATATAGCATTTGGAAGATTTTGTTTTCCTTTGGAGACATCTTCAAGTGGTTATCTTAGATTAGACCTCAATCCCCCCTAGGTTTCCTAATACACTCCCAAATCACCCCAAATTGGTACGAATTTTCCATGTGAATGTTGGGTGAGCATGGGAAGACATAAATGAGGCTCACACATGTGGTGGATAAGATTGGGTGGAATTTAGGTAGGAAAGGGTAGGCCAAAATAGCCAAGAAAGGGCCAAAATGTCCACATACAATGCATGGGTGCCTTAAGTCAAAGACAGATCCATAAAATAGGGATAAGGGCACCTTTTCTCAAGTAGTGGCAATAAATGCTAGAGGTGGCCATAAATAGGGTGCCCAACGGCTATATTTGACCATATTTTGGCCCATAAGTGGTGGAATGGTCATAATTAGCCCCAACTAACTTCTAACAACCTGGGATTATAATTATTAACCTATTTTGGACCATTTAATCAACAAATTGATGTATGAATAAGTTCCTAAGGTGTAATAATTTTCTAGCAAGGTGAGGTCCACCTTGTCCTCATGCGCCCTCCTAGCCATGTGAACATCACCACTTACCAAAATTTTGATTAATAATGTTAAGAAAATAATTATAAAATAATTAAAATTTTAAATTATTAAATTATTAATTGTTAAAGACCTTGTACCAAAATTCATCCCAATCAATTAATTATCCTCCATTTAATTATTCTTCCTAGACCCTTAGGGATTGGAGGGTCCAAGTCTTGACCAAGTGGCCACTAAGGAAGGAACTTGATAGTCCTCCCTTCCCAAGACTACTTGTCCTCAAGTAGGTGCAATCCTGGATGTTGCAGAATCTGTTCATTTTCCTAGGTTGCATCTTCACCAGGCAACCCCTTCCACTGCACTAGATATTATTTAATGATCTTGTTCCTTAACTTCTTTTCTCTAACCTGCAAAACATTTTCTGGTTCTAAGACCAGGTCTCCTTCATCATCGAGAGGAGGTAATTATTCTGTAACTGTTACTTGTTTCCTATTGCTTTCTTCAAGCATGACACATGGAAAACATTATGTAAATTGATCCCTGGAGGAAAATCTAATTCATAGGAAACTTTGACATTTTTCCTTATGATCTTGTATGGTCCATATAATATTGGCTGCAATTTCTCATCCCCTTTTGATTTCATAGAATGCTGCATGTATGGTTGCAACCTCAGATAGACTAAATCGCCTTCTTGGAAGGCTCGGTCTATTGTGTGCTTGTCTGCATTTATCTTCTGTTGGTTCTGTGCAACCTGCAATTTTTATTTCAGTGCCCTGAGTATTTCTTGGCTTTCCTCGAGCCAATCCTTTACTTTTTGTGCTCTGCAATCCCAAAAAATCAAATCTACAAATGTGGGGTATTCATACCCATACAGAGCTTTAAATGGTGTCATTCCAATCGAGAGATGGAATGTAGTATTATAACATAATTCCCCCAAGTGTAGCCAAGTGACCCATGCCTTATGTTACTCAATAATATAATTCCTGAGATAACCTTCGAGCCATTGGTTTACCCTCTCAGTTTGGCCATCAATTTGAGGGTGATAACTCATGCTAAGGTTCAAACTAGTTCAAACAAACTTTGCCAAAAAGCACTAGTGAATTTGCTATCTCGGTCACTTATTATAGCCCTGGGAAGACCATGCAATCTGAATGCCTCTTTAAAAAATAGTGCAGCAACTTGACTAGTAGTAATAGTTGATGTGACAACAAAGAAGTGAGAAAATTTAGTCAATCTATCAACCACTACAAAAATACTATCCTTACCCTAGGTTTTGGCCAACCTGGTGATGAAATCCATGGACACACTTTCCCACTTCTATTCTGGAATTTGTAGGGGTTGAAGGAGGCCAGTAGGATGAGTGTACTCAACCTTATTCTTTTGACATGAAGTACACTCCCTTACATTCCTTAACACATCATTTTGAGGCCCTTCCAAGTGAACCTCTCTCTCACCTTTTGGTAAGTTTTCAGGAATCCAGGATGGCCCGCCACTAGTGCATTGTGGGAAGCCTCCAAAATTTTTTCTTTTAATTTTTATCCAGGAACTAACAAAAAAATTTCCTTGTAATATATGACATCATTAAGGATTTTATAAGCATCGCCCTGAATCAATCCATGCAACACCTCACAAGCAAACCGGTTCTTAGAATATTCAATAGCTAGTTGTACCTTTCAATCAGTTGGGACTTGCAGTAAAGAAAAGGTAGGATTCCTAGAGAGGGAATCAACTACCACATTCATCGTACCATTTTTATATTCTATGTCAAATTCATAGGATTGAACCTTACTTATCCATTTCTGTTGTCTATCATTCAACTCTTATTGGGTTATAAAATGTCTCAAATTTTTGTGATCGGTCTTTACTATGAACTTCCCTCCCACTAGGTACTGTCTGAATTTGTCCAAGGCATGCATAATGGCCAACATCTCTTTATCATAAATTGAATAATTCCTCTCATGTGGCTGCAAATTTCTACTCTCATAGGAAATGGGATGATTATTCTTCTTCAAAACTTCTCCAATGCCTTCCCCTCAGGCATCACATTCTAGTATGAAGGGCTGAGTGAAATTGGGAAGTGCAAGTACTGGGAAGCTAGTCATCACTTCTTTCATTCTGTTGAAATATTGTTCATCCTCCTATAGCCAACAAAAGGCTCCCTTCTTGGAGAGATCTTTTAAAGCGGATGATAGTTTAGAAAACCTTTTCACAAATTTCCGACAGTAGGTGCATAAACCAATGAATCCCCTTAATTAAGTGATGTTCTTTGGGCTTGGCCATTAAAGTATGGCCTTGATCTTCTACATGTGCAACTTGAATCCTTCTTTCCCAATTATATTACCAAGATAGAGGATCTCAGTCAATCCAAACTCACACTTGGATAATTTGGCATAAAAAGATTGTTCTACCAAAATTGTCAAGACATTGTCCAAGTTATGCAGGTGCTCATCCCATGTCCTACTGTAAATCAGAATATAATCAAAGAACACAAGGACATACTTATGCAAATGCTTACTAAAAAAAATTTCATGAAGGATTGGAAGGTGGTTGGTGCATTGGTCAAGCCAAAAGGCATGGAAAGAAACTCAAAATGCCCATAATGGCACTGGAAAGCAGTTTTCTGGATGTCTTCTTCCCTCATCCTAATTTGATGGTATCCTGAGCAGAGGTCTATCTTAGAAAAATATCTTTCTCCATGCATCTCATCCATCAATTCATCAATCCTTGGGATAGGATATATGTTTTTGATGGTCTTCTTATTCAGGTCCCTATAGTCAATGCACATGCGCATTGTCCTATCTTTCTTTTTAACTAGGACCACTAATGATGCAAAGGGACTTGAGATTGGTCTTATGAATCCCAATTCAAGCAACTCCTTGATGGTATTCTCAATATAATATTTGAATATTTTAGGGTTCTTATAAGGATGGATATTAATAGGAAGTGTTCCAACTTCCAATTCAATCCAATGTTCAGTACCTCTATTAGGAGGCCTACCATGTGGAAGATATTCAAACACTTTCTTATGTTTGTGTAGCAGCCTTTTGATGTCCTTAGGATGATGTGAGACTTATATGGAAGTTCCTTGATTGGTGATTAAACATTCATCATCCCACTCAACATCACCATGCCTCAATATCGATCTCATTCTATTTGCAGATATTAATTATTTTGGGTAGGTGTTGACACCCTTCAAAACCACTTGCTTCCCATCAACATCTTTGAAGCTCATTTGGGGTATTTGGTAATTCACTGAATGTTCCCCAATGGATTACAACCACTGCACTCCCAACACCATATCGGTATCATCCACATTGACAACATAGAAGCTGTTAGTCACAGTATAATCTCCAACAATCATTTGCAACTTTGGAATCCATCAGTTACACTCCATGGTATTATTTCCTGGAATGATGACAGTTAAACCTCCAAATTTTTCTATTGGTAGATTTCTCCTCTCTACCATGGCTACATCAACGAAATTATTGGTGGCACCCCCATCAACCAAAACATATACTCTTTTCCCCTGCACTACCCCTTTGAATCTAAGGGTATGGAAGCAGGGAACTCCACTTAATACTACAATTTTGTTGTCTATCTGTGGGGGATACTCTTCCCCTATTGTTTCATAGCCATCCTCTATGGGTGCTTCTTCCTCAATTTCTTCCTCCTAACTTTCTGAAAATACCTCAATTTAATGGGCCTTCCCCTTAGCACATTTGTGGCTCGGAAGCCAAGGTTCCTAACAAGAGAAGCATATCTTCTTTCTCCTTAATTAATCTTGATCTCTGTAAGAGTAATATTTCTTGTTTGGGGTAGCCACATTCTTAAAAGGTGGTCTTTGATTCTGAAATTTTGTACGCACATTAATATTTGCATGATACCTTGTTCTTCGGATGGCATCTTGCATATCCCTTGTTTTGCTCACTACTTCTTGTAAAGTGGATGGTCAATATGCCTTTAACAGTCCTTTAAATGGATCTGCTAATCCTTCTGTGAATAAGAGGATCAAGCAAGATTCAGAGATGTCAGTGACCATCACTGCAAGCTTCTAGAACTCATAGATGTATGATTGAGGAGTTCTGGTTTGCTTCACATGTGCCAACTCCCTGAAAGAGATCTCAGGTTCTCTCCTATCAAATCTTTCCACTAACCTCCTAGTGAAATATTCATATGAATTCACTTTATCATGTCCCGGGGTTCTCATGCCATGGAACCACCAATCATTGGCCTCTTCTTCTAAATGCAAGGTTTCCATTCTAATGGCATCCCTTTCAACCATGGGATTAAATTAGAAATAAGTGTCTAGATTTTGCACCCAAGAGCTGGAAGTATACTTTGAGGATCCATCAAAAAAGGGTAATGATATCTTACCAATGGTATTTCTCAGCTCATAGTTATGTATTGGTTTCCTATGACCTTCTCTTGGTTGATTTGTATACTATGATTCACAAAAATCTTTGAAAGGTAATGCCCTTGTGCATTTTCACTCAGGGTTTGGTATTATACATACCGCTCTTCCCATGAAGTAACTGTGAAATTCTATGTCACAACAGAGCTAAGAGCTGACGATACCTCACAAAGAAAGAATGAGCAGAAAAGTTGAATAAGAGTGAAAACTGCAGTAAAAAAGAGCGGAAGAATAATTGTGCAGCAGAACTCAGATAGGAGCAAAATAATGTCACATGTTCCAATAATCAGTATAATCAACAATGATATTACAATGGAGAGAATTCGAATCAACTAGGAGAATTCAAACCTTAGTTGGTCTAGCATAGGGATTATCACCATTGGATTGCTCTAAAAGACTCAAACTCAACTAAACAGAACCTAAACTTGGCTAACTGAAGTCACAATCAGTTAAATGACTAAGGAGGGCACAATAGTGATTTTGTCGTGCATGTCAATCAGAAATGGGTGCATGAGGCCACAATCAGTGGCATCTGGAGCTCTAACCTCCCACAAGAGTCAGCTAACTCAGGTGGACTATAATGTAACACTGAGTGGGTTCCTATAAAATAGGGAACTGGCTCAAGTGGTCCTAAAATGATGCGTGCAGGGATCAGAAGGTGGTAGATGGATCATGGATGACATATGCACACCACTAGGGGGAAAATGAAATCATCAACTACTAGGAAAAATAAATAATGCTAGGTAGGACAAGGATGGAGTATTAAAATATCCTAACACCCCCCCTTAATCCATAATTTTGCATCCTGGGCCCTGGTTACTAACACCAAAGGTCACCCATACAATCAAATAAATGATGAAAAATAAAGAACGATCCATGAACCAAGGAAATGGGGAAAACCTCATGGGAAACCCCCCCCCCTCAAAATAGACTGAAACACACCAAAAAATAAATTGCTCCAAACTCAAGAAGGTGTGATGCTTAATCATATGTCTGGAGGTATCTTCCTCTTGGGAAGAAGTGGATCATACTCCAAAAATATGTCCTTGTATTCTCCTTCAATGGATGCAAGCGAATATGGAGGCTTTCTAAACTTTCTCTTCAGACTGAACATGGTGAGAACAAATCCAAAAATATGAAGATCATCCTAGAATCTGTAATTCAAACCAGCTGAGGTAGGATCAACTCCAGGAATGTGTAGATAGTTCTTTGATATCTCCTTTGAACCAACATAGGTGAGATAATAACCAAATGAACTATGACATGATGGTGGTGGCTTGGACTTCAAATCAGCTCCAAGAATTGATAGATGGTTTCTTGTGATATCCTTTGAACCAATAGAGGAGAGATCAAAACCAAAATCACCAAAATATGCCTGAGACTTGAACCCAAGCAAATGGTAATGTCCTCCATCTTCAATGAAACTCTGAGAACATGTTCCAATGATTGAATATAAGTACATAGGAAGCATGTGATCAAGGAGGGTGAATGCATCACCTCCAAACTTTGATTTAACCTCCAAAACATTCAAAAGATAATCATTATGCACACCATCGGACTCATGTGAAAGTGAGTATTTAAGAACCTCTTCAAATTCTAGAGTATGAACTTGCTTATCTTGCTCATAATTCAAAATAGAAGACATCGAGAAAGTGGGTGTTCAATCTGCAGCTTCTTCTTCATCTTGAACAACTTCATCAAGATATATGATTAAGGCCGAGACATAATTAGAGAGAACACTTAAGGAGGTATCAATGGGCTTCTTCCACAAATAATTTGCACCAATCTCTTCATTTTGCTTTCCAAATACTTTGTCCAGTTGGGCCCATAGATCACTTGGATATTCAACAGTTTCAATGAGGTAGCGCATACTAGGAGACATAGCAATGCACATTGCTCCAAAGGCTTTGTCACAGTCATTTAGCCAATCATTATCCTCTTTATACAAAGCAAAATATCTCATAACACCAATACACATATCAAAAAGAACCTGTCTCTTCATATATGATATCATATTTGGTTTCCACTCATCATAGTTGAATGGAGAGAGAGGAGGAATTGCTTTCATATTCATGGAAGCTGTTGTAGAATACCTGCAATGAACAACGGAAAATATCTACTGCTGCTACTGCAACAAAACTGCTGAACTGTTGTTGCACTCAAAAAATTCGAATAACCTGCAAAAAACTCTCAGTTTTTGGAGATAGACTACTACTGAGCACTTCTTTTGGACAGTAGGAACATTTTTCTGGATCCTTCACATGCATGGCTAGACCTCATTGGATTTATCCAATGAATTCAATGCAATGGAACTAGGATTTGTTGCGGAAATCCAAAGGATTCTGATGCACTGCTGAAAGAAACTGCTCAACCTATTCGCTCATGGGATCTAATACCATGTGAAATTCTATGTCACAACAAATCTAAGAGCTGAGAATACCTCACAAAGAAAGAATGAGCAGAAAAGTTGAATAAGAGTGAAAGCTGCAGTAAAAAGAGCAGAAGAATAATTATGCAGTAGAACTCATATAGGAGCAGAATAATATCACATGTTCCAATAATTAGTATAATCAACAATGATATTACAACGGAGAGAAATAGAATCACCTAGGAGAATTCAAACCTCAGTTGGTCTAGCATAGGGATTATCACCACTAGAGTGCTCCGAAAGACTCAAAATCAACTGAATAGAACCTAAACTTAGCTAGCTGAAGTCACAATCAGTTAACTGACTAAGGAGGGCTCAATAGTGAGTTTTTCATGCATGTCAATCATAAATGGGAGCATGAGGCCACAATCAGTGGCATCCGGGGCTCTAACCCCCCACAAGAGTCAGCTAACTCAGGTGGACTGCACTGGAACACTTAGTGGGTTCCTATAAAATAGGTAAATGACTCAAGTGGTCCTAAAATGATACGTACAGGTTTCAAAAGGTGGTAGATGGATCCTGGATGACATATTCACACCACTAGGGGGAAATGACATCATCAACTACTAGGAAAAACAAATAATTCTAGGTAGGACAAGGATGGAGTATTAAAATATCCTAACACCCGCCCTTAATCCATACTTTTGCATCCTAGGCCCTGGTTACTAAGACCAAAGGTCACCCATACAATCAAATAAATGATAAAAAAAAATAAAGAATAGTCCATGAACCAAGGAAATGGGGAAAACCTCATGGGAAACCCCCCCCTCAAAATAGACTGAAACACACCAAAATATAAATTGCTCCAAACTCAATTAGGTTTGATGCTTGATCATATGTTTGGAGGTGTCTTCCTCTTGGGAAGAAGTGGATCATGCTCCAAAAACATGTGCTTGTATTCTCCTTCAGTGGATGCAATCGAATATGGAGGCTTTCTGAACTTGCTCTTCAAACTCGGGGTGGCAGGTGCGGGTGGGGTCTTATTTGATCCCAGAGGAAATAAAATTGGATCTATCTCGTGGGGATTAGGAATCAAGACATACAATGAAGCTGAATGGCTTGCTCTCGTCTTATATTTCAATATGATCTCCTCCCTCAGCATCGATAATCTCAGAGTTTATGGGGACTCCAGACATGTCATTCAAACAATGAGAAGGGGTGCCGCCCCAAAAGGATCTAGAGCTTACAGGTACATGCAAAGAATAAAATCTAATCCTCACTTTTCTCAGACTTCTTTCTTCCACATCTGTCGAGCGAATAACAAGTTAGCAGATGAAGCGTCCAACAAAGGAACGTTGCTTGACATCGGGCACATGGAGGATCTAAATGGTGCCTTGGGATTTCAATTTATACCATAATCTTTTTAAATGGTTAAAAATGTTATGGTTATGGGTTTGAAGGGGCTTAGTGGTTTGAGGGTCCCCCTCCCCCCATCCCCGTCCTCCTCCGTAGACGATGTATTGCGTGCCCCTGCCACACGCCCTCCTCTCCACAGCGCATGGCACATGGGCCCTCATGGTGCTGTCAGCTCCCACGAGCTTCTCTTAAATTGGCCATCTTCCCCTCCCTCGCTGTATTACGTTATGGCTCGACCTCTCTCCAGTGCGATGAACAGGCTTTCCCTCGGCGACTTGGGCTCTCCATCCTCCCATCCCGGACTGTTAATCCATCAGAGGGCGGGCACTATGCAGAACATTATGGCGGCCATAGCCGCGTTGAGTCGCACCATGGTTGACATTAAGCTTTCTGTGCGCAACACCTACAACGAAGTTTGCACAAGTGTAAATCAAAATGAGGAAATGGCCAAGGATTTGAGCTACACTGTGAACCAGCTCGCATGCCAGGACTCCAGAATTGACGACCTGGAGAGAAACCTGTTCGAATTGATGGGCAAGGTGGATAATATGCAGGAATACATTGCAGTCCTCACTGGGAAATCGCAGGGAAGTTGCGTCCATGGCAGTCTGACGGTTAATCAGGAGATAAAGCAGGAAAGGCAGGATGCGGCTTCTGTCTACCTTAAAAAATATGGATAGTTTGCAGTCTCAGTTCAGGTTCCTCTTTTTTTGATGTTTAAGACTCTATGTTTTTCTGTATATTCCTAAATCAACAGTTCGTCAGGGTTTATCCCTGCTCTACTTTGAACAGTTTTAGTAAGGTTTTGTTTAGAACTCTTACAGGTAGACAGATAGAATCTTCAGTTATAAATTCTCAGGCACTTGTTACTCTGTCAAATTTTTGTGAAAACATGTAATGAATGGCTGTGCACAGCCTTTATAAATATATCTATTTCCCCTGTTCTTGTTAAAAAAAAAACTTGCTCTTCAAACTGACCATGGTGAGAACAAATCCAAAAATATGAAGATCATCCTGGAACCTGTAATTCAAACCAGCTAAGGTAGGATCAACTCCAGGAATGTGTAGATAGTTCTTTGATATCTCCTCTGAACCAACATAGGTGAGATCATAACCAAATGAACTATGACATGATGGTGGTGGCTTGGAATTCAAATCATCTCCAAGAATTGATAAATGGTGTCTTGTGATCTCCTTTGAACCAACAGGGATGATATCAAAACCAAAATCACCAAAATATGCCTGATACTTGAACCCAAGAAAATGTTAATGTCCTCCATATTCAATGAAACTCTGAGAACATGTTCCAATGATCGAATAGAAGTACATAGGAAGCATGTGATCAAGGAGGTAGAATGCATCACCTCCAAACTCTTATTTAACCTCCAAAACATTCAATAGATCATCATTCTGCACACCAAAAAACTCGTGTGAAAGGGAGGATTTAAGAACCTCTTCATATTCTAGAGTATGAACTGGCTTAGCTTGCTTAGAATTTGAAATAGAAGACATCGAGAACGTGAGTGTTGAATCTGCAGCTTCTTCTTCATCTTGAACAACTTCATCATGAGATATGATTAAGGCCGAGACATAATTAGAGAGAACACTTAAGGAGGTGTCCCTGGGCTTGTTCTCCAAATAATTTGCACCATTCTCTTCATTATACTTGCCAAATGCTTTGTCCAGTTGGGCCCATAGATCACTTGGATATTCAATAGTTTCAATGAGGTATCCCATACTAGGAGACATAGCAATACACATTGCTCCAAAGGATCTGTCACATTCATTTAGCCAATCATTCTCCTCTTCATAGGAAGAAAAATCTCTCATAACACCAATACACATATCAAAAAGAACCTATCTCTTCATATATGCTATCATCTTTGGTTTCCACTCATCATATTTGAATGGAGAGAGAGGAGGAATTGCTTTCAGATTCATGGAAGCTGTTGTAGAATACCTACAAAAACAATGTAAAATATCTACTACTGCAATTGTTTTTGCACTCAAAAAATTCGAATAACCTGCAAACAACACTCAATTTTTGGAGATAGACTACTACTGAGCACTGCTTTTGGACAATAGGCACATTTTTTTGAATCCTTCACACCTAGCTAGACCTCATTGGATTTATCCAATGAATTCAATGCAATTGCAACAGGATTTGTTGCATAAATCCAGAGGCTTCTAGTGCACTGCAAAAAGAAGCTACTCAACCTATTCGCTCATGAGATTTGATATCATGTCAAATTATATGTCGCATCAAATCTAAGAGCTGAGGATACCTCACAAAGAAAGAATGAGCAGAAAAGTTCATAACAGTGAAAACTGTGGTAAAAAATAATAGAAGAATAATTATGCAATCGAACTCAGATAGGAGCAGAATAATGTCACATGTTCCAATAATCAATATAATCAAAAATGATATTACAATGGAGAGAATTGAAATCACCTAGGATAATTCGAACCTCATTTGGTCTAGCATAGGGATTATCACCACTGGAGTTCTCCAAAAGACTCAAACTCAGCTGAACTAAAACTGAAACCAACTAACTGAAGTCAAAATCAGTTAACTGACTAAGGAGGGCGCAATAGTGATTTTTTCATGCATGTCAATCATAAATGGGTGCATGAGGCCACAATCAATGGCATCAGAGCTCTAACCCCCCACAAGAGTCATCTAAATCATGTAGACTGCACTCAAACACTGAGTGGGTTTCTATAAAATAGAGAACTGACTCAAGTGGTCCTAAAATGAAGCGTGCAGGGCTCGGAAGGTGGTAGATGGATCCTAGATGACATATGCACACCATTAAGGGGGAAATGACATCATCAACTACTAGGAAAAATAAATAATCCTAGTTAGGACAAGGATGGAGTATTAAAATATCCTAACACCCCCCCCCCCCTAAATCCATACTTTTGCATCTTGGGAACTGGTTACAAAGACCAAAGGTCACCCATACAATCAAATAAATGATAAAAAAATAAAGAACAACACATGAACCAAGGAAATGGGGAAAACCTCATGGGAAACCCCCCCCCCTCAAAATAGACTGAAACACACCAAAAGACAAATTGCTCCAAACTCAAGTAGGTGTGATGCTTGATCATATGTCTTGAGGTATCTTCCTCTTGGGAAGAAGTGGATCATGCTCCAAAAACATGTTCTTGTATTCTCCTTTAGTGGATGCAAGCAAATATGGAGGCTTTCTTAACTTTCTCTTCAGACTAAACATGATGAGAACAAATCCAAAAATATGAAGATCATCATGGAACCTGTAATTCAAACCAGCTGAGGTAGGATCAACTCCAGGAATGTGTAGACAGTTTTTTGATATATCCTTTGAACCGACATAGGTGATATCATAACCAAATGAACTATGACATGGTGGTGGTGGCTTGGACTTCAAATCAGCTCCAAGAATTGATACATGGTTTCTTGTGATATCCTTCGAATCAACAGGGGTGAGATCAAAACCAAAATCACCAAAATATGCCTGAGACTTGAACCCAAGCAAATGGTAATTTCCTCCATCTTCAATGAAACTCTGAGAACATGTTGCAATGATTGAATAGAAGTACTCTAGGAAGCATGTGATCAAGGAGGGTGAATGCATCACCTCCAAACTCTGATTTAACCTCCAAAATATTCAATAGATCATCATTCTGCACACCAGCAGACTCATGTGAAAGAGAGGATTTAAGAACCTCTTTAGATTATAAAGTATGAACTCACTTATCTTTCTCAGAATTTGAAATAGAAGACATCGAGAACATGAGTGTTGAATCTGCATCAGCTTCTTCATATTGAACAACTCCATCATGAGATATGATTGAGGCTGAGACATAATTAGAGAGAACACTTAAGGAGGCATTACTGGGCTTGTTCTCCAAATAATTTGCACCAATCTCTTCATTCTGCTTTCCAAATGATTTTTCCAGTTAGTCCCATATATCACTTGGATATTCAAGAGTTTCAATGAGGTAGCGCATACTAGGAGACATAGCAATACACATTGCTCCAAAGGCTCTGTCATAGTCATTTATCCAATCATTCTCCTCTTCATAGGAAACAAAATCTCTCATAACACCAATAAACATATCAAAAATAACCTGTCTCTTCATATATGCTATCATATTCGGTTTCCACTCATCATAGTTGAATGGAGAGAGAGGAGGAATTGATTTCAGATTCATGGAAGTTGTTGTAGAATTCTTGCAAATACAACGGAAAATATCTATTGTTGCTACTGCAGCAAAACTGCTGCAACAGTTGTTGCACTCAAAAAATTTGAATAACCTGCAAAATATCTCATTTTCTGGAGATAGACTAATATTGAGCATTGGTTTTGGACAGTAGGCATATTTTTCTGGATCCTTCACACCTGGCTAGACCTCATTGGATTTCTCTAATGAATTCAATGCAATGGCACCAAGATTTGCTGCGGAAATCCAGAGGCTTCTGGTGCACTACTGAAAGCAGCTGCTCAACCTATTCGCTCATGGGCTCTGATACCATGTGAAATTATATGTCGCAGCAGATATAAGAGCTGAGGATACCTCACAAAGAAAGAATGAGCATAAAATTTGAATAAGAGTGAAAACTGCAGTAAAAAAGAGCAAAAGAATAATTATGCAGCATAACTCAAATAGGAGCAGAATAATGTCACATGTTCCAATAATAAGTATAATCAACAATGATATTACAATGGAGAGAATTCGAATCACCTAAGATAATTCAAACCTCAGTTGGTCTAGCATCAGGATTATCACCACTGGAGTGCTCCGAAAGACTCAAACTCAACTAAATTAAAGCTAAACTCAGCTAACTGGAGTCACAATCAGTTAACTGACTAAGGAGGGCGCAATAGTGAGTTTTTCATGCATGTCAATCAGAAATGGGTGCATGAGGCCACAATCAATGGCATTCAGAGCTCTAACCCCCCACAAGAGTCATCTAACTCAGGTGGATTGCACTGGAACACTAAGTGAGTTCCTATAAAGCAGGGAACTGACTCAAGTGGTCCTAAAATGATGCGTACAGGGCTCAGAAGGTGGTAGATGGATCCTGGATGACATATGCACACCACTAGGGGGGAAATGACATCATCAACTACTAGGAAAAATATATAATGCTAGGTAGGACAAGGATGGAGTATTAAAATATCCTAACACCCTCCCTTAATCCATACTTTTGCATCATGGGCCCTGGTTACTAAGACCAAAGGTCACCCATACAATCAAATAAATGATAAAAAATAAAGAATAGTCCATGAACCAAGGAAATGGGAAAAACCTCATGGGAAACCCCCCCTCAAAATAGACTGAAACACAACAAAAGATAAATTGCTCCAAACTCAAGTAGTTGTGATGCTTGATCATATGTCTGGAGGTATCTTCCTCTTGGGAAGAAGTGGATCATGCTCCAAAAACATGTGCTTGTATTCTCCTTCAGTGGGTTCAAGCGAATATGGAGGCTTTCTGAACTTTCTCTTCAAACTGAACATGGTGAGAACAAATCCAAAAATGTGAAGATCATCCTAGAACCTGTCATTCAAACTAGCTTAGGTAGGATCAAATCCATGAATGTGTAGATAGTTCTTTGATATCTCCTTTGAACCAACATAGGTGAGATCATAAACAAATGAACTATGACATGATGGTGGTGGCTTGGACTTCAAATCAGCTCCAAGAATTGATAGATGGTTTCTTGTGATCTCCTTTGAACCAACAGAGGTGAGATCAAAACCAAAATCATGAAAATATGCCTGAGACTTGAACCCAAGCAAATGGTAATGTCCTCCATCTTCAATGAAAATCTGAGAACATGTTCCAATGGTCGAATAGAAGTACATGGGAAGCATGTGATCAAGGAGGGTGAATGCATCAGCTCCAACCTCTGATTTAACCTCCAAAACATTCAATAAATCATCATTCTGCACACCAGCAGACTCATGTGAAAGAGAGTATTTAAGAACCTCTTCGGATTCTAGAGTATGAACTGGCTTATCTTGATCAAAATTCGAAATAGAAGACATCGAGAACATGAGTGTTGAATCTCTAGCTTCTTCTTCATGTTGAACAAATTCATCATGAGATATGATTGAGGCCGAGACATAATAAGAAAGAACACTTAAGGAGGTATCACTGGGCTTGTTCTCCAAATAATTTGCACGAATCTCTTCATTTTACTTGCCAAATGCTTTGTCCATTTGAGCCCATATATCACTTGGATATTCAACAGTTTCAATGAGTTAGTGCATACTAGGAGACATAGCAATACACATTGCTCCAAAGGCTCTGTCACAGTCATTTAGCCAATCATTCTCCTCTTCATAGGATGCAAAATATATCATAACACCAATACACATATCAAAAAGAACCTGTCTCTTCATTTATGCTATCACATTTTGTTTCCACTCATCATATTTGAATGGAGAGAGAGGTGTTGGTAGGAGGTTTGGATGAGTCAGTTGCGCAGCATCGCGGATGTTGTGAAGGGTCAAAGATGTTGTGCAAGAAGGAAGACAGTGCACAAGTCGATTAGTTTATGTAGTTTTGGTTCATTTGGACCACATTATGTGGGGTTTGGGTCATTTGGACCACATCATGTGGGTTTTGGGTTAGTCTTTTTGGTAAAGTTTGTTAAGAGGTAGTTAGACGGTTGCCTAAGTGGACCGCAAATGTAAAGGCGCTAGCCTATAAATAGACATAGCATTGTAAGTGTTGATAGACTAATTAGAGATGAGAATTGATCAAGTGACGAATGATTTTGCTTTTTATTGTCTGTTAATCTGGGTTTGCAACATAAGGATTGTATTTCTATATCTATGGGTTGTTGAAGATTAATATGATATGATAGAGTTTTGAGCAAAATCATTGTGTATTTCCTGTTCCCTTGCGATAAATGCATTATGCGATTTGAATCTGTGAACGATGCGATGTTTCCTTGCTTCAATTAATGTTTTATTGTTATATCTATTGCACATTTATGGTTCTATCAATGATGAGATTTGTTGAATGATGTTGTCATTATGTTTAATGCCTAAGTTGAATGATTATATCTCTTATGCAATGTTGCGATAAGTTAATCAGTTGATGCACAAAGTCCTCCTTCATTCGGCGGAAACTTGGTTCTGTCAACTCTCCCTTGAACATCTCGGGTGAGACCTCATCTGCTCTGCAGGTGTTGCTGGACAGGGTAAAACCTATCTGGGCCAGGTGCTCAGCGAGATCACGATGGTTTGGGTGTCGACAGTTTGAGGAACCCCTGTCGACTGGGTTTGTGTAAACAAATGGTTCCATTGCCAAGACCATAGAGCGAAGTGAAAGGAGGACATGTTGTGGCATTTGACGAGACCAAAAATCCAAGATTGGTTCGACCTAAAATTGCGAGAGTTCGCTGAGAATGAAAATCAGAACCCTGGGTTGTCGACAGATTGGTGGTTGGAAAAGTACATACACAACGGTCCACATGAATATTTTTTCTGTGAGTTCCCCATCATCCTATATGAATCGTTAGCAAAATTGATCTATCAGAAGAGGAACTTCCAAGGTGATGAGCCGACAGCTTAGACCCCAGAACTGATCCAGGAGTTGCAAGAAGTTAACAACAAATCATCACGAGCTGTTGAGGTCTGGGTCGATAGTATACTAGAAGGCTATATCACCGAGTTTGCGGTTGACACGACAAAGTCTTATAGAGAAGCTGAAAGGCAGTTTTTCAACGAACCAAGAGGTAGGTTTTTGTTGTTGCTACAGTTGTCCATTAAGATGCTCATATGTGAAAAGGGCATACTAAAGATGCACCTCGACCAATAGAAGCCTGGTGGGCGGAGGCTGTGGATACCATAGCAGAAGGGGAGAAGGTGAATGGAATGATACGGGGTAGATGGGTGCAAGTTACGATGAGACTGTGAAGGAAGATGAGGGAGAGTGGTATTACAAGGGGAGGAGCAAGGTTTTGACAGGAAAAGAGGCAGAGGATAGGAGAAGGTCATGTTGCAATCGAAATGCAAAATCGTGAAGGAAGACCACACAGGACAAAGTGACCTCACAGTACCGACAAGGACAACCAGGCTACACCCAGAATAGAGGCAGGACCAACCCCCAGTAGCAACGTACGCACACCTCCGCTCACTATCTCTCAACCAAGAAGAAATACAACTTTGACATCGCTGTGTACACCATGTCAACAGAACTTGATTGCTAGTAGCTCAGGGACTATACGAAGGAAGCCCAGGATGGCTGGCGAAGATGCAAAGTTTTCGTTGTTCCATGGAAATGGAACAGATAATCCTGAGCAATACTGGTTCTTATATGAAGCAGTATGGAGTGTTAAGAAAATTACTGATGATGAAGCCAAGAAAGGTCAATTGGTGACAACTCTTTGGGGTTGCGCATTAGACTGGTTTATGAAGTTTTTACAAGTTCCTACAGGCACTCCAGAGAAGACGCTGGCTGAAGTTAGAAAAGGATTGATTGCAGAGTTCAGAAAACCCAAGTCTGAAGCGCAGTATATTACAGAACTAAAAGAGATTAAGCAGTATCCTAATGAAACTATGTGGGATTTTGACCAATGGTTCAAAACGTTGATGGCAAGAGTCGGCTTTGACATGAGCAATGTCCGGCACAAAGAATGGTTCGTCGTGACATTGCTACCTCACATTTGACTACCACTGATGCAATAGAATATTACAACACCGAGTGAGGCTCTAGAGATTGCAATGCGGTTAGAAGCTTCACCGATTGGTGAGAACACAGCTGGCATGTCGCATATTCAAGCACAGTTGGAAAACCTAAAAATACAGTTGCAAGACCTTAAGAAGGGTAAGGAACATCGTGAAGAGGCTTGGTGTACGCGATGTCGTGCAGAAGGGCATACGAAGGATAGCTTCCCATATTTCCGCAACTATCTAGTATCCAGAGCATCAAACCCATTGAGTGGCGGAGGTATGCCACGGTGCCGCATCTGTTAGGTATATGGGAATCGACATGAGGAGTGTCAATATATGCAGAATATGGTCACAAATCCGATGAATTTGTATTGTACATTCTACAAGTCCGTGGAACATGAAGATAAGGATTTTCGTGCATATGGATTACTTCAAGAAAGAACGTATGATGCATTCTATGTCAAGGATGACCAGCGTGCAGTACAACAACCACAACCGCAGCCACAAGTGGCCCAGCCGCTACCTCAACCGCAGTTGCAGTTTGTACTGCAGCCGCAACCACAACAACTGTTTATGCCACAGTATACTTCGATGTTGATGGCTCCACAGTAGCCACAGTACGTTCAGTAGCCGCAGTACATTTAGCCAGCACCATGTGTTCAGTTAGGGCAGTGTGTTCAGCTGCAACCGAATCCCATGCAGCAACAGTTTAATCAACCGCAATATCAGCAGCAAGGGGGATTCCGGGGAGGACGCGATGGAGGATTTGGTTGTGGAGGAGGATGAGGTTGTGGACCTATCCAATGTTATAATTGTGGAGTGTTGGGACACTACCAAAGAGATTGCCCACAATTGCAGACACAGTGTATGTTTTGTTTTGTTACTGATCACACTATTGAAAACTGTTTGCGGTTGATTGTTGATGTATATGTAACTTCGGAATGTATTTCATCTATGTATTTCATATATATTTATTGTACCCTAATTAGAGATGTGTTATTCCTATATAAGCAAGTGTCTTCATGTGGATTGACAAGTGTCGCAAGTGTGTGTACTTGTAGATGGGTTATTAGACCACCATGTGTGGGGTCGGCCCTGAAATATATATTATATTGTGGATGTACCTAGCTAGACAAGTTGGCCCCATAAGGTCACTCGGAAAACAGGTTAGTATAAATAGAGATTAGGAGATCTCTATTTAGATCATTTGGAAAGTCATCTCTCTCTCACTCAGAAAGTGGCGCACTAGTGAGGAGGAGGATCATCTGCTTCTAGGAGATTATCTCAAGTGTATTTTGGTTGTACTTTGGTTGAGCCATTGCTCTCTCTATCTCTGAGGAAGTTGTGGGGTTTTTCACCTTAGGGTTTTTCCCACAGAAACTCTGTGTCTCTTATCTCTCATGCTTTTGATTCTTGTGATGCTTGTCATATTGTGATTATTATGCATTGATATACTGTATATGTTATTCTCTCAGTGAAGATCCTAGAGTATTGTGAATTAATGCTCAAAATTTAACATGGTATCAGAGCTAACCTGAGAAGAAGACATTTTGCAGTGACGGAAACTTGAGTTTCTTGTTTATTGGGTTTCTCTCCACATATTTTGGAAAAACAGTATAGTAGATTGACTCTACTCATCAAGGAGAATCTATCTGTCCAATCAGAATTCAATTATGAGCATTTTCATATTTGGCCCTAAAAATTAGGGTTTCCATAAAAATAGGAATTTCTGAAATCTGAAGACATAGCTGGAAGCGCCTTGCAAAAATAGAAGTTTAGAGCTTTGGATCAATATTTTTGGCTGGGTAGATCTCCAGGAAACTCAAACCCTAATTCAGGGCTCTCCCTAGTGAACCCAGGAGGACAAAAAGGAAAATCTGAAGGGAAAAGCTTTGTTGATCTCAAATTCTGAATACTCCAGGATGATCATCTCATCAAAGCACATCTTTCTATCCTTTCAGAAAATTGAAATTCACATTTTGAATTTTTAGGGTTTTTCTAACAAACCCTAATCTAGGACCAGATCCAGTTTTCAGCATTTCAAGTGGTAAGACCTAAATATTTTCTATTTCTATTTGAAGTACTCTTTAAGATGTCTCACCACACCAAGCTTGAGGATAAGCTTGAAGGAGCTGATAACTTCCGAGCTTGGAAGTATAGGATTGGGTTAATCCTGGAAGAGAATGAGTTGGACTCATATGTAAAAGAAGACATCCCTATCCCAGAGGATGAAGAGACTAAGGTATTGCATAAGAAAAACTTGGTCAAGGCAAAGAGAATCATTGATGATTCTATCAAAGACCATCTCATACCCTATGTGTCTTCTCTAAAGACACCCTAGGAGATGTTTGACTCTTTGACCAAGCTATTTGAAGGGAAGAACATAAATCGGAAGATGCCCTACGGAACCAATTGAAAGGAGTAAAGTTTCAGAATGGAGAAACCATTCAATCTTATTTTTCAAGGGTCTCCCAGATCAAGGAACAACTAGAAGTAGTGGATGAAATGGTGGAGAATGGTGAAGTGGTGATGACCACTCTAAATGGCCTACCCAGGTCATGGGATTCCTTTATTCAAGGAATTTGTGCAAGAAAGAAGTTGATTTCCTTCAACAGATTGCGGGAAGAATGCTCTCAAGAAGAAGCTAGGCTTGTGGCCCGAGAAGAAAAGATGGGAAATGGAGATCAAGCTCTCACAGCACATGCCAGGAAAGGAAAGTCCAAGAAGGCATCATCTCATAACAGGAGATTCTCACACCACCATTATCATAAAGATAAGAAAGATCTCAGATGCTTCAATTGCAATGAGACGGGACATTTTGCTTCAGATTGTCCCAAGAAGAAGAAAGACAACAACAACAACTTCAATAAGAAGAAGAAGAATAACAAAAGAAGATACCATGCTCATGCTTCCGAAGATGATGAACCCCCAAAGAAGAAGGCTAGGGCAGAAAGTGATAGTAATGATGACTCATCAAGTGAAGAAGAATATGTTCTAATTTCTACTCTCACAGGTACTATCTCCCATGATTGTAATGATTGGTTGATTGACAGTGGGGCTTCCAAACACATGACTGGGTTTAAGGAATCTTTTGTGAATCTATCTGAACATGAATCACCCCATAAGGTGAAACTTGGGGATGATTATCAATACCCAATCAAAGGAAGTGGTGAAGCCTCCTACAACCTAGATTCTGGAAAATCTTTGAAGATGAAAGAAGTACTTTATGTACCTGGGCTCAAGAAGAACTTACTCTCCATCTCTGCATTGGATGCAAAAGGTATGAGGGTTGCATTTGTGGATGGTCAAGTCCTAATTTGGCCAAAGGGAAAGAACATAGATGATGCAGTAGTGATTGGAGAGCAAGAGGGAGGTTAGTATAAATTGAAGGGACAACCTGAACATGGCATGGTACATGAATCCATGGAGCCAAGTGAACTTTGGCATAGAAGACTTGGTCATATGCACTATAGGGCACTTCCAATTGCAAGCAAAGTTATAGAGGGTCTTCCTGAAATCAAGACCAAACATGAAAGTGTTTGCAGGATGTGCAAAAGGTAAGAACATTAAGAAGGCTTTCCCAAGAAGTGAAAGCAAGGCAAAAGACATCCTAGAAATCATCCACTCAGATGTATGTGGTCTTATGTCATCTAGTTCTCTGAGTGGGTATGTTTACTATGTCTCATTTATTGATGACTTCTCCAGGAAGACTTGGGTATACTTCTTGAAGAACAAAGATGAGGTGTTTGATAAGTTCAAGGATTCAAAACCTTGATGGAGAATCAAACTGACATTCAGATCTGACAATGGTGGAGAATTCATCTCAGGTGACTTCAAGAAGCTTTGTAGTGATTCAGGGATTAAGAGGGAGTTGTCTGCTCCTTATAATCCTCAACAGAATGGAGTTGCAGAAAGGAAGAACATAACAATCATGGAAGCAGCAAGGGCAATGCTGCATGACCAGGATCTACCTATGCATCTATGGGCAGAAGTAGCTAGAACAGTTGTATATGTGCAGAACAGAACACCCCACAAGATATTGGACAACAAGACACTAGAAGAGGTCTTTTCTAGTAAGAAACCTGAAGTCAGCCATCTCAAAATATTTGGTTGTCCAGTATACACTCATGTCCCAAAGGAAAAGAGGACTAAACTAGATCCTTCAGGAAAGAAGGGTATCTTTGTGGGTTACAGTGAAAGCTCGAAAGCTTACAGAATATACTTTCCAGGGTTCAAGAAGATTGATGTCAGCAGGGATGTAACATTTGATGAAAACTCAGCATTCATCAAATCAAGGAAGGCACCTATCGAATTATATGAAGAACCTAAGGAAACTATATTTCAAGACACTACCATGACTGAAGCAGTTCTAGAAGTTGTTCATGAGATTGAAGATCCACAAGAACCTATAGATCCACCCCGTAAGGATAACTCTCACAAGAGGAAACCTGCATGGGCTAGAGAGCTCATTCAAGATGCAGAAAGATTTGGCATTCCAGAAGAAGAACACAGAGCAAAGAAGAGAACCAGATCTCATACCAGCTATGTTGCTTTACTCTATGATATTATGAACAAAGAACCTTCCAGTTATGAAGAAACAGCGGAGAAGAAAGAATGGAAGGATGCCATGGTTGAGGAATACCAACCAATAATGAAGAATGATGTTTGGGATGTTGTACCAAGACCTAAAGAGAAGTTTGTTGTGACTTCTAAATGGATCTACAAAATCAAGCATGCTGCAGATGGCAGTGTAGAGAAATACAAGGCAAGATTCGTAGCTCGTGGCTTCTCTCAGAAAGAGGGAATAGATTATGAAGAAACTTTTGCACCTAGGAGACTATCTCAAGTGTATTTTGGTTGTACTTTGGTTGAGCCATTGCTCTCTCTATCTCTGAGGAAGTTGTGGGGTTTTTCACCTTAGGGTTTTCCCCACGGAAACTCTATGTCTCTTGTCTCTCATGATTTTGATTCTTGTGATGCTTGTCATATTGTGATTGTTATGCATTGATATACTATATATGTTATTCTCTCAGTGAAGATCCTAGAGTATTGTGAATTAATGCTCAAAATTTAACATTGATTGCGCGATGGAAGTCAGGAAATATACTGCAATTGCAGAATCAAAACCAGTTTCCAAATCAGAATTAGCCACAGGACCAGAACCAACATCCGAATCAAAACGCCAATCAGAATGTGAATCAACCTGCGAACCCACCATCGAACCAAAATCAAGGACCCACTGTTGTGACAATTTCAGCAGAGCCGAGGATGCAAGATGCTGCTATTGCTGTTATCACTCGCGGAGGTGCGACGATAGGTGAAGATGGTTTGCATCCTATGATCCAGCTAGCTAGGAAGAAAAAGGTGCAGTTTGACATTGATGGCGAGCGTGATGCATTCTTTCAAGCACGTAGTACGATGGAAAAAGATCCGGGTCAGTCAATTGTTTATGACATGCCCCCAGCTTTTGACTCAACGTCGGAAGTAGGACCGTCATGTCAATACGGCACCTTACAACACTTCTTGGAAAGTTGTTTATTGCTGGTAAGAGATTTTGATGCTCTGGCCGAGATCAAGACTCTATTGCATCGACCGACTCAGGGATGGAGGGATTCCACGGTTAATTCCTTGTAAAGGAAGAAGACGGGCAAAGAAATGTGCATGAATGTCCAGATCAGGGATTAGGAGGTCGATTCAGTTATTCTAGATCTAGGTTCTGATGTTAACATATTGAAAAAGAAGGCATGGCAGAAGATGGGGAGCCCAACGTTGAGCTGGTCTCCTGTATAGATGCGATTGGCTAATCAAGCCAAGGTGACACCAATTGGGAGAGTTCCACGCCTTGTGGTGGATATTGAAGGGATGAAGACATATGCGGATTTTGATGTCATCGAGGTTGTTGAAGGTGGAATCTCCTATCCCGTGTTGTTGGGGATTGGATGGGCTAATGACAGTGTAGCAATCATCAATTTCAAGAAGCGGGTGATGACCTTTGAAAATCAGGATCTCCGCGTCATCGCTCCATTAGATACGGCTGAAGGGCAATGATATGTTGAACCTATCAAGCATGAAGTTGGAAGAGGATGGGATCATGTGTTGGGCCTGGCCCAAGGGGGGAATTTTGAGTAAGAAGGATTTTTGGAACTGCGGAGCTAATCGCATTTCAGTTGGAATATTTTTTGTATAAGTTTTTGGGATGCTACGAAGTTGCGTGCAGCACAGCATCGCAAGAGCTGCGAAGATCAGTGCTATGAGGAGACAACACTGTGATGTGTCCAATCTACATGGATCCAGCAAAGTAGAGTGTTAGATGGAAGATGGCACAAATTCTGGTTAGACCGTCGGCGGTCTATTTTTGGTAAAGATGCTCCAAGAGTGCCAGGCGATGGGTAAGGAGCAGAAGCGGAAGAAAGCGACTGGTTGCACATGCGAAAGAACCAGTACCTAAACCAGTCACACAAGACCGTTGGAGGAAGAATGGATCGGTGAAAGTGACCTGTTGGCATGCGTGCGATAGGAAGGCCAATAGCGACATGAGGCATGCACTGAAGGCAGCCATGATGGAATATTCACTACCAGAAGCCAGTAGTCCAGCTAAGGGAAAATCGTGACAGTTTTGTAAACCTAAGGGATTTTGCCTTCGAATTGTAAAGACATTACCTACGAGTGTAATATCCCGATTTTGACCCTATTGCATTAAAATTGTAAATGATGTAAATATTGTTATTAATCATGGTGAGGAGCTCAAGGCCAAGGCCCCGCCATTGATTTAGCATTTTATGTATTGGCAATTAAAATAGATGCATATGGTTCTTGTGTTGGGCAAGCACAATATAAATTAATACATCATGTAAATATAAATTTTAATGAAATACCCACAACTAGCTATACAATGCAACAAAGAGATGGGGGCATGATTTTTATAAGGAATAGGGAGGAAAATTATTCAAACCCTTGAGCCAATGGTGCTAACCCATGTGTCAATAAGAAAACCCATAAACCACCAACTACCCATTTTGGCTTATGCACCCAAGCATTAAATTCTTCCAAGAATTGGTTGAGGCAGTTAATGCCTTGGGCGTGGAGAGGTATGGCAGCCAATTTTTTAGTATGGGAAAGCCACCAACCTAGAAATTGGTATTTTTCCTTCTTGGGCAAGAAAACACCCACGAATTGCCTTCCCAAGCCATTATGCAAGATCAGACTTCACTCTCTCACGTTTTGGAAGCTTGCTAGGCGTTTCTCTCAGGAAGTACGGTGTAGATTCACTGGTCTTCAAGCTGAGAATCCCTTTTTTGTGATGGTTGGATTGTGGGGAAAGAAGAGAATCCATCGGGAGCTCAAAAGATAAGTTAATAGCTTGTTTTTTCCCCTTATTGTTGTAAAATCGTTTCTGTGAACTTCTAAATTTGGTTTTCATTATAGAAAAATCATTTTTGTGACCCAGTAGTTATCTCCTACCTCAGGAATCGTTTTGTATGTTTCCATCAATTGTGTGATTGTTATTTGTCAATTTCGGGTGCCAACCTATCACGAGTTTGCCCAAAAATCGTGTTGGTTCCCTGCTTCCAATGAATGACTATGTGAAGGTCATTTTGGCCCTTGAATTCCCAAGCCTTTGCCCTCTCACGCAGTCTGAGCTAGCTGGGGATTTTCCCATCGCATTTTTCATCTATCCCCTACATTTTCCATGCCTGGGAACTCGTTTTTGTATTGCACAATGGCTGGGAGGAAAGGATACACGAATTTGGGGTTTATGGAGGCCGTTTTTGTCCCTTGAGTTCCCACAAACGTTTTCTGGAAACGGTTTTGTTCTCCCAAGGTAATTCCCCAATTGCCATTTCGTTTTTGGTTGCCCAACGTTTTTCTTCATGCCCAGAAATTGTGGTTTTGCTATTATGTGCATCCCTGTTTTGGGTTGAACCTGTGAGCAAGAAATTTGGAGTGGTAGTGGACAGAATTGGATTGATAAACCTAGTGGAGGGAGTAACCTCTTAGAAAGATCAAGAGGGATTTGGCTACTTTTCTATGCACACCCTGAGAACACTAGAAAGGAAGGTATGGCTTGAGGGACTGTGTAGCAGTGAAGAGAATACTTCCTTGTGTTGGGTGTGTAGGTATTGTGGGTGCCAACTTAGATAGATCTTGTAGATGTATCCATGGCTCTGTGCTTGAGCTCACTAGCTTAGCAATTCTTCCTTTCCATTTCCTAGCAGCCTGATAAACCCAATCGTAGTTTGGCTTGGCTCATTTTGGTGCATGTTTGGCTATGTGTGAGTCTATTGTTCCCTTGTTCCTTGTAGAAATCATGCCTAGCTCAGGGGTGGCAGTTGTATCAAGAGATTGATAATCACAGCTGGCCTATGGTTGGGTGGAACGTTGCAGTTGCATAGCTGGTTTCCCGAGACTACTTTGTTGAAGATAAGTACTCTCATGTGTTTAAATTCTGCAATGTATTTATTCAATGGTTGTCATGAAAATGTTGAATGTATGTTAGATATTAAACATAATTTTTAATTCCACTATGTTCAATTACAATATGCATATGTACATGTCTTTTGCTATCAATGAATGAATGAATTTTTACTTATGGGATATGGGGTTAGATGCCCGGAATCAGAGTCATGTTCTCTCCCTTGCTTGGGCTAATGGGAGGGGATGCCACAACGAGCATGATCTATAAATAAGGCATATTTTGTATGGGAAATGGTTACTCTTCATTTTGTATTGTTCTCGTTATTGATTTGATAAATATCTATTAAGGAACATTTTGTAAAGGCTCTGCAAGCTGTGTGCGTAAAGGCTTATTGAGAGAGAGAGAAGAGACTTTGCGGCTGAATGCACAGACAAAGAACTGTTGTACCCTTCCCAAAAAGCTAATACAACAACAGTTCTTGTGGACTGTTACAGCGTAATTTTCCACCTTGTGAGCATCAGCACTCTCTGGCCTGCAAAATCCATTTCACTGACTCAGATCCACTTTATATCCTTCAAACACATTATTTCCCTATTTTTTCCCTTGTATGCTAGCTGCATCACTACAATGGGCATACCCATGAGTTGCATCACTATAGCCAGCGGGTAGCATGTAAAATGGTAAAAATCACCAATTAATTACTTTTTACTCCCAAAAAGCGGTCATAGGGTGACCTTTGGCCCTCCATTTGCCCCGAAAAGCCTCGTTGTGTACTTTCACTTACCTTTGGGAGGACTATATATTGAGCGCATATGGAATGTGGATGGGAGGGGAAGAGAGAGCAAGAGAACTCTAGTGGATTTTTGCCCTATCTTGAGTCTACACTCATTGATCCTTGTAGTTGTGAACCCTTTATGTTCACCTTCCAAACTCCTATCATAGTTTGAGTTTGCCATTCCATGGAGGATTGAATTTGTGGAGGCACAAGTGGATTGACCCAGATCTTAGTTCAAATTGGTTGCCGGCAAGAGGTCATATCACATTGTACTTCTTCTTATTTATTAATAGAAATACTCATATCCTCATCCATTAATGTTGTGAATGTTGTTTATATTACATTGGGTTGCATTTACTTATAATGTCATAGACCATTGCTATTGATGATGTTAATGTCATTTATATATTATATGCGCTTGTTGTATATTGGTTGTCAAGACTAATTTGTAGGTTCAAGTGCACGAGTTGAAAGCTCCAACGGAAATTTACATCAAACATTTGGATCGAAGTTGGTTATATTCTTCATTATCTTAGCATTGTCATTTATATAGCATAGCACTAAGAATTGAGTTAATTTCTGGTAGTTGGTTGTCTATTGTGGTCCACCCCAAGCCATAGGAAGTTTTCTCCAACACATGGATGTAGCCCCCATCCGGTGGGTGAACCACGTTAAATCCTGTGTAGTGTGATGTTTATGTTTTGCACTTGTATGTTTTCTTACGAATGAATGTCTGAGTTCTCATTTATCAATTGTTATGTTAATGCTTTTATATGTGTTCGCCATAGGATAAAGATTGGAATAATATGTTAAGTATTGTGTGAATGGATGAATGATGAATGCTCAGTACCCTAAGTCTGCGAACATATCAGTTTATTTAATAATCACAAGTGTAGGTAGAGTTTGGGTTGAGTAACTCATTAGACACACCACAAGAAGTGTGCAGCATTATATGTTTCGTCTGCTTGCATTTGTTATAAAGTTAAATAATATAAGGCAGTAGGTGGATGATTAAGTGTTAAAGTATAGTCTTCACAGTGGTTAAGTTTGGAAGAGGAAGCGTATAAGTCAGTTGCAATGTCCTGTGATTCGCATTCTATCCAAACCATGCAGTGCGTAGATGCGTTGGTTGCACAGGCATCTTTGCTTGCAGAAGTAAGGACCGCGACGCACTCTATCGTCGCGCAGTCCTCAGCCCGCAACGCTAGTCTAATAGTGCACTGCACAGTAGTCCTGTGTAAACAACTCATCACGTCACTGTGGAAACCTGATTCCGCAATGCCCCCATAGCTACACCTTGGGTGAGACCTCATCCTATTCACAAGCTGTTGCTGAAAGGGCCAGTGAGAAGGGATTTTATTCGTTTGTTGAAACTGCAAAGAACCTGGGTCTACATTGGAAACCTCTAGATCAGTATCTCAAGACAACAAATGGTTCCGTTGTCGTGCTAAGAATCCGTGATGAGTTGAAGTCATGATGTGCAAAGTAGAAGAAGTTGAGCTGGGCGTCGAATTTTGGTATCCAGACAAGAAAGAAATCTGGGCTTGGTGTGACAAGACAAAAAGAGACTTCACAAGGAAAGAAAACAGACACCCACATCTCTCTAACATTCAGGGGTTGACTAAATAACTGTGGAAAGACGTTCACAAAGTATTCTAAGCGTCTTTTGGGAATGAGCTACACGAGTGGTTGTCAAGGCTCGTAGAACACAGAAATTGTACCCCGCAAGACGTACCGACCGAGTGGACACCAGAGCTGATTGAAGGCTCAAAGCACTAGATTTTCCATTCTTACAAGCAGTCGACTTCTAGGTTGACAGTACATTACAAAGTTTTGTAACGCAGTTCTCTCTGGACATGCTAAAGTCCTACAGTGTAGCCGAAAGGGATTTTTTCAAGGGAATGAGAGGTAAGTATCTAAACAACCTCAGTCTATACATTAAAATTATTTTAGCTGAGAAAGGTGTTTTTAGAATGCAGTAAAATTTTGGAACTCCGTAATGATCAATATCATTTTTAGTGAGTCATACGAAGAGACCCACAATCTAAGAAGTGGGAAAAGGAATAAATACACACCTAAGAAGACTACTAGTGTACCTGGACTCCATATAGACATTGATTCAGAAGATGAACCGGATAGCCAAACCACACCTCTATATTCCACCTATCAGCCTATTGCTCCGCAGAATCCACCGAGTGGGAACACCGCGCCTTCCATTGCACAAACTCAGCCAGCCCAGAACCCCCCTATTGCAAATATCCCTAGCACTCAGACCATTCCATTTATCTTTTCTGCTCAGCAACCTACACCGAACCCTCCACCACCTAGAAGAAGCATGACTGAGGATATTAAGCTACCGATATTCAAAGGAATGGGTCTAGAAGACCCTGATCAGTATTGGTTTCTATGTGAAGCCGTTTGGAGTGTTAAACAAGTACAGGACGATGCTGTTAAGCAAGCACAGCTCGTCACCACCTTTAGAGACAGAACCTTGCATTGGTTCATGAAATACTTGTAGGGACAGCAAAGAACCCTGGTAGAAATCAAGGCTGCACTCTTAGCAGAATTTAAGAAGTTTTTAACAATCAAATTAAAACCCTTAGTCATGTGACAGAAGAAGCACATTTTTACTACGCACCCGCAACATGAAGACAGAAACACAAGTACATTCAGAGACAAGTCCTCTCTAATCTAATCACTTCTCCCATAAATGGAAGAATTAGGTGAAGACTATAAGAACCTAAAGAGACCAAGTTCAGTGATTGAACCACTCATAAAAGGTCCAAAACTAAACTACACCAATCAAAAAGTCAAGATTAATGCATTAAAGTGCATTAATTGTACTTAAAGTATGCTAAAGTTGTGCAAAAACCCTAAAAACTATTGTAGCTAGGGTTTTACCCTTAGCTTGTGCAAATGAACACCTACTAAGGAGAAGGGATTCCTTAGTAGCAGTTTAGTAAATTGTAAATTAAAATGCTAAAACAGAAATGTAAATTACTCTAAACATGTGCATGAAACAGAAAAAGCAAGATGTAAAGAATGGCTTTTATATTAATTTTACCTCCAATGTGAAGGTTGGTGAAGCTCTTGCAATGGCCCATGAGGGTTGCTCCAAGCTCCGACTTGCTCCTTCTCTTTCTCCAAATGATGGGAATGGGCCAAAAGGGGCTCTCAAGGTGAAAGTAGCTCAAGGGTGAGCTAGGGTTTCAAGAGCTATTTTGGCAGAGTAAGGGTGCTTATGATTGTGGATATGAAATAAGGGGTCTCCATCACCTATTTATAGTTTTTTGGTGGTGAAGTGCTGGCCCATGGTTTTGGGAACCATATGGTTTAAGTCAGTTGTATGGGGTTTTTTCCTCTTTTTCCTCATTTGTTTATATTTTTATTCCCCGTTATAGAGGGTTTTTGCTATTTTTTGAGGAATTTTGGATTTTTTTTAGGGAAAAGGGGTTTTTTTAGCCTTTTTGAGGCTTTTTTTGATGGTTTTGTGGCCTTTTGGAGGCATTTTAGGACTTTTGGAGGCTTTTTAGTGGGATTTTTAGGGTTTTTAAGGGAAATATGGTAGGAAAATGGACAAATGAGTCATGTAATGGGGTAGATGAGGTAGTGAGCACTTTTTGGGTGTTAACAGATTGCCCCCTGATGTGTGAGGGCAGGAGCTCATCGTATGGTCGATAGACATCATAAGTCATGTATGGTTTTCCTGGGGTGTGGAGAAAAGAAGAAACAAACTAAAGCCTGGAACAACAATCCTGAACAAACTGCAAGAACTAAAAGTACATAACCTCAATAATGGATGAGGAATCATCTGATCATATGGACAAGGCGGGCATACCCATGCTCATATTAGGATATAACATAATAATAACAATGGGGTCCAAAAAATGGGGACCTGAAATATACATGACCTCAAATACTGAATGAGGAAGAATCTCAATATATGGATGAGGTGGGCATACCCATGCTCATATCAAGATACATAAAAAGAACTGTGAGGCCCTAAAAGAGGGACCTGTAAGATACGTAGAGAACCACTGTGTACATCATAAGGGTCCAATGGGGACACAAAATCTAGGACATACTACTGGGCTGACCATGTCGGAGCTGAAGAACTGATACACTGGAATGACAATAGTGTTATTGAGTGTGGTACCAGAGGAACTGATGAGCTGCTGGATCATAGTGACAATGGGTCATACTCTCAATGGTACACTGAACTGGGACTGAACTGGGTACTCAAGGAAGCATATAACTGGATGGCTTCCAAATACAATCGCCAACGCAGCCCGGACATCCACGGGAACAGATAACTGGTTGTTTCGAAGTGACTCACCAATGTGCTAGAGTCGGTGGAAATCTGGGGTCTTCGACAAATAATGGAGGGGATATAAACCCTGCGCGATTCTCAACGATGCGATCAAGGTGTTGACATCGAGCATGTGAGAAACAACCATTCGGAGAGGCAATGATGAATCCTCTCAAAATGGTCCATAGGCACTCACCACAGATGGTGATGGGTCCAAGGTGTAGGGACCTCTGGGTCTATCCTCTGGAATAGAGGGGCTGTCGTCGATAGAGGGAGACCTGCAACTATCAAGGCAATGATGTTTCCTTAACAGGAGCGCGAGGTGAGGAACCGAAGTGTGATAGTACTAATGGTAGGACTGAAAAAATGTGGGGGATAACTGGGCAAGTAGAGTGGGTGGACTCAAACTTCCTTTGTTCAGAGTAAGATGGCGGGGATGATTGAGCAGCATATGAAACTGACGGATGGGAAAGGGATCATAGCTGTAATGGATCAAGGATATTGACTGGGATGAGGGAGACTCAAGCTGGTGTAAAATAGTAGGAGACTGCAGACTACTCTGAACAAAGGCGACCTGATTGGGGGTGCTGCCGAGATGATCGATCGTAGTGCCAAGAGGCACGGAGGGACTTCTTCATGGGTTAAGGAACTAGAAGAAGTGTGTGTAAAATGGTACTGTTGTGTGGATTTATACGAGCCTGGGATAGTTCATGCTCGTGATTGCTTTCAATTTTAAGGAGTCTAAAAGTGATAAGAAGACTCTGAAAAAATGGAATGGTACTATCATGTGGATTTGTACAAGCCCAGGACAGTTCATGCTCGTGGTTGCTTTCAATTTTAGAGAGTCTGAAAGCGAGAACAAGACCTCAGGGGGTTTCTTTTTCGTGGGTTAGTCTCCAAGGCCCAAAGAAGCATAAAAGGATGCAATGAAGAACTCTTCTAGCCGGTGTGACTAGAGTATTCCTTTTTCGTAATTAGTCTACTAGGTGTGGAAAAGGGTTAAACTTATACCAGATAGATGCCCTTTCAGGTACTTTAACGAGCATGAAAGGAAGCAAGATTGCTCGGCGATCTTTTCATTTTTTTAGGAGTCAAAAAAGAGCTTAATAGAAACTCCCTAAGTGCCTTTTTCGTAAAGGACTTGTCCAGCCCGAAAAAGGCATAAAATTATACCGAACAAAAGGAATGGCTAGGCAAGGACGAAGTGCTCAATCAAGGAACATTTCTGATGACCAAGAACGAGGGTAGGGGGAAACATTGGTGGGACTCCTTACGGGATAATGAATGGTGGAAAAATAACGAAATAGTTGCAGTATGATAGGAGTGAATGGCTCATGTAAAAATGTGAACAATCCAATGGTAGCCGATGTGGTGCGCAAACCGAGGCAGCAAGGTGTCGGGACACAATGTTGAAACTGTACCAAGTGAGAGCGAGAAATGATCTCAAGCATCATCACGAGCTTGGAAAAATGAATCCAGTGATATAAAGAGTGTTAAAAATGGATAACGGCCAATGTGGCACGTAAACCGAGGCAACGAGGGGCGTTTTGGAAAAAATACCCAAAAAATCTGGGGGTGAGAACGAGAAATGATCTCAAGCATCATCACCGGCTCGAAAAAATGAATTCGATGATATAAAATATATCAAAAACGGAGAGCAGCCGATGTGGCATGCAAACCGGGGCAACAAGGTGTCATGTCATGATGTCAATAAAGGGTCTAGTGAGAGCGAGAAATGGTGGCACATTGACGCAGCGCGCGCATTGGGGTTATTGTTGATACAGCGAAGTGGGAAACGAGGTGCTTTGGGAGCGCCATCTAGTGGAGGCGGAGGTATATGTAACGCTTGATTAGTGGGATGAGCGTTAGTGTTTTTATTGACGGGAGGGACTTCAGAGGTGGAGCCATATTGGTTTCGACGGGTCTGGAGGTTGACATCAGCGGATGACATCATCAACAAGTGGTGGGTACCTGAGTCAAACATGGGTTGATCAGGAGTGGTGTAAGTGATCTATTGTTGGGGTGGTGCATTAGCTTGAGGGGGAGCCAACGGCTGAGTGTTCACTACGCCTTGGTTTGGTAAGGGGTTTTGCAGCACCAAAGGTGGCTCCTGAGGTTGTGGGGGCTTGGGTGGTGCTTGAGGAGCCGCATGCCTTTGGCGATGGGCATCATCAACCCAAAGTTGTCGAGCTCGCTCCAAGTGGGGGCAAGCATGTGTGTAGTGGCCATAGACCCTGCAAATAGAACAAGGATGGTTTGTTCGCAAATTAGGGTTTTTAGCCTGCTTGGGCGGGCGATCAGGGTTTTGGTTAGCGGGGGCTGCATTATTGTTGTCTATGGGATTAGGAGATTGACCGCCTTAGTCAGGAGGAGGGTTGTTCCCACGGTTACATCCCTTGCCGCGGTTTTGCTGGCCCTGGTTGCATTGGTTGTTTTGGTTTTGTTGCAGGTTTTGTTGGGCGTAAACTTGCCCTTGGGCAGCAGGTGGGTTCTGGGGTTGCGCAGGTGCTGGAGTAGGCTGCGGTGGATGATATGTAGGTGGAGGTTGTGCGGGTGTAGCAACTGGAGGGGGTTGCTGATATGGCTACGGAGCGGGTTGTGGGTTTGCCACAGGGGCTTCCTTTGGCGGGTAATAAGCGGGTTGGGCTTGGGAAGGCACAGGAGCTGGTGCAACCTGCTGGTGGTAATAGGGCTGAGGTGCAACCGAGGGGGTGTAAGTGGTGGGTGCATGACCGAAGCACTGAGGTGGAAAGGTGGGTCCATGGGAATGGTGGTGATGTGTCATAGGAGCATATGAGTTGGTTTCTCCAGACCGTGAGGTAGCCCGCGAAAGGTCGGGGCCAGGGGTAGGACGTGCTATCGAAAAGGGTTGGGGATGCGAAGAAACACGGTCGATGATACCGTCTGCAGCATGGGATGCCCCCGGTGCATCGTTCTTAATTGGTGTAGTGGTGGATGTGCCACCAATGGTCCCTACAAAGAAAGGGGTGGAAGTTGTGCCAGCCATGGGGCTAGTAGGGGCAGTGTAAATGGGGTTCTCAGACTCTGTCTCAGAATCAAAGGTAAAATAAGGGGCGTCAATATCTGGTGACGGAGTCCTATGCCGTTGACGAGTGGAGTCAAGTGACAAGGCTCGAGATCTATGATAAGTGGTATCAAGTGATGAAGATCTGTGTCTATGATGGGTGGTGACAAGTGAACCATGCTGTGGGGGCTCGCCCCTGAGGCACCGAGAATGTCTCGGGGACTCAATGGTGACAAATGGTGTCAAATCTCTGGGGGTTGAGGTGAGTAAAAAATAGCTCAAAAACCCTAATGCAACTGAGTGTGCAGAAGGAGAGCTCAAAAAATATGGCATTCAGGCCAACAACCAACTCAAAACACCCAATGTAACAGCTGTGCTACAATAGGTGGAGTATCAACATAAATGGTCAGAATACCAACAAGCAGCAGGTTTCCTAAAAATAAAAAATGGTGGACTCACTAGACCAAAAGGAAGTAAGGGAGCATGCAAACACCTAACTAAATGGTATTCTAACTCAACTAGACATATCCTTTGCAAGGTGATGAAATCTAAGTCAGACAATATGGATAGGAAAGCCAAGTGGCTAAGATATCCCCCTACTGGGAGGGACACCGGGTAGTCAATCCTACAAGAATGGCAACTAATATACCCCGTTCATGACACGTCCAGAAAGGTGAATCTACTATTTGGTCCTTTTACTGCAGTACCCCTATACAGGGATACTCTGAGAACTGCGAAAGGTATCCCTTCAGTTACTAAATGGAGTGCGATATTCCACTCAGGCCTCCGGAACCAGTCTGGCGACTTCAACCCTCCCAGGGGAGAGGCCCTCTGATAAATTGGTCGTGACCGTGCCAAAAAATACTAAGGGATTTTGGTTCCCTAATTGGACAACAGCTATGTCTCAAGTGTAAGCAACCGAGGGGTGTTATTGGAAGCCTATCCCCCCGATCCTACCTAACTACAAAAATTCTTTTTTGTTCCCCAAGTGGGGTTAGAATGTTGGTTGTGTTAAGTAGTTTTTAAGGCTCACTTGAATTAGGTGACAGAGTGTGTGCTCGTGAGGTGATGAACCCAAGTAAAAGTGCCACGGTGTGGGCAACTTTCTAACTAATAATACTGAATGCAAAATTTTCTGAATTAAAATGCTGAAATTTTAAAAAGATTCTGTAAATGGTACAAAAATTATGTTTGCAGAAAAGGCTGTAGGGAAGTAGGGCTGCAGGTAGGACAGATGGTTGTGCAGATGCAGAAAATATTGCAGCAAAGGGGCTGGGTTCAAAACAGAGAAAAAATGCATAAATCAGACCGCGGGTCTGTGCCGAAACTGGGAGATCGGACCGCGGGAATGAGAAAAACAGGCGCGGACAGGTCGCGACTTTCGGGCAGAAAGCTGCAGGCGAACCTTGGGAAATAGAGAAACTGGCGTGGGTGGGTCGCAGGTTTCGGGCCGAAAGCTACAGGCGAACCGCAGGAAAAAGAGCAACAGGTGCGGGCGAGTCGCAGGAAAAATGGCTTACAGCCACAGTCGGATCGCGCCAAGCAGGCTGATAGCCGCGGTCAGGACACGGGAAAAGGGCCTACAGACATGGTCGGGACGCGGGAAAAGGGGTGACAGGCGCAGTCAGATCGCAGCAAACAGGCTAATTAGCTGCAGTCGAATCGCAGGTAATAGACTTGGATCCGTCGGTAGGGCACCGAAAAAAGTCTGAGAGCCACGGTCGGGTCGCGGGTAGGGGCCTGAAAGACGCAGTCGGGACGCGACTGCAGAGGTTAAAGATGCGGTTTACGGCAGCCGAAAGGGACAGCTGAAAGGAAAAGACAGGAAATTATTGCAGAAAACTAAAAAAAATTTAAACTAAAACCAGAAATTCAAACCAAGGGGAGTCGCCAAAACTGTAGCTAGGGTTTTACCCCTAGCTTGTGCAAATGAGCACCTACTAAGGAGAAGGGATTCCCGAGTAGCAGTTCAGTAAATTGTAAATTAAAATGCTAAAACAGAAATGTAAATTACTCTAAACATGTGCATGAAACAGAAAAAGCAAGATGTAAAGAATGGCTTTTATATTAATTTTACCTCCAATGTGAAGGTTGGTGAAGCTCTTGCAATGGCCCACGAGGGTTGCTCCAAGCTCCGACTTGCTCCTTCTCTTTCTCCAAATGATGGGAATGGGCCAAAAGGGGCTCTCAAGGTGAAAGTAGCTCAAGGGTGAGCTAGGGTTTCAAGAGCTATTTTGGCAAAGTAAGGGTGCTTATGATTGTGGATATGAAATAAGGGGTCTCCATCACCTATTTATAGTTTTTTGGTGGTGGAGTGTTGGCCCATGGTTTTGGGAACCATATGGTTTAGGTCAGCTGTATAGGGTTTTTTCCTCCTTTTTCCTCTTTTTCCTCATTTTTTATATTTTTATTCCCCTTTTTAGAGGGTTTTTGCTATTTTTTGAGGAATTTTGGATATTTTTTTAGGGAAAAGGGGTTTTTTAGCCTTTTTGAGGCTATTTTGATGGTTTTGTGGCCTTTTGGAGGCATTTTAGGCCTTTTGGAGGCTTTTTAGTGGGATTTTAAGGGTTTTTAAGGGAAATATGGTAGGAAAATGGACAAATGAGTCATGTAATGGGGTAGATGAGGTAGTGAGCACTTTTTGGGTGTTAACAACTATGGAAAAGTGGGTTTTTGAGCTAAAATAATCAAAAAAGATGAAAAAGGACAATCCCACTTTGAAAAGAGAAACATGAGGGCTCATTTCCCACACATTTCCCAATGTTATATAAGAAAGGCATGGGAGGCATTGTAGAGTACAAAAAGGAAGAGCAAAGGCATGCTGGAGAGATTCTAAAGGAGGAGAAAGAGCTCAAATTCTTCAAAAGCAAGGGTAAAGGAAGGGAAGCTCATGGCAATGGAGGAGGGATTCACACCAAGATCATTGGTAAGGATGTACTTCTTCCTTATTTTAATATGAATGGATTCAATTTTCTACCATCTATGAGTTTGAATTTTGCTTATCATGTATGAATTTAATTCTTAAATGGATTTAGATCTTAATGAGATTTAATGAATGAATATAGATCTTTAGAAACTTGTGATAATTCTTTCATTTGCTGACAAAGAAACTCACCATTTCTTAGTAAGATAGATTGATATGTTGCAGATCTAACTCCCTACTTGCAAACTACATCTTCTATTATCAGAAGCCGAAGTCAGAGTCACAATGCATCACAGAGTTGAAAGAGATCAAACAGAAACCTGATGAAATGGTCTGGTAATTTGACCAGAAGTTTAAGACGCTGTTGGACCAAGTAAGCTTCGTCATAGCACCGCAGTAGCACAAGGAGTGGTTTATAGCCGTGATGTCGCCCCATATCAAACAGTCGTTGATGCAGCAGAAAGTGGCTTTGCAAGTAGAATCCTTGGAGATTGCGATGAAGTTGTGTTGATGCCTCAAAAATCGTAGAAACAATCAGCAGAGGATTCTCCCCTGTAAGCAAGCCCAATTAGATCGCTCACCGTTTGGTGTGGGGAATCCATTCAGTTAACAACCCGGCTACCATGTAATATTTAAATATTTGTCTTCCTTTGCACTGGTTGTGGCCCGATCCACCGTTTATGTATTTTATTTTTTAAATATGAGATGAAAGTGTTTTAATCTAAATCCAAACTGTAACAAATCTAATCTAAAACTGTTTTAAGCAAATTTAATCTATCCTCGTAAGGAGCAAATTTAAAGGATGAGTAATAAACTGGAAATGCAGCCAAGAACTTCACAGATAGCTATTAAATTGAATGAAATCATTTGCAGCAAAAAATAAAAGATTATCAAAGGTGGCCTTGATAGAGATAAACATTCTATTACCCATTTTACACAGAAAATTTTGCATGAGAGAGTGAAAGCATTCAAAACAAAGAAGTAATTCAGATGGTTAAGAATGATCTCACAGGAAATGTGTGAATAATGCATAAGTAATTCAGCTAGTCATTCAAACATTCCCATAATAAAACTCCATGGAGGCTTCCATCATGCAAACTAGAACTTCCTCTATTGATGTAGTAAAATAGTTCACGTACAGCATAAGTCTGTCCTTTCACCTGCCAAAAGTCATTTCTATCCCATCTATCTCTATATTTATAGATCTTACAAATCTATCTCTCTTAAAAAACCTAACCCTAAGGAAAACAAAATTTTGTCATCTAGTGCCTAAAGAGACAAAAATCATTTTCAACTATATTTTAACATATTTATACAAAATACAAATTTCCAACTGTCTTTTCTCAAAATTTATAATAAAACAAATTAAGCTCTAGATGGATCTGTTGCTTCATTTGGTTTCCCTCCCTCTGCTGACTTTTTCTCTTCGACAAGGTTGCGTACTTTTGATGATTTGTCCACCTCTTGAATATAACTGGCCCACTAGCTAATTTCTCTCAGGATGGTATTTCCCCGTGCAGAGATTGTCACCTTCTGAGCTATCTCATGTTTGCGCAAATCTCATTTGACACTTGTTGTCCCTGCTACAGCCTCTAGTGCAATATTTCTAGGAAATAAGTGCGAACAACGATCTGCTCAATGAATTGATGAAGGTCCTCCGAGGTTATAGCCTCTATCTTCTTTAGATAGTCTAATTCTACATTCAAGTTACCCTGCAATTCTGCCAGGCATTGTTCTCTCTCAGGGAACTCATAAATGGTCTGAGGTAAATCCATGTGACACTTCTTGTGAATTTCCCAGATTTTGGATTAGACAATCTGGCATTTTTTGATGGTATTCCGTATCTCAAGACTTAATTTTTTACCACAATCTCTATAAAACTTGAGGACTCCTGTATCCATGTCCAATTCCTCAGCGGTTGTAGCACGCAGGTTTGAGGGAAAACCAGATCTTCCTTTCCTCCATTCAAATTGTGCCTTTATTTCTACCATGTGTTGCGCATACTTGCCCTTTATTTTAAGCACCTTAACCTCAATGGATGTCATCCTAGTTATCATTTCTTTCATCCTGCAGACCTCTTCTGATATCAACACTAGCGATTGATAGGTATTTTCTTATATGTCACAGGCTTGCTTGTAGAATGTAGCTAGATCCTGTTTCTTTTCATTTGCTTCCTTGAGATGTTCTAACAGCTCTGCCTTTTCTCGCATCAGCCTCTCAAACTGAGGCTTGAAAAACTCAATTTGTTGAATGTTATTGGTTTCATGATTTTTGAATTCTGTTATGCAAGCCTTTAAGTCCTTTTGCTCATCTTCTGAGATTGCCAGCTGCATTTCTAGTGTATTCTTGTTATCGGACAATCCACTCGAGCGGACGCGAGCCGGATCTCCCTAGCTCAAAGTGAGTCTAGAACAAATAGAACAGACTACAAATGCATTTCCTAGATCTACTTAAGGACCAAGTACTAGATGTCTTACCTTTTTACTACGCAATCCTTTCTCCCGAATGTTGATCCATGTCCTACAGTCATTAGATCCAAGCTGCAAGACCTATCAAGACAAAGAAACAAGAGAAACCAGTAAAACACATCTATACAATAAGCGATCTAAGTAAACAGTTAAGCAGGTAAACTACTCAATATCATTGCACACGAGAACAATATTGGTGGAAATCATTTGTATTACTACAAATAGAGGAGTACATGATAGAGATATAGAACTACAACCAAGACTTAATGTAGTAGCCCTTCTCCAACTAAGACAATTGCCATAACCTTCCAAGGAAGTATGAGTTCTCTAATAGGTGAGTGGAGATGTTCTAAGAGAGATTTCACCAGTATGTAGATACCATAATCTTCCTCTCTTTGGAATGGGAGTGAGCTTCACTTATATAGGACTAAGGGGATAGGGTATGGATAGGATAGGTTGAGAGATGGTAGGAGAGAGATAATGGATCCTCCCAAAGAGTTAGGAGTCAAGTACCAGCTCCCCTAGAGGTCAAGGATAATCCCCTAAATGAGCAAGTTTCGAGAAGGATCTCGAATAAGATATTTTTTCCCATTAACTGACCTCGTCGCACCCTGCAGTGGAACAAGCTGCGACGTCACATGTTGCTAGTGTGCAACCTACGACGACCTCTCAAAAGATTGTAGAATTGAGTGCAAATCCTCCCAGGATGATTACTTAGTCAAGGTATCTTCAGGGGTGTATACACTGTTATAGCTCCATATTTCATAGTGTCGCATCTTCACCACAAAAAAGAGTTGACGACACTTCCCCTACTGCTTAAAACACCCAGAAGAGAAAAATGATGAGTGATCCTTGAAGGCAAACCTACCCTGTCAAGAATCAACCTAGCTGAGACTTCATTTACCCTTACTACTGCGCCTTGCTCCATCTTAGGAGCACGGTAGTCCGTACTACCGCGTTATGCTCTTTCTCTGCCACGCGGTACTACCGCGTTATGCTCTGTTCTAGAGGCGTGGTACACCTTTTTTAGCCTTTTTGCCATGGCTTGTGGGATTTTGATTTTCGAGATATTTTTGAGGATTGGTGTCCCTGATTTGATCCTAACTCACTTTCTGTGATTAGTAGGCATGATCCACTAAACTCTCCCAAGATCCACCCTTCTCTCTTGTTGGTTAACCCTACCACACACTATAAGAGAAAGGCATTCCATGAGAAAAGGGGAGGACTCTTGGAGACATCAAACTTATGATCTTGAAGCTTTATGGAGATAGCTAGAGGAGGAAGCACTTGGAGCTGGAAGTTGTCTTGGATATCAAGCAACCATTGTAAGTGACTTCAAGTTGATAATAGAACATAACTTGTCTTGTTTCCCAAATCACATGTATTGATTTTGTTTCAATGATATGATTTGTATCTATTATAGATTTAGATCTTAACTCATATTTCAAGTTGCTAGAGAATTGTATATGCTTGTATTTTGGTTTCATTTTGACAGGTTCATTAGAGAGGACTTGGAAATTGGAGCAACCATAAAGACAAGTGATTGGATTGAAGGTCAGTTAGATTTCTTCTACTTCTTCTAGCACTTTAATCTTGAGATGTCTGTTTAGATCTAGGAATTCAAAGTAGCATTTGTTTAGTTTTGTCTTAGTTTAGAGTCAGTTAAAGTCTACTTTAATCTAAGAGAATTTTTACTTATCCGTAGGAAAAAATTCTACCAACATACACTGAGTCTGATGATGAGTAGATTTTGGGTGTAACAGAATGCCCCCCAAAGCATGAAGATGTTAAGGATGTATAGGTGAAGTGCTTTGATAGAAGTAATGGAAATAGACTCATCAGACGAAGGACACTACTGCAGTACAACTGACTCTGAACTGACAATCTCATATGAAGTACAACATGGCTGCCGACCAATACATTGTAGATCCATGGTAGTAATGACCGACTGAACATAATCATGGCTACTAGACACAAGCATAGCTCCATGATGAGATGATAGCACAGCCAAGACCAATACAAAAGTGGATCCGTGTAATATGACTCAATATAAACTCCATCGCAACCTGGGTAAAACATGACTCCCCAGGGTCTTCAAGTTGAACCTGCAATGATACGAATCTATCCATTTGATTACAAATGTCTTGATGCCGAACATGGTAGAAACCATATTACCAGCCATTGATGTAAACCGTTAACAAGTGCGAGGGAGATCACCATTGATATCAATGATTCCCAAGGTATCACAGTACATATCATCAAGTGTGAATAAATTATTTGAAGTCGAACGCAAAATGAAATCTTTCAATCAAGAGTCTATGATGTAAACTCATGATGAAAGCAAGGTAACCTTCCATTGAGGCATGCAGGGCCAAGGTACTTGGTTGGTTTCTAGATTCGATCCTCGGATGATGAGTTGAAGTCAACAAGGATGAATCTGTCGAAGGAGGGCCATGATGAATCCCCCATCAATCGACACGAAACACAACAAAAGATGTGTAGAGTGGATCGGATGGTACAGTAACATGCAAGACTGACTCAAAGTAGACTGATATGGTAATGGGCATACTTGACTGCAGATGACGAATGATAGACATGTTCTTGAACATGGGCATGGCATGACTTGGCAGTATTGACACAATGAGAATGACGCAAACTTCTAATGAAACTGATGATGGAAGCTTTCTCCGAATGACTCGGAGGAGTAACAGGACTCAGAAAGTAAGCGGGGACTCATAGAAAAACAGATGACCCAAGTACTGTATGCGAATGCAGATGAGTGCCATGTCCAAGAACAACTATATACTGCCACTAATGGTATGTAACACAAACACTTTCCTTTTTCCCCATCATGAATGATGAGTGCCTCATGTGTTTTTTACAAGCTTGATGAGGGTAACCAGATGCTCGGTATAGCTCATCTCATAGATGAATCCAATCCCAAATATTTTCCGAACCTGGGATAGGAGGGGTTCGTCCCATGATGGACCCTTCAATGTGAAAATTTTAACGAGTCCATAGAAGGTAAACTCGATCATCATTTCATGTTTAGAGAGTCTGAAAAAAACTAAAGAAGACTCCAATGGTCCTTTTTCGTAAAGTTAGCCTCCTCGCCCAAAAAAGGGTAAAACAACGCGGGAGAGGACTCTTCTAGTCATGATTGGCTGGAGTATACCTTTTTCGTAATTAGTGCCTCCTGGTCCAAAAAAGGGGTAAACTATCACCAGGAAGATGACCATTCAAATACTTTAACAAGCGTGAACGTGACAAGTTCGCTTGGCAATCTTTTCATTTTTTGAGAGTCTAAAAAGAGCTTAACGGTAGACTCCGAGGGTGTCGTTTTCTGTGAAAGTTTAACGAGCCTGAAAAAGTGATAAATCATAACTCGATATTTGTTCTCATAGTTTTGTGAGTACGAGAACAAACGAAGAGTAAACTCATCATCACGCAATAATTACAGACTAACCGTTGCAAAAAAGAATGACAAAACATTCAAGGGAGTGTTCATACCTGTAGTTACCGTTGGTGATATGAGAAATGGCACGAAAGACCACTTACAACTCCTACACACTAGAGAATGTGTCAAATAGCCTCAAATATGACAAAAATGGTCAGAAACTATGATAAATGGCCCAAGAGCATCAAAATATTTGAAAAGGAATATTCCATTCTATTTATAAATAGAAAAATGGACCAAAATAGATTTCATTGTTTCAATTGCCAATTTGGGTGGGGAAGTACCAATTTGGAGCCAAAACTCCCTTTGCCGTTTTCGGGAGCTACGATCCACCATTTCACCAACTGTCCAGATCAGGTAGGCCTAAACTCCATCCAGCAACTTTCCAGTGGTTTAGTTTTTTCTTTTAGGTCCATTTTTGGGGTTTTTGATGGTGTTATGGAGGGCTTCATGCGCCCTCGGCTCGTCGCAGGTTTCCCTTTTGGGACCTGCGACGAGACCGAGTCGTTGCAAGCCTCGAATGCGAAAGGTGCGACATCTGTACCTAAACGTACAGTGCGATGGCGAAGAACCATAATCCAAACATCAAAAAGAATTCAAAAAATGTACTTCTGAGGTTTGAAGCAGGACCTAACAGTATTTAAATGTCCTTCTTGGCAGGTTACTAGCTAGCCAATATGGTATTGGAGTGGTGAGAGAGAGAACATGAGCTAGAAGATGAATAAGCTGCGAATGATCCACAATGCGTTGATGCTTTGAGAAACTGTGGGATACTGAAGTTCTTTGAGATCTAGGGGATGAGATCCCAGATCCCACTACTGACACACATGCTCCAGAGTTGGGATGTGGCCCAACACTACTTTGTGGTTGGTGAGCATATCCTCACGATAAACATTGAGGATATCTACTTTCTTACCGATTTGTCCCAAAGGAGGGACGCTGTACATCTTACTGGAACATGGGCTAGTGATTGCAAAATTGAGGACATGGTCTCGCAGCATTGTGTCGCTACTTCTCATCCTTCCAGTGGGAAGATTCTCATCAGGGATGTGGTGAGCCGCCCACTACATACCATACTACTGACTATCACTAGAGCGGTGGGTAGCCAAGCCCCACAAACGGCTACTCGGACCCAGATGCTTTATTCGGAGGACTGTATGTCCCCCATGGTTTTCAACTGGTGAGAGGGTCTCCTCGCAAACCTCCGAGCTCAGCTAACCAAGTGTCGGCAGGGAGAGCTCAAGCAGTTTGGTTATGGATCGATCATGGTATCGTTCCTCTTAGAGCGGATTCCTCTTCTACATCCGCAGTTGCTACTTGATGACAGGGAGCCCAGGGATCCCCATATGCTCAGATGGGCTGAGGTCATGACCCGTCATGGTGGCGGGCCCATCATTAGCTTTGGTCCCAAGTTTTTTAGCTGGATAGAGGGCCAGTCACTTATGGTTGAGGACTTTCCATACAGCGGCATGGACTTCTGAGAGGATCCCAACTTGATGCTGCCAGAGGGTGCAGCATGGGGTGACATAGGTGAGAACAAAACTACCTTTGTATCTTTAGTTTTGTATATTATATCATTTTTTTGATGTAGTGCTAACAAGTACATAATATGTGTGTGCAGATGTGGGCCCCGTATGGCCGGTGGGTCTCTCCCTTCTGGCGAGGAGAGACAGATGTGGGGAGGCAGTTGTTCCTGCAGGTGCTCATGCTACCATCGAGGAGATGGAGGAGTTGTACAAGAACCTATCCCAGCTAACCGTGGAGGTACCAGAGCCAACTATTGATGACTTACCGAGGCCCATGCAGAGATTTGGGGTTGGAGCATCCATGCGCTTCAATGCCTTACTCCGCAAGGTGGCTCGGACCGTGGATTGTTTCCTCACCCAGCGACAACGAGCTGTTCGAGCTAGGGGTGGTGTATGGGTCAAGCATTAGGTCTGATGACACTTCTATACTAGTACTGAGAGCTTGGAGGCCTCAAATTTTGTATTACTGAAAGCTATGATGCTTCATATTTTTGTAGAGACTCACTGAAAGCCATCGTGCTTCAGATTTTTGTACCAGCACTACTTTTGAGTGATATATATATATATACAGACATTCTCGGTGTTGGAGAGAACTTCCGCAGCAGTTAGGAAGCTGCTAATTTTGGGAAGGATAACTAATTTTGGAGGGAAAGTACCAATTTTGGCGGTAAGACAAAGATATCGCCGTAGCGCAAATTCCGGCGGGAATCACGGCGATAGGTACAGAAAAGTCAAGCATGTGGTACAAAGAAGAGGCCGAAGGGAGAGCTCAACCACTGCAATAAAGGCGCCGAAGATGAAGAGAGGGTTCAGCTACCCTCATAAAGACGAAGGACTACAGTCAGCGTTGCGTGAACCAAGAAGAAGCAACGGGTCGATGCATTAAAGACTAAGGACTGCAGGAAGCGGCGACAAGACAGAAGGCGGCCATGGAAGTACAGCCAGTTTACTGTAAGTGGTTAGGGTTGAGTCACTGTTGGGATAAGGCCCACAGTTTTGTAACTGCGATGAGACCTTCGGGCCATCTATATATAGTAGTCTTTTTATAGGATAAGGGGTTGGCCACATAGCGATAGAGACATCAGGTAGATGCTAGTCAAGTCTTTTGTTGTTGCAAGTCTGAACATCCCTGAGACTACAAGGGCCGACCTGTTGAGAGATAGTGCAATCCGCTGGGATTGCGAGAGGGAGAGAGTGCACTGTAAAAGCAAGAAGAGAAAAGAGGTCTATAGAGAAGGGCTCCCACTGAGGTGGAGTTTCCCAGAAGACCCCTATTGTAAAGAGTGGAACGGAGCTGTGTTTATTCCCCAGAGTTGTAAACAAGAACCGCAGTTCCCCTGGGCGTAGCCTTTGCCCTGGGAGTATCAATGTGCTTACCTAAGTAGCACTATTGTAATTGTGTAGCCATTATTCTCATTCATGTGGTTGTGCTATATATGAATGCTTCAATCTGTTATAAGTAATGTACATGGTCGTCAGTTAACTTCTGAATGATGTATAACAAGTGCGATAATCGTAGCTAACCTCTTTGTGAACTATATAATTGTTAAACAGAGGTTAATGTGCGAGTAAGAACTGAATATGAGGCATGAATGGTTTATTTAGACATTGCGCAAAGTAATGTTCTACCTAGTTACGTGTTGCGAGATATCAAGGGTCGACTTCAGTAGTGAGGGTTAGGCTTGTAGGCTGAATGCTGTTGCTGACTGCAGTACCAGGATAAGGATAGCTAAGACCACCTGTTAGCCCAGGAAGCGGCCAAAGTTCGCTTGCCGCAGGAACTAGAAGGGCAAGATATCGCACCTACGATATCCTGGGTATCGCTAGACGGGTTCACATAGGGAAAGACTTATCGCATTCCCTGCGTACTGCGATAAGACAGAGGCGTAGCCGGAGTAATGGAATGAGATAGACAGCTTCAGTGAAAGGGGTTAAGGTGGGTTTGAGCACCCTGGATGCCTCGGAACTTGGCTGAGGACACTTGAGTCTTCTGCCTCCCATTAGAATCACTTCGGGTGAGACCTCAGGTCGCTTCTGCGACCTGTTGCCGAAAGGGCCAGTGAGCTAAGGGTTCTGTTGGTCTAAAAGATTACCGCACGCCCGGGTCTGTCTAAGAGAAATAAAAGATCAACAAATGGTTCCGTTGCCGGTTTGAACACATTGAGCTGATGTTCTGTTGGCATCCTACCAAGCAAGAACTTAACCAGTGGGTTGAGTCAAAAGAAAGAGAGTTTGCTGCAAAAGAAAACAAGAATCCTAGACTGAGCACTGAGGCTTGGCTACAGAAGCACATTTTTACAGATCTTCACGAGATATTCTTCGTAACTTATGCTATTGAGTTATATGGTTGGTTATCAAAGCTTGTTGACAACAGCGGTGTCAAGAAGAGGCGAGAAGTTGTCTGGACAGCAGAGCTGATTCAGACCTTGAAGGGTGTCGATAACCCCATCTCACGCGCAGTGGACTTCTGGCTTACGAGTCTGCTGGATGGCTTCATCACAGAGTTCGCGGTTGATCAGAGAAAGAGTTTCAGCGCAGCAGAACGGTACTTCTTCAAGGGTTATCGCGGTAAGTACCTAAATTCTCTAAGTCTGTCCATTAAGCAATTACTATATGAAAAAGGAGTACTGGATATACTCTCAGATGAATTGTAGCATGATATTGTAATGTCAGTAGAATCTGAAAGTGATTACGAGTATCTTGGACATACACGTAGTGGTAAAAGATATAGAGTCAACGAGTCATCTTCTTCTGAAGAAGACAGTTCAGATCACCCGAGACAGCAGAGTCAGAATCCTAGGACTCCTCAAAAGCCAGTCGGAACTCAGAATAATCCCGCAGGAACCCCTTCCAGTAGCTCTTATACAGTGAATACTACCGCTACACCCTCCACATCTACACAGCCGAGTGGTAGTCATACAGCAAACCAGAACCCACCATCTAGAAGCAGAATGGGAGACGATATGAAGCTACCAACATTCAAAGGTACAGGGTCGGAGGACCCTGAGCAACACTGGTTCTTATGCGAAGCCATATGGACCATTAAGCAAATACAAGATGATAATGTCAAGCTTGTCCAGCTGGCCACCACATTTAGAGACAGAGCATTAACTTGGTATATGAAGTATACCACTGGCCATAACAGAACGCTTGCACAGGTTAGAACTGCTATGATTAAAGAGTTTAAAAAACCTAAATCCGAGTCACAATGCATAGCAGAACTTAAGGATATTAAACAATTGCCTACGGAGACGGTTTGGGATTTTGACCAGAGATTCAAGACCCTCATTGATCAGGTAAGATTTGAGCTTGCGCCTCAACAGCATAAAGAATGGTTTATCGCAGCAATATTACCACACATCAGACTCCCGCTAATGCAACAGAAATTAAATACACAAGATGAAGCATTAGAAATGGCAATGAAACTAGAGGCTTCACCTCTAGCAGAAACTAGCACCGGTATCACTAATCTGCAAAATCAGCTAGCTAACCTCACCTTACAGCTGCACGAAATTAAGAAAGGAAAGGAGGTTGCGCATGAAATTTGGTGTACTAAGTGTAAAGCGCAGGGACACAGTAAGGATAACTGCCCTGTCTTTGCTGACTATATCGCCAGTGGAGCTCCTAACCCGTTGATGCAGAACCAGGGGCCATGGTGCGAAATTTGTAGAACCAGAGGACACAGTCCTCAGGAATGCCCTCTCCTTCAGAAATATGTGCAGACACCAAAGAACCTATATTGCAACTTCTGTAAATCTGTGGGACATGACGAAAACAATTGTAGAGCTTATGATTTAATGATAGAAAGGAAGCACGACCTCTACAGAGTTCAGTCAGAAGCATCCGGACCAGCAGTACGTGCACAAACTGATCCGAATCAGGGAGGCCGTGGAGGAAATTTCAGAGGCCGAGGACGCGGAGGAGGCTATGAATCTGGCCGTGGCCGTGGAACTATCACCTGTTATAACTGTGGAGGCACAGGACATTACGCTAGAGACTGTCAGAACCCTACTACAACGTGCAAGTATTGTAAATCTTATGATCACACAATAGAGGAATGTCCCATACTGATAGCTAAGATCAAGGACGCCAAGCCAGCAACCAATCAGACTATCCAGTTTATCGCTGCTGAGCAGAATGAAACTGAACCACGGGTCAATATTGTAACTCGCAGTGGCCTCTCTACGAGCAACATATCGCAGGACGTGGAAAAAACGACAGGAACGCAGTGGGTGCGCAAAGCTCCAGGAAAACCTATCCCACTTGATCTACAGAAAAATAAGGAGGCATTTCAACAAACTAAGACTTCCTTTGCTGAACAGACACCGCCCAGATCACTATTATTACCATCTCAGGGTATACCACGGAAACCACCGCAGGATGTTAGTACTACGCAGATACCACAGGCTAGCACATCTGGCAGATGCGACGAAGAGGAATTGACCGGGAGTGTACAGTCCTTCTTGCAGAGTTGTTTGAAACTTCTAAGAAATAGGAAAGCTGTAGAGGAACTTCAGAAAGTTATTGACCAATGTCAACAGAGCCCTTCTGTGAGCAATACACAGCGCACCATTCACCATATAATGGGCCATACAAGGACAGGAAGAGAGATGAGGCTCACAGCGCAGATCGGCCTATTTGAAATGGATGAGGTTATCCTAGACTTAGGTTCAGAAGTAAATGTCTTGACTAAACAGACATGGGAACAGATGGGAAGTCCAAAACTAAGCAGATCCCCTATCCATCTCAGATTAGCTAATCAACAGAGAATATCATCGATGGGTCGCCTATCGCATGTCCCAGTGGACATCGACGGAGTTCACACATATGCCGATTTTGAGATTATAGAAATTATTGGTGACACCAAACCCTACCCAGCTCTATTAGGTATTGATTGGGCTTTTGATAACAAGGCTGTTATCAACTTAAAGAAAAGGCAGATGACGTTTGAAGATGCTCAAGTCCGGGTTATCGCACCATTAGATCCTTTACAGGGTCCTCGCTACATCGAGCCAATCAAAGCAGAAGAGGAGGTGCATAACATGGAAAATTTGTACCAAATGACTTCTAATCAGACAGACTACATTGATCCTACAGCTGATGGACATATCAGCTGGAGATGTGATAGCTCTTGCACATCAGATTCAGATGTTGGCTTAGAAAATTGGCAAAATAGACTCCACGAAGTCTCTATTCGCAGATGCGCATTCATGACTAAATCACTGCGATGGATTGGGACAGAAAACAGGTATATTCCAACTTTTGATGGATTAGCAGATGTCAATGATTTTTTGCAGCAGTTTGAGCAGGAGATCCCTCAAGAGCAGAGGATGGAGGTTTTTGACCTTGCAGTTCGAGCCACACCTGCAAGATGGTGGTACACACACAAGGAACATATCGCATCATGGTACGATTGTAAGAGATTGATGCGCATTAGATTCTCTAAGGAAAGAAACTGCACACAGTGGAAATATACAGGGGAGAGTGATCCCAGAACACACATTATGAACTGTGAACAGAGTTGGCTAGAAATTCCAGCAGAAGAATGGGTCCATTTGTTTATCCATACACTGGATACAGTTCCACGGAACTGGTATACAGAAACAGAGCTAAGAAAAGGAACTATCTCATGGCCTATTATGATTGAAAACTTCTTGGTCACGTTCAGTTTCGAATCTGAGCATCCAAGCATTGATCGGGCCTTGAAGATCATAAAGACTAAAATATTTGAGGATTGCCCATTACCAGCGGATTCGCAACCCGAGTGGGCTATTCAGATGGAACATGCACTGGAATGTTACAACTGTGCACAAGACTCAAGCGATGAGGATGAAGATCCTCGCAGTATCAATATCGCAGAAATAGAAGGTATGCGTGAAGTTGAAGGTCCGCACTTAGAAATCCCAGCTGTAACAGAACCAATCAAGATCAGAAAGAGCAATATTGGCACAGAAACAGACCCTAAGTTTGCCTCTATTGGAGATTACTGGGATGATGAGACAATTGGCCAAATCACAGACCTATTACATGAGTATCAGGACCTATTTCCTACCAACTTTACAGAAATGAAGGGAATAGTGGGTGACCTCGGAGTCATGAGAATACCGCTTAAGGAGGACGCTAAGCCGGTTAAGCAACGCCCATACCGGTTGAATCCGCGGTATAAAGCAAAAGTCAAAGATGAAATAGATAAGATGCTAGCAGCAGGCATCATTGAACCTGTTGAAGAAAGTGAGTGGGTTAGTCCCATGGTAGTACAAGAAAAGAAAACAAAAGGAGACATCAGGATCTGTGTCGACTTGCGCAAACTGAATGATGCATCGCTGCATGACCCATTTCCGACACCATTCACTGATGAAGTCTTAGACAATGTTGGAGGACAAGAAATCTATTCATTTACTGATGGTTTTTCAGGCTATCACCAGATAAGAATCCATCCAGACGACAGGCACAAGACCACATTTGCGACAGAATGGGGCTCCTTTCAGTATACGGTAATGCCCTTTGGTCTTAAGAATGCCCCAGCAATTTTTTCTAGAGTAGTTGTTGCTGTCTTTAAGGAATACATCCATCAATTTCTAGAAGTTTATTTTGATGATTGGACTGTATTTGGACTAGTCAAGAAGCACATAGGAAACCTGCGATTAATGTTTGAAAAATGTAGACAGCACCAGATTTCCCTTAACTTAAAAAAATGTATATTTTGTGCACCTTTTGGTACGTTGTTGGGTCACATTGTGTGCAGACAAGGCTTGATGGTAGATCCTGCGAAGATCGCCATCATCGTCAATTTACCAGCACCTAACTCAGTAAAGCAGCTGAGAACTACACTTGGTCATACTGGGTATTACAGAAAGTTTATCAAAGGTTATGCCAAGATTACCGCACCAATGGAGAAATTATTGAAGAAGGATATCAAATTTCAGTGGAATGAGGAATGTCAGAAGAGTCTTGACGCTCTAAAAGAAAAAATGGTTACAGCACCTATTCTGGTATTTCCAGATTGGAACAAGCCTTTTCATGTTCATGTGGATGCATCTGGCATCGCACTGGGCATTATTCTCACGCAACCAGGCGAAGGGGGTATTGACCACCCTATTGCATATTCGAGCAGGAGACTATCGACAGCTGAGAAGAATTACACCACCACAGAGAGAGAAGGGTTAGCAATGGTGTATGCCTTACAGAAATTTCGGCACTATTTATTGGGTGCCCCGTTCAAGATGTTCACCGACCATTCTGCATTAAAGTACTTGGTCAATAAGCCAGTGTTAGGGGGAAGAATATGCAGATGGCTATTGTTGTTCCAGGAATATGATTTCGAAATTATTGTTAAGCCAGGAAGACTAAATGCAGGACCTGATCACCTGTCAAGGCTAGACTCAGGTGAAGAACCAAGTAATTTAGAGGACAACTTGCCTGATGCGCAATTATTCTCCATTCAGGTCGCAGATGAATATTATGGAGACATAATTCAATTCCTTACTACAGGGTGGGCACCACCTGAGTTTACCAAGCAACAAAAGAAACAATTAGTGGTGAAAGCAGCAGACTTCACCCTGATTGCAGGACACCTATATAAGTTAGGACCAGATGAAATCTTGCGCAGATGCGTTATGCCCCACGAGAAACAGACCATTCTTAAGGAAGCACATTCGGGCATCGCAGGAGGCCATTTCGCAGGGAAGCCAACCGCTCAGAAGATCCTAGCAGCCGGACTATGGTGGCCTACATTACATAAAGACAGTAAAGAGTTTTGCAGATCATGCGATATCTGCCAAAGGACAGGAAAGCCCTCCAGAAGAGATGAAATGCCGTTGCGACCACAGATAACGCTACGCGCATTTGATAAGTGGGCCATAGACTTCGTGGGTCCTATTAACCCCCCAGGAAAATGAACTGGTGCGAGATATATAATTACAGCAACAGAATACCTCACCAGGTGGGCTGAGGCAAAAGCAGTCAGGAATTGTGATGCTGCTACAGCAGCACAATTTATTTTTGAAAACATCATCACTAGATTTGGATGCCCAGTGACTTTGATGAGTGATCAAGGCACACATTTTTTGAATAGCACCATAGAAGCCTTGACAGAGGAATTTGAAATACAGCACCATAAGAGTACACCTTACCACCCTCAAGCTAATGGTACGGTGGAGGCTTTCAATAAGATATTAGAACATGCTCTTACAAAGATTTGTAACAGTCAAAGGGATGATTGGGACCTCAGAGTTAATGCTGTATTATGGGCTTACAGGACCACGTGTAAGAAACTAACAGGGCACACACCTTTCAGCCTGGTATATGGACAAGAGGCTGTTATGCCTATGGAATACATCTTACCCAGTCTAAGGATTGCTCAGCTTACAGAGATGGCTGATTCTGATACTTTAGAGGAGAGATTGGCACAGCTGCTCAATCTGGAGGAAGACAGATTTATCGCAGGATTCCATCAAAAAGTGCAGAAAGCACGAGAAAAAGCTTGGCATGATAGGCATATCAAGAACAAAACCTTTCAGCTTGGAGACTTGGTACTCCTTTATGACAGTAAGTTTATAAAGTTCCCTGGAAAATTCAAAACTCATTGGTTAGGACCATATCAAATCCAGCAAATAACAGATGGAGGTGCTATACAGCTTTGTACTATGAGTGGGGAGTTTCTTCCTACCCTGATCAATGGCAGTCGGCTTAAGTTGTATCGCGAAGGCCATGCCACCTCCCAGTCCTAGCCCAGAAAGGAAGCTAGTGGTGCAGATGCTCAGTGGAGTTGAAATGAAGCATCGCACCCTAAGGAGTCTACACCGGGAAATACTTCAGGTAAGAACTCGCAGCCAGTTTTCCTGGTGGTTGCGACCATTTTGATATGAGGCGAGTTTTTGGCACTTTCCACTTCCAGACGATGCGATATCGTATCGCAGAGGACAGAAAACAGATTGATGCGATATCAAATTTTGAATTGATCAGAGGGCTAGTCACTTCGCCATCTGACAAGCATTAACTGCACGGCTGACAAGTAGCTGTTGTACTAAGATTTGGCAGCAGTACGACGATTCTTCTAGATTTGGAAAATCCGATGCGACACCACTCCGGCGCACAGTTTCCCAGCAAAATTTCAAACGGCATTTGCAATAAATAGGCGCGGGGTGCTGTCTTGTCTATACATTAAATGTCGCCAACGGGTCCAGTTACTGGTCCGTTGCCATTTGAAATTCCGCCGTAGGATAAATACACGTCCTATTCAAAGCACGGGGCTACTTAGTCATTTTCACCAAAAGAGTTGAGCGCAGCTGAGCCGAGCCAAACGTATTCTTAGCAGAGTCTGAGCAGGGAAATCAAAAACAGTTGCAGACTCTGATTTGCAGTAAGATTAGCAATCATAGGAAGCCCAGAGTACCACAGGGGAAGGCGCCTCGCGCCAGACGAGCCTCTCGAAGACGTGTTGCAGAGATTCCAAAGGGGTGGAATTGAGTGCGCTATGACTTCAGTTGTGGCGGAGAAAGGAAAGAAAATTGCTGCTGGCTCTTCGACCATACGCCAGTCGCCGAGAACCTTAGCTAATATGGAACGTAGCGAGACCCTGAATAGCACAGAGTCAGAGGAACCGGAGCAAGAACTTCCGGAAGAAGTTACAGTCACTACCCTATACTTCCCACCGAGAGTAGAGAATGCGCCAGCGATCGTCCTTCCAAGAGACTTTAAGTATGAACTCATACTCCCGCCGCTGGATAACCGAGTGAAGGAAGAAGGTAACTTGTGGGGGAATATGCATGCTGTTAAGTTTACTGATTATAATCTGAGAGATTATACGCTGTACCCACAATTCCGCCGCGATCGTTATATGACGATTCAGAGGAACCCAAGGACACAGCACGATGAGTTCGTCCCCATGGACCATGTAAGCCATTTAGTACCGTCGGGACTGCTCAATCTCCTGGAGATCCCACACTTTGGACGGGGCCCGGAGGTCAATGCTGTGGTGCGGACGCTACTTTCATGCGTGCATGGTGGTTACTTATGGTTGGGTAACCGAATAGATGTCAATGTTGATCTCATTCACCGCATTACCGGTCTGTCGAAGACTGGTTTTGACCCACAGATAAATATTGATGGCGCCACAAAGGATACCAGACTCTCAACCAAGCAGGTTGCGGAGTATAAGCTGCAAAGAGGAGGTCGCGCCTACGATGTCAATTCAATACAGGATGACGCCTTGCGGTTTACTGTTAGTCTGTTGGCCGGAAAACTCCTTCTCAAGGTGAGGCCGAAGGAGGTCACAGGCTCAGTTATCCGCCTAGCGATCGAAGTCATAAATGGTAAACCTTACAACTGGAGTTTATTTTTGCTGAATAGTTTCTTTCAAGACTGTGCGCAAGCACAGCAGGATCCACTTCACAGCTTCCACTTCTCGTGGCTGCTGATCCTTATGGCTTTCATTGGATGGAAGGAGCCGCCCAACTCGCAGTTTCCACAGCTGGCACCAGGGGCGTGCAGAGGGTCGAGGTACTCCAATCTTTGGGCGAGTAATCACCCAGAGAAGCACAAGAATAACGCAATGGTATTCCATGAATATTATACGCTATTGCTTGAATCCGTCGCAACGATTCCGCGTGTCGACTCGCCGGTCGTTGATCTTTATCAGTCCAAGCTGGAATTTAAGGTCGACAGGGATAAAACCTACATCAGACCCAAAGGGTTCAGGAAACACAACGAATGGGCCCCCGGCCCATATCGCATGGACATCCAGCAGGTCGAAGATACCATTAAGAACTGTTTCGACGAGGACATGAAACAAATGTATGATGATCTATCCTCTGGCCTAGTTCCAGTTGATCCCCCAGCCGAGGACCCAGAAGATGCTCAGGAGGTAGATCCTAAAGACAAAGAGAAAGAACCAATGGGTTCTAAGAGAAAGGCTATTGAAGGCCCTTCTCCGGTGCGAGCAAAGAAGAAGAGAACAAAGGCGGTTACTTCCGACGAACCGCAGGCACCAGTCATGACAGAGGATGAGTATGATCTCATCGCCAGCCGAATACAGGAGAAGATGCGGGATAAATTCGCTGCGATTCAGTCATCGCAGGATCGTATGCGCATCAGCCTTGACAACAAATTGCGAGAGTTGAAGGCAATCACTGAGAAGACTGCTTCCATGCAGATTCAGCCAGCTCCAACTACAGTCGCAGAAAGTTCGCAGCCCCCTTCGCAGAGCAGAGAAGAAAGCATTGCAAAGGACCGCACGAACATTGTTCGTATACCGCCAGGAAGTATTAAGTTCCCTGTACCTATGGAGGTGCAGATGGTTCATCCTCTTGAGGTGAACCTACCAGAAGTACCTATGGATCAGTTGTATGAAATTTTCCAGCAGATAGGCACGGAGCTGAGGCACAGAGAACAAGTCATATATGAGCAAAATATTTTGCTGTCTCACGACAATGTGCAGCTCATTGCGCAGCATGAGGCAGAGAGTGCCCAGTTGACGCAATATGTTCAGCGAGAGCAGGATGTCTCTCTTGTTTTAAAGAATATCGCAGCAGAGCTTCCGCAGTGCGATATCAGGCCTGAGTTAGAAATAACTCAAAAGATCAGAAAAATAGCAGAAAGAGCAAAGGCTCTAGATGAAGAGAAGAGGAAGATGGAGGAAGAATACGAAGCAAAGATTGTTGCACTTGAAGCAAATAAGCCACCTACCCCAGAGGAAATCCAAGAAGCACGAGTGCAAGCTTTCAGAGTTGTACAGACACAGATGCACTGTCGGGTGGAAGCAGCAGAGGCCATCCTGGAAGATGCATCAAAGACATGGCTGGAGCTAGAGGAGCTCCCACAGAAGGCCCAGCTTGATCAGCACATTAAGCACTGTGAAGATGCGATAGCAAAAGCTGAAGAAGAATACAAGGGCTTGAGTGCTCTTGCGAAGATAAGAAAGAAAGGAGAAATCACACAAATTCAGCAGCAGGTGCAGAAATACAGAGAACAGCAGATCAACCTGGCTAACGAAGTTAGCCCGCATGAAAGCAACATCGCACATCTGGTTGATGAACTGGAGCAAAAGGTGAAAAGCTTCACCTCAAGTAAAGGAGTCATTGAGGGCACAGAGGACTCCTTGGTAACCGCTGAGCTGCTCAGCGCAGCGCAGGAAGAAGTAACACACATGGATGAAAGTATCAAAGCGCTTAAGGCACAATTCGCAGCAATCTCACGAGCAGCAAAGGATAAGCTTAGGCAGATGAATCAGGCTGTTGTTGCGAGTGGCTCGGGGACGAGCCACAAGTAAGTGTTAGGGGAGTTGTTGGAGAGAACTTCCGCAGCAGTTAGGAAGCTGCTAATTTTGGGAACGATAACTAATTTTGGAGGGAAAGTACCAATTTTGGCGGTAAGACAAAGATATCGCCGTAGCGCAAATTCCGGCGGGAATCACGGCGATAGGTACAGAAAAGTCAAGCATGTGGTACAAAGAAGAGGCCGAAGGGAGAGCTCAACCACTGCAATAAAGGTGCCGAAGATGAAGAGAGGGTTCAGCTACCCTCATAAAGACGAAGGACTACAGTCAGCGTTGCGTGAACCAAGAAGAAGCAACGGGTCGATGCATTAAAGACTAAGGACTGCAGGAAGCGGCGACAAGACAGAAGGCGGCCATGGAAGTACAGCCAGTTTACTGTAAGTGGTTAGGGTTGAGTCACTGTTGGGATAAGGCCCACAGTTTTGTAACTGCGATGAGACCTTCGGGCCATCTATATATAGTAGTCTTTTTATAGGATAAGGGGTTGGCCACATAGCGATAGAGACATCAGGTAGATGCTAGTCAAGTCTTTTGTTGTTGCAAGTCTGAACATCCCTGAGACTACAAGGGCCGACCTGTTGAGAGATAGTGCAATCCGCTGGGATTGCGAGAGGGAGAGAGTGCACTGTAAAAGCAAGAAGAGAAAAGAGGTCTATAGAGAAGGGCTCCCACTGAGGTGGAGTTTCCCAGAAGACCCCTATTGTAAAGAGTGGAACGGAGCTGTGTTTATTCCACAGAGTTGTAAACAAGAACCGCAGTTCCCCTGGGCGTAGCCTTTGCCCTGGGAGTATCAATGTGCTTACCTAAGTAGCACTATTGTAATTGTGTAGCCATTATTCTCATTCATGTGGTTGTGCTATATATGAATGCTTCAATCTGTTATAAGTAATGTACATGGTCGTCAGTTAACTTCTGAATGATGTATAACAAGTGCGATAATCGTAGCTAACCTCTTTGTGAACTATATAATTGTTAAACAGAGGTTAATGTGCGAGTAAGAACTGAATATGAGGCATGAATGGTTTATTTAGACATTGCGCAAAGTAATGTTCTACCTAGTTACGTGTTGCGAGATATCAAGGGTCGACTTCAGTAGTGAGGGTTAGGCTTGTAGGCTGAATGCTGTTGCTGACTGCAGTACCAGGATAAGGATAGCTAAGACCACCTGTTAGCCCAGGAAGCGGCCAAAGTTCGCTTGCCGCAGGAACTAGAAGGGCAAGATATCGCACCTACGATATCCTGGGTATCGCTAGACGGGTTCACATAGGGAAAGACTTATCGCATTCCCTGCGTACTGCGATAAGACAGAGGCGTAGCCGGAGTAATGGAATGAGATAGACAGCTTCAGTGAAAGGGGTTAAGGTGGGTTTGAGCACCCTGGATGCCTCGGAACTTGGCTGAGGACACTTGAGTCTTCTGCCTCCCATTAGAATCACTTCGGGTGAGACCTCAGGTCGCTTCTGCGACCTGTTGCCGAAAGGGCCAGTGAGCTAAGGGTTCTGTTGGTCTAAAAGATTACCGCACGCCCGGGTCTGTCTAAGAGAAATAAAAGATCAACACTCGGTGATTTATACATTATGTGTTTTTCAAAAAATGATTAGTGATGTGATCTTGTTTACATGTTTGCTTTTATACATTATATTATTTACATGTTGTGAATGCTTTTACATATTATGGATATTATGTGTGTGTGATGTACCAATCCAAAATGAAGTTGGCCATCGAGTCAGCAACTGTGTTTAACTCTCATGGAATGTTCAGGTATTGAACGGATTCAAATGACCTTTCTAGGAGACATACTCATATGAAGAGATGGAGTAAGGTGGGATCACGGATGGCGTACACCCGATTCAGATGGGAAACCATTAATTGAGAATCCATGTGGATGACAATGTGGTTCATACCCAAGGAAATGGCGTTAGTTAGGGTTCGGATTACTTCCTGATACTCTATGACATTGTTGGTCAGAAACCCTAGGCAACTTCCTCCTGAGCTAATGAGCTCACCTGTTGGGGAATATAGTACCCAGGATGCCAAAGCAAGGTTACAGGTATGCTGGCTGGCATCGTCTGTGAATCCATAGCATGTTTCCATCTGCACACGTAGATAGAACATGGTATAAGAAGCGGAAACAAGATCTAAAGACACTCAAAAAACAAAAGCGTCACAACACACAAAAACACAAAAAACATGCCATGTAAAGTATATACAAGAAAGTATAAGAGCGATGAATTTAAGCGTAGTATCTCTTCAGGTAAATCCCATTGCAGGGTTCACCCAAAGAGATTCCGTCATAGTCTTCAAGCTCGTAAGCTCCCTTCTCCAAAACACATTTGACAATGTAAGGTCCATGCCACATGGATTCGAACTTTCCTGCTCCTAGTTTGTCATGTTTCTAGTCGTAAGTGAGGACCAGGTCACCCTCGTTAATAATACGAGATTCAACTGACTTGTCGTATTGGGCTTTGATGCGTTTCTTATGTGCTTCGTTAGCAAGAGCAGCATCTCAGCAGGACTCATCCAGTTTTGCTAAGTGCAAGAGACGTTCTTCCTCAGCAGTATTGTTAGGAAGAAGTTCGATAGCGAGCTATAGAGACAGAATTTCACACTCTATAGGTAGGAAATCCTCCAATCCATATACCAATTGGAAGGAATTGAATCCTGTGGTGGTTTTGACGGAAGTTCGGTAGGCCCATAACGCTGAAAAAGAGCATGTTGTGCCAATTGGAATTATGTGTCCCTACCATCCTTTGGACCATAGTTTTCAAGACCTTGTTAATGGCCTCAACCTATCCATTGGATTGTCGATATTAGGGTGTTGAATTTTCATGGATAAAACCTAACCTGTCACTCAATTCATCAACCATATGGTTCTGAAAATGGGAACCATGATCGGTAACAATTGCTCGAGGAACTCCGAACCGCACTATTACATGATTGAACATGAAGAGTGCAACATTTTTGCCGTCGTTCCAGTATGTAGGCATAGCTTCGGCCCACTTTGTGAAGTAATCCACAGCTACAATGATGTAACTATGCCCCTCAACCAAGGTAGGCTTACAATACATAAAGTCAATGCCCCATTTTGTGAATGCGCCAACGGTAATAACCAGATGTAACAGGGCAGCCTTCCCAGCGCAAGACTTTACTCTCAGCCATTGGAGCTATTGACCCAAATGATTCAAATTTGATGGCATTTGATTTGGACCAGTTCGAACCTCGCTTGCCTTCCACTTTAGCATTCCAAGTTTCTGTTTCCGTTCGGAATCTTGTCATCCATCGGTGCATCATCGATGAAGGTGCCTCCACATGCGTTATGTCCATATTCGTATGGCAGAAGTTGGGATCCCCTACTCTTCAGCAGTCCACCACTACATTACGTGCCTACGACGGTCGTTCGGCTCAGCCCCAAGGCCTCCTAGCCAATGTCCCCATCCAGTTAGGTGGTAAAACCGTACTCATTGAAATCAAGGTAATCAATGCCCAACTTGATTATAACCTCTTACTTGGCTGCAGCTACATGTATGCCATGCAGGCGGTTGCCTCTTCCATTTTTCATACCATGATGTTCCCCCATGAGGGACGCGTGGTCAAGGTCGACCAACTCACCTACTATGATCCCAATGCCACCGCGGCACCTGAAAATGTTCTCCCCATGGTTGAACAACTGGTTTCGGGTGCCACCACCTTGTTTGTTTCCTCTATGGGGCCCGGAGTTTACTCAGACGCACCGATGACCTCCACCTTCCAATCTATTCCACCCCCGTCACCCGCCACTGATGTATCTGACCTATGTACCCTGTCCCATAACACACAAACTCCTAATAATCAACCGCCCTTGTTTCCTAAACCACCATTGGTACCTAGTCACATTGGTGTTACACCCATCCATACCATTCCTTTCCTAATCCCTCCCTCGGGAGTTGTAAGCGCCCCAGTTATGGCTACCCTTAGCCTCCTTGGGTTAACCTTGGGATTATTCGTGTGGTACCTTTCACCTCCTATTCCCCCGTCGACACTAGATGTTGTCCTGCAACCGGTGCAACCCATTGTCACTACTAGTCAACCACCTCCCGGTGTCGCTACCCCTTCGTCCTCCATGAACCCCCCTCCTCTTACCAAGCCCACTGGGGGAAAAGGCCCATATCCATCCACTACTGTACCCCCTCCTAATGCAATTAAAGCTCCTCCCGTGGTTCGTGCTCCCCTCAAATGCTCGTTATGTGATGAGTTAGGTCATCCGACTCATCAATGTCCTCAATTACCGGCATTACAGGAACATATGCATCTGCTTGACGATGACCCCAATATTCCTGTTGTCAAACTCAACCCCACCCCCAAGCCTCGTGCTAAATCCCTGTGTACCAACCACCCGTGTGCCATATGTGGTATTTACGGGCATTATTCCCATCACTGTCCCGATCTCCTTGATTACAGAGCAGCTCTCTATGAGATGAATAATCTGGATCTTGAGACGGCACCACCCACCATTGAGGAGATCCACCCCCCGGTCTCATCCCCGTCTGGAGAGATTAATACTATTTACATGATCTCTTCAACCACTACTCCTTTGTCAACCGATTTGACCACCCAAACCTTCCATACTGATGAGGAGATTCTCGAGGCTCTCATTGCCCCGGATTATCCCTGGGATGACATGCACCATCGTTCCTACTTCCTCCCAGAAGAATCCTCCTCTAGCATCGCTACCCAATTTGCGGTTGAATCCAAAGACTTCCTTCCCACCAAGGTCGACTGGTTCAAGGACCCTATTCCTGCTCCTGATGCCTTTGAGGAGGGTAACATGGCCAACATCTCACCTGTCATCCACATTGATATTGCTGCCCCTGGAGGTGCCCCTAAACTCATCACTTTAGGAGCCTCCTGTAGTGAGCAAGAGATTGAGGAATACAAAAAACTCTTCAGAGAGTTCTGTGATGTCTTTGCCTGGCCCTATACCAAAATACCTGGTCTTGACCCTGCTATCATCGAACACCACCTTGACACCTCTGAGTCAAGGGGCATAATATATTACCTCGACCCCGGGATAGGGGGCATGATCAATCATATTGACCCTTCCCCATCACATCTATCTCAGCACGTCAGTGAACCCATTGTTCAAACCCACACATGTGTGATCCACAATCATAAACCCCATGCACATAGCATGGGGGCAAGTCATTAACCCTGCTCACTTCTTCACATGCATGATCTCAACCATTTTTTGAGGTCACATATCACTTGTATATTTCATTTTATACACCTAGTTATTTCCCTTGACCATTCCGGAGTCCTTATGACCTCTAGTTTTCGCACCATTTGCACTGTCGGATTCATATTTCCGTGCCTGTGGAGGACTTTTTTTACGGCCTCAATACAATCTTTGAAGATAGTAGGCCAGAAATATCTGTAAAATCTCAAGCACAGCTGAATCTAGCTACTGTGGATTCCTCACTGGTGAAAGATTGCACAACATTTGCAAGAATGGCATAAAAAATTTAAATGAATGAAGAACAATTACACATGAAATGGTGAATAATGTCAATATTATTAACTGTCCAACCTTAACAAAGGTTAAGAACACCCATATATACAAATCTGGAAGAATTCGAATCCATCTGGAGTGTTCACACTGATCTAGCTTAGAAATAGCTCAAACCCCCCTAGGTTGACCAAAATATCCCAAACCATCCCAAACTGGTTCGAATCTGCTGTGTGAATGCTGGGAATGACTGGACAGGCCCATGTGACCTCACACATGTGAAGAAACTGGTTGGTTAGAGGTTTGGAGTCTAAAACTGGTCAAAAATATGACAAAACAAGGCAAGATTGTCCACAAAGTGAGCAAATGCGCCCTAGGTAGAAGAGAAGCATGCTGAGTGCATTAAATGACCTGAGGAGGGCGCTCTAGGCATGCTGAGTGCATTAATTGTCCTGGGGAGCGCTCCACAAAGCTGGTTTGACTCAGCACTTGTTCACATTGCTAACCAGTTCATGATAATTTGACCATTTACCAACTAATCAACTTAGGGATGTAATCATTAATCACTTGGGCTAATTAATCATCATTAATAAATGATTAATGTACATAGGTGGAAAAATGTTCTAACAATATCCTATGCGCAAAATCTTCTGGGCTGTAGCCATCCTACAGAGGTGACCGCCACATGCCCCAGCGTGACAGTCATTTAGAATGCATTCAGCCTCATCATGAGTGAGACAACGTCGAAGAATTGAATCAATGCCATGGTGATACAAAGTATCATTGATGATTAAATAAAACTTTGCATGGTGACGAACCTTACAACGCATGAGAGAGATGAGGGTTGAAGCGTTGGGTTTGAAGATACAACAAGATATCTCCATACCACGGATCAGTCGTACTGATGAGAAACAATTATTCATCTAGAAAGGAGTCTTTGTGCTCAACTTCTGCATTAGGACAGGGAAGGTCACAAATGAGATTGACAAACACCAAAGACTTCTTAGACTTAGCTTTCTCAAAAAGAAGATCAAATTCTTTCAGTATCACAATCCAGCGTGAATACTTGCCCCCAAGCAACTGATGTGTTAGTACGTGGTACATGGGGTTTGAGTCAGCGATGATAGTGGTGGTGCAGAGCAAGATGTATTGCCGAAACTTTTGGACGGCGATGACCGCCGCGAATGCGAGTTTTTTGACATGTGAATATCTAGTTTCAGCATCGGCTAGATTCTTTCTTGCATAGTATATTACATGTTCCTGGGCGTTTTGATCCTCCTGTACCAAAACCATGGTGATAGTGGTAGCAGAAGCGGCAAGATATAAGATGTAATCTTGATAATAATTAGGTGGTTGGAGCATGGGGGCATGTGCAATGGCATGTTTGATACTATCGAAGGACTTTTGAGCTTGGTTGTCCCAAATGAACGGGATGTCCTTCTTGAGCAGTCTCATATACCCTTGAGTATTCTCCGCAAAATTACAAACAAAACGTCTTAAATAAGTCGTCTTCCCTTGGAGACTTTGAAGTTCTGTCACATCAGTCAGGGCTGGTAGGTTGATGATGGCCTCCACCTTTAAGGGATCAATGCGGATCCCATCCTTCGAAACGATAAATCCTAAGAGGCGTTCGGACTCAACGCAAAAGATACACTTATGAGGATTCAGACAGATATTGTATCGTCTGCATCTAAGGAAAATGGTCGTCAGATGATCAATGTGGAACTCGCACTGCTTTGAATGAGCAGGGAGATTGTCCAGGTAAGGTTCCACAAATTCCTTAATGTCATGGGAGGCGTATGACATAGCCCACTGAAACGTGGCACCAGCATTTTTAAGGCCAAACAGGAGTTTCCGGTATGCAAACGTCCCCCACGGGCAGATGAAAGTTGTCTTATGTTGGTCGATTGGGTTGATCTCAATCTGGTTGTAACCAGAAAAACCATCCATAAATGAGAAGATGATGCTTCCAGCACAATTGTCGATAATCTAGTCGATGAAGGGGGTCGGGTAGTTTTCTTTTGGACAAGCCTGGTAAAGGTCCCGATAATCAACACGGAAGCGAATGGTGCCCTGCTTTTTGTTCACAGGAACAATGTTTGAGACCCAATCCATTAATGGGACAGGATAAATAAAACCATCCTTCAAGAGCTTTTCAATTTCTGCCTTAATTTCCATAGTCTTCCGGGGGTGTACCAGTCGCAACTTTTGGCGTACAGGTTTGATGTCGGGATAGGTTTTTATTTCATGAGAAATAATTGCGGGGTCTATCCCAAGAATCTCCTCATAGGACCAAGCAAATACACCTCGAAATTGCTTGAATAAGGCCGTGCCAGCAGCTATTTCTTCAGTGGAACACTTCTGGCCTATGCGAATGTGTTCCACTATACCAGGTTTCACCGACATGTCTACCGGGATGGTTGGCTCAATATTGGCCAAGTTGCCCTCTGTGTTCGAACACATGTGAGAATGGGGGAATGAGGGAATGGGTAGATATCTGGTGAAAAGAGGGTATGGATGTTGTCCTCTATGTAATCCAAAGGAGGAAGAAAATATGACCTATGGTGGAGATCATCCCACGGACTATTTTCAACATTCATAACTTCCATGATGGACTCATCTGAATGAAAAGTCTAAAGTAAGAGATCGGGTAGAGATGAAATCCGTTGTAGAGAATAGAATGCGGAGGCCATGGTAAAATGGTCCTCCAGTGCTGATTGGATAGCCTCGTAAATACGTTCAGCAGGTGAAAGAGGCATTATATCTCCAAGCAGGTGTGTTGTGGCTTCATCCGGTACAAGCCAAGCATCGATAGAGGGAGATAAAATCTCTATGGAGATCATGTTCACTGTAGCAATATGATTAGGGGGGTCTGCGGCTCGAAAAACGCCCATGAGAGATGAATCTTTCAAAAGGCCAACCCCTATGTTGGCTTAAAATGACCCAGAGGTTTCCAATTAGACCCAGGTTCTTTGCAGTTCTCCCTTTTGACCGACAAAACCCCTTCCCACCGGCCCTTTTGGAAACAACCTACGAGCAGGTTGAGGTCTCACCCGAGGTGTATCTTATGGGGTACTACGGAATCAGGTTTCCACAGTAAATGATGAGTTGTTTATATGAAAAAGCTACGCAGCGCAGGACAGAAGGAGTGTGATGCGGGGAAAAGCGATGCAGTACACAGCAGGATCTACGCTGCGAGTAGTACTGCGCGGTGAAGGAAACACTGTGGGCCTCACTTAAAGACTTCTTACTGTTCCGGGCCTTCTACTGGAACTGTGAATCAACCACACTTATCCCCTACTTGGAAGATCTTGAAAACGCTAAGGCACTGAGATGAATATCACCCATCCATCCATTCAGGAACTTACTATTCTAGCATTCATTCAAGGACTTAGATTATTACAATGTGGACTGAAATGATAGATGCGACTAACTGTGTTGTGTTCCTTCACTATGTTTAAGAAAGTATTTAAACTTAAATGACTAATTCACGATCTTAACATATAATTGAAATGTTCGCCATTCATCTATGCCCGTGGAACCTAGCATATCATTCCCAAACTTCTTCTATTGGTAAATGCATATCAAAGTTCTCCTATTACGGCATGCAAGGAAACATTCAAGCATTCATTCTACAAAAAATACAGACAGTCATTTCTCATAAACATAATCGCATAACACAGGATTTAACGTGGTTCACTCCCCGGATGGAAAGCTACGTCCACAAGAACGATTGGTAATATATTTCTTTCAGAAGGGATGGGGCAACCATCCTTAGTCTGTGCACTTAGCTGTAGACTCTCCTTTCGCTCGGCTAGGTCTCTGCACACACAGCTGCAAAGCCTTTACAATATTCTTAGCTCGGAGAGATTTTTCAATACAAAATTTTATCTCCTGATTACTCTAACAACTAGCATCTAGCCCCCAAAAATAGAGTAACAACAACCAACCAACAACAACCCCATCCCATACAAAAGTGTCTTCTTAAATAGATCATGCTCGAAGTTCATGTCTGTACAATGTCGAAGACCTAAAACCCAAAACCTTAAGGGTTTCCAAAACTGCGTCGGTTTCTCAAACCGGCTTGCTAGCTCCTGGTAGCGTTTGCTTGATCATGGCGGATCTCCACATCCTTATCTTGTCGCTATCGGCCTTCCTGTTGCACGCGTGCCTACAAGCTGTTTCTATCGAACCATTTCTCTCTAATGGTTTTACCTTCTAAGCGTGCCAAACGTCGCTTTCCTTAACAACCCACGCATGGCCGCCTTCCTAATTTGCTTATGTCCGCCGCTCGGCAATCCTGGAATATCTTTCCAAAAATGGATGCTACCAGTCCAATCGGTACCTGCACTTGCTACTTGTCCAGCACACTACTTTGCTAACTCCACGTGGCCTCCTAAGTCCGCAGCACTGCTTTGGAGCAATTCTGGTCTTCGCATCATGGCCAAAAATTTGATGTTGCGCGCAACTCCGCAGTCTGGTCAAAAGTTGGATGCTGTGCGCAACTTCACAGCATCCTCAATACTTAGGAAAAATTGTATTTCTGAGCTGCGCTCAACTCAGCTTTCCTTGCTTTCCTCAAAAAGGTGTTTCCAAAACTTTGTCTCAACCTGGGCCCAACATGCCCCTAACACTTACATGTGGCTCGTCCCCGAGCCACTGATTGTTTCAGCTGTCTCACTCTGCGCCGCGACCGGTGGAACGAACTTGGCCGTGAACTTGTCATATGTACCGCACAACTGCTCCACTACTTCTCTTGTATTTTGCTCAACCTATTTAACTGTCTCAAGCAGTGTTGGATTTATTTCTTGTCCAATTTGGTCTTGTACCTGCTCCTGGTTATCGCACAATTCTGCTAACTTGTCTTCAATCTGTTACAATACCACCATGACATTCTCCAGGAACTGTTGTGACTGATTATCCATCTCAGTCTCTTTTTGTCATAATTCCAGTACTTCTTTCTTTTGTTGATGTATATGTAACTTCGAAATGTATTTCACATATATGTATATTGTATTCCTATAGAGATGTTATTATTCCTCTATACGGAAGTGTCGTTATTTATATTGTAAGTGTCGTAACTTATACTTGATGGGTTATTAGACCACCTTGTTTGGGGTCGGCCCTGTATAAGTCATGTGGGTCAAAGGGTTATTAGACCACCCTATTGGGGGTCGGCCATGTGGGTCAAAGGGTTATTAGACCACCCCATTGGGGGTCGGCCCAGTCAGCATTATATTATGTGGTTAAGTTCAAGCCTACATGAGTTAGGTAAAAAAGACAAGTCAAGTCAAGTATAAATAGAGTGCGGGAGGCACTCTATTTACTCACTCACTTCTCACTCATGCACTCAAGGAGGAGTGGCACACTTATGGAGGAGGAGGATCTGTTGCTAGGTTATGGCTATCTCTCTTGGTTGGTTGTATCATTGCTCTATCTATCTCTGAGGAAGTTACTGGGGTTTTTCACCTTTATGGTTTTCCCCAAGTAAATCTTTGTGTCTCTTGTGTGCTTGCATTATTGTCTCCATGATTGATATGTTGTAGATATGCTGTACATGTTGTTCTCTCAGTTAAGATCCTAGATCATATTGAAGTAAATTCAGAAAATTTAACATGGTATCAGAGCTAGCCTGAAAGAAGGCATGATATGGCATGTATGACACTTGTTGCACTTACGATGCTAGGGCTTGATATAGCAAAAACCAGTCATCGTAGTACTTTCGCTATAAATCCGTTTTGGAAAAGTTTTCGGATCTGAAATTGTTACAGGACGAATATTAAATCTCCAGGTACCTTGTGTCCAAAGGACAACCTCTAATTCGTTGTACTTTGTGATTTATGATCTGTACAATATAGGGTTTCTGTCTCTTCCAGATCTGAGTCAAAATCAGGTGACCTTGGGAAAAAGGTCATAACCTGGGCTAGGAAGCTCCAAATCAAATTTCGTAAAAAGTTGCAGGTAGTACACAGACTGAGCTATCTCAGGAAACGTTTTCAGAGGCCGAATGTGAACCAGTGACACGTGGCATGCCGTAAAAGTTCGCTCTCCTGTATTATCCCATAAAAAGGTCACGTTGCGACAATTGGCATAACTCTCTCTCAGAGAATCCAATTGAGGTCAGACCTGTCAGGATGGAAAGATAACAGGCCTAGATATCTCAGAAAACTTTTTCAGAGGCCGAAGGTCAAACAGTGACACGTGGCATGCCATACAAGTTCGCTCTCCTGTATTTTCCCAAAACAGGTCACGTTGCGACATTTGGCATAACTCTCTCTCAGAAAATCCAATTGAGGTCAGACCTATCAGGATGGAAAGCTCACAGGTCAGGCTATCTCAGGAAACTTTTTCAGACCCTTTGGATCAAAAATTTTGGAGTTACGCCAGAAACAATCAAGTACATATTTATGTCAAAACAGAATTATTTTTTGGTACCTTCATTCATGGCTTCTGGAAATTAGGGCTTTGGAGAAAGTTGGAATTTTTGTAATCGGATACCACAGCTGAATGCTACTCATCAAAAGAAAAATTTAGAGACCAAGATCAGAATTTTTGGTTGGGAAGAAGGTCGGGCTTGATTAGACCCTAGTTCAGGACTTTGATCAGGAAAGTGGAAAATTAGGGCTTCTATAAAAATGGGAATTTTTGAAATCTGTGACCACGGATGGAAGCTCCTCGGAAAATTAGAAGCTTAGAGCTTTGGATCAAACATTTTGATTGGGTAGAAGAGTGGGCTTCATCAAACCCCAGTTCAGGGTCACGTCCAGTGAATCCGGAAGTTTCAAAGGCAAAATTGAGGAGTGAAACTTTGCAGTTTTCAAATTCTGAATATACCAGTTTGATCAGCTCATCAAGGCGCATATTTCTATCCTTTCGGAAGTTTGAAATTCAAAGTTTGAATTTTTGGGGTTTCTCTGACAAACGCATATCCAGCTCCAGGTCTAGTTCTTGCAAATCAAGTGGATTGGGTTAATCCTAGAAGAAGATGGATTGATCATCTGCATGAGTGAAGAAGTTCCTGTTTCAGAGGGAGATGAGGCTAAGGCCTTACATAAGAAGATTACAAGCGATCTCGACAGGTATGACTCATCGAGGTATGTTTTGAGATTTGTTCATGATTAAGTTTATGGTATGTTTGTCTTCATGTTATTACGGTTAGTACAATCTTGATTTTAGATTTGTCGTATCACCTTAACAAAATTATGAATGCATGATAGAAGATATTCATTGGTTAGGGTGTTGACACTTATGATTGTACTAATGCATTATGGTGTTGTATGAGCTTTATGTTGTCTACTAACATGAAAGGTACACCAAGAAAGACAAATCATGTTTTGGTCCAAGAACATATGATCATGATAACATGAGGACAAAGATTCATCCATTGTCATGGATCTCATAGAAGATCCATTTACGAGGTATGTATAACTTGGTTTTGTAATAGTTAACCTATGAGATATACAGGTTACTAGCACAAGTCATTGAAGAAGAACAAGAAGACATCATGTGAGTATGTTATGCATAAATAGCTAGCATGCTAATCCAGGTATGTTTTTCCTATATCAAGTTAGAATCCTACCTTGTGTTAGGATCTTATACTGTTGTTGATAATGATTATTCATAAAGTCATAGGTTTGAATAATCATGGTTGTATGCATATTATGTTTCTTACCTTAATTGATGATATGACTAACCAGAAGAATCATGAAGGTATAGGTTTGAATAATCACATGTTTTATGCATAATATATCTTTTATCTTGATTGATGATTCAACTAACCTGAAGAGTCATAGGTTTGAGTAATTACAGGTTTAGACATGTTATGTTTCTTATGATTTGACTAACCTTAAGAATTCTACATAAACCTTGAATGCTAATACTTATTATTTTCTGTTTGAAATGATCATGACTATACATGCTTGAGATTATTGTGTTTTAATAGTATACTAATGAATGTATGATTTTATATGAGATCACAAGGATAACACAATCATGATACTAATAAGCATGCATAGGAACCAAGGATGAATGTAAGTTCAAGGATAGGTAATCCAGGAAGCAAAGATCAAGAGGGAGTTCACTCCGGTGGTTTATGCAAGGATGCAGAGGGAGTTGACCATCTCTCTACATCCCACAACAGAAAGGTGTAGAAGAAGCTACTTCAGATTAGGACTCCAGCAGCTCCTGCAAGGAAGCGAAGACTCAAAGGGAGTCCACCCAACGAACAAACAAAGATAAGTATTTGAATTGTCATTTCTTAAATAATACTGTTCAATAATGTATATACTAATGTTCCTAGAATTAGGTTGTGTATTATGCATATTAGAATAATTGCATTGATGAACAGTATACTCCTAATATGCATGGGTAAGTGGCCTATGGCACTGTACAACATTCCATTGCTACTTATCTAGAATGAAACCTCTTTGTTGACATGTTGGGAGTTGTGCACACTCTTAACAATGTTCTGGTAGAGATTGGAAGGCATCTAGAAAGTTACGGAATATGGATAAATGTTGTATTGAAGCATTGGCTAAGATAATTGCATGACTGTATGGCATATTTCTTTATGTGTAAGAATTTGTTCTGAAAACTATGAGATGTTTTCTAATCATGCAATTTAACTTGTTGTGTAGGAAAGATCATATGCCATCTCCTACAAAAGAAGAACTACAACATTTGTTCCAGCAACAAAGATATCTATTGAAGATATTGAAGATATTGAAGTTCCCAGGATCTGGGATGAAGAAATGAAATGCCATGATCCGTCGATCATGAAGAATGATGTTTGGAATGTAATCCCAAGACATGAAGGGAAGTTTGCTATGACTTCCAAATGGAACTATCAGATCAAGCATGTTGCAGATGGCAGCATTGAGAAATATAAAAGTGATGAAATAGAAGATACACCAGATGGATTCAAGACAGCTTCCTTGAATGGTGTAGTTGAAGAAGAAGTGTACGTAGAGCAGCCACTTGGTTCTGAGACACATGATAGAAAATCATATATGTGCAGAACTTGGTATGGTGAAGATAGATTGATTGCCGACACGTAGCGGAAGCTTACTACCGAGTTCGAGATGAAGAACTTGGGGATGATGCACTATTTGTTTTTGGCATGGAGGTGTGGCAGAGTGCAGATAGAATCTTCCTTGGACAAGGAAAGTATGCAGTAGAGATCCCAAAGAGGTTCGGGATGATGGATTGCAAGGCCATGGCCACACCTATGGCATCAAATCTGAAGCTTCTATGTGATGCTTCATCTGAGCCAGTTGATGTCTCTATGTATCGTCAGATGATTGGGTCCTTGATGTACCTGACGAACACGAGACCAGACATTTGCTTTGCCGTGAACACATTGAGCCAGTTCCTGACGGATCCGAGGAGTGTTCACCTGGTTGCTGTAAAGCATGTTCTGAGGTACCTGAAGGGTACAGTGGATTATGGGCTCAGGTATGAGGCGAATCAAAAGTTTAACCTGCAGGGTTATGTTGATTCAGATTGGGCTGGCAGTGCTGCAGATAGGAAGAGCACATCTGGGTGCTGCTTCAGTATGGGATCAGGTGTGATCTCTTGGTTTAGCAGGAAGCAGTTCTGCGTAGCACTGAGTATAGCTGAGGCAGAGTATGTTGCAGCCTGTTCAGCTAGTTGTGAGGCAGTATGGCTACGGAAGCTACTGTATGAGCTATTTGATCTCCCGTTGGAGGCTACTGGTATCTTCTGTGATAACCAGAGTTGTGTAAAGCTGTCCGAGAACCCAGTGTTTCATGACAAGTCGAAACACATAGAGATCTAATATCACTATATCAGGGATATGGTGCAGAGAGGAGCTGTGAAGCTCCTCTCCTCTATGTTGCGACGGACGAGCAGATTGCAGATGTGCTGACGAAGCCACTAGCCAGGGTGAAGTTTGAGTACTTCAGAGAGAGACTTGGCGTTCTTCAGATCGAGGATACTTCGAGGAAGAAGTGATGGACACATTTGCTGAAGCCATTCCAAGCATGTTGGAAGGAGGATCCTTCACATGGCTGTGGATGTAAGCGCTGGATGGTGAGCATCAGGATGATGTTCTGGTTTCTGCTGGATATGATCAGTTGGATCATTTATATGTATGTACGCATCTTGTTGGATGCTGGATATGATCGGTTGGATCATGTGTATGTATTTTGTATGAACGCATCATGTTGGATGCTGATGGATACATTGTGTGGATCATGTATCCTTGTATGATCAGGTAGATCATGGATGCTAATGGATACATTGTGTGGATCATGTATCCTTGTATGATCAAGTGGATCATGTATGCTGATGGATACATTGTGTGGATCATGTATATATGTATGTCTCAGGTGGATACTTGGATGATCGTGGATGACGAGCTTCTCCAGATGACATGCAGCAGGATGTTGCAGTGATGATGATCAGGTTGATCATGTGTACATCAGGATGATGTTTGATGAGTATCAGATGATACTTTATGGCCGTGGATCAGGTTGTGCAGGAAAGCATGTAATTTGTGCCCTGGGAGATTTGCAGATGGTCTTTCGAGGTTTTGCCTATGGCATGTAATTCGGTGCCCTGGGACATCTGGCAAATGCTCTTGCGAGGTTTTGCTTGGGAGGACATGTAATTTGTGCCCTGGGAGATCTGCAGATAGTCTTTCGAGGTTTTTCCTATGGCATGTAATTCGGTGCCCTGGGATATCTGGCAGATGCTCTTGCGAGGTTTTGTCCTATGGCATGTAATTTGCTCCTGGGAGATCTGGACAGGATGAAAAAGGCCTCAGATGCTTCAGCCAGGTTTTGCCATGACCACATGTAATTTGCTCCTGGGAGATCTGGACAGGATGAAAAAGGCCTCAGATGCTTCAGCCAGGTTTTGTGGTGAGATCACATGTAATGTGCTCCTGGGAGATCTGACAGGTAGAGCCGCGTGCTCGTAACAGCCTGGGATGCTTCATCTAGGTTTTGTGATGGGTCACATGTAATGTGCTCTTGGGAGATCCTACAGGTAGAGCTGTGTGCTCGTAATAGCCTGGGATGCTGCAGCCATGTTTTGTGACGCACGTAATAAGTCCTGAGGATTCCACAGTATGGCCAGTGATGATGAAGACCTGCAGGTGGTGGGCCTACATCCAGTATGAAAAAGGACTGGCTCTGTAGAACTTCCTATGACGAGTAGATTCAGAGATTGATTGAGATAGCAGCAGCAGTGACGATGATGATGACTCGATGACGATTATCCAATGACGATGATCCAGAGAAGATGACTTGTGCTAGAAGAACTGTGCTGAGAAATACCTTCCTAGTTAAGAGGGAGTGTTGATGTATATGTAACTTCGAAATGTATTTCACATATATGTATATTGTATTCCTATAGAGATGTTATTATTCCTCTATACGGAAGTGTCGTAACTTATACTTGATGGGTTATTAGACCACCTTGTTTGGGGTCGGCCCTGTATAAGTCATGTGGGTCAAAGGGTTATTAGACCACCCTATTGGGGGTCGGCCATGTCGGTCAAAGGGTTATTAGACCACCTCATTGGGGGTCGGCCCAGTCAGCATTATATTATGTGGTTAAGTTCGAGCCTACATGAGTTAGGTAAAAAAGGCAAGTCAAGTCAAGTATAAATAGAGTGCGGGAGGCACTCTATTTACTCACTCACTTCTCACTCATGCACTCAAGGAGGAGTGGCGCACTTATGGAGGAGGAGGATCTGTTGCTAGGTTATGGCTATCTCTCTTGGTTGGTTGTATCATTGCTCTATCTATCTCTGAGGAAGTTATTGGGGTTTTTCACCTTTATGGTTTTCCCCAAGTAAATCTTTGTGTCTCTTGTGTGCTTGCATTATTGTCTCCATGATTGATATGTTGTAGATATGCTGTACATGTTGTTCTCTCAGTTAAGATCCTAGATCATATTGAAGTAAATTCAGAAAATTTAACATCTTTAAGCCGGATATCTCCTTGTATCTCGGCAGCCTCTCTTTGGGTGGTAGAGCTTTAACCTCTGCGTTCAACTTGTCCAGCGTGGTCTGTTTTTGTTCTACCGCGGTCTTGACCTGTAGCAACCCTTGATCCTATTCAAGGGTCGTGATTGTCTGTGAAACCTTATCTAGGAAAGATTGGCACTTAGCCATCTCACTTGTAATGCTTTTCGAGGCAGCACTAACTGCTTGCTCTCTGATTTGTTGTTCAGTTAATGGTGCTTGTATGTTCATTTATGCCTTCAACGAGGTAATATCATCCTGATAAAATTTTTCCTTATCTTGCATCTCTGACTTCAAAGATCTTACCCTGTCCCTGATCCTCAGAACTGTGTCCGCAGGATCATCCTAGAGTTCTATACCTTCAATATCCTGAGCAACATTGGATATGGTAGTCTCCAAATTTTGTCAATGGTCCAGTTCATTCCGTAGCTACATTTTTGTGTGCAGCTGAATTTGCCTGTTTGTTGCGGTGAGCTCTGCTTGTGACTTCATTGACTCCACCGTCCGATCATGCATCTCCTCAATGATCTGTGTGTGGATGAAGTGCAATCCTGGTAAATGGATTTTGGCTATGTCGAGCTCTACCCTCTCAACTCCCTTTGTGTCCAACACAACTTGTTCTGCCATTGGCAATGCAACAGCCAATTAGTCCACATGGACAATTCTAGTCTTCGACGGCAACGTTATTTCTAGTTGTTGGCTTCCTTGCTGCGAGGTCCCTACCAACCTCCCTTCAGCTCCTGCTTCCCGCGACAAGGTAAGGCTTTTTTGTACATCGTCCATTTTCTTCATCAGGCCTTGCATTGCGAGCCGCGTCTTCTGCAGGTCATCCTGGATGACCATGTCCTTCTTTTCTTTAACCGCCATAAGCTCCTTCATCTATTCTGAGACTGTTTTGGCTATCATCTCGTAGTCATCATCATTGAGGACTGCCTCCGATTGAATCTTTGTGGCCTTCACCTTCTTCCTTGACTTTGGCTTCTGCAAAGTCTCAGGTTCCTTCCGCTTCCCTATTTCTTCAGTGATTGGGTAGGAGAGCGGGATTGTCTCATCCTCTATTGAATTTGTCTCCACATCCATAACTTATACGTAGAACTCTGGTGGCCAATCTTTCACGAGGTCCTCAACGTCTTGCTCATGCATGATGTAGTTCCCTAGGAACCACCCTGGTTTCTTAGTTTGTGCTTTCGGCAATATGAAGATACATTTCATATCCACCTCGAAGTCGATGACACGGATATAATTTGTCATGACCTGCTTTGTAATGTGGGCTGTCTTCGTGATTGCATCGCACAGCTGAATATAGTACTGGTAAAAGACTTCTACTGTCGCATGCTGGTGCTCTGCATTTGTGTTCACCCAAAGGTTGAAGAACTTAAACCCTCTAGGATCATTGGTTTCCATAATGATGCCCACATAATCTCTCGGCTCCTTCCATCCACAAAAATCAATCAGGACGATGAGCTAGGTGAAATGGAACTAGTCTCCATTCACCTATGTGTCATTGAGTTCTTCAAAGAACTCATTCAACAGAAACTAACACCAATTAAGTTTGGTGCCTTCAGCCACTGCGGCACCAAGGAGTATTGCGCCCGCAGGCACCTCCGAAGGTCTAGCTGTTTTGAGTATCTTTCCTGTGAGCAGCTTCGTTACAAATCTTGTTGCTCTATCCTCTATATCTTCTGTCGGGAAACCTCTTTTTCCCTTCACCACCGGGTGGGTTTCCTTCATCTTCTCAACAGCCTCTTTATCTTTGCTCTTCCTCTGGAATAATTGCTTAGGATCCTTACTGCGCTTGCTTAGCCCAGTAATGCAGTGGATCAAATTGATGTTAATATCGATGTTCCTATCCAACCACAAATAACCTTGGTGGATTCACGCCATGAGTGTGCGAACCACAATTTTAAGTTCTGGAGAATGGTCAAAATATGGCAATCTTAGCAAGTTCAGTAGCCCCAACTGAACGACAAGTGTTAGCCAGCTCTCGGCAACCAAGTTAAGAGTTCCCTTGGCATCCTTTTTCAGCGCATATACTGGTCTGGTTGAAAATCTAGGTACTTGGGAACATCTGGCTCATCCTTCTTCATTCCCAAGAGGTCATAGTCCTCCCATTTGCATCCTGGGATCTTTCCCAACATATTATTAGCAGTCTTTACATGCTTGGAGATAGGTGATAGAGGAATTTCATATCTCACATTCTTGGACAATTTAAACACAGGGGCTTGCAGTGCCCACGGGGAGATATATTCGGGTGTCATCTTCAAGGGTTCTTTCTGAAAGACTGGCAATTTTTATGCCGAGGAGCCCATCTTTATGACCTTGCTTTGAAGTCCTGTTATGTCTTTCCTTTATCTTTTGCTTTTTCCTGCATTGTCGGATTAATTCTTGGTGATCTGCGGGATCCTTCACCTTGTTCTATGGCGACCTTCTTAACTAGAGTTTTCATTAACTGCTGAATCCCTCCATGCTAAAAGATCCTCAGTGTTTCTTCAATGGTCAGTTCTTCTTCTCTATAGGAAGGTTCGGACATTCACGAATGAGGTAGTGGCTAAGGTAGACAGAATACAGATGGCTACTAGCTCGGAGAGGTTAATCACAAGAAAATTCTAAGTGCTCGGTAACACCCGCGAGTCTCCCAACGGTGTTATTTATAGGTGCAGCAGACCCCCTCCCACGTCCTGCAATGGCTAGATAGGCATTTAATGTGGTGTCTGTTGGCGAATTTGAGCGGATCCTTCGATTTTTTCTGTCATCAACGTGCTCAGAATGGCTATCTTCTCTTTCAATGCTGAAGCGGTTGCTATAACGGTCATCTAACGGCTATTTTCTGAAAAGCCATCCAAAGGCTATTTTTCTCTGAGTGCCGCGTCGAACTGCACAGCAAGCCATCTGCGACCCTATGCAGCTACTTTGTAGTGCCAAAAATTTCCAACTACATGGCTTCCACTTTTTTTTTTTTCTTTTTTTTTTGCCCCTTTTATCATACATGTACAGACTCATTTATATTTCTAGTGTCCAATTTCAACTGTACTTGACACTTAGAACTTCCTTCCTTTGCTCGTTATTCAGTGTTCTGTGAAGCAGTGCTATCATGGTATAGCTTTAGCCTACTTCCATTTATCAAGGTTGGCAAGGTATCACCAGCTAAATTGCCTAACTGGACTGCACCAGTTTTAGTAACATGTATCACAATATATGGGACAAGCCAATGCATCTTAAATTTACCAGGGAATTTCATGAATTTGCTATCATACAGGAGGACTAGATCACCTACCTAAAAACACTTGTTCTTTATATGGTGATCATGCCATGCTTTCTCGCGGTCCTTCTGTGCTTGCTGGTGGAAGCCTGCGATGAAGCGATCTTCCTCCAAGCCCAGTAAGTGTAGCAATCTTTCTTCTAGAGCTTTGCAATCTACCATCCCTGTAAATGCAACGATTCTTAAACTAGGGACAATATATTCCTGTTGATGTATATGTAACTTCAGAATGTATTTCACATATATGTATATTGTATTCCTATAAAGATGTTATTATTCCTCTATATGGAAGTGTCGTCATTTATATTGTAAGTGTCGTAACTTATACCTGATGGGTTATTAGACCACCTTGTTGGGGTTGGCCCCATATAAGTCATGTGGGTCAAAGGGTTATTAGACGACCCTAGTGGGGGTCGACCCAGTCAGCATTATGTTAAGTGGTTAAGTTGAGGCCGACCTAGTTGAGTAAAGGTCAAGTCAAGTTAGTGTATAAATAGAGAGTGTGTCTGTCTCATTTTACACATTCTATTCTCTCACTCACACTTTGGAGAGTGGCGCACTTGTGGAGGAGGAGGCTCTGCTGCTAGGAGAAGACTATATCTTGTATTCTTGTTGTATCATTGCTCTATATATCTCTGAGGAAGTTATTGGGGTTTTTCACCTTTATGGTTTTCCCCAAGTAAACTCTGTGTCTCTTGTGTGCTTGCATTATTGTGTCCATGATTGATATGCTGTAGATTTGGTGTACATGTTGTTCTCTCAGTTAAGATCCTAGATCAAATTGAATTAAATACCGAAAATTTAACATGGTATTAGAGCTAGCTTGAAAGAAGGCATGATATGGCATGTATGACACTTGTTGCACTTACGATGCTAGGGCTTGATATAGCAAAAACCAGTCATCGTAGCACTTTCTCTACAAATCCATTTTGGCGATGTTTTCGGATTTGAAACTTTTACAGGTCGACAATCAGATCTCCATGTACCTTGTGTCCAAAGGAAAACCTCTAATTCGTTGTACTTTGTGATATATGATCTATACAATATAGGGTTTCTTCCTCTTCCAGATCTGAGTCAAAATCAGGTGACCTTGGGAAAAAAGTCATAACTTGGTCTAGGAAGCTCCAAATGAAATTTCATAAAAAGTGAAAGGTAGTACACAGACTGTATTATCGCAAGAAATTTTTTTCAGAGGCTGAAGTTGAACCAGTGACATGTGGAACGCCGTACAAGTTTGCTCTTCTGTATTATCCCATAAACAGGTCACGTTGCGACACATGGCATAACTATCTCTCAGAGAATCCAATTGAGGTCAGACCTATCAGGATGGAAAGATAACAAGAAGAGATATCTCAAAAAAAAATTTCATTGGCCGAAGTTGAACCAGTGACACGTGGAATTCCGTACAAGTTTGCTCTCCTATATTATCCCATAAACAGGCCACGTTGCAACACTTGGCATAACTCTCTCTCAAAGAATCCAATTGAGGTTAGACCTATCAGGATGGAAAGATAACAGGTTAGGCTATCTCAAAAAATGTTTTCAGATCCTGGGATCAAAATTTTTTTATTTACACCAGAAACAATCAGGTACATATTTCTGTCAAAACAGAATTATTTTTCAGCACCTTCATTCATGGCTTCCGAAATTTAGGGCTTCAGAGAAAGTTGGAATTTCTATATTCGGAGACCATGACTGGATTCTACTAATCAAAATAGAAATTTAGAGACCAATATCAGATTTTTTGGTTGGGAAAAAGGCCGGGCTTGATCAAACCCCAGTTCGGGACTTTGATCAGAAAGATGGAAAATTAGGGCTTCTGCAAAACTTGGAATTTTGGAAATCTGTGACCACAGCTGTAAGCTCCTTAGAAAAATCAAAGCTTAGATATTTGAATCAAATCTTTTGGTTGGGTGAAGCTCCGGGAAACTCAAACCCTAATTCAGGGTCCTCCCTACTGAATCCATAAATCTAAAAGGCAATTTCGAGGGGTGAAACTTTGCAATTTTCAAATTCTGAATATACCAACTTGATCAGCTCATCAAGGCACATATTTCTATCCTTTTGGAAGTTTGAAATTCAAAGTTTGAATTTTTGGGGTTTCCTTGACAAACCCTAATCCAACTCCAGGTCCAGTTCTTGCAAATCAAGTGGATTGGGTTAATCCTAGAAGAAGATGGATTGGTCACCTGCATAAGTGAAGAAGTTCCTGTCTCAGAGGGAGATGAGGCTAAGGCCTTCCACAAGAAGATTACAAGCAATCTTGACAGTTATGGATTACAGGTATGTTTCATGGTTAATTTTATCATATGTTTGTCTTCATATCATTACAATACAATCTTGATTAGTTACTAGACTTGTCGTATCACCTTAATAGAAGATATTCATTAATTAAGGTTTTGACACTTATGAATGTACTAATGCATTGTGATGTTGTATGAGGTTTATGATGTTCGCTAACATAAAAGGTACACCAAGAAAGTCAAATCATGTTCTAGTTCAAGAACATATGATCATGATGACATGAAGAAAAAGATTCATCCATTGTTATGGATCACTTAGAAGATCTACTTACGAGGTATGTATAACTTGGTTCTACAATGGATAACTTATGAGACATGCATGTTACTAGCACAAGTCATTGAAGAGAACTAGAAGACATTATGCGGGTATGTTATACATAACTATCTAGCATGCTAATCCAGGTATGTTTTTCCTATATCAAGCTAGAATCCTACCTTGTGTTAGGATCTTTTACTGTTGTGTTGTTGATAATGATTATTCATGAAGTCATAGGTTTGAATAGTCATGGTTGTATGCATATTATGTTTCTTACCATAATTGATGATATGACTAACCAGAAGAATCATGAAGGTATAGGTTTGAGTAATCACAGGTTTTATGCATATTATATCTCTTATCTTGATTAATGATTTAACTAACCAGAAGAGTCCTATGATCAAATAAGAATATGCATGAGTAAAAGAAGACTTCCCTGAAACCTTGAATACTAATGTTTATTATCTGTGTTTGAAATGATCCTAACTATACATGATTTAGATTATTGTGTTTTGATAATATTAAGATTATACTAATGAATTTTTTATTATGTATGAGACCTAGAGGATAACACAATGATGATACTAACAAGCATGCATAGGGATCGAGAATGAATATAAGTTCAAGGACAGGTAATCCAGGAATCAAAGATCAAGAGGGAGCACACTCCAGTAGTTTCTGCAAGGATGCAGATATTCAGAGGGAGTTGACCACTTCTCACAATCCACATCAGAATGGAGTTGCAGAAAAGAAGCAAAGACTGAGAGGGAGTCAACCCAACAATCAAACAAAGATAAGTTTTTGAATTGTCATTTCTTACATAGTTGTTTGTTTAAATAATGTTATTCAATGATGTATATGCTTATGTTCCTAGAATTAGGTTGTGTATTATGCATATTAGAATAGTTGCATTGATGAAAAATATACTACTAATATACATGGGTAAGTGGCCTATGGCACTGTACAACATTCCACTGCTACTTATCTAGAATGAAATATCTTTGCTGACATGTTAGGAGTTGTGCACACTCTTAACAATGTTCTAGTAGAGATTGGAAGGCATCTAGAAAGTTACGGAATATGGATAAATGTTGTATTGAAGCATTGGCTAAGATAATTGCATGACTGTATGACATATTTCTTTATGTGTAAGAATTTGTTCTGAAAACTATGAGATGTTTTATAATCATGCAATTTAAGTTGTTGTGTAGGAAAGATCGTATACCATCACCTAACAAAAGAACATTTGTTTAGCAACAAAGTTATCTATTGAAAATATTGAATATATTGAAGTTCCCAGGATCTAGGAAGAATGCCATGATCGAGGAGTACCAGTCGATCATGAAGATGTTTGGGATGCAGTCCCAAAGGGTAGTCTGTAGTGACTTCCAAGAGGATCTACAAGATCAAGCATGTTGCAGGTGGTAGAATAGAGACTTTTGCTCCTGTAGACAGATACACTTCCATTAGATCTGTACTTGCTCTGGCTGCAGTGATGAAGTGGAAGATACACCAGATAGATTTCAAGACAGCCTTCTTGAATGGTGTAGTTGAAGAAGAAGTATATGTGGAGAAGCCACTTGGTTCTGAGACACATGACAAGGATTCATATATGTGCAGAACTTGGTATGGTAGGATAGATAGCTTTCTATCTAGTTTGGGCTTTACCAAGAATAAAGTGAATTCCAACCTTTACTACAAGGTTGATGAAGGAAATCCAGTGATACTACTATGTGGATGACCTGTTTGTAACAGGTGATGATAGATTGATTTCCGACATGCAGCAGAAGCTTGCTGTTGAGTTCGAGTTGAAGAACTTGGGGATGATGCACTATTTTTTTTTGGCATGGAGGTGTGGCAGAGTGCAGATGGTATCTTCCCTAGATAAGGGAAGTATGCAGTAGAGATTCTGAAGAGGTTCGAGATGATAGACTACAAGGCTATGGCCACACCTATGGCATTGAACCTGAATCTTCTGTGTGATGCTTCATCTGAACCGGTTGATATCACTATGTATCATCATATGATTGAGTCCTTGATGTACCTGACGAACACGAGACCAGATATTTGCTTTGTGGTGAACACATTGAACCAATTCCTGATGGATCCGAGAAGTGCTCACCTGGTTTTTGTAAAGCATATTCTGAGGGGTACAGTTGATTATGGGCTCAAGTATGATGCGAATCAAAAGTTTAACCTGTGGGGTTATGTTGATTCAGATTGGGCAGGCAGTGCTGCAGATAGGGATCGGGTGTGATCTCTTGGTTTAGCAGGAAGCAGTCCTGCATAACACTGAGTACAGTTGAAGCAGAGTATGTTGCAACGGATGAGAAGGTTGCAAATGTATTGACCAAGCCGTTGGCCAGAGTGTATTTTGAGTACTTCAGAGAGAGGCTTGGTGCACTTCAGATCGAGGTTCCTTCCAAAGGGAAGTGATGAGTCTGGAAGATACAAATGCACATGAGCTTTTCTGACATGGTTGATGTGTTCTCCCTTGGTAATGATGTAATTGCTGAGCCATTTTTCACATGGTGGTAGATTTGTTCTCCCATGGTGAAAAAGTAAGGGCTGGAGCCTTCCCCGAATGGTGGTAGATGTGTTCTCCCATGTCGGTGGTGTAAGTGATGGATGATGTGCATCTGGGCTATGCTTCGTGGATGATGAGATGATCTAAAGGGGACGATGCTATGATGATTAGGAGGATCATGGATGATGAGCATCAAACGATGCTCCAGTTACTACTCTGTATATGTGTATGCATCATGTTGGATGCTTGTTTTGATCAGTTGGATCATTGCATCATGTTGGATGCTTGTTATGATTAGTTGGATCATTTATGTATGTATGCATCATGTTGGATGTTGGATATGATCAGTTGGATCATTTGTATGTATTTTGTATATGCATCATGTTGGATGCTTGGACCATGTATCTGTATATGTATCAGGTGGATACTGAGATCATGAATGATGATATGTATCAGGTAGATACTTGGTATGCATCAGGTGGATGCAGTGTATGATCGGGATGATCATAGATGATGAGCTTCAGGATGTTGCTCCAGATGACATGCAGCAGGATGTTGCAGTGATGATGATCAAGATGATCATGTGTACATCAGGATGATGTATGATGAGTATCAGGATGATACTCTATGGCCGTGGATCAGGTTGTGCAAATAAGCATGTAATTTGGCCCTGGGAGATTTGCAGATAGTATTTCGAGGTTTTTCCTATGGCATATAATTTGGCCCTGGGATATCTGGAAAATGCTCTTTCAAGTTTTTGCTCTGGGAGGACATATAATTTGTCCCTGGGAGATATGCAGATAGTCTTTCAAGGTTTTGCCTATGGCATATAATCTAGCCCTGGGATATCTGGCAGATGCTCTTTTGAGGTTTTTTCCTATGGCATATAATATGTCCCTGGGAGATCCGATAGGTTGGGCTGTGTGCCCGTAATAAGTCCTGGGATGATCTTGTGAGGTTTTTCCATGACCACATATAATATGTCCCTAGGAGATCCTATAGGTAGAGTTGTGTGCTCGTAATATCCTGGGATGCTCTTGCGAGGTTTTGTGGTGACCACATATAATCTGTTCCTAGGAGATCCTATAGGTAGAGTTGTGTGCTCGTAACAGCCTAGGATGCTCTTGCGAGGTTTTGTGGTGAGGTCACATATAATATGGCCCTGGGAGATCCTATAGGTAGAGCCGTGTGCTCGTAACAGCCTGGGATGCTCTTTCTAGGTTTTGTGATGCACGTAATAAGTCCTGAGGATTGCACAATATGGCCAGTGATGACGAAGACCTGCAAGTGGTGGGACTACATCCAGTATGAAAAAGGACTGGCTCTGTAGAACTTCCTATGACGAGTAGATTCAGAGATTGATTGAGATAGTAGCAGCAGTGATGATGATGATGACTCGATGACGATTATCCAGTGACGATGATCCAGAGAAGATCCAGATTATCAGCTGGCACCAGAGCAGGAATTTCTCTCTACCTCTGCCAATCTTTAAACTGAAAATCGCATTTTGAATTACTGTACATAAATAATCTTTTTTCTTTCCTGCTGAAGCGTATAATTATTTTTTTTCTCTTTGCATTTGATCTTCGCGTTTGCTGTTGTTTTTCAAAAATTTCCAGGGAAGCGCCAGGAGAATGACCAGAATGGGCTTGTCAAACGAGAGTTGTCTTCCCATGCCTTCCTGTGCAGAATTTTCCTTTTCCTTAAAATAAAATTTTTGGCAGCTGCAACATATTTCCCAGCGACTGCAACATCTTTTCCTGGCAGCCGTGAACCATTTCCCAGTGGCTGCAACATCATTTCCCAGCAGCCGCAATATCGTTTTCCCGGTGGCCGTAAACCCTTTTTTCGGGCAGCCGTGAACCATGTCCCAGCGGCTGCAATATCATTTTCCCGGCAGCCATAAACCCTTTTTTTCGGCAGCCGTGAACCATGTCCCAGCGACTGCAACATCATTTCCCAGCGACTGCAACATCTTTTCCTGGCAGCCGTGAACCATTTCCCAATGGCTGCAATATCGTTTCCCGGTAGCCGTAAAATCATTTTCCCGGCAGCCGTGAACCATTTTCCAGCGGCTGCAACATATTTTCCGGCGGCTGCAACTTATTTCCTGGCGACTGCGACATATCTCCCGGTGCTGTAAAACTTTTCCCTGGAAGCCGTGACTTTTTATTCCGATTGCCGTAAAACCTTTTTCCCGGCTGCCATGAACCATTTTCTGGTGGCTGCAACATATTTTTCAGCGGCTGCAACATATTTCTCGGTGACTGCGACATATCTCCCAACACTGTAAAACGTTTCCCTTACAGCCGTGACTTTTTATTCCGATCCCGCAAATCCTTTTCCCGGTGGCCATGAATATTTCCTGGTGGCTGCAACATCTTTTTCATTGGCCATGATATCATTTCTGGCAACTTGCATTGGTAACTCTTGTGTTAACGGAAGAATTGCTCCAAACCTGCTAAACTATGGCTCTGATTCATCCTAGTCGTGCTGGCGAACTCATCATTCCAACCCCGAGGACACGATGGTTTGTGTTTCACTGGCAGAAGGAATTATTGCATTATACTGGTCATCATGATCAGATTTATCATTGTGCATGAGTTTGGTTCCACAGCATCACCAATCGCACGCTCCACCATTCTCCACAGGATATCTAACGCACAGTCTCATGAGGTATGGCTTTGATTTATCACGTGATTAAGTGTTGATATAATTGAACAATATCAGTCGTACCTTTATACGTATCACCATTATGCCTAATTAAACCTTTCCCTCATATGACGTAAGCACTAATAACTGCCACCTTCCCCAATTCGGAATGGAAATTTTGAACGTTTTTCTGTGCTCAACTTTCCAAATTTTCCCATTTCCTCAACATCTCCGCTCAACGATTCGTGCATCCTCTGTGCTGCAACTTCCATTCTCGAATTCTATAATCTGTGGGATAGCAATCTCAGTCTGCAGCCAGGACCATGGGGATTCCAGTTCGCCATGAACCTTTGAATACACAGGAACTCAGGAAAAATCTTCAAGTTTTTTCCATCTTTCAAGCCATCAGCTGGATCGAATTTTTTGAGTGACTAGATGGATTCAATCGGGAAGCAGCCTTGCAATTTTATTTAAATCTCACCAAAACTCACTCGAAGGTGTGGGGGATGCACATAGAAGTCTCTGAGGCCATTATATCTGAGGTTACTTCCATCCCGCAGGTGGGAAGGGCATGGTTTAACCAACGAGTCCCCATGACGACTGCACGGGAAGCATTTTTACTGGAGGGGGAGCAAGTTCAATCATCCAGAAGAGGGATCGCACTGCACTCATTGCCGCGGCCATGGGACCAGGTTGCTGTCTTTCTCAAGAAGTACATCACTTGTGAAGGTAGATACCAAACTGTTTATAACTCTGAACTCCCTTTACTTTCTCATCTCCACCATGGCATTTTATTGAACATTCCATATTATCTACTGCATGACTTGCGTCATATGGTGGCATTTGTCCAGTCTACTAAGCACCCACTTTCCTCCCTCACCCACCATGGCCTTATCAAATTAATAATTGTAAGAACCCTTGCCCAGCATCATATAACCTGGGAGCAATTCACAGCTCGAGCTCAGGAACCCGCTCCCTTGCAGATTGTCCCAATACAGCAGGTACGAGTTCCACCACAGCAGGAGGACCGGAGTCCCTCCACTGAAGTTGGGGGGGGGGGATGAAACTGTATTAGAAGAAGAGCAACCGGGGGCACAAGCAGAGCCATTGGGGGGGGATGAAACTGCATTAGAAGGAGAGCAATTGGGGGCACAAGCAGAGCCATTTGGGGGGGATGAAACTATATTAGAAGAAGAGCAATTGGGGGCACAAGTAGAGCCATTTGGGGGGGATGAAACTGCATTAGAAGAAGAACAATTGGGGGCACAAGCAGAGCCGTTGGGGGAGGGTGTAGATAAAAACCTTGTGGAAAAACCAAACAACAGGGCAGCTCTGACAGCAGAAGGTGAAATTGGAGCAGCACTAAATGCTGCGACAAGTGAACCTGAAGGTGATAGAGCCAGGGCAATAGAAGAAAACATTGAGCTGGTAACTATTGAATCCTCACCTGAGTGGGGAGGAGGAACTTTAATTGAAGAATAACAGCATGAGGAGCAAGAAAACATTCCTTCAACCTCAGCTATGAATCCCGATATACCAGCTCCACAAAAGAAAACACCACAAAGGAAAAGAAAGAGATCAATCAATGAATTTAACATAACCTCACCAATTAGAAGAAAAAGAACTAGATCAGCTACAGTAGCAGAGGAAGCCAGAAAAAGATGGGCAACCTTAGAGGCACAAGTTGAGCTCCCGATCCTTGTACCGAGACCAATGGATGCTCCACAAAGGCCAGTTGAGGAAGAACCCAGAATTGAAGGACTTCTAGCTGAGAACACACTGTTAAAAGAGGACCTCCAAGTACTTTGAAGGGAATTGGAAACCTGGAAGGAAACCTGCAGAAAACTAGGTGAAAGGAAATTGTATACATTGGTAGAGGCTGCAGACCAACTGGAGGAATCAAACTCTACCGAGCCTAGCAAGGAAGATGAACGAGTAATTTGTCCCACCTGTGGAGAAATATTTAAGGAGGCAGACCACAAGATTATACTTTGTACCTGCTCATCACAATAGCTCGTGCCCACAATAGAGGAAGCTGCAGAAAAAGAAGATGTTGTCACACAAGAACCAACATCTTTAACCATCCTTGCTGAAGTTGCCATCAATCTTGTGACAGAGGAGCTAAGGGATGAAATCATGTATGATGATGGGGATAAAGAATATACTGTAACCCCAGAATGCTCCCATGACACAGAGATTATAGAGCAGATGGGGGAAGAACCTGGAACAGAGGACACCCTAGAGCTTAATAAGGAATATACTGTAACCCCAGAATGCTCCCATGACACAGAGATTATAGAGCAGATGGGAGAAGAACCTGGAATGGAGGACACTCTGGAGCTTAATGAAAAATTCTATACTGTAACCCCAGAATGCTCCCACGACACAGAGATTTTAGAAGCTGAGCCACAAAGACAAGACATTGATGAACTTGAACAAGGTGCTGTAACACAAGAACCAGCAAAACTGAGTATACTTGTCCAATCGGCCGAACAGATGGGAGAAGAACCTGGGATAGAGGACACTCTGGAGTTTAATGAAGAACTCTGGATTGTAACCCCAGATTGTTCCCATGACACAAAGCTCATAGGAGAAGAATTGCAACAACAGGAGGATGAAGAGGCAAGCCAAGATGTTGCTACACAAGAACCAACATCCTTGGAGGCTGCAGCAGGAACTCCTGAATTTCAATTAGAAGATAACCCTGGAATGGATATCATTCCCGATACGCAGTGGAGTGAGGATGAATAGGTACAGACGCAATCCTTAGGTGACACCAAAATCTTGGAGGAGGAGCTGCACAATGAGAAAGATATCCAATCTCAGCAGCAGAAGGACAAAGAAGACACTGTTACACAAGAACCAGTGTCTCTAAAAGTAATGAAGGTAGCTGCTGAAGAGAGTCTAAAGGATGTTGTTGTTACACAAGAACTAGCAACTCTCATATTAGACTTAGATGTGCTAGAAGACACTATCTCACAAGAACCAGTGCTTCTACCTCCTAGAAATGTCATTGATTTGGACTCAGATTAAGATTTCCTTTCAAGTCCTCCCCAGGCATAGCATATAATGAGACTGCAGGAAGAAAGTGACTTCCACTTGCACCAACTACATTTCCAGACACTAGCAAGTAGCATTGGAAGGGAGTAGGCACAGATGGCAGGCTGCCTCCTCTGCACTTAGAAGCCGAGATCCTTACTGTTTCAAGAATTTCAAGCAGGCACTTTCCAAAGTCAAGGGCTATGTGGGAAATACGAGGGAGAGTGGAGTTAATTGGTTGGGTTTTAAATTCGAATTCCCCCTCATTTGGTGGCCAGCAAAATAGTATAATATGGATTTTCCTTGACTAGGGAAGAGGAGCAGTGAGGCTGGAAAGTATTGGGTTACTCACAAAGGTTTTTTAAAAGACAGATGAGGTGCCTGAGTTTCCCTACAACTTTTCCTCCCTCCATGAACAGAGCTCAGTACAGGACTCAGATTCTGAATGATGCAGATTGTTGCATGAGGACATGCAACAGGATAGTTGGGGGGAGATGTTGAGCCCAGAATTGGCCCCTTTTAATCATCCTCGATCACCTTTTCTTCCCCTGTCCTACACCATTTAGCATGCTAATCAAACCTGTTGTCCTCACTTTATTCCCCCAAGCTGCCAAGGTATGACTGATCATTGTTTTATCTTATTAATACTTATGATTGTGATAATTAAGGCTGTTTATCTCTCAATTGTGCTAACATGTTATGATTTATGAAGGTAGTTTGAGATAAGTGGACTGTAGGAAGGTGGGGCTGAACAAGTCTTGAAAGGAGGGATGTTCGCTGCTTAAAAAGGATCCTCGGGGCTCCGATCATCAATTAAGGCACATGGTTCAAATGTAACATCCTAAACGGAGCTGTAACAGGGCAGCTGTAACAGAATGCGCTATAATTGGAGATCTTTAGTATATTGCTGCTCGAGTATAGTTGTGATCTGGAAAGATCGCCATTCCTGGGCCAATCAACAGCTTTCTCACATTTTTCTATGTCTCTACTATGCCATGTTTGTAACAGCTAGTATTATTTAGGGCACCTCAAGATCAGAGATCTTCATGGCTGCCCGTTATTAGGATTGGACGTTATGATCTGCATGTATAAATATGGGGAGCTTCCTCAACCCAGGGGGTTGAACAATGGAGAATTCATTCATTGTATTAGCAGTGGAAGCAAATTGTGTAATCATCCTTCTGTTAATATAAAGAGTTACCTCTGAGTTAAAGGAACTTCACGTTGTTCAGCTAACATCTCTGTGTGAAGGCTGGGCCCGTCTTCCACAGAGATTGCTGAGTTAAAGTAGGACCTCTTGAATCTATTGTTGTGTGATGTTTTGTTAATGATATTTCCTTTGTACGCAGCAGTAGTAAGTGTGGATTTACAGTATAATTAGGATTACATTTCCTTGAGATTGGTAAGTGGTCCAGAGTGACAGTCGACTGAGTAGGAAACTTTCTTTATGGAATTCATGTGATAGTTGTACACAGCCTTATTCATCTTGCAGTTTAAGTTGTTATCCCATGAACCCTTGCAAGTTATCTTTCCTGTTATGATTGTTGATTTTCATTCCTGTAATTCAAACTCTTAGAGCAGTTGAACTCAATCCTTTGCAATTGAATTTCTAGATTAATAATTTATGCTTATGGTTTTCAAGAGTGATCAGATTGAAGAGGTGATTGTTCTAGGATGTGAATAGGATTTCTTTTTATCTGCAATTGTTGTTGAATCTTACATCATTTCTTGTTGATGCATGGTAGAAAGGAATTGAAATTGTAGCATTTAGAAGGCAATTGGGATTACACAGATCCTTGGGATGGACATAGTTGTTAGAGGATAAAAGTTTTCAATTATAGTGATTTGGTGTTTAAGCACAGACTGTGCATTTATCCTTTGAAATAAAAGACTTTCTCGGGTTGACAATAAATCTCGTATGCTCTGTATGTTGGTAATAATATATCGGCATATTGGGTGCTCAACAATCCAGAGAAGAAGACTTGTGCTAGAAGACCTGTGTCGAGAAATACCTTCCTAGTTAAGAGGGAGTGTTGATGTATATGTAACTTCAGAATGTATTTCACATATATGTATATTGTATTCCTATAGAGATGCTATTATTCCTCTATACGGAAGTGTCATCATTTATATTGTAAGTGTCGTAACTTATACCTGATGGGTTATTAGACCACCTTGTTGGGGTCGGCCCTATATAAGTCATGTGGGTCAAAGGGTTATTAGACGACCCTAGTGGGGGTCGGCCCAGTCAGCATTATGTTAAGTGGTTAAGTTGAGGCCGACCTAGTTGAGTAAAGGTCAAGTCAAGTTAGTGTATAAATAGAGAGTGTGTCTCTCTCATTTTACACATTCTATTCTCTCACTCACACTTTGGAGAGTGGCACACTTGTGGAGGAGGAGGCTTTGCTTCTAGGAGAAGACTATATCTTGTATTCTAGTTGTATCATTGCTCTATCTATCTCTAAGGAAGTTATTGGGGTTTTTCACCTTTATGGTTTTCCCCAAGTAAACTCTGTGTCTCTTGTGTTCTTGCATTATTGTGTCCATGATTGATATGCTGTAGATTTGTTGTACATGTTGTTCTCTCAGTTAAGATCCTAGATCAAATTGAAGTAAATTCTGAAAATTTAACAATTCCATAGGCATTATAGCCTCCTACCCATAAACCAACCGAAAGGGTGTATGTCCTATCAATTTCTTGCATGTGGTCCTATATTCCCATAACACCGATGAGACGCGCAGGTCCCAATTGTCTCTATTTACATTGCATACATTAGTGAGTGCGTTCTCCAATATTTTATTGAAAGCCTCTACAGTACCATTCGCCTGTGGATGATATGGAGTACTGCGCTGATGACGAATGTGGAATTCCTCTGTAAGTGCCTCAATAGTCTTGTTCAAGAAGTGAGTACCTTGGTCACTCATCAAAATCTTTGGATAGCCAAATCTAGTGAGTATTTCTTCAAAAATAAAATGCACAGTAGTACTGGCACTGCAATCCTTAACTAGTTTTGCTTCTGCCCATCTGGTGAGGTAATCAGTAGCAGTAATAATATACCTTGCACTCGTTCTTTTTCCTGGTAGGTTTATAGGTCCCACATAGTATATTTCCCATTTTTCAAATGGCTACAGTGTCAACTTTGGATTTAGTGGCATCTCATCTCGGCGTGATGGTTTTCCTATCCTCTAACAGACATCACAGTTCGTGCAATGTTCTTTGGCATCTTTATGGAGCTTAGGCCACCATAGCCCTACGCGCATTATCTTCTGCGTGGTAGTATTTCCTGCATAGTGACCTTCCACGATTCCTGCGTGTGAGTTCGCTAGAATAAATGGCTTCTCATGGTCGAGTACACACCTGCGCAGGACTTCATCCGGCCCAATTTTGTATAACTGACCTGCAATTATAGTAAAGTCCGCGGCGCGCACCACTAACTATTTTTTCTGCTGGATAGAGAGTTCTTGCGATGCCAACCTTGTGGTTAGGAAATCAATGATTTCCTTGTAATAATCATCGACAACCTGTATACTAAATAACTGAGTGTCAGGGAGACTGTCTTCAATATTCGTCGGCTCCTCTCCTTACTCAATCCTTGACAGATGATTAGGTCCCAAGTTCAGTCTACCTGGCTTGACAATAACCTCAAATTCATATTCCTGGAACAACAATAGCCATCTGCATATGCGTCCCCCTAACACTGGCTTGTTGACCAAGTATTTCAGCGCAGAATGGTCAGTAAACATAAGGAAGTGTTATCCCAACAAGTAGTGTCTAAATTTCTGTAGGGAATATACCATCGCAAGGCCTTCCCTCTTAGTAGTAGTATAGTTATTCTCTACTGTTGAAAGCTTTCTACTAGAAAATGCAATAGGGTGGTCAATACCTCCCTCTCCTGGCTAAGCTAACACGATCCCCAGGGAAATACATGATGTGTCAACATGGACATGGAATGGCTTTGTCCAGTCTGGAAAGACTAGAATCGATGCAGTGACCATCTTTTCTTTTAATGTATCAAAACCCTGTTCACATTCTGCATTCCAAATGAACGGTGCATCCTTCTTCAGCATCTTTTCCATTGCTGCGATTATCTACACGTAACCCTTAATGAACTTCCTGTAATAGCTTGTATGGCCCAAGGTAGAGTGCAGCATCTTGACTGAATTTGGTGTTGGTAAGTTTGCAATAACTGCAATCTTCGCAGGGTCTACCATCAATCCTTGCTTACAGACGATGTGGCCAAGTAAAATTCCATAGGGCACACAGAAAATACACTTCTTCAAATTCAAGGATATTTGATGCTGTCGACACTTTTCGAGCATCATGTGGAGATTCGTGAAATGATTTTTCAATAGACCAAACACAGTCCAATCATCAAAGTATGCTTCTAGAAACTTGTGCATAAAATCTTTAAACGCTGCGACGACGACTCTGGAAAATATGGAAAGTGCGTTCTTTAGGACAAAAGGCATGATGGTGTACTAGAATGACCCCCATTCTGTAGCAAATGTCGTCTTATGCCTATCTGCAGGATCAATCCTGATCTGATGGTAACCAGAGAAACCATCAGTGAAAGAATATGCCTCATTTCCTCCAACGTTATCAAGCACTTTTTCTGTGAATGGAGTAGGAAATGGGTCATGCATGGAAGCATCATTCAATTTTCTGAGATCCACACAAATCCTAATCTCACCTTTTTCTTTCTTGTCTTGAACAACCATAGGGCTAATCCATTCAGATTCTTCGACCGGTTCAGTGGTTCCTGCCTCTAGCATCTTATCTAGCTCTGCGTTGACTTTTTCCTTGGAGAGCGGATTCAATCTGTATGGCCTCTGCTTGACAAGCTTAGCACCTGGATTTAAAGGTATTTTCATGACCCCTAGGTCTCCCAAAATTCCTTTCATCTCTATAAATTTTGTCGAAAAAAATTCCTGATACTCATGTAAGGTATTTATGATCTCTGCAATAGTTTGATCATCCCAATAATCTCCTATTGATGCGAACTTCAGCTCTTTGTATGTGCCAATGTTCACTTTTTGTGTTTTTACTGGTCCAGTCATATCTGGGATTTCCAACGGAGGTCCTTCTACCTCACGCGCACCTTCTGACTCTGGTATATCTATGTTGCGTGGGTCCTCCTCATCGTCTTCATTTGTATCATTGGTATCTTTAGCTAAGTTGTAACACTCGATAAAGTGCTCTTCATGTTCCTTCCATTTTGACTGTAGGTGCGCAGGAACGCAATCTGTTCCAAAAAATTCCTACAATGTCATATTTTGATGAGGAAAGTCATCCTGGAATATGCGCTTCTTGATTAGCTGTAATGCCTCATGGATTAATGGGTTCTCATCTTCAAAGCTAAAGTCCTTCTGGAAGTTCGCAATGAGCAGCTCCTAATCAGTGAGTTTGCTGCGCAACTCCAGGTCTAGGTACCAATTCTCTGGGATACCCGCATCCAATGTATGTACAAATAAATGTACCCATTCTGTAAGTGGTCTTCCCACCCATGCCTTTGAATAGACTTCAATATGTTGACTAGGGTCTGTCTGTCCATTATACTTTTCAAAGGGTAAAGTAACCTTTTCGGCGAACCGGATCTACATCTTAGTTCTGCATTGATCCCAAGTGGTCAATGTTTTCTTATGTGCATTCCACCATCTAGTGGGTGTGTCGCACAATGCTATATCTAAAGTTGATAGTAAATGATCATCTAGTATAGCTGCAGTGTATTCCTTTATGAAACTGTAAACATTAGCAGAACCATCATATGTGGGAATAGGACTCACCTCTTTTCCGATCCAGCACAGTGATTTCGTAACCTACACACATCTTCTTGCTGATACTTCATGCATGTGGCTTTTCCAATTCTCTAGTCCTATATCTGAGTCAGAGATACAATAACTGTCACATCGCCAGCTGAGCCTACCATCCGCATTAGGATTAATGTAGTCTTCCTTATTCGCAGTCAGCTGGTATAGTCGGTCTAAATCTTGAGCTTGGGATTCCTCCTGAATCAGCTCACTGTATTTGTCACCATCTTTAGGATCCAATGGTGCGATGACCCTAAGATGCTTCCCTTAAAAGATCATCTTCTTTGTCTTCAATTTTATGATAGCCAAGTTATCCATATCCCAATCAATTCCGAATATTGCTGGAAAAGGTTGACTATCATCCACAATTTCAATAACCTCAAAGTCTGCATGACTCTGTACTTCGTCGATGTCAACTACTACATTAGCTAAGTGGCCAAAAGGTATGAACTTCTCTTGATTATCCATTCATAACTAGATAGGTGACCAGATCAACTTTGGTCGACCCATCTACTGCCATGTCTACTTAGTCAAGACATTCACTTCTGAACCCAGATCAAGGATGACTTCATCCATTTCAAATCTCCTATCTGCGCAGTAAGCCTCATCTCTTGGCCTGTTCTTTTGTGTTTCCTTATATGATGTACAGCGCTATCTGGAGTCTCTGTTGCAATCTGAGGTTCATACTGGCTGATGAGCTTCTGGAGCTCTATTATGGCTTTCTCTCTTTTTAGTAACTGCATGCATCTTTGCAAGAACTGCGCAATAGAAGTATAGACATCTGTCGCAGTGCTTGTGTTATCGTAAGGAGCCAGCATGTCTTCAACATGCAGTGTTTCACTGTGCAGTGAGATCCTTGATGACTTAGCTGCTAGTTCTCTAAAGGTATCCCACGCGTCAATGAACATATCCTTGTTCTTCTGTAAGTTAAGAGGGGGTGCTTTTCTTGGAGCTTTCCTTATCCATATTGTTTCAAGGGGATCCTTCTTCGTATGTGCCTCCCCTAACGTTGAAGCTTCTGCTCCTCTGTTGTGGCTTGTCTCAGCGCTGCTGCGCGTGACCACATTGATGCTCAAATCCAGTGGTTTATTTTCTACTACGATCCAATGGACATTCATGTTTGGTGCATCCGTCCGTCTTCGTTTCTGCATTTTGACCTCTAACACTGGGAAATATTCAATAACATGGTCAGATGATTTACAATAATTGAACATAGTGCATGGGTTAACACAATCTCTGGATATGTGACCTGGCTAGCCACCATTATAACAAATGACCTGGCCATGGCCTCTTCCCTGCGTGGGGCCAGCATTTCTTCCTCTGCCATGGTATCCACCACCACGACCTCTGTATCCTCGTTGGTCATATTATGCATTTTCTTGTTTCGGTTGGGCATCTTCTTGTACGCAATACAATCCAGTGCCTCGCATTGAGTCCATATCCCTTTTTCTTTCATTCATTAATTCATATGCGCGGTAGTTGGATTCATCATGTCCAACTGATTTACAGAAACTGCAATATAAATTTTTAGGCGTTTCCACATATTTCTATATAAGATAACAGTCTTCAGGTCTGTGTCCTATGGTTCTATAGATTTCACACCATGGGGCCTGATTTTGATTCAATGGGTTTGGCACACCACTGTTAAGATAGTTGCGGAATAGAGGGTAATGCTCTCTATCGTGGCCTTCTCCTTTACAAGTTGTACACCATACCTCATGTCTAGGTTCATACCTTTGTTCTTTGCCATTTTTCATGCTTTGCAACTCTAGTGTTAGGGTGGTCAGCTGGTTCTGGATCTGAGACATCCCAGAACTAGTCTCACCAATCGGCGAAGCCTCTAGCTTCATTGCGATCTCCAAGGCCTCTACCTAGGACTCAACCTTCTGCTGCATCAATGGTAACCTAATATGGGGAAACAGCGCAGCAATGAACCATTCCTTGTGTTGTTCCAGAGCTATAACAAAGCTCACTTGGTCTAATAGGGTATTGAACTTCTTATCAAACTCCCAAACCATTTCAGTCGGTTTCTGCTTTATTTCTTTCAACTCGGTTATACACTAAGATTCAGATTTAGGTTTCTTAAATTCTGCTATGAGCGCAGCTTTAATTTCTGCGAGAGTTCTCAGCTGTATGGTAGAGTATTTCATAAACCAATGTAAAGCTCTGTCTCTAAAGGTGGTGATGAGCTGTGCTTGCTTCACTGCATCATTCTAGATTTGTCTTACACTCCGTACAGCTTCACAAAGAAACCAATGCTGGTCAGGGTCTTCTAAGCTAGTTCCTCTGAATATTGGTAGCTTCATATCTATGTTTGCCATTGTGCTTCTATGTGGTGGGGCACCGGGATTAGTGCGCGACTACTGTAAAGGGCTCTACGCAGTAAATACAAATGGGACTATCGGGAGAGATGGACTAAGCTGAGTCTTCTGCGGGGTGGGATAAGTATTTTGCGGGGTGGGCTGCGTAGCGGGTGGGTTTTGAGATAAAGTTGGTGCGGTCTCTGCAGCCGGTGCGTTCTCGGGCGTAAATGGTGGTACAGCTTCGTTGTCAATGTTACACGGGATCTCAGTATTAATATGGGGTCTAGGGCCTCCCAGATTCTTATTAATTTTATATCTCTTACCACTTCTAAGAGTATGTGTCTCTTCATTAGAATCAATATATGTACTGTTTATCATGAAAAACTTCAAGAATATTACTGCATTCTTAAAACACCTTTCTCAGCTAACAGCATCTTAATGTATAGACTGAGGTTGTTCAGGAACTTACCTTGAAATCCTCCGAAAAAGTTTGCTTTTGCTTGGCTGTAGGATTTGAGTGTGTCTACATCAAATTCTGTTACAAATCCTTCTAGCATATGATCGACCCAATAGTCAACTGCGCGTGACAACGGGTTGTCTAACGCTTTGAGCTGCACTGTGAGCTCGGGATTCCACTCCGTGGGTACTCCTCCCTGGAAACAATTTTTCTTCTCTGCGAGCCGCGAGATCCACGAATGCAGCTCGTTGGGGAATGATGCCCAAAAATCTCGTGAATATCGTCAAACAGATATCTCTCTAACCACTATGTGTCACTTAAGCGCGGGTGTCTATTCTCTTATCTTTTAAAATCTCTTATAGTCTTGTCCCACCAAGCTTGGATTTCTGTCTTTTCAGGATGCCAATAGTCATATCCTTCGGGGAACTCATATTCTTCTTCACACATCATGACTGCAACTCATCATGGATTCTAGCATGGCAACGGAACCATTTGTTGGCTTAAACTGACCCAAAGGTTTCCAATTAGACCCAGGTTCTTTGCGGTTCTCCCTTTTGACCAACAAAACTCCTTCACACCGGCCCTTTCGGAAACAACCTACGAGCAAGTTGAGGTCTCACCCGAGGTGTATCTTATGGGGTACTACGGAATCAGGTTTCCACAGTAAATGATGAGTTGTTTATATGAACAAGCTGTGTAGCACAGGACAAAGGAGTGCACTGCGAGGCAAAACGATGCGGTATGTAGCAGGATCTACGCTACGAGCAGTACTGCGCAGTGAAGGAAACACTGCGGGCCTCACTTAAATACTTCTTACTGTTGCGGGCCTTCTACTGGAACTACGAATCAACCACACTTATCCCCTACTTGGAAGATCTTGAAAATGCTAAGGCATTGAGATGAATATCACCCATCCATCCATTCAGGCACTTACTGGTTATCTTTCTAGCATTCATTCAAGGACTTAGATTATTACAACGTGGACTGAAATGATAAATGCGACTAACTATGCTGCATTCCTTCACTGTGTTTAAGAAAGTATTTAAACTTAAATGACTGATTCACGATCTTAACATATAATTGAAATGTTCGCCATTCATCTGTTCCCGTGGAACCTAGCATATCATTCCCAAACTTCTTCTATTGGTAATTGCATATCAAAGTTCTCCTATTACAGCATGCAAGGAAACATTCAAGCATTCATTCTACATAAAATATAGACAGTCATTCATTCATAAACATAATCACATAACACAGGATTTAACGTGGTTCACTTCCCCGGATGGAAAGCTATGTCCACAAGAACGGTTGGTAATATATTTCTTTCAAAAGGGATGGGGCAATCGTCCTTAGTCTGTGCACTCAGCTGTAGACTCTCCTTCTCTCGACTAGGTCTTTATGCACACAGCTACAGAGCCTTTACAATATTCTTAGCTCAGAGATATTTTTCAATACAAAAGGTTATCTCCTGATTACTCTAACAACTAGCATCTAGCCCCCAAAAATAGAGCAACAACAACCAACCAACAACAACCCCATCCCATACAAAAGTGTCTTCTTAAATAGATCATGCCCGAAGGTCATGTCTGTACAATGTCGAAGACCTAAAACCCAAAACCCTAAGGGTTTCCAAAACTGCACCGATTTCTCAAACTGGCTTGCTGGCTCCTGGTAGCGTCTGCTTGATCGTGGCGGATCTCCACGTCCTTATCCTGTCACGATCGGCCTTCCTATCGCACGCGTGCCTACAGGATGCTTCTGTCGAATTGTTTCTCTCAAACGGTTTTACCTTCTAAGCATGCCAAATGTCACTTTCCTTAACAACCCACGCGTGGCCACCTTCCTGATTTGCTTATGTCTACCGCCCGGCAATCCTGGAATATATTTCCAAAAATGGCTGCTACCGGTCCAACCAATACTTGCACTTGATACTTGTCTAGCACACCGCTTTGCTAGATCCATGTGGCCTCCTAACTCCATAGCACTGCTTTGGCGCAGTACTGGTCTTCGCATCACGGCCAAAACTTTGATGCTGCGCGCAACTTCGCAACATCCTCAATACTTAGGAAAAATTGTATTTTTGAGTTGCGCTCAGCTTAGCTTTCCCTTCTTTCCTCAAAAAGGTGTTTCCAAAACTTTGTCTCAACCTGGGCCCAACACCCTACACTCTCATACTGTCTTGACACTTGTCCAATGGAAGGAACATGGTCACCAGGATGAGTAGTAGCGTCTGGTGTACAAAAATCTAATTGGTCGATAGTAACAATTCGTCCTTGGTGGGGAAATTGTACTATGTGGAAGACTGAAGAGGCTACTGCCTGCATGGTGTAAAACCAATTGCGACCAAGCAAGAGATTATAATCTAACGGGGCCGAGACCACTTCCACATTAATGGTTATGGTCTTTCCACCCAACTCAACTGCAAGAGCTTGTAAGAGCCCATGAGGTTGAAAGCCACACCTATCGAATGCTTTCAACATGGTAGGAGAACGATTCAGTTCGAGTGATCCAATGGCTCTCCAATAGGCGATGGACATGACAGAAGTGGAGGCTTCTTCGTCCAGAAGGGTACGATGTACAATCTTCCTAGCAATGTTCGCAGAAACTTGGAATGCGAGTTGGTGTGAGAGCCTCAACTTAAAGTTGTCAAGCCAGAACATGATGGTATTCGAGGAATCCGAGTCGACTGCACCGATGGCTGCAAGGAGAGTTTTGCATTGATTAGGACAATTCTGCAAAACTTTCAGGGTAGACATGGCGCAAGGAACTTGTGCCAAGTCCTCTACGATATTGTAATTTTGTGCTGCCTAAGCATTAGGATTGAAAACAACTTTTTGAATCATACTCTTGGGTGGTCGCAATATCGAGTCTAAGGAAGGCTTCTCAATTGTGAGAGAAGTCAATGGTATAGTAACATCAGTTAAGGGGTCGGAAGCTTTTTCAGCATTACTTCCAGTGGATTCCTTCGAAGGGACCGGTTCGCAAGATCGCAAGCGAGTATTCAAATTGATCGTCTCATTATGCAGCATGAGAACATGTGTGGTATTGGATGGTTCCCCTGGGGCTGGGGGGGTTTGAGCAATCATGTTCTGGTTCTGAGTAGGAAATGAATCATTGAGGACTGTGGGAGTTGGTTTACCCCTAAGAAACTTTTGCACTTCATCTCTATGGGGACATTCTTTAGATAAATGGTCGTCTCCACACAGTAAACAAGGATACTTTAGTTTCAGTTTCTACTTGGTATCGTCAGGAGTTCTCTTTTTTTCCTGCTAGGCGGAAGAATTCTTGGGTTTCCCCTTGTTCTTATTGTTACTGCTAGACTTCTGAGATGAAGTTGATTGGACAGAATTCACCTCTTCAGTTACAGTAGAAGCAGTGGACTTGGTGGTGTTGTGGCCATCCGGAGTCGGGTTGGATGATCCAACAGTGCTAGCAGCAGGCTGGGTGTTAATGGAACCAATGATTCCATCAGTTTGGAGTCCCTTATGTGGTTTCGCAGGGTCATTAACGTCGTGGGGTGCGTCAGGTAGAATATCGAACAGAGTGCCAGATTGAGTGTAGACTAGGTCTAGCACATGAGCACTCGCGATGGCTTGTTCTTCAGTGACAACACCTCGCATAGCAACGTCTCTTGCTATGGTAGGGATGAGATTCTTTTGTGAACCAGTCTGCTAGGAGATAATCTGGAATGGGAGCTTTAATGAGACGTTGTCTCCTTCGCCACTCGTGCATATGATCTAAAATGTGAGTGGCGGTATTTTGACGAAGTGAGATTAAAATCTCAGTACCAGTCTCATACCGTATGGGCAACTGGAAATGTGTCAAAATTTCATTGCAAGAGAACCAAAATCAGGAAAAGAGTGCGGTGACAACTCAATGTACCACTTGGCAGCCAAACCAGTGAGAGTCCTCTGAAACAATCTAAGACGAATTGAATCATCCATTAAGGAATTAGATGAACATCATAAGTGGTATGTCATCACGTGGTTTTTAGGTTCTTCACCCACCTTGCCGTCAACTTTGGGGATATTAGACAGAAGTTTCACCAGAATCGGTGGCCAGTTAGATCCGTGGTAAATAGGATCGTTGGTTAAACAGGATAGGTTAGGCAAGTCCAAAGTAGCCAAGAAGGGAAGCTGTGGATTAGGCTACGCGCATTGATAATACGGATAAGGCATGTAAGGACCAGACTGACCGTAAGGTGTACCAGGATGAAACTGACCGTAGGGAGGTGTGTCGCCTGGACCATAAGGAGGTCTGCCACCATAACGTGGTCCATTCCAATAAAGTGGGGGTCTTCCTCCACCTCCGGGAGAGGGTGGAGGTTCGGTGCCACCACTGGGAGGAGGTGGGGGTCCATAACCGTAATAAGGTGTCCCACCACTGCCTCCACTGGGAGGGGGTGGTGGACCACTTACACTACCAGAAGGATGGGGGCCCCCACCACCACCGCCACCAGAAGGATGAGGGTCTCCACCACCACCGCCACCACCATAGTAATTAGGTCCTCCACCGCCTCCGCCTGGAGGGGGTGGTGGACCACCTCCACCACCCGAAGGGAAATGTCCTCCTCCACCATAATAGGGTGGTCCACCGCCGCCTCCGCCGGGAGGGGGTGGTGTACCATTCCCACCCCCGCCAAAGGGGTGAGGGATGTTGTAGGAAAAATGAGGTGGGCCTCCACCAGTGTTAGGTGGGGGCCTGCCACCTCCAGCAGGAGGTGGGGGAGGACCAATCAAGGGTGGTGGTACTTGAGGGACAGTCGGTTGGGGTATGTGTTGCAACACAGGTTGTTTTCCCCATAGAGTGTATGAATTTTTAAGATAAGGTATCTCGTATGGTGCGTTTCCGGGATTAGGTTGGCCCGACATAGGGTTAACAAAACCTAGATACGCTTGACTCCATGAGGGTTGAGTTACATTGGATGACCCCTCAACATGAGATAATCCCATGGTGGACGGTCTAGCAGGTTGGGAAGGTCCAACGGAAGGTCCGTTGGGGATTCCACTGCCTACGTTTTGGTTAGGAAAAGTGGGTTGCCCCCCAGCCACAACAGGTTGACCACTATTCATAGGTTGAACCAACGTAGGTTGCTGACTAGCTACCGTAGTAATAACATTACCAATAAGATAATTTGGAAGAATGGAATACCCTCCCCTCGAATTTTGAGGTGGGGGAGGAACCGGTAAAGTAACTGCGGTAGTGACAGATGTGTTGGACTGTTGTCCTTCCACCGATTGGTTCACTTGAGGTGGAGGACTGGATTCTTGCGAGGGTTGACCAGTCTTATTAGAGGTCACATGATGGGGTGCTTCAAGTGATCCGAAAGATATCGGATGAACTGGGATGTCTCTGTCGTCAAATATTATTTGGAAATGGCGATGTCGAAACTCTTCAGAGTGTTGCTCGAGACTTTGTCTTCGAAGCTCATCACCTTTAATACATAACTGTTCCAAACATTCATGGATGGGGCTGAAAATCTCGGCGGGGTCAGGCCTATAGTAAGGCCTAGAGAACTCTAGAGTAGTCCAGTTAGGTGGGGATGAGATGGCAAAATGAGCCACTGGGTGGTCTACAGAAGATGTCCAGTAAGCTGTTGAGGGATCAACATCTGTTGTAGGGTCATCCTGGGGTCGGTTTATCCATTCCAACGATCCAGGTTCTCCCGGGATGATGGGAGAAAGGTCTTGTGAGGCGGGGGTTTGTGCACCTTCATCCTACAGGGGATGAGAGGCAGGTGAATCTAGAGGATTTTGTGGAAACAAAAGTCCTCCAACATTCAAAGTGGGGTTTTCCACTTCAGTAACTATGACCGTGTTATGCTGATCCATTCTTACCCTCGAAATAACCTCCAGATTAAGGGGATATTCGGGTGATAAGTTTAAGATCCTATGGGACCTTCTCTAGGGAAAATCCACCAGAGTGTCAAGATGATCAGCTAGGATGGCTGAAACAACATTTTCTCCTAAGGGTATGCTAAAAGAAAAGCAGTCCATAAAAACCTACTCAAACTAAGGCAACAAGCAAACTTATGTGACAGAGTGGATTCAAAATTCAGGAACCTCATGGGATTATCAAGGCATTGCAAACCACGATATACTGTAGGGTCCAACAATATGACGCGATAAGGAGGATTGGGACCGTACCCTTGCCTACATACTCGATTACCTGGACAGTACATGCATGCTAATCTCCCCGAGTGCTCTTCTCGGTGTATTGCTTTGCCAAGACGGCCAAATGGTTAACTCGGTTGGTTTCAGGAATCCTAATGGTGTCACCCGATATACGCAAGGTACGTGGGAGCTCAAATCCATAGTGGTGTTGTCTAATGCACAACCGTTCGGCAAGAGACCTTCCGATATACATGTCGAGTACGTGATACACCCTTCGATATATGCCAAGTACGGATTATGGTACTTGGTGGGTATGTGAAGGAGCTCGATATACCGATGTACGTGGAAGACTACAATACCCGGGATACAGTGCTAGAAAATAATGATAGCTGCCATGCTTAATGACGCTGGAACACGTCTCTAACTTACACACAAGTTGCTAAAATTATTACCTATTTCTACCATTAATTTTATCTTGGACGGTTAGGTGAATGCATGAGGTGAGTACATATTCGGAAGCATAATGCAAGCCTTGGCTACATGCATGAAATATTATTTTCTTTCAATGAATTCTAGCTATGGGAAGGAGAAATCTTTTTCCAATGGTATTGCCAAAACAAACTCAATGCAACACAATTCCCAATTCAAACAAATTTGACAATGAAAGTATTCTTTTCCTTTTATGCGAAACGCAAAAGCACAACACTACTAAACCAAATCAAAACAACTTTTTCTTTTCTTTTCCTTTTCAAAGTAAAATGACCCTAAGTGATGAAAAGAGAGGATTCTGAAATGAAATATGCAAGCTTTTCAATTTCAATTTCAATGATCTAAAAGCAACAAAAATTAAAAACCCGTCTATCTTTCCTTAGCATGGAATCAATTTTTGCAAAAATCGAAGCGTACTTTGAGCCTTTCAAGAAAATGAGCGGTTCATAATTCGAGAAAAACACAATAAATCGTACATTCATTCAACTTTTCCAAACATAAGCGAGAATTTTCCAATGCACAACAATTTTTCTTCAATAATTTTTTGAGAAACAATGGGAAAGAAGCACTTTTAAACTTTTCGATGGATGCATCAAAGAATAAACTTGATAACAACTCCACTTTCAGATCTAAATGACAGAAAAGAAAACACTACTTGCAGCACTCAGTACTTAGAAAACTCAAGAAAAGACAAGCACTCAACCAAGCTGAAAAACACACTTGACTCAAAATCAAGCAGCAGCAAGCAAAGCTCAAAACAAATGTAAATGAGGTCTGGAGATTGATCCAATGCAATAATCAGATTAGGGATGGAAGGAAGGGGATGCAAGAGTGAACGGATGAAGGTGGAGGAAACTAGAGTATCCACCACTACCTATCTCAAACTTGTCCAAGACGGAACCCAAAGTCAATCCAAATGGAACCAAACTCTCAACACACAAATCATAAATGGGGTCTCTGGCTGGATCTTGTAGCGCAGAGGGAGTTCATACATCAGACCAAGGTTCAAACTGTCAAATGAGGGAAGGGATGCCTATATGCCAACTTTTAACAGATCGGCGCACTTTGACCTTGTACATAGTGCGACGTCGCAGGTTGTTCACACGGGAAGTGCGACGATGTCACAGTTTACCAATGCAAAGGGTGTGACAAGTAAGCAACAGGTAAAGAACAGAGACTCAGAATGACACAGTGTCAGTCTGTTTCCACTACCCAGGTGCGATAGGTGAGGTCTAGATTCAAAAATGAATCAAATCTCTCAACCATGAACCATAAACAGAATTGAAAATGAGTTGTATAAACTCGAAGGAAGAAGATCAAAATCTTCAACGTGAAGAACTGACAGTAAAATCAATCCTAAGAAGTAAATGGAAAAAAATGATAAAAAAGGCTTGTGTCAAGTAATCAACTGAAAATGACTCTCAGATTAATGACCACTAAACAAGACAAACACCACTCCCTAGTATGGTCACCAGATTTTTTATCGGACAATCCACTCAAGTGGACACGAGCCGAATCTCCCTAGCTCAAAGTGAGTCTAAAACAAATAGAATAGACTACAAATGCATTTCCTAGATCTACTTAAGGACCAAGTACTAGATGTCTTACCTTTTTACTACGCAATCCTTTCTCCCGAATGTTGATCCACGTCCTACGGTCGTCAGATCCAAGCTCCAAGACCTATCAGGACAAAGAAACAAGAGAAAGCAGTAAAAGACATCTATACAATAAGCGATCTAAGTAAACAGTTAAGCAGGTAAACTACTCAATATCATTGCACATGAGAACAATATTGGTGGAAAGCATTTTTATTACTACAAATAGAGGAGTACATGATAGAGATATAGAACTACAACCAAGACCTAATGCAGTATCCCTTCTTTGACCAAGCCAATTGCCATAACCTTCCAAGGAAGTATGAGTTCTCCAATAGGTGAGTGGAGATGTTCTAAGAGAGATTTCACCAACATGTAGATACCATAGTCTTCCTCTCTTTGGAATGGGAGTGAGCTTCACTTATATAGGACTAAGGGGATAGGGTATGGATAGGATAGGTTGAGATATGGTAGGAGAGAGATAAGGGATCCTCCCAAAGATTTAGGAGTCGAGTACCAGCTCCCCTAGAGGTCAGGGATAAGCCCCTAAATGAGCAAGTTTCGAGAAGGATCTTGAATAAGCTATTTTTTCCCATTAGCTGACCTCGTCGCACCCTACAGTGGAGCAAGCTACGACGTCGCATGTTGCTAGTGTGCAACTTGCGATGACCTCTCAAAAGATTGCAAAACTGAGTGCAAATCCTCCCAGGATGATTACTTAGTCCAGGTATCTTCAGGGGTGTATACACTGAATCTAATGATGAGTAGATTTTGGGTGTGACAATTCTTTTCATTTTCAAGCTGTCGGATCTTCAAAGTTGTTTCTTTCTTCTCTTCCGCAAGCTCTTTGTACATCTTTTTCAATTCATTTCCTTTTAACACCTCCTTGTTCCTGTCAAATTTTATCTTGAAACATAGCTCTCTGTATTTCTTAACATCTTCAACCAGATGATCGACATTGTCTTTACTTGATTGGGTTGAAGCTATCGAGCATGACGCTGTGAACACAGGGTCGATGTTAGTCCCTTCGACAAGTGTGGTTTCTGATACTCTGAGTTCATATAGGTCCTGTTCAATCTCCATTTTATTTACTAATTTGTCAATGATAACCTTCTTCCATTGATGAAAGTAAACATAATCCAGGTTGGCCACTTAGCGCTGCTTTCTGGGGTTGTATGGGGTAAGTGCTAATTCCTCAGTGGTGACAACCCCTTCACTAGCTATCCCTGGTTGGTTCATTATTGCCAGATCCAATTGCATGGCCCATGGGCTAGACATGCCTTGTTCCACGGCTTTCTATGCTTCTTCTATTGCTTTCTTCTCTCCCAGCTCTGCTAGCTCGGCTTGTAACCTTTTGGCCTCTATTCAGGTACACAGGGTACTCCCAAAAGACCGAACACCTAGAGCAACCACTTCACACAAACAGATCATAGATCAATACACCGATGTTTTGACATGGATAAACCTTTGTGAGGGAAACACTCCATGGCCCCAGCAAAATAGCTTCTACGGGACAATTTATTATGCAAAGAAAGAAAGTTACAAATGAGCTTCTCATAATCGATCAACTTTCCAATGACCCTCCATGCTCTCTAAATAGAGATCATGGACCAATCGGGTGTTAAGCCACGGATCAAGGGTACATATGATCTAAGAGAAATTGAGTCGTCGGATCACTCTATGTTGGGAACATATCGTGATCGTCGGATTAAGTATTTACAAATGCATACTAATGCATACTAAAGAAACACACTTTTCCTAACGGATATATTACACAAGTTGATCTTAACTAACTCCTAAGTGTCTAAATATCCTAATAGCCTCTTCCTGCTGCAATTTGGCAGCTTGCTCTTGCAGGATTCTTTCTTCTTCCTCTTGTAGATCTTTTGCCTCCTACTCCTTCTGGATTCTAGCAACTTCTGCATCTTGTTGTTGCTTGACCTCTCGCTCCTTTGGGAGATTCTCTCCTTCTTCCTTTTCCTTCCTCTTTAACTCCTCTGATTGAGAAGCTTTTTCCTCTTGCTCCTTTTGGATCAACCTGACAGTCTTAGGAGTGGAAATTTTTTCGCTTTTATGGAAGAATCTTTTTCCCAATTCAGTTAAGTTCCTATCACTCTGGAAAAATTCTTCATCTTGGTCCCAGAGATGTGTGTACTCATAAGAATTTTTGACATTAAGACAATGCTTAGCAACCCTGCCACTAGGATCATGTCTTCTAAAGGGCTTTGTGCAGAAATGAAAAACTTCTAATCCCTGAGCAAATTTTTCACTGTCTTTTGCCTTCAGGAGACAATATGCATCGATGGTGAAGGGCATCAGTGGATAAATGCCTTTCTTTCTCTCCATGAGGATTTTGCTGACTCCACCAGTGCCGAAGAGTTGTCTTAGAGCCTCCTTGTGTACTACAAAATCTATGACATATGGAGGCAAAAGAAAAGGAGGTTGAGATCCTCCACTCATTCGGATGTAGGTGCCCTCGATGGAGAAGTAATAATCCCCAAACTCTTCGATGATAGGCATGGCATTTTCGGACAGGCAATTCGGCTCCTCTATAAAAATGAGCGGGTATAAGGGCATGATGCGTTTCTCACAAATCTACTTGTATTAATTCGCGTATTTGCTTTCCCATGTGGGCTGGCAGGATACAAAGAGAGGAGACTCTTTTCTATTCCATATGCAACCCAAATCTGGGAAGGAGTGCTTGCTTAGCAAGCAATACATCAAATAAGAAGACATGAAGAAGTCAGCCTTCTTCTGGGTCATGCCTCCTTGAGCAATGGTTAATTGCGAGACCATACTGTCTGAAATTATGTCGGCCCAATTGAAGATTGTACCAGACATGGCCACATGGACCATCAGCAGCACCCAGCCAAGCTTGAAAACATTTCCATTCGGCATGCCGAAAATTTGACTCAGCATTAAGGCAATGAGCCTATAAGGAGTCCTTAGTAGAGCACTTTCATATTCATTGGTATTTCTTTTCTTGATTTGTCTTTCACTTATCATCATCTTTCTAGCAGACTCCAGAGGATCTATAGTTTGCTTGGCTATCCACTCATTATCGAGCCAAGTCCTTGCCTGGGGAAACTTGTAAGTAGCCATGATGTGCTCAGGTGCAAAAGATGCCAAATTCATCCCAGTCTTGTCATTAATGAACCTTGTATCAGTCTTAACATGAGGAATTATCCACCCGATGACCTCTTAGCACGGGAATAGCTCGGGACGAGTCGCTTCCTTGTGAAGGAAGGATTTCTTGATGTTCGAGTTAACCATGGTTTCTTCTAGGGATGCTTCAGGGTAGTTCTGATCTTTGATAAACCTGTATAAGTCACCTCACTGAAATTATGGGGCAAAGCTTCCTGGGATACCCCAATAACAGCTTGCGTATCGCTAAACATGGTTTCGACCAACGTGTCTAACAAGATTTCCACATCCGAATCTGATTATGCAAGCTTAGCCTTCTTCCTGGTAGACCCCCTATGCATGTCAAACCTGCGATGATGAGGGTATCACAAGTGAGGAGTTTGATGAATTCTCGAGCAACCATTGATAGCAAAAACACATCTTACGATTTAAGAATAAATTGAGCATGCAAAAATATCGGATTTCAAATTAAAATGACCTTTCACTGAAAAGGGTGACGAGGAAGAACTTCTAAACAAAAACACCCATGCAATATCTCAACATGCAATTTAAAAAATGAAAGCTGTTAGCTAGCACTTGACCACATTTTATGATAAAAAAAATCATTTACTGGCACTAGCTTTTTTGAAGGATTCATAATTACGCAAAGTGCTAGCATCATGGGATAAGGAGAATTCTTGAAACTCCTGCGGCCTTAACTGTTAAGTTTATACTAATTTGACTAGAAAGATCACTAAAAGAAACACAATCACAAGATAGACAAAGATTTTACCCTGGGAAACCCTCATGGGGTAGAAAACCCAACAAAGGTTTCCTCAATAAGATGATCAACCAAATACAAGATGTAGTCCAAGACTAGAGCTCCTTCTCTACCTCCTATGCAGACCTCTCTCTCACTTGTGCGCTACGTTTCGAGTGATGGAAGTGTGTGATAAGTGAGGAACATCCTCCTCTACTTATACTTGTTTCCCAACTGACTTTTTACCCTATGGGGCTGACCTATCCTAAGAGAGTCTAATAACCCCTAATAAATTAACTCAGGGCCGACCCCCACATGGGAGATCTAATAACCCTAGTTACCACAATTCATCGAAGGAATAAACATCTCTGGATATACAATAGGGTCACCTCGGAGGGATGGAACATCTCCAGAATAATAAAGTACAAATATAATATTCTTAGAAGTTACAATATTTCAACACTCCCCCTTAACAAGAAGGATATTATATAACATCTGCAGGAGCAAGGAGTCATCGACTACATCATACATGATACATCTATAAATCATTGGAAGATTTCTTTATACATCAACATCAGTAACTCAAGCAATTACTAGAACATTTTCAAGATATTCAATACTGGAACATCAACATCTTCAGTACCAAGTCTTCATCTTTCTACAGCACTTGAACAGCTACAGCATCATCATCATCGGATTTCTTGATCACGATAAGCAGCATCGTCATCACATGATCATCAGCATCGTCATCATACGATCAGCATATGGATCATCTCGATCTACAGCATCTGGATCATCTCTATCTACAGCATATGGATCATCATAATAGCATACTCTCCAATACACACGATCCAATTACAGGATGATCAATCCCGCTCTCTTTAGGACATAGGTCCATGGATGATACAATCCAGATCAAATTCCAAGATGATCAATCCTTATCACTTTAATACAAGTCTCATGTCTAGGGACAATGCAATCCCATCACGTACATTTTGAACCAAGGGTTCAGGGACGATGCAGTCCTATCATCAATTCTCAGAGACAAATGTCTACGGATCAATTCTGGGACTGAAGTCTGGGGAAGATACAATCCCCACTCGTCCGCTAAGGACCCAATATCGGAGACATCTGTCTACGAATCAATTCTGGGACTGAAGTCCAGGGAAGATACAATCCCCACTCGTCTGCTAAGGACCCATTCTCGGAGACATCTATCTACGGATCAATTCTGGGACCGAATTCCAGGGAAGATACAATCCCCACTTGTCCGCTAAGGACCCATTCTTGGAGACATCTATCTACGGATCAATTCTGGGACCGAAGTCCGGGGAAGATACAATCCCCACCTGTCCACTAAGGACTTCATTCTTGGAGACATCTGTCTACAGATCAATTCTGGGACCGAAGTCCGGGGAAGATACAATCCCCACCTGTCCACTAAGGACTTCATTCTCAGAGACATCTGTCTACGGATCAATTCTGGGACTAAATTCCGGGGAAAATACAATCCCCACTCGTCCGCTAAGGACCCATTCTCAGAGACATCTGTCTACGGATCAATTCTGGGACCGAAGTCCAGGGAAGATACAATCCCCACCTGCCCACTAAGGACTTCATTCTCGAAGACATCTGTCTACGGATCAATTTAGAACATGTGTTCAAGGATGATGCAATCCCTTCGTCAACTTAGACCTTGTCTAAGGACCATCCACCAACCTCTCTGTCAGCATTACTAATATAGGTATCCACATCATCGACCTCACTGTCGATGCAGAAAATCTCATCATAAGTGACCACATCACTCCCCCATTTAAGGAGGGTCCTTCTGAACTACACCAAGCTTGTCTTGGAAATACTCAAACTTTACTTGAGACAGAGGTTTGGTCAATATATCAGTAACTTGTTCGTCAGTGCTTACATACTCGAGCTTAATAGCTCCTTTCTGCACCATATCCCATATATAGAAATATCGGATCTCTATGTGCTTTTACTTATCATGGAACACTAGATTCTCTGTCATCTTGATACAACTTTGGTTGTGACACAGGATCACAGTGGGTTCCATCTCTAAGTCAAATAGTCTTGATAACAGCTTTCAATGCCATACTGCTTCACAACTAACAGAGAAAGCAGCTATATATTCTGCTTCAGTTGTATTGAGAACCACACTAGACTGCTTCCTGCTAAACCACAAGATCATGGCAGATCCAAGACAATAACATCCACCTGATGTATTCTTCATGTCTGAGACACTTCCTGCCCAATCAGCATCTGTGTAGCCATGTAGTCTGAAGTCATGATCTCCAAGATAATATAGACCAAAATCTATCATACCCTTTAGGTACCTCATCACATGCTTTGCAGCTATTAAGTGAACTCTTCTAGGTTCCACTAGATACTAACTCAAGGTATTTATGGAAAAGCATATATTTGGTCTAGTATTTTTCAAATACATCAATGACCCAATAATTTGTCTATATAGAGTCACATCCACTAACTCTGATGAATCCTCAACCAATAACTTCAAGTTGGAGTCCATGGGGGTGGCCATGGCTTTGCACTCCAACATATCGAATCTTTTCAAAATCCCCACAGCATACTTACCTTGATTTAGAAAGAATCCTTTTGGCTCTTGCCATACTTCCAGACCTAATAAGTGGTGCATTAATCCGAGATCTTTCATCTCAAATTATGAAGAGAGCTTCTTCTTGCATTCAATAATCTGTTTCTCATTTCCAGTCAGAAATAGATCATCTACATATAGTAATAATATGACAGGTTCATCATCCATAACTTTGAGATAAAGATTAGGATCAACTTTACTCTTGGTAAAGCCCATGCTTGTCAAGAAACTGACAATTCTTCCGTACCAAGCTCTAGGAGCTTGCTTCAATCCATACAAAGCCTTCTTCAGTTTGCATACATGTGTTCTTCCATTTTCAACCTCAAATCCTTGTGGTTGTTCTATGTACACTTCTTCCTCAATCACACCATTCAAGAAAGCTATCTTATCATCCATCTGGTGTAATTTCCACTTCATCATAGATGTAAGTGCCATGATGTTTCTGATGGAAGTGTACCTTGCAACTGGTGCAAATGTTTCTTCATAGTCAATTCCCTCTTTCTGAGAGAATCCTCTAGCTACAAATCTTGCCTTATATTTTTCAATGCTACCATCTGCAGCATGTTTTATCTTGAATATCCATTTGGAGGATACCACACTCTTGTCTTTTGGTTTGGGAACTATATCCCAAACATCACTCTTCATTATTGACTGGTATTCTTCCGTCATTGCTTCTACCCACTCTTTCTTCTGATCTGCCTCTTCATAGCTAGTAGTTTCTTGATCCACCAAATCACACATCAAGGCCACATAGTTGGATAATAGCTTTGGTTTCTTGCTCACTCTAGTGGAGCCTTCAGGAGCCCCATACTTTTCTGCTCCTAGTATAATTTCTTTGTCCCATTCTGGCATTCTTTTCCTTGAAATGTTTGAAATGGGGGGTTCTTGGGGTTCTAGTATGTCATGGTCTTGAGGTGATATGTCTTCAGGGATGGTTATAGATTCTATAGTTCTGGGAGGTGCTTCTTCTTCATATATCTCTTCATGTTGGCACTTCCTAGATCTCTTGAGAGCTTCTTCTTCATCAAATGTCACATCCCTACTTATTTCCATATGATGAAAACCTGGGATGTATATTCTGAATGCTTTGGATGATTCACAATATCCAACAAATATTCCCTTCTTCCCAGAAGGATCTAGCTTGGTCCTCTTCTCTTTTGGAATGTGAGTATACATTGGACATCCAAATATCTTAAGATGACTTACCTCAGGATTCTTTCCTATGTGTTAAATTTTGAGCATTAATTCACAATACTCTAAAATCTTTACTGAGAGAATAACATGTACAGTATATCAATGCATAACAATCATATCAAGCATGTCAAGCATCACAAGAATCAAAAGCATGAGAGACAAGAGACATAGAGTTTCCATGGGGAAAACCCTAAGGTGAAAAACCCCACAACTTCCTCAGAGATAGAGAGAGCAATGGCTCAACCAAAGTACAACCAAAATACACTGAGATAGTCTCCTAGTAGCAGATGATCCTCCTCCTCACTACTGCGCCACTTTCTGAGTGAGAGAAGTGTGAGTTTTCGAGTGATCAAATAGAGATCTCCCGATCTCTATTTATACTTACATATTTTCCCAGTTACACTATGGGGCCGACTTGTCTAGCTAGGTACATCCACAATATAATATATATTTCAGGGTCGACCCCACACATGGTGGTCTAATAACCCATCGACAAGTACACACACTTGCGACACTTGTCAATACACATGACGACACTTCCTTATAGAGGAATAACACATCGCTTATAAGGGTACAATAAATATATATGAAATACATAGATGAAATACATTCCAAATTTACATATACATCAACACTCCCTCTTAACTAGGAAGGTATTTCTCGACACAGTTCTACTAGACAAATCTTCTTCTTGGGATCACCTTCATCGATGCATCATCATCATCACCGTCACTGCTGCTGCTATCTCAACCAATATCCAACTCTACTCATCATAGGAAGTTCTACAGAGCCAATCCTTTTTCATACTGGATGTAGGCCCACCACCTGTAGGTCTTCATTATCACTGGCCATACTGTGGAATCCTCGGGACTTATTACGTGCATCACAAAACCTTGCAAGAACATCCCAGGACTTATTACAGGCACACAACCCAACCTATCGGATCTCCCAGGGAGTTATTACATGTGACCTACCACAAAACCTCGAAAGAGAATCCCAGGACTGATTACGAGCACACAGCTCAACCTATCGGATCTCCCAGGGCGCTATTATATGTGGTCACCACAAAACCTTGCAAGAGCATCCCATGACTTATTACGGGAACACATCCCAACCTATCGGATCTCCTAGGGCGATATTACATGTGGTCATGGAAAAGACTTGCAAGATCATCCCAGGACTTATTACGAGCACACAACTCAACCTATCGGATCTCCCAGGGCGCTATTATATGCCATAGGACAAAACCTCAAAAGAGCATCTGCCAGATATCCCAGGGCCAAATTATATGCCATAGTAAAAACCTTGAAAGACTATCTGCAGATCTCCCAGGGCCAAATTATATGTCCTCCCAGAGAAAAACCTCGAAAGAACATTTGCCAGATGTCCCAGGGACAAATTACATGCCATAGGCAAAACCTCGAAAGACTATCTGCAAATCTCCCAGGGCCAAATTATATGCTCATCTGCACAACCTGATCCATGGCCATAGAGTATCAACTTGATACTCACGATACATCATCCTGATGTACACATGATCATCCTGATCATCATCACTACAACATCCTACTACATATCATCTGGAGCAACATCCTGAAGCTCGTCATCCATGATCATCCTGATCATACAATGCATCTACCTGATGCATACCGAGTATCTACCTGATACATATCATCATACATGATCCACCTGATCATACAATGTATCCACCTGATACAAATACAAATACATGATCCACCTGATCATACATGATACCTATCAACATACATGATCTACCTGATCATACAATGTATACACCTGATACATATACAGATACATGGTCCAAGCATCCAATCATGATGCATATACAAAATACATACAAATGATCCAACCGATGATATCCAGCATCCAACATGATGCGTATACAGAGCAGTAACTGGAGCATCGTCTTGATGCTCATCATCCAGCACTTACATCCACAGCCATGTGAAGGATCCTCCTTCCAACATGCTTGGAATGGCTTCTGTAAATGTGTCCATCACTTCTTCCTCGAAGTTTCATCAATCTGAAGAACACCAAGCCTCTCCCTAAAGTACTCGAACTTCACCCTGGCTAGTGGCTTCATCAGCACATCTGCAATCTGCTCGTTCATCGCAATGTACAGGAGCTTCACAGCTCCTCTCTACACCATATCCCTGATATAGTGATATTTGATCTCTATGTGTTTCGACCTATCATGAAACACTGGGTTCTTGGACAGCTTCACACAACTCTGGTTATCATAGAAGATACTGGTAGCATCCAACGGGAGATCAAATAACTCAGATAGTAGCTTCCGTAGTCATACTGCCTCACAACTAGCTGAACAGGCTACAAAATACTCTACCTCAGCTATACTCAGTGCTACACAGGACTGCTTCCTGTTGAACCAAGAGATCACACCTGATCCCATACTGAAGCAGCACCCAGATGTGCTCTTCCTATCTGCAGCACTGCCAGCCCAATCTGAATCAACATAACGCTGCAGGTTAAACTTTTGATTCACTTCATACTGTTGGAGAGAACTTCCGCAGCATTTGGGAAGCTGCTAATTTTTGGAGAGAAAGTACCAATTTTGGCGGTAAGACAAAGATATCGCCGTAGCGCTAATTCCGGCGGGAATCACGGTGATAGGTACAGAAGAGTCAAGCATGTGGTACAAAGAAGAGGCCGAAGGGAGAGCTCAACCACCGTAATAAAAGCGCCGAAGATGAAGAGAGGGTTCAGCTACCCTCATTAAGAAGAAGGACTACAGTCAGCGTTGCTTGAACCAAGAAGAAGCGACGGGCCGATGCATTAAAGACTAAGGACTGCAGGAAGCGGCGACGAGACAGAAGGCGGCCATGGAAGTACAGCCAGTTGACTGTAAATGGTTAGGGTTGAGTCACTGTTGGGATAAGGCCCACAGTTTTGTAACTGCGATGAGACCTTCGGGCCATCTATATATAGGAGTCTTTTTATATGATAAGGGGTTAGCCACATAGTGATAGAGACATCAGGTAGAGGCTAGTCCAGTCTTTTGTTGTTGCAGAGTCTGAACATCCCTGAGAAAACAAGGGCCAACCTGCTGAGAGATAGTGCAATCCGCAGGGATTGTGAGAGAAAGAGAGTGCATTGTAAAAGGCAGGAAGAGAAAAGAGGTCTATAGAGAAGGGCTCCCACTGAGGTGGAGTTTCCCAGAAGACCCGTGTTGTAAAGAGTGGAAGGGAACTATGTTTATTCTTCAGAGTTGTAAACAAGAACCGCAGTTCCCCTGGGCCTAGTTCCCGCCCTGGGAGTAACAACGTGCTTATCTAAGTCGCACTATTGTACTTGTGTAGTTGCTGCCCTCATTCATTTGTCTGTCTTATATATGACTGCTTCATTCTGTTATAAGTAATGTACATGGTCATCAGTTTAACTGCTGAGTGATGTATAACAATTGTGATAATCATAGCTAACCTCATAGCGAACTAGATAATTGTTAAACAGAGGATAATGTGCGAGTATGAACTGAACGTAAGGCATGAATGGTCTACTTAGACATTGCTCAAAGTAATATTCTACTTAGTTACGTTGTGGCGAGATATCAAGGGTCAAGTTCATTAGTCAGGGCGATGCTTGGAGATTAAATGCTGTTGCTAACTGCAGTGCTAGGATAGAAATAGCCGAAACCACCTATTAATCCAGGAAGCGGCCAAGAATCACTTACCGCGGGAGCTAGAAGGGGAAGATATCGCGCCTACGATATCTTAGGTATCGCTAGACGGTTCCACATAAGGGGAAGACTTATCGCATTCCCTGCGTAATGCGATAAGACAGAGGCGTGGCCGGAGCGATAGAATGAGATAGTCAGCTCCTGAGGAAGGGGTTAAGGTGGGTTTAAGCACCCCGGATGCCTCAGAACTTGGCTGAGGACACTTGAGTCTTCTGCCTCCCATTAGAATCACTTCGGGTGAGACTTCAGGTTGCTTCTGCGACCTGTTGCCGAAAGGGCCAGTGAGCTAAGGGTTCTGTTGGTCTAAAAGTTACCGCAAGCCCGGGTCTACTAGAAAGGAAAGTAAGAGATCAACAAATGGTTCCGTTGCCGGTTTGAACACATTGAGCTGATGTTCTGCTGGCATCCTACCAAGCAAGAACTTAACCAGTGGGTTGAGTTAAAAGAAAGAGAGTTTGCTGTAAAAGAAAACAAGAATCCTAGACTGAGCACTGAGGCTTGGCTACAGAAGCACATTTTTACAGATCTCCATGAGATATTCTTTGTAACTTATGCTATCGAGTTATATGGTTGGTTATCAAAGCTTGCTGACAATAGCGGTGTCAAGAAGAATCGAGAAGTTGTCTGGACAGCAGAGTTGAGTCAGACCTTGAAAGGTGTCGATAACCCCATCTCACGCGCAGTAGACTTCTGGCTTGCGAGCCTGCTGGAAGGCTTCATCACAGAGTTCGCGGTTGATCAGAGAAAGAGTTTCAGCGCAGCAGAACGGTACTTCTTCAAGGGTTATCACGGTAAGTACCTAAATTCTCTAAATCTGTCCATTAAGCAATTACTATATGAAAAAGGAGTACTGGATATACTCTCAGATGAATAGTAGCATGATATTGTAATGTCAGTAGACTCTGAAAGTGATTACGAGTATCTTGGACATACACGTAGTGGTAAAAGATATAGAGTCAACGATTCATCTTCTTCTGAAGAAGACAGCTCAGATCACCCGAGACAGCAGATTCAGAACCCTAGGACTCCTCAAAAGCCAGTCGGAACTCAGAATAATCCCGCAGGAACCCCGTCCAGTAGCTCTTACACAGCGAATACTACCGCTACACCTGCCACATCTACACAGCCGAGTGGTAGTCATACAGCAAACCAGAACCCACCATCTAGAAACAGAATGGGAGATGATATGAAGCTACCAACATTCAAAGGTACAGGGTCGGAGGACCCTGAGCAGCACTGGTTCTTATGCGAAGCCATATGGACCATTAAGCAAATACAAGACGATAATGTCAAGCTTGTCCAGCTGGCCACCATATTTAGAGAAAGAGCATTAACTTGGTATATGAAGTATACCACTGGCCATAACAGAACGCTTGCACAGGTTAGAACTGCTATGATTAAAGAGTTTAAAAAACCTAAGTCCGAGTCACAGTGCATAGCAGAACTTAAAGATATTAAGCAATTGCCTACGGAGACGGTTTGGGATTTTGACCAGAGATTCAAAACCCTCATTGATCAGGTAAGCTTTGAGCTTGCGCCTCAACAACATAAAGAATGGTTTATCGCAGCAATATTACCACACATCAGACTTCCGCTAATGCAACAGAAATTAAATACACAAGATGAAGCATTAGAAATGGCAATGAAACTAGAGGCTTCACCTCTAGCAGAAACTAGCACCGGTATCACTAACCTGCAAAATCAGCTAGCTAACCTCACCTTGCAGCTGCATGAAATTAAGAAAGGAAAGGAGGTTGCGCATGAAATTTGGTGTACTAAGTGTAAAGCGCAGGGACACAGTAAGGATAACTGCCCTGTCTTTGCTGACTATATCGCCAGTGGAGCTCCTAACCCGTTGATGCAGAACCAAGGGCCATGGTGTGAGATTTGTAGAACCAGAGGACACAGTCCTCAGGAATGCCCTCTCCTTCAGAAATATGTGCAGACACCAAAGAACCTATATTGCAACTTCTGTAAATCTGTGGGACATGACGAAAACAACTGTAGAGCTTATGAGTTAATGATAGAAAGAAAGCATGACCTTTACAGAGTTCAGTCAGAAGCATCTGGACCAGCAGTACGTACACAGACTGATCCGAATCAGGGAGGCCGTGGAGGAAATTTCAGAGGCCGAGGACGCGGAGGAGGCTATGAATCTGGCCGTGGCCGTGGAACTATCACCTGTTATAACTGTGGAGGCACAGGACATTACGCTAGAGACTGTCAGAACCCTACTACAACGTGCAAGTATTGTAAATCTTATGATCACACAATAGAGGAGTGTCCCATATTGATAGCTAAGATCAAGGACGCCAAGCCAGCAACCAATCAGACTATCCAGTTTATCGCTGCTAAGCAGAACGAAGCAGAACCACGAGTCAATATTGTAACTCGCAGTGGTCTCTCCACAAGCAACATATCGCAGGATGTGGAAAAAACGACAGGAACGCAGTGGGTGTGCAAGGCTCCAGGAAAACCTATCCCACTCGACCTACAGAAGAATAAGGAGGCATTTCAGCAAACTAAGACTTCCTTTGCTGAACATACACCGTCCAGATCACTATTATTACCATCTCAGGGTATACCACGGAAACCACCACATGATGTTAGTACCGCGCAGCTACCACAGGCTAGCACATCGGGAAGATGCGACGAAGAGGAATTGACCGGGAGTGTACAGTCCTTCTTGCAGAGTTGTTTGAAACTTCTAAGAAATGGGAAAGCTGTAGAGGAACTTCAGAAAGTTATTGATCAATGTCAACAGAGCCCTTCTGTGAGCAATACACAGCGCACCATTCACCATATAATGGGCCATACAAGGACAGGAAGAGAGATGAGGCTCACAGCGCAGATCGGACTATTTGAAATGGATGAGGTTATCCTAGACTTAGGATCAGAAGTAAATGTCTTGACTAAGCAGACATGGGAACAGATGCGAAGTCCAAAACTAAGCAGATCCCCTATCCATCTTAGACTAGCTAATCAGCAGAGAATATCACCGATGGGTCGCCTATCGCATGTCCCAGTGGACATCGATGGAGTTCACACATATGCCGATTTTGAGATTATAGAAATTATTGGTGACACCAAACCCTACCCAGCTCTATTAGGTATTGATTGGGCTTTTGATAACAAGGCTGTTATCAACTTGAAGAAAAGGCAGATGACATTCGAAGATGCTCAAGTCCGGGTTATCGCACCACTAGACCCTTTACAGGGTCCTCGCTACATTGAGCCAATCAAAGCAGAAGAGGAGGTGCATAACATGGAAAATTTGTACCAAATGACTTCTAATCAGACAGATTACATTGACCCTACAGCTGATGGACATATTAGCTGGAGATGTGATAGCTCCTGCACATCAGATTCGGATGTTGGCTTAGAGAATTGGCAAAATAGACTCCACGAAGTTTCTATTCGCAGATGCGCATTCATGACTAAATCACTGCGATGGATTGGGACAGAAAACAGGTATATTCCAACTTTTGATGGATTAGCGGACGTCAATGATTTTTTGCAGCAGTTTGAACAGGAGATTCCTCAAGAGCAGAGGATGGAGGTTTTTGACCTTGCAGTTCGAGCCACACCTGCAAGATGGTGGTACACACACAAGGAACATATCGCATCATGGTATGATTGCAAGAGACTGATGCGCATTAGATTCTCTAAAGAAAGAGACTGCACACAGCGGAAATACACAGGGGAGAGCGATCCCAGAACACACATTATGAACTGTGAACAGAGTTGGCTAAAAATTCCAGCAGAAGAATGGGTTCATTTGTTTATCCACACACTGGATACAGTTCCACGGAACTGGTATACAGAAACAGAGCTAAGAAAAGGAACTATCTCATGGCCTATTATGATTGAAAACTTTTTGCTCACGTTCAGTTTCGAATCTGAGCATCCAAGCATTGATCGGGCCTTGAAGATCATAAAGACTAAAATATTTGAGGATTGCCCATTACCAGCGGATTCGCAACCCGAGTGGGCTATTCAGATGGAACATGCACTGGAATGTTACAACTGCGCACAAGATTCAAGCGATGAGGATGAAGATCCTCGCAGTATCAATATCGCAGAAACAGAAGGTACGCGTGAAGTTGAAGGTCCACACTTAGAAATCCCAGCTGTAACAGAACCAATCAAGATTAGAAAAAGCAATATTGGCACAGAAACAGACCCTAAGTTTGCCTCTATTGGAGATTATTGGGATGATCAGACAATTGGCCAAATCACAGACCTATTACATGAGTATCAGGACCTATTTCCTACCAACTTTACAGAAATGAAGGGAATAGTGGGTGACTTATGAGTCATGAGAATACCGCTTAAGAAGGATGCTAGGCCAGTTAAGCAACGTCCATACAGGTTGAACCCGCGGTATAAAGTAAAAGTAAAAGATGAAATAGATAAGATGCTAGCAGCAGGCATCATTGAGCCTGTTGAAGAAAGTGAGTGGGTTAGTCCCATGGTAGTACAAGAAAAGAAAACAAAAGGAGACATCAGGATCTGTGTCGACTTGCGCAAACTGAATGATGCATCGCTGCATGACCCATTTCCGACACCATTCACTGATGAAGTCTTAGACAATGTTGGAGGACAAGAAATCTATTCATTCACTGATGGCTTTTCAGGCTATCACCAGATAAGAATCCATCCAGACGACAGGCACAAGACCACATTTGCGACAGAATGGGGCTCCTTTCAGTATACGGTAATGCCCTTTGGTCTTAAGAACGCCCCAGCAATTTTTTCTAGAGTAGTTGTTGCTGTCTTTAAGGAATACATCCATCAATTTCTAGAAGTTTATTTTGATGATTGGACTGTATTTGGACTAGTCAAGAAGCACATAGGAAATCTGCGATTAATGTTTGAAAAATGTAGACAGCACCAGATTTCCCTTAACTTAAAAAAATGTATATTTTGTGCGCCTTTTGGTACATTGTTGGGTCACATTGTGTGCAGACAAGGCTTGATGGTAGATCCTGCGAAGATCGCCATCATTGTCAATTTACCAGCACCTAACTCAGTAAAGCAGCTGAGAACTACACTTGGTCATACCGGGTACTACAGAAAGTTTATCAAAGGTTATGCCAAGATTACCGCACCAATGGAGAAATTATTGAAGAAGGACATCAAATTTCAGTGGAATGAGGAATGTCAGAAAAGTCTTGACACTCTAAAAGAAAAAATGGTTACAGCACCTATTCTGGTATTTCCAGATTGGAACAAGCCTTTTCATGTTCATGTGGATGCATCTGGCATCGCACTGGGCATTATTCTTACGCAACCAGGCGAAGGGGGTATTGACCACCCTATCGCATATTCGAGCAGGAGACTATCGACAGCTGAGAAGAATTACACCACCACAGAAAGAGAAGGGTTAGCAATGGTGTATGCTTTACAGAAATTTCGGCACTACCTGTTGGGTGCCCCATTCAAGATGTTCACCGACCATTCTGCATTAAAGTACTTGGTCAATAAGCCAGTGTTAGGGGGAAGAATATGCAGATGGCTATTGTTGTTCCAGGAATATGATTTCGAAATCATTGTTAAGCCAGGAAGACTAAACGCAGGACCTGATCACCTATCAAGGCTAGACTCAGGTGAAGAACCAAGTAATTTAGAGGACAACTTGCCTGATGCGCAATTGTTCTCCATTCAGGTCGCAGACGAATATTATGGAGACATAATTCAATTTCTCGCTACAGGGTGGGCACCGCCTGAGTTTACCAAGCAACAAAAGAAACAATTAGTGGTGAAAGCAGCAGACTTCACCCTGATTGCAGGACACCTCTATAAGTTAGGACCCGATGAAATCTTGCGCAGATGCGTTATGCCCCACGAGAAACAGACCATTCTTAAGGAAGCACATTCGGGCATCGCAGGAGGCCATTTCGCAGGGAAGCCTACCGCTCAGAAGATCCTAGCAGACGGACTATGGTGGCCTACATTACATAAAGACAGCAAAGAGTTTTGCAGATCATGCGATATCTGCCAAAGGACGGGAAAGCCCTCCAGAAGAGATGAAATGCTGTTGCGACCACAGATAACGCTACGCGCATTTGATAAGTGGGCTATAGACTTCGTGGGTCCTATTAACCCCCCAGGAAAACGAACTGGTGCGAGATATATTATTACAGCAACAGAATACCTCACCAGGTGGGCTGAGGCAAAACCAGTCAGGAATTGTGATGCTGCCACAGCAGCACAATTTATTTTTGAAAACATCATCACTAGATTTGGATGCCCAGTGACTTTGATGAGTGATCAAGGCACACACTTTTTGAATAGCACCATAGAAGCCTTGACAGAGGAATTTGAAATACAGCACCATAATAGTACACCTTACCACCCTCAAGCTAATGGTACGGTGGAGGCTTTCAATAAGATATTAGAACATGCTCTTACAAAGATTTGTAACAGTCAAAGGGATGATTGGGACCTTAGAGTTAATGCTGTATTATGGGCGTACAGGACCACGTGCAAGAAACTAACAGGGCACACACCTTTCAGCCTGGTATATGGACAAGAGGCTGTTATGCCTATGGAATACATCTTACCCAGTCTAAGGATCGCTCAGCTTACAGAGATGGCTGATTCTGATACTTTAGAGGAAAGATTGGCACAGCTGCTCAATTTGGAGGAAGACAGATTTATCGCAAGATTCCATCAAAAAGTGCAGAAAGCATGAGAAAAAGCTTGGCATGATAGGCATATCAAGAACAAAACCTTTCAGCATGGAGACTTGGTACTCCTTTATGATAGTAAGTTTATAAAGTTCCCTGAAAAATTCAAAACTCATTGGTTAGGACCATATCAAATCCAGCAAATAACAGATGGAGGTGCCATCCAGCTTCGTACTATGAGTGGGGAGTTTCTTCCTACCTTGATCAATGGCAGTCGGATTAAGCTGTATCGCGAAGGCCATGCCACCTCCCAGCCCTAGCCCAGAAAGGAAGCTAATGGTGCAGATGTTCAGTGTAGTTGAAATGAAGCATCGCACCCTAAGGAGTCTACACCGGGAAATACTTTAGGTAAGAATTCGCAGCCAGCTTTCCTGGTTGTTGCGATAACTTTTGATATGAGGCGATTTTTTGGCACTTTCCATTTCCAGACGATGCGATATCTTATCGCAGAGGACAGAAAACAGATTGATGCGATACCAAATTTTGAATTAATCAGAGGGCTAGTCACTTCGCCTTCTGACAAGCATTAACTGCACGGCTGACAGGTATCTGTTGTAATAAGATTTGGTAGCAGTACGACGATTCTTCTAGATTTGGAAAATCCGATGCGACACCACTCCGGCGCACAGTTTCCCAGCGAAATTTCAAACGGCGTTTGCAATAAATGGGCGCGGGGTGCTGTCTTGTCTAGGCATTAAATGCCGCCAACGGGTCCAGTTACTGGCCCATTGCCCTTTGAAATTCCGCCTTATGATAAATACACGTTCTATTCAAAGCACGGGGTTACTTGGTCATTTTCACCAAAAGAGTTGAGTGCAGTTAAGCCGAGCCAAGCGTATTCTTAGCAGAGTTCTGAGCAGGGAAACCAAAAACAGTTGCAGACTCTGATTTGCATTAAGATTAGCAATCATAGGAAGTCCAGAGTACCACAGGGGAAGGTTCCTCGCGCCAGACGAGCCTCTCGAAGACGTGTTGCAGAGATTCCAAAGGGGTGGAATTGAGTGCGCTATGACTTCGGTTGTGGCGAAGAAAGGAAAGAAAATTGCTGCTGGTTCTCCGTCTACACGCCAGTCACCGAGAACCTTAGCTAATAGGGAGCGCAGCGAGACCCCGAGTAGCACAGAGTCAGAAGAACCAGAGCAGGAACTTCCGGAAGAAGTTACAGTCGCTACCATATACTTCCCACCAAGAATAGAAAATGCGCCAGCAATTGTCCTCCCGAGGGACTTTAAATATGAACTCGTACTCCCACCACTGGATAACCGAGTGAAGGAAGAAGGTAACCTATGGGGGAATATGCATGCTGTTAAGTTTGCTGATTATAATCTGAGAGATTATAAGCTGTACCCACAATTCCGCCGCGATCGTTATATGACGATTCAGAGGAACCCAAGGACAGAGCGCGATGAGTTCGTCCCCATGGACCATGTAAGCCATTTAGCACCGTCGGGACTGCTCAATCTCCTGGAGATTCCACACTTTGGACGGGGCCCGGAGGTCAATGCTGTGGTGCGGATGCTACTTTCATGTGTGCATGGCGGTTACTTATGGTTGGGTAACCGGATAGATGTTAATGTTGACCTCATTCACCGCATTACCGGTCTGTCGAAGACTGGCTTCGACCCGCAGATAAATATTGATGGCGCCACAAAGGATACCAGGCTCTCAACCAAGCAGGTTGTGGAGTATAAGCTGCAAAGAGGAGGTCGCGCTTACGATGTCAACTCAATACAGGATGACGCCTTGCGGTTTACTGTTAGTCTGTTGGCCGGAAAACTCCTCCTCAAGGTGAGGCCGAAGGAGGTCACAGGCTCAGTTATCCGCCTCGCGATTGAAGTCATAAAAGGTAAACCTTACAACTGGAGCTTATTTTTGCTGAATAGTTTCTTTCAAGACTGTGCGCAGGCGCAGCAGGATCCACTTCACAGCTTCCACTTCTCGTGGCTGCTGATCCTTATGGCTTTCATTGGATGGAAAGAGCCGCCCAATTCGCAGTTTCCACAACTGGCACCAGGGGCGTGCAGAGGCTCGAGGTACTCAAATCTTTGGGCGAGTAGTCACCCAGAGAAGCACAAGAATAACGCAATGGTATTCCATGAATACTATACGCTACTGCTTGAAACCGTCGCAACGATTCCGCGTGTCGACTCGCCGGTCGTTGATCTTTATCAGTCCAAGCTGGAATTTAAAATCGACAGGGATAAAACCTACATCAGACCCAAAGGATTCAGGAAACATAAGGAATGGGCCCCCGGCCCATATCGCATGGAAATCCAGTAGGTTGAAGATACCATTAAGAATTGTTTCGATGAGGACATGAAACAGATGTATGATGATCTATCCTCTGGCCTAGTTCCAGTTGATCCCCCAGCTGAGGACCCAGAAGATGTTCTGGAGGTAGATCCTAAAGATAAGGTGAAAGAACCAATAGGTCCTAAGAGAAAGGCTATTGAAGGCCCTTCTCCAGAGCGAGAAAAGAAGAAGAGAACAAAGGCGGTTACTTCCGACGAACCGCAGGCACCAATAATGACAGAGGATGAGTATGATCTCATCGCCAGCCGAATACAGGAGAAGATGCGGGATAAATTCGCTGCGATTCAGTCATCGCAGGATCTTATGCGCATCAGCCTTGACAAGAAATTGCGAGAGTTGAAGGCAATAACTGAGAAGACTGCTTCCATGCAGATTCAGCCAGCTCCAACTGCAGTGGCAGAAAGTTCGCAGCCCCCTTCACAGACCAGGGAAGAAAGTATTGCAAGGGACCGCACGAACATTGTTCGTATACCTCCGGGAAGCATTAAGTTCCCTGTACCAATGGAAGTACAGATGGTTCATCCTCTTGAGGTGAACCTACCAGAAGTACCTGTGGATCAGTTGTATGAAATTTTCCAGCAGATAGGCACGGAGCTGAGGCACAGAGAACAAGTCACGTATGAGCAAAATGTTTTGCTGTCTAACGACAACGTGCAGCTCATCGCGCAGCATGAGGCAGAGAGTGCCCAGTTGATGCAATATGTTCAGCGAGAGTAGGATGTCTCTCTTGTTTTAAAGAATATCGCAGCAGAACTTCCGCAGTGCGATATCAGGCCTGAGTTAGAAATAACTCAAAAGATCAGAAAAATAGCGGAAAGAGCAAAGGCTCTGGATGAAGAGAAGAAGAAGATGGAGGAAGAATACGAGGCAAGGATCGCTGCACTAGAAGCAAATAAGCCGCCTACTCCAGAGGAAATCCAGGAAGCACGAGTGCAAGCTTTCAGAATTGTACAGACACAGATGCACTGTCGGGTGGAAGCAGCAGAGGCTATCCTGGAGGATGCATCAAAAGCATGGCTGGAGCTAGAGGAGCTCCCACAGAAAGCCGAGCTCGATCAGCACATTAAGCACTGTGAAGATGCGATATCGAGAGCTGAAGAAGAGTACAAGGGCTTGAGTGCTCTTGCGAAGATAAGAAAGAAAGGAGAAATCACACAAATTCAGCAGCAGGTGCAGAAATACAGAGAACAGCAGATCAACCTGGCTAACGAAGTTAGCCCGCATGAAAGCAAAGTCGCACATCTGGTTGATGAACTGGAGCAAAAGGTGAAAAGATTCACCTCAAGTAAAGAAGTCATTGAGAGCACAGAGGACTCCTTGGTAACCGCTGAGCTGCTCAGCGCAGCACAGGAAGAAGTAACACACATGGATGAAAGTATTAAAGCACTTAAGGCACAATTCGCAACAATCTCACGAGCTGCGAAGGATAAGCTTAGGCACATGACGTAGGCTGGTGTTGCGAGTGGCTCGGGGACGAGCCACAAGTAAGTGTTAGGGGAGTTGTTGGAGAGAACTTCCGCAGCATTTGGGAAGCTGCTAATTTTTGGAGAGAAAGTACCAATTTTGGCGGTAAGACAAAGATATCGCCGTAGCGCTAATTCCGGCGGGAATCACGGTGATAGGTACAGAAGAGTCAAGCATGTGGTACAAAGAAGAGGCCGAAGGGAGAGCTCAACCACCGTAATAAAAGCGCCGAAGATGAAGAGAGGGTTCAGCTACCCTCATTAAGAAGAAGGACTACAGTCAGCGTTGCTTGAACCAAGAAGAAGCGACGGGCCGATGCATTAAAGACTAAGGACTGCAGGAAGCGGCGACGAGACAGAAGGCGGCCATGGAAGTACAGCCAGTTGACTGTAAGTGGTTAGGGTTGAGTCACTGTTGGGATAAGGCCCACAGTTTTGTAACTGCGATGAGACCTTCGGGCCATCTATATATAGGAGTCTTTTTATATGATAAGGGGTTAGCCACATAGTGATAGAGACATCAGGTAGAGGCTAGTCCAGTCTTTTGTTGTTGCAGAGTCTGAACATCCCTGAGAAAACAAGGGCCAACCTGCTGAGAGATAGTGCAATCCGCAGGGATTGTGAGAGAAAGAGAGTGCATTGTAAAAGGCAGGAAGAGAAAAGAGGTCTATAGAGAAGGGCTCCCACTGAGGTGGAGTTTCCCAGAAGACCCGTGTTGTAAAGAGTGGAAGGGAACTATGTTTATTCTTCAGAGTTGTAAACAAGAACCGCAGTTCCCCTGGGCGTAGTTCCCGCCCTGGGAGTAACAACGTGCTTATCTAAGTCGCACTATTGTACTTGTGTAGTTGCTGCCCTCATTCATTTGTCTGTGTTATATATGACTGCTTCATTCTGTTATAAGTAATGTACATGGTCATCAGTTTAACTGCTGAGTGATGTATAACAATTGTGATAATCATAGCTAACCTCATAGCGAACTAGATAATTGTTAAACAGAGGATAATGTGCGAGTATGAACTGAACGTAAGGCATGAATGGTCTACTTAGACATTGCTCAAAGTAATATTCTACTTAGTTACGTTGTGGCGAGATATCAAGGGTCAAGTTCATTAGTCAGGGCGATGCTTGGAGATTAAATGTTGTTGCTAACTGCAGTGCTAGGATAGAAATAGCCGAAACCACCTATTAATCCAGGAAGCGGCCAAGAATCACTTACCGCGGGAGCTAGAAGGGGAAGATATCGCGCCTACGATATCTTAGGTATCGCTAGACGGTTCCACATAAGGGGAAGACTTATCGCATTCCCTGCGTAATGCGATAAGATAGAGGCGTGGCCGGAGCGATAGAATGAGATAGTCAGCTCCTGAGGAAGGGGTTAAGGTGGGTTTAAGCACCCCGAATGCCTCAGAACTTGGCTGAGGACACTTGAGTCTTCTGCCTCCCATTAGAATCACTTCGGGTGAGACTTCAGGTTGCTTCTGCGACCTGTTGCCGAAAGGGCCAGTGAGCTAAGGGTTCTGTTGGTCTAAAAGTTACCGCAAGCCCGGGTCTACTAGAAAGGAAAGTAAGAGATCAACACATACTTGAGCCCATAATCCACTGTACCCTTCAGGTACCTCAGAACATGCTTTACAGCAACCAGGTGAACACTCCTCGGATCCGTCAGGAACTGCCACATTGTGTTCACCGCAAATCAAATATATGATCTTGTGTTCATCAGGTACATCAAGGACCCAATCATCTGATGAAACAAAGAGACATCAACCAGCTCAAATGAAGCATCACATAGAAGCTTCAAATTCGATGCCATAGGTGTGGCCATGGCCTTGCAATCCATCATCCCGAATCTCTTCAGGATATCTACTGTGTACTTCCCTTGACCAAGGAAGATCCCACCTGCACTCTGCCACACCTCCATACTTAGGAAATAATGCATCATTCCCAAATCTTTCATATCGAACTTGGCAGCAAGATTCCTCTTAGTATCTACAATCAATCTATCATCTCCTGTTACAAATAAGTCATCCACATACAGGAGCAAAATCATAGGATTCCCTTCCTCAACTTTGTAGTAAAGGTTGGAATCCGCTTTACTCTTGGTAAAGCCCAAACTAGATAGGAAACTGTCCATCCTACCATACCAAGTTCTGGGAGCTTGCTTCAAGCCATACAAGGATTTCTTCAATCTGCACACATATGACTCCCTGTCATGTATTACAAAACTGAGTGGCTTCTCCACATACACTTCTTCTTCAACTATACCATTCAATAAAGTTGTCTTGAAATCCATCTGGTGTATCTTCCATTTCATCACTGCCGCCAGAGCAAGTACGTATCTAATGGAAGTGTATCTGGATACAGGAGAAAAAGTCTCTATGCTACCACCTGCAACATGCTTGATCTTGTAGATCATCTTGGAAGTCACTACAGACTCCCCTTCAGGTCTTGGGACTGCATCCCAAACATCTTCATGATCGACTGATCATGGCATTCTTCCCATATCCTGGGAACTTCAATATCTTCAATAGATAATTTTGTTGTTGAACAAATGTTGTAGTTCTTCTTTTGTAGGTGATGGCATACGATCTTTCCTACAAGACAAGTTAAATTGCATGATTAGAAACATCTCATAGTTTTCAGAACAAATTCTTACACATAAAGAAATATGTCATACAGTCATGCAATTAACTTAGCCAATGCTTCAATACAACATTTATCCATATCCCGTAACTTTCTAGATGCCTTCCAATCTCTACCAGAACATTGTTAAGAGTGTGCACAACTCCCAACATGTCAGCAAAGAGGTTTCATTCTAGATAAGTAGCAATGGAATGTTGTACAGTGCCATAGGCCACTTACCCATCATATGCATATTAGTAGTATCCTGTTCATTAATGCAAATATGCAAAATACACAACCTAAGTCAAGGAACATATTATTAAATAATCAAATATATAAGAAATGACAATTCAAATACTTATCTTTATTTGTTTGTTGGGTGGACTCCCTCTGAGTCTTTGCTTCCTTGCAGGAGCTGCTGGAGTCCTAATCTGAAGTAGCTTCTTCTTACACCTTTCTGTTGTGGAATGTAGAGAGATGGTCAACTCCCTCTGAATATCTGCATCCTTGCAGAAACCACTAGAGTGTGATCCCTCTTAATCTTTGCTTCCTGGATTACCTGTCCTAGAACTTATATTCATCCTTGGTCCCTATGCATGCTTATTAGTATCATGATTGTGTTATCCTTGTGATCTCATAAAATCATACATCCATTAGTATATTCTTAATACTATCAAAACACAATAATCTCAAGCATGTATAGTCATGATTATTTCAAACAGAAATAATAAGCATTAGCATTCAAGGTTTATATATAGGACTCTTATGGTTAGTCATATCATAAGAAACATAACATGTCTAAACCTATGATTACTCGAACCTATGACTCTTCTGGTTAGTCATATCATTAATTAAGGTAAGACACATAATATGCATATACCCATGATTATTCAAACCTATGTCTTTATGAACAATCATCATCAATCATGCCATGCATACTCATATAAGAGATCCTATGATATAAGGAAAACATACCTGTTTACCATATTTGCTAGTTATGTCTAGCAATGTTTTCTTGTTCTCTTCAATGACCTACATAACTCATAAGTTAACCTTTTCAAAACCAAATCATACATACCTCCATGTGATCCATGACTATGGATGAATATTTGTCTTCATGTCACCATAGCAAGTTCAGGTTGTCCCTTCAATATGTACAATCCTCCCTCTTGCTCTCCAATCACCACTGCATCATCAATAGATTTATCCTTTGGCCACATTAGGACTTGGCCATCTACAAATGCAACCCTCATGTCTTTTGCATCCAATGCAGAGATGGAGAGAAGATTCTTCTTGAGCCCAGGTACATAAAGGACTTCTTTCATCTTCAAATATTTTCCAGAATCTAGGTTGTAGGAGGCTTCACCACTTCCTTTGATTGGGTATTGATAATCATCCCCAAGTTTCACCTTATGGGGGATTCATGTTCAGATAGGTTTACAAAAGATTCCTTAAACCTAGTCATGTCTTTGGAAGCCCCACTGTCAATTAACCAATCATTACAACCATGAGAGATAGTACTTGTGAGAGCAGAGATTAGAACATACTCTTCTTCACTTGATGAGTCATCATCACTATCATCACTTTCTTCCCTAGCCTTCTTCTTTGGAGGTTCATCATCCTCGGCAGCATGAGCATGGAACTTTCTTTTGCTACCCTTCTTCTTCTTGCTGGAGTTGTTGTTGTTATCCCTTTTGTTCTTGGGACAGTCTGAAGCAAAGTGACCCTTCTCATTGCATGTGAAGCATCTTAGATCCTTCTTATTCTTTTGATAGGATCTCTTGTAGCAAGAGTGCTCCTACTTGGGCTTGCTTCTTTTGGTGTGAGCTGCGAGAGCTTGATATTCACATCCCATCTTGTCCTCACAAGCTACAAGTCTAGCTTCTTCTTGAGAGCATTCCTCCCACAATTTACTGAAAGAGATCAATTTCTTTCTTGCACAGATTCCTTGAATAAAGGAGTCCCATGACCTAGGTAGGCCATTCAGAGTGGTCATAACAACTTCACCATTGTCCACTACTTCATCCACAGCTTCAAGTTGTTCCTTGATCTGAGAGACCTTGGAGAAGTAAGATTGAATGGTTTCTCCATTCAACATCTTGACCCCTTTCAATTGATTCCACAGAGTCATCTTCCGATTTATGTTCTTCCCTTCAAATAACTTGGTCAGGGAGTCAAACATCTCTTTGGGTGTCTTCAGAGATGACACATGGGGAATGAGATGGTCTTTGATAGAATCGGCAATGATTCTCTTTGCCTTGACCAAGTTCTTCTTATGCAATATCTTAGCCTCTTCATCCTCTAGGATAGGGATGTCTTCTTTTATATATGAGTCCAACTCATTCTCTTCCAGGATTAACCCAATCCTATACTTCCAAGCTCGGAAGTTATTAGCCCCTTCAAGCTTATCCTCAAGCTTGGTGTGGTGAGACATTTTAAAGTGTACTTCAAATGGAAATAGCAAAGATTTAGGTCTTACCACTTGAATTGCTAAAAACTAGATCTGGTCCCGGATTAGGGTTTGTCGAAAAAACCCTAAAAATTCAAAATGTGAATTTCAACTTTCTGAAAGGATAGAAAGATGCACCTTTATGAGCTGATCAGCCTGGTGTATTCAAAATTTGAGATCAACAAATCTTTACCCTTAAGATTTTCTTTTGTGTCCTCCCGGGTTCACTAGGGAGAGCCCTGAATTAGGGTTTGAGTTTCCTGGAGATCTACCCAGCCAAAAATCTCGATCCAAAGCTCTAAACTTCGATTTTTGCAAGGAGCTTCCAGCTATGTCTTTAGATTTCAGAAATTCTTATTTTTTAGGAAACCCTAATTTTTAGGGCCAAATCTGAAAATGCTCAGAATTGAATTCTGATTGGACAGATAGATTCTCCTTGATGAGTAGAGTCAATCTACTATACTTCTTTTCCAAAATCTGTGGAGAGAAACCCAATAAACAAGAAACCCTAGTTTTCGTCACTGCACAATGTCTTCTTCTCGGGTTAGCTCTGATACCATGTTAAATTTTGAGCATTAATTCACAATACTCTAGGATCTTTACTGAGAGAATAACATGTATAGTATATTAATGCATAACAATCATATCAAGCATGTCAAGCATCACAAGAATCAAAAGCATGAGAGACAAGAGACACAGAGTTTCCATGGGGAAAACCCTAAGGTGAAAAACCCCACAACTTCCTCAGAGATAGAGAGAGCAATGGCTCAACCAAAGTACAACCAAAATACACTGAGATAGTCTCCTAGTAGCAGATGATCCTCCTCCTCACTAGTGTGCCACTTTCTGAGTGAGAGAAGTGTGAGTTTCTGAGTGATCAAATAGAGATCTCCCGATCTCTATTTATACTTAACCTGTTTGCCCAGTTACACTATGGGGCCGACTTGTCTAGCTAGGCACATCCACAATTTAATATATATTTCAGGTCCGACCCCACACATGGTGGTCTAATAACCCATCGACAAGTACACACACTTGCGACACTTGTCAATACACATGACGACACTTCCTTATAGAGGAATAACACATCTCTTATAAGGGTACAATAAATATATATGAAATACGTAGATGAAATACATTTCGAAGTTACATATACATCAACACTGTGAACACTTCTTCTAGAGTCTTGAAATTAAGAGCACTGTGGGATAGTCTATTTTGTACATAGACTGCTGTTCTAGCTGCTTCATCCCATAGATACATAGGTAGGTCTTGATCATGTATCATTGTCTTTACAGCTTCCATGATGGTTCTATTCTTTCTTTCCACAACCCCATTTTGTTGGGGATTGTAGGGAGTGGTTAGCTCCCTCTTGATTCCAGCTTCCTTACAAAAATCTTCAACATCCTTTGAAGTATATTCTCCGCCATTATCTATTCTGAGTATTTTGATTTTCTTTTCTGAATGATTCTCTATCAATGCTTTGAACTCTTTGAACTTTCCAAAGACTTCATTCTTTCCTTTTAGAAAGTATATCCAAGTCTTCCTTGAATAGTCATCAATGAATGTGAGATAGTATTCATATCCACTCAAAGATGTGGAGGGCATTGGTCCACATACATCTGAATGTATTAACTCCAAGGTACTCTTAGTCTTTGTTTCACTCTTTGGAAATGGGTTCTTTATATTCTTCCCTTTTGTGCATCCTTTGCATGTGCCATCATGATCAACTTTTAAGTCTAGTAGTCCTATAACAACCTTGCTCACATGAGGTAGGGATTTGTAGTTAATGTGAGTAAGTCTTCGATGCCATAGCTCACTTGGGCTAGTGGCTTCATGAACAAGGGTAGCTTCTGAATGGCCCTTGATTTTGTATACACCTCCTTCATCTTCACCAATGACAATTGCATCCTCAATTGATTTTCCTTTAGGCCACATAAGTAGTTGAACATCTATGAATGTAACCCTAAATCCTTTCTTATATAATGCTGAGATAGAAAGTAGGTTCTTCTTCAAGCCTGGTACATATAAGATTTCCTTCATCTTTAATGGGGTTCCAGAATCAAGCTTGTAGCTTGCTTCACCTATTCCCTTGATGGGATATTGATAATCATCTCCTAGATATACCTTTTGTGGAGAGGTCTTTTCTTCAAGTCTTGAGATATTTTTCTTTTGACCTGTCATGTGCTTTAAAGCACCACTATCAATGAGCCATGTATCTTCTCCAGGTGTAACAGACCCAGAGAGTGAAGAAAATAGAACATATTCTTCCGCATCTTCTTTCTCTACTTTAGTTCTTTTCTTTTGAGGCCTTTCTTTTTCATCTTCTTTTTCTTCTTCTTCACTATCATCTTCTGCCATATGTGCATGATGTATTTTGTGAACAAACTTCTTCTTATTTGTTTGTGAAGTACAATTTATGGCAAAATATACTAGTTTGAGACAATTGAAACATTGAACTGTGGAGAGGTCTCTTTCTAAGTTTGCTCTTCCTCTCCTTTTAAATCTGTTGGGAGGTTGAGACTCCTTGTGGTCATTTTTCTTGAAGTGACCCTTTCTTCTTCTTTTGGTGTGAGTAGCCAAGGCTTGGTCATCTTCCTTGAGAAGAGCTTCTCTATTGGCTACCCTAGCTTCTTCTTGAATACAATCCTCCCATACCATATCAAACTTCATGCTTTCTTTTCTGGCACACATAGTTTGGATGAATGACTCCCAAGATCTAGTAAGACCATTTAGAGTAGTCATGACCAGGTCATCTTCATCAATGGTATCTCCAATGGCATCTTGTTGTTCCTTGATTTGGGAAACCCTTGAGAAATAGTCTTGAATAGATTCTCCTTAGTTCATCTTGGTACTCTTCAACTGATATCTTAGGTTCATCTTCCTGTTGATGTTCTTCCCTTCATACATTCTTCCTAGGGAATCATACATTTCCTTTGGGGTATTTTTGGATGCCACTTGGAGAATCAAGTGGTCCTTGATAGAATCAGCAATGACTCTCTTTGCCCTAATCAGATCCTTCCTATACTTTTATTTGGCTTCATCTTCCTCAGGTTCTGCAACTTCATCCTTGACATATTGGGAAAGATCATTCTCTTCAAGAATGAGACCAATTCTATATTTCTATGCCCAAAAATTCTCTATACCTTCTAGCTTGTCCTCAAGCTTAATGCTTGGGGCCATCTTGCACAGGGGGTTACCAAAAATTGAAAATTCCAAAAATCAAAAACTGACCTTACCAGGAGATTGGATTGACTAAGCTGAGGTGACCAATGTACTTACTTTCTGGAAACTTCAATTTTTCAGCCTCCAAACTTGACCAAAGAACTTCGGACCTGCTGTAGAAATCTAGTTCTGGTTTTCTGGTTTTCCACACTTTTTGTCAAACTAGGGTTTGGCTTTCCCGGAGTTCTACCCAACCAAAAAGTTTGATCTAGGGATCAAAAGTTTGATTTTGATGAGGGCTATCCGACCATGTAATCAGAAACCAAAAATTCCAACTTTTTGCAGAAACCCTAATTTTCACCGGAGGAAGAGAGAGAGATATTTTTACCTTGTGAAAGATGTCCTATTCAGGCTAGCTCTGATACCATGTTAATTTTATACTAATTTGACTAGAAAGATCACTAAAAGAAACACAATCACAAGATAGATAGAGATTTTACCCTGGGAAACCCTCATGGGGTAGAAAACCTAGCAAAGCTTTCCTCAATAAGATGATCAACCAAATACAAGATGTCATCCAAGACTAGAGCTCCTTCTCTACCTCCTATGCAGACCTCTCTCACTTGTGCACTACTTTCTGAGTGATGAAAGTGTGTGATAAGTGAGGAACATCCTCCTCTACTTATATTTGTTTCCCGACTGACTTTTTACCCTATGGGGCCGACCTCTCCTAAGAGAGTCTAATAACCCCTAATAAATTAACTCGGGGCTGACCCCCACATGGGAGATCTAATAACCCTAGTTACCATAATTCATTGGAGGAATAAACATCTCCGGATATACAATAGGGTCACCTCAGAGGGATGGAACATCTCCGAAATAATAAAGTACAAATATAATATTCTTAGAAGTTACAATATTTCAACATTAACGTGGGGCTTTATCATCGAGAGCATGACTTATTACCACGACGGTGAGTGTAGTAAGGTATCCCTCGGTAATAACAAATATTCCTACATGAGCTACGGAGTAGAATGTATGTTATAGAGCTAGTAGCGCTATTAGTGCCTTTAGAACAAACTGTGATAAGGAAACTTTCTAGACTTCGGCTTTACAAGCATTGGGAGGAAGCTTCTATAATGTTGAGAAACAACAGTTGACAAGCTGAAATGCATATGCGCATAAGGCAGTTTTCCTAGGTTGTGGTTCAGTGGGAGAGAACAAAAACTTTGTGTTTTTATCGGCTTTGAAGGAGACTTTCCCATTAAGCAAAAGGGGTTCCCTTATATCACACGAAAAAAGTGAGAAAAACGAGTGCTAGAAAGCTTAAAAAGGGGAAAAACGAGCCTTAGACGGAGCTTCTTTTCAGCTAAAAAAAAACAAAGGAGAGGGAAAACGCCTACCTGTCAGTCTTGGAATGGCCTCTCGACAATTGATGCGTGTACCCAGATGAGTGACAAACTGAAAGCTCCCAATGGCGAATGGCGAACTCCTCTTCTCCTTGGAAACAATGGAATGAACAAAAACCCCGTTAAATGCATCTATATATAGCGTGGGCAATAAATCCGCACGGGGTGGATAGTTGGAGCATTAATGAGCACGGGGCTCAACGCAATGGGCAATTAACTCTGCATGGGGTGGAAATAAAACATTTCACCAACTTTACATTCACGCTTACCCAAAATATGGGTTGTGCTACGGCGGCGGTCGAGATGGTAATTCATGCGCAACCGGCGGCACCTTTAGGGATAACTCTTGTGACCAAGAGCTGCGCTCATGGATTAAAATGCAAGTCAACACTTTTAAGGTTAAAAATAGCGCAACCGGTGGTGACTTTAGCCATAGAGCCTACGACCAAAAGCCGCGACAAAGAGGGCAAGGCGCACAAAAGGGCAGTAATTTTAAGGCTAGACATTGCGCAGCAGGCGGGCGCTTTAACTCTAAAATCTGCGCCAAATGGTGCGAAGTTAAATTTTTGGAACCGGTGCAAAAAGCGACCAAGTTAGCGTTAAAAACTACAGAAAGGCGGAAAAATTAAAGTTTAAAAAATGCGATGATTCGAGAGAAAAGGTAAAAACAAGAGGCTCTTAGGTCGGTAATTTTAAGGCTAAATCATGCACCATAGTCTGTCAAAGATAAGGTGAAAACTTACGCAACTATCGCAAAGTTTATTGTTAAAAAACTGCAACCAAAGCTAAAAGATAAATTTTTCCTTAACCAAAAAAAATCAAACAATTTTGGAAGAAGAGAGATAAGAACTTGCAAAGATGAACAAACAAGCTTCAAAAAACCAAGGACTTCTTCAAAAATAGGAGGAGGGGCCCCAATATTTGCAAAATTTTGGGGGGGATGTTGTAGCAACAACAATTGGCGATTCGCTAGCAAACACAGATATCTAAAACAAATTCTTCTCATGATCAGAAAAACTCTTAAACTGATGGCTCCAAGCGTAACAAAATGCCCTCACAGTTCAGCTTCTATGAATGCAGTGATCTCTTCATCATAATGGTCATTTGGGAAAGGGGAACTTAGACTCAGACTTCCTTATAACTTTCTCAAGGCCAGAATATGGAGTTCATTTTTAAGATCTATCTTTCAGGTGTTTGATTAAAATAGGAATCCACAGGATTGTAACAATATCTCACAGGCATATTCATTTGTTCCTCATTTCCATGTTATTTGCATCCTTTTGGATGTTTCTTTGATTGACGGCTTTTGCTGTTTGAGCCTTCCAGAAATAACTTTCTTCAACTTTCAATCCTTTGATTTGGGTTCTTCAATCCATAATGTCCTTGCTGAGATGAATTATTTGAATAGCTTTCTCGATTGAATACTTTTGCTTCTCTCAGCCATGCTTTAATTGAGGCGAGAGTTTCTGGAAAACAAACTTTTTGATGTAATCTCTTTGGGATTTTATTTGTAGCGTGGGATCATTTTAAATACCATACACCTGTGAGGCATGCTTCCTTTCCATGGGTCCTGTTGGGCTCTGATCTATCAGTGTTAATCAGAACTTGAATTTAAAATCAATCCGGGTTTGTGAACTTCGAGACACATCCAAGTTTAGGACAGAGAAGCTGGACTCATTTAGAATTTAGCTATCTGTGATTAAATCTACTGACAGAAACTGAGATACTGCAGCTCACAGAGACAAAATCCTCTTACAAGGGTAATTTCATTGTTTCCTTTTTAAGCATACAGTAATTGATTTGTGAAAGCATGAAAGACTGAGGTAAAAATTAATTAAACAACAAATCTATAAACCCTAAGATTTAAACTGCAAGATTCTATCAGCACTGAAAGTCAATTACCAATCAATTTCTCTTACAAGACAGTGTTCATAATTTGTAAATGTCTTTTTACCATTTCAGTATCAAATAAACAGCAATGAACAATTCATAGAGGTCGTGGTCTGAACCATTCAATATCCGTAGCATTTAACCAGTGAAGAATAGCGTTTATCCAATATTGCCAGTGATATACAGTGTGACAGAATTTGTGATTCAAATCATAAATAAAAGGAACAGAGCATCAATAGAATCGATTAAAACTTGACTGAATTTGTTCTACAATTTATAAACTGGAAATTACATTAAAATGCATACCCAAATTGATCTACCAGCAACAGGAAAGTGTGGGAGTTTGACGATGGGGGCCCTCCAAAGCCTTTCTCAACACACATTAAAAGACTTCACAGAACTTAAAGCTTCGTATTCATTCACCAGAATCATTTTACACAGAGATACCACGCAGTTTGGAAGCACAAGTGCGTTCCTCTTCAAAATCGTGATCCCCTTTCTCATTGTCTTGCAAATGATTTATACAAATTCTAAATCAAACTGAAATTGCTATAAACCTGCATCTAATTAATGCTAAGAGCTAATCGAGACCATCCTCAGAATCGTGGAATTCCACAAAATCAGCATTGTTCCTTCTTTTGTGTTGAACACAGAACAGGTGGCCACCTTTGACTCTGCTTGACTCGACATCTGCACAGGCCACTTCACCTGACTGTTGGATGTTCGTCCATCTGTGGACATTAAGGATCCATTCTTGATCTTCCGTTTCCCTCCTAACTACCCTGCAATTACTCAACTTTGGAAGTAATACGGGAAGTTAGTACATCCCGTAATTTTAGTAAAAATCCTAGTTAAAATGCCTAAAAATCACAAAACTCAATTTATTAATAAGCAAATGACATTATACCTCTTTTGTTAAATTTTCTGAATTTACTTCAATCTGATCTAGGATCTTAACTGAGAGAACAACATGTACAGCATATCTACAGCATATCAATCATGGAGACAATAATGCAAGCACACAAGAAACACAAAGATTTACTTGGGGAAAACCATAAAGGTGAAAAACCCCAATAACTTCCTCAGATATAGATAGAGCAATGATACAACCAACCAAGAGAGATAGCCATAACCTAGCAGCAGATCCTCCTCCTCCATAAGTGCGCCACTCCTCCTTGAGTGCATGTGTGAGAAGTGAGTGAGTAAATAGAGTGCCTCCCGCACTCTATTTATACTTGACTTGACTTTCCTTTTTACCTAACTCATGTAGGCTCGAACTTTACCACATAACATAATGCTGAGTGGGCCGACCCCAATAGGGTGGTCTAATAACCCTTTGAACCACATGGCCAACCCCCAATAGGGTGGTGTAATAACCCTTTGACCCACATGACTTATACAGGGCCGACCCCAAATAAGGTGGTCTAATAACCCATCAAGTATAAGTTACGACACTTACAATATAAATGACGACACTTCCTTATAGAGGAATAATACCATCTCTATAGGAATACAATATACATATATGTGAAATACATTCCGAAGTTACATATACATCAACACTCCCTCTTAACTAGGAAGGTATTTCTCAGCACAGTTCTTCTAGCACAAGTCATCTTCTCTGGATCATCGTCACTAGATAATCGTCATCGAGTCATCATCATCGTCACTGGTGCTGCTATCTCAATCAATCTCTGAATCTACTCGTCATAGGAAGTTCTACAGAGCCATTCCTTTTTCATACTGGATGTAGGCCCACCACCTACAGGTCTTCGTCATCACTGGCCATACTGTGGAATCCTCAGGACTTTTACGTGCGTCACAAAACCTCGAAAGAGCATCCCAAGCTGTTACGAGCACACAGCTCTACCTATAGGATCTCCCAGGGCAACGAATTACATGTGACCTCACCACAAAACCTCGCAAGAGCATCCCAAGCCGTTACGAGCACACAGCTCTACCTATAGGATCTCCCAGGGCAACGAATTACATGTGGTCATGGCAAAACCTCGCAAGAGCATCCCAGGACTGATTATGGGCACACAGCCCAACCTATCGGATCTCCCAGGGAAACAAATTACATGCCATAGGACAAAACCTCGCAAGAGCATCTGCCAGATATCCCAGGGCGCTATTATATGCCATAGGCAAAACCTCGAAAGACTATCTGCAGATCTCCCAGGGCAACGAATTACATGTCCTCCCAGAGCAAAACCTCGAAAGAGCATTTGCCAGATGTCCCAGGGCACCGAATTACATGCCATAGGCAAAACCTCGAAAGACCATCTGCAAATCTCCCAGGGCAATGAATTACATGCTCATCTGCACAACCTGATCCACGGCCACAGAGTATCAACCTGATACTCACCATACATCATCCTGATGTATCCATGATCATCCTGATCATCATCACTGCAACGTCCTGCTGCATGTCATCTGGAGCAACATCCTGAAGCTCGTCATCTATGATCATCCTGATCATCACTGCAACATCCTGCTGCATGTCATCTGGAGCAACATCCTGAAGCTCATCATCCATGATCATCCTGATCATCACTGCAACATCCTGCTGCATGATCCACCTGATCATCAATGCATCCACCTGATGCATACCAAGTATCTACCTGATACATATCATCATACATGATCCTCCTGATCATACAATGTATCCACCTGATACATGATACATATCACCATACATCATCCACCTGATCATACAATGTATCCACCTGATACATATACAGATACATGGTCCAAGCATCCAACATGATGCATATACAAAATACATACACATGATCCAACTGATCATATCCAGCATCCAACATGATGCATACATACATAAATGATCCAACTGATCATATCCAGCATCCAACTGATGAGTACATACATACATAAAATGATCCAACTGATCATATCCAAGCAGAAACCAGAACATCATCCTGATGCTCATCATCCAGCGCTTACATCCACAGCCATGTGAAGGATCCTCCTTCCAACATGCTTGGAATGGCTTCAGCAAATGTGTCCATCACTTCTTCCTCGAAGTGTCCTCTCTCTGAAGAACGCCAAGCCTCTCTCTGAAGTACTCAAACTTCACCCTGGCTAGTGGCTTCGTCAGCACATCTGCAATCTGCTCGTCTGTCGCAACATATAGGAGCTTCACAGCTCCTCTCTACACCATATCCCTGATATAGTGATATTTGATCTCTATGTGTTTCGACCTGTCATGAAACACTGGATTCTCGGACAGCTTCACACAACTCTGGTTATCACAGAAGATACCAGTAGCTTCCAACGGGAGATCAAATAGCTCAGACAGTAGCTTCCGTAGCCATACTTCCTCACAACTAGCTGAGCAGGCTGCAACATACTCTGCCTCAGCTGTACTCAGTGCTACGCAAGACTGTTTCCTGCTAAACCAAGAGATCACACCTGATCCCATACTGAAGCAGCACCCAGATGTGCTCTTCTATCTGTAGCACTGCCAACCCAATCTGAATCAACATAACCCTGCAGGTTAAACTTTTGATTTTCCTCATACCTGAGCCCATAATCCACTGTACCCTTCAGGTACCTCAGAACATGCTTTACAGCAACCAGGTGAACACTCCTCGGATCTGTCAGGAGCTAAAACAAAGCAAATGTCTGGTCTTATGTTCGTCAGGTACATCAAGGACCCAATCATCTGACGATACATAGTGATATCAACTGGCTCAGATGAAGCATCACAAAGAAGCTTCAGATTCGATACCATCGGTGTGGCCATGGCCTTGCAATCCATCATCCCAAATCTCTTCAGGATATCTACTGTGTACTTCCCTTGACCAAGGAAGATTCCACCTGCACTCTGCCACACCTCCATACCTAGGAAATAGTGCATCATTCCCAAATCTTTCATCTCGAACTTGGCAGCAAGCTTCCGCTGCGTGTTGGCAATCAATCTATCTTCACCAAGTTCTGCACACATATAAGACTGCACCATGCTGTCTTGAAATCCATCTGGTGCATCTTCTATTTCATCACTTTTATATTTCTTAATGCTGCCATCTGCAACATGCTTGATCTGATAGTTCCATTTGGAAGTCATAACAAACTTCCCTTCACATCTTGGGACCGCATCCCAAACATCATTCTTCATGATCGATGGATCATGGCATTCTTCCCATATCCTGGGAACTTCAATATCTTCAATAGATAATTTGTTGCTGAACAAATGTTGTAGTTCTTCTTTTGTAGGAGATGGCATACGATCTTTCCTACACAACAAGTTAAATTGCATGATTAGAAAACATCTCATAGTTTTCAGAAGAAATTCTTACACACAAAGAAATATGCCATACAGTCATGCAATTATCTTAGCCAATGCTTCAATACAACATTTATCCATATCCCGTAACTTTCTAGATGCCTTCCAATCTCTACCAGAACATTGTTAAGAGTGTGCACAACTCCCAACATGTCAGCAAAGAGGTTTCATTCTAGATAAGTAGCAATGGAATGTTGTACAGTGCCATAGGCCACTTACCCATGTGTATTAGTAGTATACTGTTCATTAATGCAACTATTCTAATATGCTCAAGACATATCCTAAGTCTAGGAACATGAGTATATACATCATTGAACAATTTTACTTAAACAAACAAATATGCAAGAAATGATAATAAAAATACTTATCTTTGTTTGTTCGTTGGGTGGACTCCCTCTGAGTCTTCGTTTCCTTGTAGGAGATGCTGGAGTCCTAATATGAAGTAGCTTCTTCTACACCTTTATGTTGTGGAATGTAGAAACATGGTCAACTCCCTTTGAATATCTGCATCCTTGCAGAAACTACTGAAGTGTGTTCCTTTTCTTTATTGCAGGAACAACTGGAGTGTGCTCCTTTGCTTTCTGGCAGGAGCAACTGGAGTGTGCTCCCTCTTGATCTTTGCTTCCTGAATTACCTGTTCTTGAACTCATATTCATCCTTGGTCCCTATGCATGCTTATTAGTATCATGATTCATATAAAATCATACATTCATTAGTATACTATTAAAACACAATAATCTCAAGCATGTATACTCATGATCATTTCAATCAGAAATAATAAGCATTAGCATTCAAGATTTATGTAGGATTCTTATGGTTAGTCAAATCATAAGAAGCATAAATTGTCTAAACCTATAATTACTCAAACCTACGACTCTTCGCATTAGTTGAATCATCAATTAAGATAAGAGATATAATGTGCATAAAACCTGTTATTATTCAAACCTATACCATCATGATTCTTCTGGTTAGTCATATCATCAATTATGGTAAGAAATATAATATGCATACAGCCATGACTTATTCAAACCTATGACTGCATGAATAATCATTATCAAACAACACAACAGTATAAGATCCTAACACAAGGTAGGATTATATCTTGATATAGGAAAAACATACCTGGATTAGTATGCTAGTTAGTTATGTCTAACATACTCACATGATGTCTTCTTGATCTTCTTCAATGACTTGTGCTAGTAACCTATATATCTCATAGGTTAGCCATTATAAAACCAAGTTATACATACCTTGTAAATGGATCTTTTGTGAGATCCATGACAATGGATGAATCTTTGTCCTCATGTTATCATGACCATATGTTCTTGGACTAGAACATGATTTGTCTTTCTTGGTGTACCTTTCATGTTAGTAGACAATATAAACCTCATACAACACCATAATGCATTAGTACAATCATAAGTGTCAACACCCTAATCAATGAATATTTTCTATTGTGCATTCATAGTTTTATTAAGGTGATATGACAAGTCTAAAATCAAGATTGTACTAACCGTAATAACATGAAGACAAACATACCATAAAATTAATCATGGACAAATATCGAAACATACCTCGATGAGTCATACCTGTCAAGATCGCTTGTAATCTTCTTATGTAAGGACTTAGCCTCATCTCCCTCTGAAACAGGAACTTCTTCACTCATGCAGATGATCAATCCATCTTCTTCTAGGATTAACCCAATCCACTTGATTTGCAAGAACTAGACCTTGAGCTGGATATGGGTTTGTCAGAGAAACCCCAAAAATTCAAACTTTGAATTTCAAATTTCTGACAGGATAGAAATATGTGCCTTGATGAGCTGATCAAGTTGGTATATTCAGAAATTGAAAACTGCAAAGTTTCACTCCTCAATTTTGCTTTTGAAACTTCTGGATTCACTGGACGTGACCCTGAACTGGGGTTTGATGAAGCCCACTCTTCTTCCCAATCAAAGTGTTTGATCCAAAGCTATAAGCTTCTATTTTTCTGAGGAGCTTCCAGCCGTGGTCACAGATTTCAAAAATTCCCATTTTTACAGAAGCCCTAATTTTCCACTTTTCTGATCAAAGTCCCGAACTAGGGTCTAATCAAGCCCAGCCTTCTGCCCAACCAAAAATTCTGATCTTGGTCTCTAAATTTCTATTTTGATGAGTAGCATCCAGCCGTGGTCTCCGATTACAAAAATTCCAACTTTCTCCAAAGCCCTAAATTCCGGAAGCCATGAATGAAGGTACTCAAAAATAATTCTGTTTTGACAGAAATATGTACCTGATTGTTTCTGGTGTAACTCCAAAATTTTTGATCCAAAGGGTCTAAAAAAGTTTCCTGAGATAGCCTGACCTGTTATCTTTCCATCCTGATAGGTCTGACCTCAATTGGATTCTCTGAGAGAGAGTTATGCCAAATGTCGCAACGTGACCTGTTTTGGGATAAAACAGGAGAGCGAACTTGTACGGTGTGCCACGTGTCACTGTTTTAACTTCGGCCTCTAAAAACGTTTTGTGAGATATATCGGCCTGTTAGCTTTCCATCCTGACAGGTCTGACCTCAATTGGACTCTCTGAGAGAGAGTTATGCCAAATGTTGCAACGTGGCCTGTTTATGGGATAATACAGGAGAGTGAACTTGTACGGAGTGCCACGTGTCACTGGTTCAACTTCGGCATCTGAAAAAGTTTTCTGAGATATTACAGACTGTGTACTACCTGTCACTTTTTACGAAATTTCATTTGGAGCTTCCTAGCCCAAGATATGACCTTTTTCCCAAGGTCACCTGATTTTGACTCAGATGTAGAAGAGGCAGAAACCCTATATTGTACAGATCATAAATCACAAAGTACAAAGAATTAGAGGTTTTCCTTTGGACACAAGATACCTGGAGATCTTAGCTTCATCCTGTAACAATTTCAGATCCGAAAAATTTTCCAAAAAGGATTTATAGCGAAAGTTCTACGATGACTGGTTTTTGCTATATCAAGCCCTAGCATCGTAAGTGCAACAAGTGTCATACATGCCATATCATGCCTTCTTTCAGGCTAGCTTTGATACCATGTTAAATTTTATGTATTTACTTCAATATGATCTAGGATATTAACTGAGAGAACAACATGTACAGCATATCTACAGCATATCAATCATGGAGACAATAATGCAAGCACACAAGAAACACAAAGATTTACTTGGGGAAAACCATAAAGGTGAAAAACCCCAATAACTTCCTCAGAGATAGATAGAGCAATGATACAACCAACCAAGAGAGATAGCCATAACCTAGCAGCAGATCCTCCTCCTCCATAAGTGCGCCACTCCTCCTTGAGTGCATGTGTGAGAAGTGAGTGAGTAAATAGAGTGCCTCCCGCACTCTATTTATACTTGACTTGACTTGCCTTTTTACCTAACTCATGTAGGCTCAAACTTTACCACATAACATAATGCTGAGTGGGACGACCCCCAATAGGGTGGTCTAATAACACTTTGAACCACATGGCCAACCCCCAATAGGGTGGTGTAATAACCCTTTGACCCACATGACTTATACAGGGCCGACCCCAAATAAGGTGGTCTAATAACCCATCAAGTATAAGTTACGACACTTACAATATAAATGACGACACTTCCTTATAGAGGAATAATACCATCTCTATAGGAATACAATATACATATATGTGAAATACATTCTGAAGTTACATATACATCAACATCTTTGACCAAGGTTTATAGGTGAACTTTAAGGCTTTCTACTCAAAAATGGAAATTTTATGAAGGAAATGAAGGTTATCTAAGAGGCAAAAAGGGGTCAAATAGTGCCCAACATCTCCCCCAAGAGGAAACTGCTGCATGTCCTCATGCCAAAAACTTTGACCTTGTGTTGAAACCAAAATTTTGCTGCTGGCCTTCCTGCTTCTGATCTCCTACTGAGACGATGCATCTGTTGATGTTGGAGATGCATAGAGGACCCTTAGCCTCTCATACTTAGCTTTGTAGTTCTTCTTCTGCTTATACCATCTGGATGCAGTCTTAGAAATGTGTGTCCTCTGAATTCTCAGCTTCCGATTGTCTTTTTTTAATTTCTCATTCTTGAGTTCCAACTCCTTGATTTCAAGTTTCAATTTCCTGATCTCTTTATTTTTCTTGGAAGTCTTCTTCTTCATTGAAGGCTTGACAGAACTGGTGTCTGCTCCTAAACTGTCACTTCCATGTTCTGAACCCTCTTTCTTTTCTTCTTGCACAATCTGTGGCTCTAAGGAAGGAGAAGCTAAGTCTTTTAGTACTCCCTGTCTTGACTGTTTCTCCTTCTCCCTCTCCCTCTCCTGCTGATCTAAGAAGAGATTTATTTTCTTTGTTTGTCTCATTATCTCATCAGTATCTAGGGTTCCCTGTCCTATTTCACCTGCTAAGTCTTCTTCTTGTATTTCCACAGTTTGTGGGTGTTCTTCATCCTCTGATGCTGGCTGGCTATGAACTTGCTTCTTCCTGGGCTTCCTCTGATAAGTGGTGAAGATTTGTTCCTATTTTTTAAACTGTTTATCTTCTTTCACTGCACTCCTAGTTCATATCCTCCTCCGAGGAGGTTTTGAACTTGTTGCTTCAGGGCTGTCTTCATCATCAGGAATGAGCAATACTTCCTCTTTCTTCTTTTTATCCTGAGGCAATTTTGAGCTTGTTGCCTCAGGGCATGTTATCATCAGCAATTCCTCTTCTTTTGGAACCTCTTCATGCAATTCCTCATGTTCTTCAAATTGATTTTGGACTAAAAATTCTATCCATGTCAAATTCTGCTTCCTTAACTCATGTTGGATGATAATTTTGATAAGTCCACAGTGGAAAAGACTTGTCAATTTATCTTTTTCACGCTTCTGGACAGCTTTTGCCATTTTGGTTAGACTCTGCAATAGGAAAAAGGGCATATTTATCTCACATTCACCTGTCAAGTGCTGCAACAGTTTGATATGGTAAAGGTAAACGATACTGAATCTCCCCTCACAGGTGATGAACCTTTGTATGATGTACACCATTTCATCCCAATGATGAACCAACTAGCTCCTTGGTATGCCTTTCTTCCAGTTGACTGACCCTGCTCTAGATCTGCACAAAAAGGGTACCCAAGATTTTTCTTTGAATTGCTTGGTTTTGAAGAACCTTTCTCCCTGCTGTGGCAGACCAGTGATTTGTGCCAAAACATCTTCAGACAGCCTGAAGTTTAAATTCCCTACTGTAGCCTTTTCTCCATCAAATGAGCCAGCAAAGGCTAAGCTCACATTATCGTTGTGCCCATCGAATTTTTCAAAGAAAGGCACCCATTGATTTTTCTTCAAAATTTCTAGACATTTTTCATGAACATCTGCGGGCTCAAATACCTCTGGTTCCAATCTAGATGACATTTTGAAAAATAGGAAACAGGAATCTTTTATTTTTCACTGCCTTTGTCTTCCTATCCCCTCGATAATATTCTGAATTTGTAAGTGTTTGCTGGTATAAAACAGAGTATCCAGCAAAGAAAAGGGTTTAAGCTTACCTCTTCCCTGATGTAACCAATTTTCTTCTTCCTGTACAATTTTCACAGAGATTAGGGTATCCACAGCTTCTTCTTTCACTGGCTGTCTTCTCTCCTGCACGTTATCTTCAGCAAATGGTGTCTCTGTGATCTTACGGCCTCTTTCCACTGTCAATTATCTTCAGCAAAATGATATTTTCAAACTTCCTGTGGCTCACAATCCTTCCTCCTGTTGATTGTCTTCAGCAAATGGTATTTCACATTCTCTATAACCCACAGTCCCTTTTCTCTGTCAATTCTTTTATACAGCAATCAACTTCAATTTCCCTATAGCTTACAACCTTCTCACTGGCAATTACCTTCATACATCAATCGATTTCATATGCCAAACAAAAAAAATGGGCTCGGCCTCAAAGAAAATGACCAAATCGTGGCATATTTTGCAAAAATCGATTTTGCAGAATAACTGACTCGGCTTCAAGTAGAATAAATGAGTCGTGTTTTAGACTTGAATAATACAGGAATCAATTTTTCAAGTGCTGTCGTGGGCATCATTCCATGTCTGTCGTGGGTATCATTCCACGTTTTCCCTCCATCATTACATAACATGCCACTTCAAAAACGATGAAAGGTAAGGTTTTTGGGTTTATAAATATTTTAATATTTTTATGTGCCCATCGTTTAATATAAAACATAAAATATACCTTGGTTCCAATGTTTTACTTAAACGGGCTATTTTTTTTTAAAATGAACCTTCTTTTCCAGAAAAGAAAATGTGCTGAAGATAAATATGACCATTGTTTCCCTCACATTCTGTGTATTACTTAATGCCTGATGCACTAAATTCATATACAAAGAAATTTTTTTTAATTCCTTCATGTCAACATTCACTTCTTGCAGAGAAGGAGACCTTGTTTGTCTTTAAACCAGGAAGAAAACTCTATCTGTAGAATGCAGCTTGTATCTTGTAGAGTGTGATTCATGTCCTGTAGGATGCAGTTTTTAAAATTTCCCTTGGGTTTGATTCTGACAACCATTCTGACCCCTAAGGTGGAAAATGAAGTATTGGCAGAGATAAAAATGAAGTGCTGACAGAGACTAAGTGAGGTAATAGCAGAGATTAATGAAAGGTAAATAAGAAGCTTGGTAGAGACTTATCAGAATAATGGCAATAATAGGCAGTCAAATTTGTAAGATGTCATCACTTAAAAACAAAAGAATTTTGAAACTTTTTAAACATAAAAACCATGAATTCTTACAGACTTGTTTGATGTTCCCTTGATGAGCTTGCTGCCAGTGTGAAAATTGGCTTGTATTCTGATTGTCCATCTGATGTTTTCTATCTGCTGCTGTCTCTATTTCCTTCATTTTCACTGAATGTCAGATCTCTTCATAGATCTCTTCTGTCTTACCACAAGTCAGGTCCCTTCTGCTGATAAAATTGCAATCTTTTGCTTGAAAAAGACTCGGAGGGTTCTAAAGAAGAATGACAATTTATCCCCCTCACAGGCCTAATTTTTGACTTGTCCTCAAGTCAAACAAGATATGCATTATTTGTAAAACAAAACAGGAAAAATAGAAAAAGAAGAATTTTTTTTTTGGGGGAATTTTCAATGGCCAGGCAAGCCTGGTTTTCCACAGAAAATTCCAGTTTATATTGTGCCAGCGAACTGGTTTTCACAACTAAACTGCTTATATATATATATATATATATATATATATATTTGTCTTTTGTTTTTATTTGCTAGCTGTATCAGAACAGCTAAGGAGCAGGTGAAGGAAAAACACTGAGGTGTTTATCCAGCACTTGCAGTTCCTTTTGCTGTGAAATCTGTTGAACAAAATCTGCCATGTTGATAGGTTTGTGGTACAACTTGAGCCGGTGGCCATTGACCACAAAGTTATGTGCTTCATCATCTATGGTTTGAAGTTTTACTGCACCATTATCATAGACATCGACAATATCATATGGACCAAGCCAATGAGTAGTAAATTTGGTTTTGAAGTCCTTAAACTTGGAGTCAAACAACAGTGCCCAGTCACCAATGTGAAATTGCTTCTTTTTGATAAACTTGTCATGCCATTGAGCTCTCTGCTGTTGTATCAGAATATTGTGTTCTATGGCAGCTTGCCTCATCTCATCCAGCTGATTCAGCTGAAGTATTCTTTCTTGTTGAGCTTCTGAAAGGTCTATGCCCAAATCTGCTGCCAACTTGAAAGTATGAACTTGAAACTCAATGGGAAGGAGGACTTGCTTATCATAAACTAGTTGATAAGGAGAAAACCCAGTACTGTTCTTCCAAGTGATCCTATATGCCCATAAAGCTTCAGTAAGCTTTGCTGACCAGTCCTTCCTATGCATCTGAACAGTCTTAGTGATGATGCCTTCTAGGGTTTTATTTGTAGATTCCACTTGGCCATTGGCTTGTGGATGGTAAGGAGTGGACTTCCTGTGCTTGATCTTATATTTTTCTGCTATCTCTTGCACTAATTTGGAAGTAAATTGGGCACCTTGATCAGTCACAATTTCCCTAGGCACCCCAAATCTAACAAAAATCTCTTCAAACAGAAAATTTACCACAGTTTGCTCCGTAGCTCTTGGTAAGGGCTTGGCCTCTACCCATTTAGTAACATAGTCTGTGCAGACCAGAATGTATTTCTGTCCATGTGATGGTGGATGAATGGGACCAATGAAGTCAAGGGCCCACTTTTCAAATGGTTCAATGAGAATCTGTGGTTGGAGTGGAATTTCATCTGACCGGACTGGGCGTCCCATTCGTTGACAAGTGTCACAACTTCTGACATACCTTTTTGCATCTTTGAAAATGGAAGGCCAATAATACCCCAAATTGAGTATTTTATATGCTGTCCTTTTGTCGGCAAAATGGCCACCGCATGGTTCATCATGGAACGCCTTTAAAATATCCAAGATTTCATCCTGTCGGACACATCTTCTTATGATTAAGTCATATCCTGTATAAAAGAGATCACCATTAATCCAGATATGCCTAGCACTTTGTTTAATAATCTTCTTTTTTTCTTTAGAGGTCATTGATGGTGGTAGTTGGCCTGAGGACAAATAATTGGCAATGTCAGCATACCAAGGAGTGATAACAGAAATTGCAAATAGATGCTCATCAGGAAAAGTATCTAAAACCGGAACAACCTCACCAGTATTGTGTAAGCGAGACAAGAAATCTGCCACCTGATTTTCTCGTCCTGGCCTATCTAAAACAGTGATATTGAACTCCTGCAATAATAACAACCATCTAGTAATCCGACCATTAGTGATAGATTTATTCATTAAATAGCGTAAATCTAAATGATCTGTATGAACAAAAACTTCATAGCCAGTGATATAATGACGGAATTTGTTCACAGCATGAACCACTGCCAACATCTCTTTTTCAGTGACTGTATAATTCAACTCTGCAGGTGCCATATTTTTACTAATGAAATAGATAGCATAAGTCAAAGTATGTTCTTTCTGGCCCAATGAGGCTCCTATTGCAGTAGCAGACGCATCAGAGGAAATATGGAAAGGCAATGTCCAATTGGGTCCCCTTAAAATGGGAGCAGTGGAGAGCTTTTCCTTAAGTGTCTGAAATGCAAATTTACAGTCAATATCCCAAGTAAAACACACGTCCTTTGAAAGCAATTTAAACAATGGCAGGGCTATCTTGCTAAAATTTGCAATGAATCTACGATAATAGCCTGCATACCCTAAAAAGCTTCTCACATCTGTTTGAGTTGTGGGTTCAGACAGATTTTTAATGACTTGAATTTTAGCAGGATCTACTTTTATTCCAGACGAAGAAACATGGTGTCCTAAAACTATCCCTTCAGTCATCATCATGAAACACTTTTCGTTACTCAGGGAAAGGTTGGATTCAACACACCTTTTCAGAATTTTCTCTAAGTTTGCTAAGGAATCTTCAAAGGTACTTCCATATACAAAAAAGTCATCCATGTAAACCTCAACACACTCATGAATCAGATCTGCAAAGATGGCCAATATAGCTCGCTGAAAGGTAGCTGGGGCATTACATAAGCCAAAAGGTAAAACTTTGTAGGCATAGGTGCCCCAGGGACATGTAAAGGTGGTCTTGTCTTGGTCTTCATTTGCAATACTAATCTGATTATAACCACTGAAACCATCTAAAAATGAAAAATATTCCTTTCCAGCTAAAGCATCCAGTACTTGATCAATGAAAGGCAATGGAAAATAGTCTTTTAAAGTTGCCTTATTCAATTCCCTGTAATCGATGCATATACGCCATTTACCATTTTTTTTAGGAACAACAACCAAGGGTGAAACCCATTGGCTGTTGGAGATGGGATAAATAAATCCCACTTTTAACAACTTCTGTAACTCGTCTTTGACTATTTCCTTTAGCATAGGATTCATTCTGCGTTGTGGCTGTCTCAAGGGTCGTATTGTATCATCTAGGTAAATATGGTGTGTGCATGTCTTAGGATGAATGCCTGGCATATCAGTATACTCCCAGGCAAACGCATGGGAATATTTATTCAGCAAAGTGGTCAACTGTTCTTCCTGTGATGTGGTAAGATGTGTACCTATTTTCAGAGTTTTGCCTGGACTGATTTCTACAGTTTTACTATGAATATCAGTGATGGAATGAACATCAAAAATGTCATCAAGTGCTAATGCTAGGGAATGAACATTGCAATTTTCCTGGAAATTATGACCCATGACTTGTTCTGCTACAGCATATTCCATTTCTCTTAATTCTGCAGAGATATCAGGTTCAGCAATAAAATGATCCATTAGATCTTCGTGGTTGTCTTCTTGGAAATCGAAGTACTGATTTATACTTAAAACAGGATGAATTACATCTTCTTCTTGTTCCTTGGTTTCACTAATCCATGACAGCTGATCTACTGTGGAAGGTCGTTGGGCAGAAGGGTAGAGTGCAATCTGTTTCCTCTCTGTCCCATGCGAAATAAGCATGCTTCCTGATCGACATCCTATGAAAGCATCTGTTGTTGCCAGCCAGGGCCTGCCAAGGATCAATGGGTGACCTCCTAAGTTGGATTTTGGTTGTAGGACTATAAAATCAACAGGATATTGCCAGGAGTCTAGAGAAACAATAATATCTTCTAAGACTCCTTCAGGTGTAATCTTAGACCTATCATCCAATTCTAAGACAGTTGTGGTGGGTCTGAGATTTGTCAAGTGAAGGTAATTCATTGTCTCCAGGGTCATGACGTTAATGGCAGCACCTAAATCGATCAATGTTTTTGGAATGGAAAAGTTATTAATGGTAATTGTAACCATTGGAATTCCAGGATCTACATATTTCTCAATGAAAACGGTGTTGGACATTAACCCTGCTAGATTGCCTACCACGTGAATTTTTGATGGGTCTTTTCTTCTTTTGTTAAGACAGAGTTCTTTAACTGCTTTAGTGTAAATCGGGATATCTTTTAGAGCCTGCAGTAAAGGAATTTTAACATATACATTTGTTAACTCATTCAGAACATCGAAGTCAGGTAAGGAAATCGAAGGTTTCTCCTTGATTAACCTCTCAAGAAATGGAGGTGGATAAGATGCTATTGTGTTCCCTCGTTGACTGTGATTTTCTAACTGAGATTTTTCTATATTCAATTTTTTTGGAGTTTTGTCTTTTGCTGGTGATTCTTCTAAGATAACAGGAGACTGCTTTTCTAAGGTTTTACCAGATCTCAAATTGATATTTTGCAGTGGAAGAATGGAGTAGGGAAGCACTGTCCCATCATCAACATTATACATGGGTCTGTCAGTTTTATTATTTGGATTGGGCATTGGCTGAGCTGGCAGTTGTGTAGGCCGAGGTGGAGGCTGATTAGATGGCAGCTGAAGTTGTTGATGTGGTGTACTCAATTGAGGAGCCATATTATTTGGCTGTTGAAAAGATGGATTTTGAAAAGGTGGGGCTTGATAAGGAGTTTGGACTTGTTGCTGCTGGTATTGGGGATAGGCTGAAGGTTGTTGGTATGGCTGCAAGTAAGCCTACTGATATGTTTGATTACCATGGGCATAACCTCTCCAATTTGGAGCAGATTGGGTTAATGAAGGAGACCAAGTTTGCCAAGGCATGGGTGTATTCCATGAATTCTGAACTGGAGTCTGATAATTTGTATTAAATTGCTGCATGGGATCTTGAGACATACCTGAGAATCGTGGCTTCCAAGGTCTCCTTTGTCCCATGAAGTAAAGAGACTCCATGCTGTGATTTTCCTCCAGTCGAACTGCCTACAGTTCCTTCAATCTAGGGAAATCATCAGTTTTGTGATTAAAAGTGCATAAGCCACAAATTTCAACAGTATTTAAAGGACACTCTCTAAGTGGGTGTTTCTTTCTACATTTAGGACAAAAAATAGACAAAGCCTGATCTTGTTGGTCCTGTTGCTCTTGCCTCTTCTTGGTTTTTGTTGCCTCAACTTGTGTACCTAAGGTGCTTAACAAATCAGTCTTGAAATCTTCTAGTAGATTCCCAAGCTCAGCTCTAGAAATACCACTGTTTGCAGATTTAGTTGCTTTGGTATTCCTATCTTTTTTCCCAGTTCGAGCCTTTCCTCTGGAATACTTCTGACATAAGTCCTGTATCTCATCAAAAGGAAGGTAAGAAATGTCACCTTTTCCCATAACATTTAAAATGTCCAAATACTCTTCTCTTATTCCTTTCAAAAATATTGTTCTAATCATTTTAGGTGTTAAAGAATTGTATTTAGATTTCTGTAAATTGTATGAGAACCTTTCCAAATATTCCTCCAAACTCTCATCTTCCTGTTGAGTCATGCCAAAAATGTCATCTTTCAACCCCTTTGATCTGCAATATGCTTGATATTTTCGAAGAAAGATCTTCCTCATGTCATCCCAACTAGTGATAGAGTGTTCTCCTAAACCCATGAACCATTTCAAGGCAGCTGCTTTAAGAGTAGCAGGGAAAAGACGGAGCTTATGGGTGTCATCAGTATATCCATAAGTTCGACACAAGATGTCAAATTCGAATAGGAAAGAGTCAGGATCTTCAGAGGTCATGCCATAAAAGTTTGGTAAGACAGAGGGTGGAATATTCTTCATTTTCACCTCTTCCCCTGGGATAACACTAGTGTCTAAGATAGGAAATTTAAAGGTGGCCTCCTGATCTTCTGTTATTCCTTCATCCCTCACATGTCTTCTTTCTTCTTCCCTTCTCTCTTGTCTGCGTTTGTTTTCTATTTCTAACATCCTCTCGTATTCCCTTCTCTGTTCTGCAGTTGGCCCTTTTGATGTTTCTTCCTCAGACATTTTGAATTTACCAACTGTTGAGATGAACCCTTTTGGAAGAGAAGCTCCTGTTATTTCTGTTTTTGGGGGGTTTTTAATAAATCTACCTTTCTCGTCTCTTAATCTAAACATAAAAGTGAAATCTAACCTGTGTTTTTGTTTGAAAATTTTTGGTTTTTATCAGAAAACTAAAGTTCCTAAGTCTACTTCTACAGTGCCTCCCCAGCAACGGTGCCAAAATTTTGGGCTCTGATCTATCAGTGTTAATCAGAACTTGAATTTAAAATCAATCCGGGTTTGTGAACTTCGAGAGACATCCAAGTTTAGGACAGAGAAGCTGGACTCATTTAGAATTTAGCTATCTGTGATTAAATCTACTGACAGAAACTGAGATACTGCAGCTCACAGAGACAAAATCCTCTTACAAGGGTAATTTCATTGTTTCCTTTTTAAGCATACAGTAATTGATTTGTGAAAGCATGAAAGACTGAGGTAAAAATTAATTAAACAACAAATCTATAAACCCTAAGATTTAAACTGCAATATTCTATCAGCACTGAAAGTCAATTACCAATCGATTTCTCTTACAAGACAGTGTTCATAATTTGTAAATGTCTTTTTACCATTTCAGTATCAAATAAACAGCAATGAACAATTCACCGAGGTCGTGGTCTGAACCATTCAATATCCATAGCATTTAACCAGTGAAGAACAGCGTTTATCCAATATTGCCAGTGATATACAGTGTGACAGAATTTGTGATTCAAATCATAAATAAAAGGAACAGAGCATCAATAGAATCGATTAAAACTTGACTGAATTTGTTCTACAATTTATAAACTGGAAATTACATTAAAATGCATACCCAAATTGATATACCAGCAACAGGAAAGTGTGAGAGTTTGACGATGGGGGCCCTCCAAAGCCTTGCTCAACACACATTAAAAGACTTCACAGAACTTAAAGCTTCGCATTCATTCACCAGAATCATTTTACACAGAGATACCACGTAGTTTGGAAGCACAAGTGCGTTCCTCTTCAAAATCGTGATCCCCTTTCTCATTGTCTTGCAAATGATTTATACAAATTCTAAATCAAACTGAAATTGCTATAAACCTGCATCTAATTAATGCTAAGAGCTAATCGAGACCATCCTCAGAATCGTGGAATTCCACAAAATCAGCATTGTTCCTTCTTTTGTGTTGAACGCAGAACAGGTGGCCACCTTTGACTCTGCTTGACTCGACATCTGCATAGGCCACTTCACCTGACTGTTGGATGTTCATCCATCTGTGGACATTAAGGATCCATTCTTGATATTCCGTTTCCCTCCTAACTGCCCTGCAATTACTCAACTTTGGAAGTAATACAGGAAGTTAGTACATCCCGTAATTTTAGTAAAAATCCTAGTTAAAATGCCTAAAAATCACAAAACTCAATTTATTAATAAGCAAATGACATTATACCTCTTTGACCAAGGTTTATAGGTGAACTTTAAGGCTTTCTACTGAAAAATGGAAATTTTATGAAGGAAATGAAGGTTATCTAAGAGGCAAAAAGGGGTCAAATAGTGCCCAACAGGTCCATTATAGCAAAAACCTTGAGACAAGAATTAATGTTAAAGTGAATGGAGCTTCAAGATAGTGAGAAGGAAATGTTGAATCTCAATCATTTAACCGGGGTTATTTTGACCAAACAGAGAAGGATCTCTCCATTCCTAAAGGCTACTCAGTGAAAGCAAAGTCACGGAGATACATTTTCTTCATAAGTGAAATTCTGCCTTTCAAGATTTTGAGATTTGCTCGGAGTCTTGTCCTACCGCTAAACCAAGAGTTGGGCTAGGCTTTATTAAAGAAAGAAAAGAGAAAAAATTTGAGCAGAGAGCAAAGTAAAAATTTAAACCAAACTGCTTAAACTGTGCATAGAAAACAAAACAAGAAACAAGAAACAACAGTGTTTATTTATGTACAAAAGACCCTAAGAGACTATGCAAAGTACTTGTTTAAAGCGAGGCCATTGAGAGGGAGAATTATTTCCTCTCCTTGCAGGTCTTTCAGCTTATAAGACGATGAGACAAGCTTTTCAGAAATTTGATAAGGGTCGACCCATAGATGTTGAAATTTTGTGTGCATTCCTTTACCATCATGTGGATGGTCCCATTTAAAAACTAAGTCACCTACTTCGAAATCCCTTTTTCCGGACTTTCGCTTATCAAACCACCTCTTGACTATGTCTTGGTGTTGGTGGAACCGATCTTTGGCTTTAATCTAAGATTCTTCAAGTTTCAGGAGGGTATCAATTCTTGATTGTAGGGCTTGACTGCTAGACCCTTGAGAGGCTTGGGCCAATTGCAAGGATGGGAGTAAAATATTTGGAGGGAGAATGGCTTCCTTACCGTAGACCAGAGTGAATAGGGAGACTCCTAAGGAATTCTCCGGGGTGACTCTGTCTACCCATGCGGCATTTGGGAGGGCTGTATGCCAACTTCTTTGATTTTCAATTACAGTTTTCTTAAGAATTTGAATGAGGTTCTTATTGTTAGACTCAGCTAAACCATTTCCTTGGGGATAATAATTGGCTGAATAATGTAGTTTAATTCCTTTCTCATAAGCAAATTCATTTATCTTCAAAGACAAAAAATAAGTTGCATTATCAAAGACTAGGGAAATTGGAACCCCAAACCTGGTTATGATGTTTTCTTCCAGGAATCCGATAACTGCATCCTCGTTTAATTTGCGCAGCAGAATAGCTTATGACCATATTATAAAATATTTCGTAGCTGTCAGGATATACTGATGTTGCAATGACGAATTTGGGTTTATTTCACCGATAGCATCTATGCCCTACTACTCGAATGGTTCAAATATGATGACTGGCTACAGGGGTCCTGCTGCTTTCGGAAATTTCCCAGCACTTCTTTGGCATACATCACAATTCCGGGCATAGGCATGAGCGTATCTGAATAAGGTTGGCCAATAATACCTAGCTCTGAGAATTTTATGTGCTGTGGTATTTCCAAAATAATGTCCCCCAGCAGGGACATCGTGCAATTCCTTGACCACACTATCAACATCTTCCTTCTCTAGACATCTAAGGAAAATACCATCATAATTTATTCTAAAGAGTATCCCATCAATAATTTGATAGGCTGTTATTTTAGACATAGTGCCCTCCTTTGCTTAGAATTCCAGTGTTCGGGAAAATATCCTTGCTACAAATAATGCACTAGGTCCCTATACCAAGATTCAGGAGCTGTAAAAATAGGACATACTTTAGACATATTCAGCTCCGCTTCATTTTCTCAGTTCAGCTCTTCATAAACTAGATGCTTAGTGAGTAACTTACATAGCCCTTGACCCTTAATAATGGTGGCAGGTTTGAATTCCAAATCATACTCTTGAAGAGCTATAACCCAATTCCCTCTTAGTTCTCCCAATTCCTTCTGAACGAACAGAGATCTGACAGCGGGGTGAGGGACTATGACTTTAGTCTTGTTCTTTAAAATATATGGCCTGAAATGTTTTACCACTTTGAATATGGCATACGCTTGCTTGTCTTCCATAAGAGAATTCAGTTCAGCACCTTGCAGACCAGTCCTCATAAAAGAGATTGGGCATTTGTCTCCTGATTCCACCTTTTGTGTGAGCACAGCTACGAGAGAGTCATCCAAAGCAAAGGTGTACATAATGAAATCTTTATCAAAATATGGACTTCTTAAAGAAGGTGCATTAGCTATAGCAGCTTTGATTTCCTTAAACGCCACTTTCTCCAAGTCAGTCCACTTGAACTGTACAATCTGCTTTATCATTTGCTGCAAAGGTTTAACAATCTGAGCAAAATCGGGAACAAACCTTTGAACAAAATTGATAGTGCCCATAAATGATTGCATATATTTCTTGTTGTGGGGCATGCGAATCTGATTGATAGCTTGGACTCTCTCTTGATCTATTGAGATTCCCTTTTTTGAAATTATATGACCCAAAAGTTTTCCTTCAAGGACAGCAAACATGCTTTTCTTTGGATTCAAAGAAATACCATACTTCCTGCAGTGATCAAAAATCTTCTTCAAGTGAAAAACATGGTCTTCTCTCTTCTTTGAGAAAATTGTCACATCATCTAAATAAACTACAACATAATGACCGCCTAATCCTCGAAAATCAATTTCCATTGCTCGTTGAAAGGTGGTTCCGGCATTTATCAAACCGAATGGAATCCTTCGGTATGCGAATGTTCCCCACTTTGTACGAAAAGTTGTTTTGAGCCAGTCTTCTTCTGCTACTAGCACTTGATTGTAACCAAAAAAACCATCCAGTAGAGAGAAAATTTCTGATCCTGATACCATCTACAATATTTGCTCCATTGGGGGCACATGATAGTTGTCTTTATCAGAAGCTTTATTCAAGTTCCGGAAATCCACACACAATCTGATTTCTCGTGATTTCTTCCGAACGGGAACTAAATTAGCAACCCATTTTGAATGTTAGACTTTGAAAATGATCTTTGCATCTAACAATTTCTTCAACTCCTTTTGTATCAAAGGCTCAAGATTCGGATGCATTCTTCTCAATTGTTGTTGAAATGGTTTAACACCAATCTTCATTGGTATTATGTGTTGAATAATGCGAGTATCATGTCTTTAGATCCTCATAAGTCCATGCAAAGACATCTTTATATTGTCGAAACAATTTGATGAACCTATTTCTTTTACCAAGATTAACATATTTTGGTTCAGCCTCTGTACCCAGGTTTACTTATTCATGTTGCATAGGGGAGCTGTGAGTTTTAGCATTTACTGGCCTTTTGAACTTATTCTTCAGATCGAATAAACTTTCAAGAGATCTTACTCCCTTGGGCATGAAATTTCCTTTGACAGCATCTTTACTTTGTAGATTTCAATCATGCTTCGCTTCGTCTATTATGGCTTCCTGGAACAAATCTTCGTTTGTTAAGAAGCTGATGATCTGATCGTCATCATCAAACACCCTAAGATTTGTAATGTTATCCGGAACAGATGACCTGATAATTCATTCGATAGAACACTTATTATTAGTAGGCACTAATATGAAAGCAGAGGTAGCTAACAAATCAGCTACGGCATTTCTTAATCTAGGAATGTAATTAATATTAAAAGCATCAAAACATGAAATCAAATTCCAAACCTTTGACTGATAACCTTTCAAATGCGGTGAAAGCCAGTGGATTGTATCTCTCACTTTCTTGACAACTATCTCCGAATCACCAAAGACTTTCAGATTTTTGACATTTAAACTAATAGCTTTCTTTAAACCATGGACCAGAGCTTCGTATTCAGCAGTATTGTTAGTGCATTCAAACTCTAATCTACAATATAAGAAGTGTTTATTGGTTTCAGGATCAATTAGGACACAACCAGCTCCAGATCCTTCTTGGGTTTTGGAACCAAAATATAAGACCCAAAAAAAAAATTTGTTTTAGCTAAGTTAGTACCACTATCGCTTACGTCAGTGACTAATCCTACTATGGTACAATCAATATCATCAGTCCGAGAGAATTGAAGGAGATCAGAATGCTCATCTGATTCATGGCTAGCATCTTCCGATTGATAATTTCCTGGTTCAATCTCTAAGAAATAATTTCCCAATATTGAAGACAAGAAAGCTACAGCTTCATTTTTTTCCTCTAACTGAGTAACATTTTGTTTCATGTGGGGTTCTCTCAGTATTTTAATCTAGTTTTGTCTATTATGATAAGGCACCACAAATGAGACTAGTCTATTGCAAAGTAACCATTAAGTTTCGTAGACCAACCCCTACTTAAAATCAAACCATAAGCCTCAGGAATATCGACCACCATTATATCCACAAATTGACATACTCTCGAATTTGTTGATAGCCTAATAAGCACATCTTTCATTTCTCCAATGACTTTAACAACAGTCCTATCTAACTATATGATCTGAGATGGGGATGGAATTGGCTTCCCATTAATATTTTGCAAATTTAAAGTGGCATGACATTTGAGGAGGCCCCAAAGTCTACCAAACAATTGTGCACATTATGATTGAAATTTTTGAAAGTTAAGAGAAAAGGCAAAGCCTGCGATCTTGATTTCCCGCCAATGCTAGCTTCGTTTATCTCAGGGTTTTCCTCAGTGTTTTCTCCTCAAGTACTAACTTGTGAGTCAAAGGCATCCATCAATTTCTTCCTTTGCTGGGGCAGGCTGCACAGATAAAATATAGAAACATTTGCTTTTTCCTTCTTAATGTCTTCAATTATATAGATAAAGTGACCTTTGGATGTTTATATGTTTTTGTGCTTGGCTCTTTTGTCACTACTGGGTTTGCCTTAGGCTACGGTGGGATGACAGTTATGTGCCTTCTAGGTATCTCTTTCATAACCTTGGCTTTAGGTGTCTCAATAGTTTGATCAAGCATGGGGCCTTTACTCCTAGTAGTGACATTAATTGCTACAGACTGACATTCATCAGTTATATCTTTGTGAGAAGGTTATTGTGCGGGTTCCCAATCCCATAAGACCATTGTTGTGTCGGGAGCAAGTTCTTCCTGCTAAAAAATATGCTCTTCCTGAGGATCTTTCTGGTCAGTCATCTGTGCATCTAACATTTGTTTCATCACTAGGCTCATTGATTTTATCCATTGTGGACAACTTTTTTCTAAGTGTTGTTCTTGATGGAAGGTACAGAAACGGTCCATTCCTACTCATTTAAATTTAGCACAGCAGAATTGCTTACAGGTGGAAGTGGTTGTCCACTTTCTTCTCTTTTCTTATAGAAAGGCTTGAATGGCTACCTGGAAGTGCTAGTTGTCTTATCTTTCTCTAGATCGATGATCTTATTAGAAAGTTTTTGCATCATTTTGACCATATTTTCCATATCTGTTGATGGTTCCTCTTTATTTTTTGTTAACAGAAAGGGTTTCTTAACCGCTTCCTGTTTTGTTTCTAGATCCAAAGCATGCTTAGCAATGTTGTCCGCTTCTTCTTCTACCTTCTTAGCTTCTTCGAAATTTTCTATCAACGTGGTTTTCTTTGTTCTTTTAACGAACATTGCTATGGGAGGGTCAAGAGCCATTGTATAATATTCAACTAAAGATTCTTCAGCAGGCCTAGCTGCATCACTAAAATTTTTCAACAGTGTCGTAAATATTTGGTTAAACTCTTGAACCTTTTCTTTCTTTTCCATCCTCATTGACAGTAACTCTTTCATGAGCGTAGCTACCGTTTTCTGATTTCAATACTTTTTCAAAAAACATTTCTCGAAGTCCTCCCAATTATATATGGAACTGGCCTACAAGCTAAAGTACTAAGAAGATACTTTAGGTTCGAAAGTGTAAGGGAAAAGCCTACAGACTACATCCTCATGCTGCACATCTAAAAGACTTAGAGCCAAGTAAAAGCTTTTAAGATGATCTTCTGCAGAAATACCTTTCCCGGGATCATATTTAGGAAAAACCTTTTCAGGATTCTTGGGCAGATCATGGAACGGTCCAGCTATATTCAATGCTCCTCTCGCTCTCCATGTCGGTATAGCCATGGCTCCACGTGGTGAATTTGGTGGAGTGTTATGTGGAGTGTGAGGTGGAGAATTGTGTGTAGTATGTGGTTCTTCTAGATCTGGAGGATTTTCAAGTCCAATTTCTCCAAGAGGTTCTGTTATTTCTTCCAAAGATAGATCTACCAGATCTTCTAATTTTTGAACAAGAATCGAATCCTTGGTATATTGTGTTTCCCTTCTAGGGACTATTATCCTGGGGAGTGAGGGAATTGAATTTAAACCACCAAGCTGCCTAACATAAGCATGGGTATGTCTTCTTTAATTCGCTACTTCAGCAAAAGGAACAGCATACAGTGTTTCTTGTTGTTCGATCTTAGAATTGGGATCTTCTTGATTTATTAATTCCAGATCTGGATTATCTAGGAGAGCTATTTCAAACGGTTCTTTAGTGGGGTTCGTTCTAATGAAAGGATCTCCTTTTCCAGCCATGCACTAGAGGCCCTCCTTCTAGCGCCAAAAACTGTTGATGCCTCAAAAATCGTAGCATCAATCAGCAACGGATTCTTCTCAGTAAGCAAGCCCAATTAGATCGCTCACCCTTTGGTTTGGGGAATCCATCCGGTTAACGGCCCGGCTACCATGTAAGATTTAAATATTTGTCTTCCTTTGCACCAGTTGCGGCCCGATCCACCGTTTATGTATTTTATTTTTTAAAGATGAGATGCAAGTGTTTTAATCTAAATGCAAACTGTAACAAATCTAATCTAAAACCGTTTTAAGCAAATTTAATCTATCCTCGTAAGGAGAAAATTTAAAGGATGAGTAATAAACTGGAAATACAACCAAGAAATTCACAGATAGATGTTAAATTGAATGAAATCATTTGTAATAGAAAATAAAATATTATCAAAGATAGCCTTGATAGAGATAAACATTTTATTACCCATTTTACACAGAAATTTTGCATGAGAGAGTGAAAGCATTCAAAACAAAGAAGTAATTCAGATGGTTAAGAATGATCTCACAGCCAATGTGTGAATAATGCAGAAGTAATTTGGCCAGTCATTCAAACATTCCCATAATAAAACTCCATGCAGGCTTCCATCAGGAAAAATAGAACTTCCTTTATTGATGTAGTAAAATAGTTCACGTACAGCATAAGTCTGTCCTTTCACCTGCCAAAAGTCATTTCTATCCCATCTATCTCTATATTTATAGATCTTACAAATCTGTCTCTTCTCAAAAACCTAACCCTAGGGAAAACAAAAGTTTGTCATCTAGTGCCTAAAGAGACAAAAAGCATTTTCAACTGTCTTTTAACATATTTATACAAAAAACAAATTTCTAGCTGTCTTTTCTCAGAATTTATAATAAAACAAATTAAGCTCCAAATCGCTCTGCTGCTTCATTTGGTTTCCCTCCCTCTGTTGACTTGTTCTCTTCAATAGGGTTGCTTGCTTTTGTTGGTTTGTCCACCTCTTGAATATAACTGGTCCACTAGCTAATTTCTCTTAGGATGGTCTTTCCTCGTGCAGAGATTTTCACCTTTCGAGCTATCTCATGTTTGTGCAAATCTGATTCGAGACTTGTTGCCCCTACTACAGCCTCCTGCGCAATATTTTCAAGGAAATAAGTGTGAACAGCGGTCTGCTCAATGAATTGATGGAGGTCCTCTGAGGTTATAGCCTCTATCTTCTTTAGATAGCCTAATTATGCATTCAAGTTACCCTGCAATTCTTCCAGGCACTGTTGTCTCTCAGGGAACTCATAAATGGTCTGAGGTAAAGCCATGTGACACTTCTCGTGAGTTTCCCAGATTTTGGAGTAGACAATGTGGCATTTTTTTATGGTCTTCCAGATCTCAAGACTTAATTTGTTACCACAGTCTCTGCAAAACTCGAGGACTCTTGTATCCATGTCCAATTCCTCAACGGTTGTAGCACACAGGTTTGAGGGAAAACCATATCTTCCTTTCCTCCATTCAAATTGTCCCTTTATTTCTACCACGTGTTGCGCATACTTGTCCTTTATTTTAAGTGCCTCAACCTCAATGGATGTCATCCTGGTTACAATTTCTTTCATCCTGCAGACTTCTTCTAATATCAACACTAGCGATTGATAGGTCTTTTCTTGTACGTCACAAGCTTGCTTGTAGAATGTAGCTGTATCCTGCTTCTTTTCATTTGCTTCCTTGAGATGTTCTAACAGCTCTACCTTTTCTCGCGTCAGCCTCTCAAACTGAGGCTTGAAAAACTCAATTTGTTGAACGATGTTGGCTTCATGATTTTCCAATTCTGTTATGCGAGCCTTTAAGTCCTTTTTCTCATCTTCTGAGATTACCAATTACATTTCTAGTGTATTCTTTTCATTTTTGAGCTGTCGGATCTTCAAAGTTGTTTCTTTCTTCTCTTCCGCAAGCTCTTTGTACTTCTTTTTCAATTCATTTCCTTCTAACACCTCCTTCTTCGTGTCAACTTTTATCTTGAAACATAGCTCTCTGTATTTCTTAACATCTTCAACCAGACGATCGACATTGTCTTTACTTGCTTGGGCTAAAGCTACCGAGCATAACGCTGTGAACACGGGGTCAATGTCAGTCCCTTGGACAAGTGTGGTTTCTGATACTGAGTTCATATAGGTCCTGTCAAATCTCCATTTTCTTTACTGATGTGTCAATGATAACCTTCTTCCGTTGATGAAATTAAACAGAATCCAGGTTGGCCACTTGCCGCTGCTTTCTGGGGTTGTATGGGGTAAGTGCTAATTCCTCAGTGGTGACAACCCCTTCACTAGCTATCCCTGGTTGGTTCATTGTTGCCAGACCCAAGTCCATGGCCTGTGGGTTGGACATGCCTTGCTCCACATCTTTCTCTGCTTCTTCTCTTGCTTGCCTCTCTGCCAGCTCTGCTAGCTCAGCTTGTAACCTTTTGGCCTCTTCTTGCTGCAATTTGGCAGCTTTCTCTTACAGGATTCTTTCTTCTTCCTCTTGTAGATATTTTTCCTCCTGCTCCTTCTAGATTCTAGCAGCTTCTGCATCTTGCTGCTGCTTGACCTCTCGCTCCTTTTGGAGCTTCTCTCCTTCTTCCTTTTCCTTCCTCTTTGACTCCTCTGATTGAGAAGCTTTTTCCTCTTGCTCCTTCTGGATCAACCCGACAGGCTTAGGAGTGGAAATTTTTCCGCTTTTATGGTGGTAGCGTTTTCCCAATTCAGTTAAGTTCCTGGCACTCCGGAAAAATTCTTCATCCTGGTTCCAAAAATGTGTGTACTCATAAGAAATTTTGACATTAAGACAATGCTTAGCAACCCTGCCACTAGGATCATGTCTTCTAAAGGGCTTTGTGGCAAAATGAAAAACCCCTAAGCCCTGAGCAAAGTTTTCACCGTCTTTTTCCTTCGGGAGACTATATGCACCGATGGTGAAGGGCATCAGTGGATAAATACCTTTCTTTCTCTCTGTGAGGATCTTGCTGACTCCACCAGTGCCGAAGAGTTGTCATAGAGCCTCCTTGTGTACTACAAAATCTATGACATATCGAGGAAAAAGAAAGGGAGTTTGAGATCCTCCACTCATCCGGATGTAGGTGCCCTCGGTGGAGAAGTAATAATCCCCAAAGTCTTCAATAATAGGCATGGCATTTTTGGACAGGCAGTTCGGCTCCTCTATAAAAATGAGTTGGTATAGGGGCATGATGAGTTTCTCACAAATATGCTTGTAGTAATTTACGTATTTGCTTGCCCATGTGGGTTGGTAGGCTACAAAGGGAGGAGACTCTTTTTTGTTCCATATGCAACCCAAATCCGGGAAGGAGTGCTTGCTTAACAAGCAATCCATCAAATAAGAAGACATGAAGAAGTCATCCTTATTCTGGGTCATGCCTCCTTGAGCAGTGGTTAATTGTGAGACCATACTGTTTGAAATTATGTCAGCCCAATTGAAGATTGTACCAGACATGGCCACATGGACCATCACCGGCACCCAGCCAATCTTGAAAACATTTCCATTCGGCATGCCAAAAATCCGACTCAGCATCAAGGTAATGAGCCTATAAGGAGTCCTTAGTAGATCACTTTCATATTCATTGGTATTTCTTTGTCTGATTTGTCTTTCACTTATCATCATCTTTCTGGTAGACTCCAGAGGGTCTATAGTTTGCTTGGCTATCCACTCATTGTCCAGCCAAATCCTTTCCTCGGGCAACTTGTAAGTAGCCATGATGTGCTCAGGTGCGAAGGATGCCAGATTCATCCTAGTCTTGTCATTAATGAACCTTGTATCAGTATTAGCATGAGGAATTATCCAGCTAATGACCTCTTAGCACGGGAACAGCTCAGGATGAGTCACTGCCTTGTGAAGGAAGGATTTCTTGATGTTCGAGTAAACCATGGTTTCTTCTAGGGATGCTTCAAGGTAGTTATGATCTCTGGTAAACCTGTATAAGTCACCCCATTGAAATTTTGGGGTAGAGCTTACTGGGGCTACCCCAGTAATAGCTTGCGTGTCGCTAAAAATGGTTTCAAGCAACGTGTCTAACAAGATTTCCATGTATGAATCTGATTCTGCAAGCTTAGCCTTCTTCCTGGCATACATCCTATTCATGTCAAACCTATGATGATGAGGGTAGCACAAATGAGGAGTTTGATGAATTCTCGAGCAACCATTGCCAGCAAAAATACATCTTACGATTTAAGCAGAAATTGAGCATGCAACAGTATCGATTTTCAAATTAAAATGACCTTTCACTAACAAGGGTGACGGGGAAGAACTTCTAAACAAAAACACCCATGCAATAGCTCAACATGCAATTTAAAAAACGAAAGATGTTAGCTAGCACTTGACCACATTTTATGATAAAAACAATCATTTATTGGCACTAGATTTTTTGAAGGATGCATAATTACGCAAAGTGCTAGCATTATGGGACAAGGAGAATTCTCGAAACTTCTGCGGCTTTAATGTGGGGCTTTATCATCAAGAGCATGACTTATTACCACGACGGTGAGTGTAGTAAGGTATCCCTCGGTAATAACAAATCTTCCTACATGAGCTACGGAGTAGAATGTATGCTATAGAGCTGATAGCGCTATTAGTGGCTTTAGAACAAACTGTGATAAGGAAAGTTTCTAGGCTTCGGCTTTACAACCGTTGGGAGGAAGCTTTTTCTATAATGTTGAGAACCAACGGTTGACAGGCTGAAATGCATATGCGCATAAGGCGGTTTTCCTGGGTCATGGTTCAGCAGGAGAGAACGAAAACTTTGCATTTTTATCGGCTTTGAAGGAGACTTTCCCATTAAGCAAAAGGGGTTCCCTTATATCACACAAAAAAAGCAGGCAAAACGAGTGCTAAAAAGATTAAAACGGGGAAAAACGAGCCTCAGACGGTGCTTCTTTTCATCCAAAAAAACAAAGGGGAGGTAAAACGCCTACCTTGCAGTCTTGGAATGGCCTCTCAATGGTTGACGCACGTACCCAGATGAGTGACAAACTGAAATCTCTAAATGGCGAATGGCAAACTCCTCTTCTCCTTGGAAACAGTGGAATGAATGAAAACCTCATTCAATGCATCTATATATAGCGTGGGAAATAAATCTGCATGGGGTGGACAGTTGGAGCATTAATGATCATGGGGTTCAATGCAATGGGTAATTAACTTCGCATGAGGTGGCAATAAAACATTTCACCAACTTTACATTCACGCCTGCCCAATATATGGGTTGCACTGCAACAGTGGTCGAGATGGTAATTCATGCGCAACCGGCGACGTCTTTAGGGATAACTCTTGTGACCAAGAGCTGCACCCATGGATTGAAATGCAAGTTGGCACTTTTAAGGTTAAAAACAGTGCAACCGACGGTGACTTTAGCCATAGAGCCTGCGACCAAAAGACGCGATGAAGAGGGCAAGGCACACAAAAGGGCATCAATTTTAAGGCCAGACATTGTGTAGCGAGCGAACGCTTTAACTCTAAAATCTACGCCAAACTGTGTGAAGTTAAAGTTTTGGAACCGGCGCAAAAAGCGGCCTAGTTAGCGTTAAAAACTACACAAAGGCGAAAAAAATTAAAGTTTAAAAAATGCGATGATTCAGAAAAAAAAAAAAGGTAAAGACAAGACGCTCTTAGGTCAGAGATTTTAAGGCTAAATCGTGCACCATAGTCTGCCAAAGATATGGTAAAAACTTGCACAACTATCACAAAATTTATCATTAAAAAACTGCGACCAAAGCTAAAAGATAGATTTTGACTTAGCCAAAAAAAATCAAAAAATTTTGGAAGAAGAGAGATAAGAACTTGCAAAGATGAACAAACAAGCTTCAAAAAACCAAGGACTTCTTCAAAAATAGGAGGAGGGGCCCCAATATTTGAAAAATTTTGGGGGGGATGTTGCAGCAACAACAAGCTAGAAGCTTCACCCATGGGAGAAACTAGCACTGGCATGTCGCAGATTCAGAACCAGTTAGCTACCCTGACACTACAGTTATAAGATATCAAGAAAGGAAAGCAAGAGAGATAGGAATTCTGGTGTACAGGCTGTAAAGGGGAAGGACACACTAAGGATCATTGTCCTTTATTCCAATACTTCCTTAACATGGGTGGACCAAACCCATTAAATCAAAACCAAGGGCCATAGTGTGAAATTTGCAGAACTAGAGGACACAGGCCAGAAGACTGCCACTTGATACAAAAATACGTAAGAACACTTAAAAACCTATACTGTAATTTCTATAAATCAGTTGGGTATGATGAGTCCTATTTCCGTGCATACGAGCTCATGCTAGAAAGAAATAAATATATTGAGCATACGTATGGAGGAATGTATAGATTCCAAGGAGAGACTCCGCAGAAACAAGAAAATGCACCGCAAGATTAGGGAGCATACAAAGGCCGCAGAGGATACCGCGCGAGAGGAAGGAATAACGGCCCAGCACAGGGATGAGTCCAATGTCAAGTAATTTTTTACAACTGTGGCCAAGCAGGCCATGTATCTAGGGACTGTACAAATCGATGCACTACATGCAGTTATTGTCAATCATTTGATCATGTTATTGAAGACTGCCCAATGTTAGAGGTAGAAATGGAGAAAAAAAAACGGTCAGAGGCGCCAAACCCAAACATCCAATTGATTGCAGCAGAAAGGAGACCTACGGATCCAAGTATCAACGTAGTGACATGAAGTGGCTCTACAATAGGAAGAGATAGAGGAGCAGAAGCTTTGACTTCTGAAGATTTCAACACTAAGCAGACCCCTCTTGAAACGATATGGATAAGGAAAGCTGCTAGGAAAGAATCTGCTTTTGACTTGAAGAAAAATAGAGAAGTCTTTGAAGAATTGCAGGATATCTTCAAAGAATCAGCACCTGGATCACCAAGAATCCCGTTGTACAGCGAAATACTGCATATGGAACATATGTCGGCTTCTTATGACAGAACGAGTGTCGCAGTAGAGACATGCACCTATGTTGTGCAGTTCCTCGGGAGCTACATGAAGTTGTTGAAGAGTCCAAATGCTATAGCAGAGTTGTAGAAGTTGTTAGACCAGTATGAACCGTGCAGCGAAAGTGAAACTACCAATAGCGCAGTTCATCACATCAAGAAACACAAGAGAACGGGCAGAGAAATGAGACTTAGTGCACAGATAGTAGATTATGAAATGGATGAGATCATTCTTAATCTAGGTTCGGAAGTAAATGTCTTAACCAAATAGACATGGCAGAATATGGGGAGGCCAAAGTTGTCATGGTCACATATCCAGTTGAGAATGGCCAATCAGGAGAAAGTCATACCCTTTGGATGGTTATCCAATGTGATTGTTGGCATTGATGGAGTACAAAGCCACGCAGATTTTGAGGTTATCGAGATTGTCGATGATAGTCAGCCTTTTCCCGCGCTGTTAGGAATTGACTAGGCTATCGATAACCTCTCCATCATAAACCTGAAGACAAAGAAGATGATCTTTGAAGGAAAGCACCTTAGGATCATCACACCATTGGACCCTATGGATGGAGATGGATACAGCGAGCTGATTCAGGAGGAATCCAATGCTCAAGATTTGGACCGACTTTACAAGATGACTACGAACCAGTAAGATTACATTAATCCTACTACTGATGGAACACTCAACTGGAAATGCGACAGTTCTTGCATCTCAGACTCTGATGCAGGATTGGAGAACTCACAAAGTCACATGCATGAAGTATCTGCAAGGAGATGCACGCAAGTTACAAAGCCACTACGTTGGATTGGAAAGGAGGTAAGTCCAATCCCCACCTATGATGGTTTAGGTAATGTTTACTCCTTTGTCAAATATTATACTGCAATAATTGCAGATGAACATCGCTTACTAGCAATATATATGGCACTGCGCGAGACACCTTCCAGATGGTGGGCTGTGCATAAGCAGACATTGACCACATGGGATCAATGCAGAATTAAGATGCAGATCGGGTTTGCTGACAAGGTTACCCTACCATTTGAGAAATATAATGGACAGACAGATCCAACGTAGCATATTGAGGTATGTTCACAAGCATGGGAGGAGAGACCAAATACACAATGGGTGCATCTATTTGTGCACACGTTGGAGGAAGAGATTCCAAAGAAGTGATACTTAGACATGGAGTTGTGCAGGGAAACTATGGATTGGCCTACTCTTACTGTGAACTTCAAAAATAGTTTCAGTTTTGAGGATGAGAGTCCTACCATAAATGATGTGTTGCAGATTATTACGGAAAGAATATTCAGAACAGAATGTCCACATAAGAACATGACATTAGAATAATTATTTGGAGCTGACAATGTACTTGCAAGCTTACAAACATAATGGAAGGAATAGGTAGAGCATGCCATGGAATGTTATAACCTAGCTGAAGAAACTGAAGAAAAAGAAGGAAATGATGAGGAGGACCCGCGCAACATAAATATACCTGATTCGGAAGGTGCGCGCAAGGTAGAAGGACCTCCGTTGGAAATCCTAGATATGAGTGGACCTGTGAAAACAAGGAAAGTGAACATTGGCACCAGTGAAGAGCCAAAGTTCACGTCTATTGGAGACTATTGGGATGATAAGACTATTGTGGAGATCGTCGATATATTACATTAATACCAGGAGTTAACCTCTTAAGGAGACTTAGGGGTTATGAATATACCTCTTAAGCCAAGTGCAAAGCCTGTTAAGAAAAGACCCTATGGACTGAACCCACGATACAAATAATGAGTCAAGGAAGAACTTGATAAAATGCTCAACGCAGGGATCATCGAGCCAGTCAAAGAGTCTTACTGGATAAGCCATATGGTTGTCCAAGATAAGAAAACAAAAGGCGAGATCAGGATTGGTGTGGATCTCAGAAAACTGAATGATGCTTCAATGAATGATCCATTTCCTACTCCTTTCACCGATGAGGTACTTGATAATGTTGGAGGAAATGAGGCCTATTCCTTTACTGATGGTTTTTTGGGATATCATCAGACAAGAATTGATCCCACTGATAGACACAACACCACTTTTGCCACCAAATGGGGGTTGTTCCAGTACACAGTAATGCCATTTGGTCTGAAGAACGCGCCTGCCATCTTTTCCAGACTTGTGGTCGTATCATTCAAAGATTTCATGCACAAGTTTTTAGAAGCTTATTTCGATGATTGGACAGTGTTCGGGTTGCTGAAGGACCATTGCGTAAATCTGAGACTGATGCTAGAAAAGTGCAGACAGCATCAAATGTCATTGAACCTAAAGAAGTGTATCTTTTGTGTACCCTATGGAATCACCAAAAACTCATGTTGACCTTAATGACTGTGGAAAGATATTTAGGAATATTTTCTTCATTCATGTGAATTTGGCGATAACTAGAGCGAAGGTCACGATCAATGAAGAATTTATCTCCATGTATCATATAAGAGATAATTAATGACTGGAATGAGAAATTTATCTTTCACTATCAAGGAGTTAAGAGATAAAAAAAATTGGGACACATGTGCCAAGTGACTTGTTTTTTAAGGACCGTGACAACCAAAGAAGAGTACGGGTTGGTACTAGGATGAATGATACCAATAGCTAAGAACAACGATACAATATTTTTAATTTCATATATTATTTTGTTCAAAAGTATGACAATATGATCACACATTGGATGGGAGGATACGATGAAGCAATGAGATGCTATGATCATGCTCTCTCATTTGTAATTCCAATAAATCCATGGTGATATGACATAATATTATTATCCATTCAACCGAGAAAAATATCACACCCACCCATTTCAATGGAAAACATGTTAGTTTTCTGGGAGTAATCACCCATTTGAACATTAATGAGGAGAAATAAATACTAGTCAAATAATTAAGGGAGATATAGGGTTCTTCACAGGGTTAGGAAGAAAAACTTCCTCAATGATGGGAGGGGATTCCTTTTGAGTTCTTCCATCAAGTTCATCATCATAAATGTCCTCAAATATGTCCACAAATAATTGATGTTCCTTAATCTATGCTCAGGAGAATATTTTTCATTACAATTGTAGCATAGAACCTTAAGTTGATGTTCCTCCATTTTGTCCTATGCCAACTTATGGACCTTGAAAGGTGGAAGAGGTTGTTGAAGAGCCACCATAGTTGGGGAAAGGAAATGAAATAAAGTTGGGGATTTTGGACTGAGCATAGGATATAACACAGGCATGACAATAAATATTATTGTCCTCCAACCAAGTAGTAGGGTGGTTCACCTCTAAGTGGGATTTAATTTCCTCTTTAAGACCACTAATAAGGAATTGCTTAAAAAATAATCAATTAATTTTTATGAAAAAACAAATGAACTTTGATGACTCCTATAATGAATTTCATTAGGTAATAAAATATTACATTAAGGGAAATTTAGTGCTTCATTTGATCGATCGAACCAACCAATCGGATCTAACCCACCAAACTTGTTTAGAATTACTTCAGAAAAATGAGGCATCATACTATTGGAAGGGTCGAAAAATGAGAAGTGATTCTTGGTTTCCATTTTGCTAACTAATTGGGTGAGAGAATCAACCATTTTTTGTATGTCCTCTATAGTTTACATGTTATGAGTGTTTATCATGGGACCATTAGGTCCATCAAACAAGTTAGTGATGATTTATCCCAACACAATCAACGACCTAAGAGGATTTCCTTGTGAGGGTCCATAATCAATGGTACTAGCAAGTCCACGAAAAAATAAGTTATTTCAGAGTGAAACCATGGTGATCAAATTACTCCTTGTTGAGTATCATTACATGGTTTTTAATGCTCCATTAATGGTTGGTGTCAATCATTTTTGAGTCTAGAAACCCTCCCACACCGTAAATGCATGCATCTAGTCTAACCATGCCAAATTTCAGTCCAAGCCAACACATATTTAAAAAATTTCAACGTTGGCCCCATGTATCACATTATTTAATTTATAGGTATGGTTTCTGATGCTGCAATGGTGAGTGTCATTCATTCGAGTCTTGAAACCCTCCCACACCATCAATGCATGCGTCTAATATCAGACTTTTGACTTCAAAAGAATCCAACGAGATCGCTAAATCACCGACGACAAACACCGTTGGTTTTTCTAGGTAATAGCTGCGTCGGATATCATATAACGATGATGATCATGATGATGATCATGATGAAGATCATGATGATGATGACGATGTTGAAGATGATGATGATGATGGTGGTCGTGACGACAATGATAAACATGATGTTGATGATGATTATGATGATGAGAATGATGAAGATCATGATGATGATGACGATGATGAAGATGACGATGATGATGAAGACAATCGATGATGACGATGATGATGAAGACGATCGATGATGACGATGATGATGACGACAACAATGATGATGATGATGATGACGATCGATGATGACGATGATGACGATGAAGACGATCGATGATGACGATGATGATGATGATGATGATGATGAAGATATTGTTGATGATGATGAGGAAGATGATGATGGTGAGGATGATGACGATGATGCTGATCACAATGATGATGATGATGATGATGGTCGTGACGACGATGATAAACAGGATGCTGATGATGATGATGATGATGGGAATGATGAAGATCATGATGATTATGACGATGATGATGAAGACGATCGATGATGACGATGATGATGACGATGATGATGAAGACGATCGATGATGATGATGATGATGACGATGATGATGATGATGATGACGATCAATGATGATGATGATGATGATGAAGACAATCGATGATGACGATGATGATGAAGATATTGATGATGATGATGAGGTAGATGATGATGATGATGGTGAGGATGATGATGGTGAGGATGATGACGATGATGCTGATCACAATGATGATGATGATGATGGTGGTCGTGACGACGACAATAAACATGATGCTGTTGATGATGATGATGATGAGAATGATGAAGATGAAGATGATCACAATGACGACGACGATGATGATGATGATGATGATGTTTGAGTCTTGATAATTGTGCATTTCCTTACTAAGCTTCTCTCTGTTTCAAGAATAATTTAATATTCTCTACTAAACAGGGCCAACCATGTGAAGGTGGAAGCTCTTATGGCCCCTCCCCCCCCCTCACATCACTCTCAATTCCCCATAACCCGACAAAAATATCTATGTACACTAGAAACTTTAAATGTGTTTTTTGACATACTCTAAAACAAGCAATGTTTCTAATTATATCATATAGGAAAATGGAAACTCACTATGAAACAATTAATTTATTATTATTACATACCTCATAAACTTCAATGGTCTTCATCATCTTCTTCATCTAGGTCATCGTCTATACTATCATCCGATGATCCAGATTCAACATTGTAAGGATTGGCCATATCATCCTCGTCGTCGATGTCAGTTACAATCAACATGTCATCATCAATATCATCTTCATGGACATTGTTTGATAGTACATCATCTGATTCAATAAGTTCTTCGACATCTTCTTCTAGACCATGATCATCTAACTCATGTTGATCATGATCATCTTCTGCGGCGTCTTCTTCTTCGAGAATGTCTTCATTACCTTCATCAACGTTATACTTTATCGGCCTTCCCCTTAGATCGTGTCTCATAGCAAATGACCAACCCGCTCTACCTGGAACCTCAGAGTAAAATACATGTTCACATTGGGTTGGAAGAACATAGGGCTCCATTCCTGGCTCAAACAACCTTGTATTTACCATGGTAAAACCATTATCATGTTCAATAATTGTTCTATCAGGATCACATTGATTCAATTGACACCTGTACCATTTGAAAATGAACAGAAATACCTTGAAGGAGTTAAAGTCACACTGAAGAATGTCTTCCAGATACCCATAGTATCGATTTTTAGATAGTTCTGGATGTCTGTCACTTCTAGAAGAAACATTGGTCACCTCAAAGACTGCAGATATCCCACAATTAGATGTTTTCTTTGTTTCATCCAAATTTTTGATGTGATATCTACATCCATTGCACCACATAGCCTTATGGTGTTTTACCTAGTACAACAAGCCATACAGGAAAAGATTACATAATGATCACACCATATTTATGATAACGTAGTGCATGTTTATTATAATGCCATAAAAGGAAAATAACCAGCATGACGTACAACGACAATATTTAAAAAAAAAATAAAGTGTTGTTGATTAATATGCTTACCTGCTTATCTTTTAAACCTCTTCCTAAATCGATTTCCCTTTGTGTTACATTGGTGTCTCCATTGCAATGTGTAGCTTTAACCAATGAAGCCACACCTTCCCATGATATTCCATGACCAGATTGTTCACATTTTTCGATCCATACCTTCATCCAGTCAAGATTGTTTGCGATGTATAAATGAATCGCATCCCACTCTCGACCAACTATTTGATGACAATAAAATTAAAATTCAATGAAAATGTATATTAGTCACTTTAAAAAGTATATAATTACAATATAAAATGATGCAAAATACTAAATAAAAAAATAGAATATATATGTATGATATATAAACATAAAAATCACCAGTGAAATGTGTTATATTACCTTTCACCTTCCTCGATCTACCTTTCCCCTTCGGGTACTCCCCTTCAAAATCATTTTTGGAGTATGGATCACAAATGCAACGTAAATTGAGCTTTGACGCCAATATAGGAAGATATTCACTAATGTACAACATGTTTTGGTATACCATATATCCCTCCATCATAGAACCCTCAGCATATGTTCATTGTCTGACCAAACCCTTCATAAATTTCAAGTGCCTCTCAACCATCCACATGGACCTTGAGTGCGCAGGTCCACACAGTTCAATCTCCTCAACTTGGTGTATGAGGTATTGTTCCTGTGCATTGAAAAATTCTGAAGGTAGATGCTTCTGCATTTCCCACATGAGACGAGGAATTTCTCTCCTCCAATACTTTATGTCTTCTTTATGGAATTCTTTAGATGGAAACCATCTACAAGTGACATGACAACCGGCCAATCAAGAGATTAAAGAAAAAAGTCATTATATTACATAACATGAAGTAGAGAATGAAAATCAAATTAAGAATAAGTTCTATGTTGAATTAAACAAATAGTAAGCACATGGAAAAATCATCACTTACCTCATGTATTTCCCGAGACTATATATTATTTGCTTGACATTGTTGTCAAAGTTGTCCGGGATAGAGAGAGGTAGAACATACTGTAACAATAATATACAAATAGTTTCAGTATATCGAATAAGAGTACTAGAAAAAGAAAAAAAAAATTATTAAATGCATACCATATTAATTATTACCTTCATGAAGACATGCCAATCGTGCGTTTTCACCCCTGCGAAATCACCTTTCTTTGTTATGATATTCTTCATGTTCACACAAAATCCGGTGGAAAATTTAATTTTTCAAATGACTTCTTTTACAACATTACTTTGCTGGTCCGTTAACATCCATGGAAGTGAGTTTATATTAATTTTCTCTCCATTGCTATGAAATTGAATGACGTCTTCCATTGCATGGTTGTTATCTTGAATGTCTTTGCAAATTTTGACAATTTTTTCTTTGTCACTCCTTCCATCCAATATTTGCCATAATGTTTCAATCACATTCTTTCCGATATGCATTGTATCAAATAGATGAGCAATTTGTAGGTGCTCATAATAGGGCAACCTACTAAATTGTCTAGGATAACTTTTCTTTCCTTGTGGAAGCCCATTAATGCCTTCATGATGATCACATGAACGACAATGATGAAATTAAACATTAAATCAATGTCAATTACACTAAACAGCACACAATAATATACTAAAATATAATATGATCATATACAATGATTGATTATACGTACCTTGATGATTTCTATTATATTGCAACTTCCATAGCTGAGGTGTCATTCTCTTTGGTTTTAATGCAGAGTCTTGCTTGCCATTGAAAAGATGTTTTTCAGTAGTTTGATACCTGTGATTCTTGGAGAGGAAGTACCTATACTCATCAAACACCTCCTTTCCTAAGCTTTTTGAACAACGAGATTTGATCTTAGGACCACAAACTGGACATGCAAATTTCCCCTTTGTCTGAAGACCTAAATAAAAAGATGGAATATCAATATTAATGTCTATTATAATTATATAAAAAATGACTGGATTATTTAGAAAAACATGCATACGTATAATATTAACTAGTAGTTAGTAAAATTAAATGCAACTAAAGTGGAACTTATAATTACATACCACAGAAATGGATTAAACCTGGGGCATCATGTATTGTCCATACAAGCATTGCATGGAATTGGAATTTTCTTTGTCGTATTGGTCTAGATAAGTCATACATAGTGATGCCATTCCATAACTTCAATAGCTCGTCAATAAGAGGTTCGATATATACATTCATATCTTTGAATTGGTACTTACCTGATTGATTTGAACATATAAAATAAATATTCTGATTATGAGACGTACCGTTTAGATATATAAACCATATTTCACAATAGAAAAACTTTAAATATATATATAACATTATGAGACAAAAAACGACAAATGAGAATATACCACTGCAATAAAAAAAAACTGCAGTGTTCGTACCTGGAATAATCATTGACAACATTATGTGCTCCCTCTTTATTGTCAACCGTGGAGGAATGTTGTTGTTGATAACAAAAATAGGCCACACCGAGTAAAAAGATCTCATCTCTGCAAAAGGATTGACACCATCTGCTGCCAAAGAAATCCTAAGATTACGAGGTTCGTCTTTAAAGTGAGGCCATTTTTCCTCCATATCTCTAAATGCAAACCCATTTGCAGGCATCCGAATAATGTCGTCTTGACTTTTGTTCCGTGCATGGTAATCCATAAACTGCGCTATGTTTTTGCACCTGAACAGTCACTGCAAACGAGGAATAATGGGAATATAACGTAGAACCTTGCGAGTCACCTTTTTAGTTACTTGATCTATGCGATATCTACTGATATGACATTTAGGACATTCTGTTGCAAATTCATGTTGGTTGTAATAAAGAACATGATCATTAGGGCATGTATGAATTGCTTCATACTGCATTCCAATTTCTTTCATGATGGCAGATAAATATCGATATGTGCGAGGTAAAATATTTGAAGGTGGTAACAAATATTCACCTATCATGCTACAACAAATTAAAATAAAAATCTAGTTAATATAATATAGAAATAATATTAATGAAACAAATTTCATCTGTAGTAATTTGACTTATATATGAATTAACAATAAAATACATGACAATCATATATATTTTGTGATGGAATATATTACATACCTTAACATCCATGTGACTGATATGTTTGAAAGACCATTCATAACCTTCAAGTTCATTACCAACAATATAGCAGAGAGAAGATTTGTCTTGGAGCCATCATAAAGGGTTTCATATGCCTTGTGAAGAAGAGGTATATCATAAATATCATCAAAATGTTCATCATTTTCATGATCATCATCATCATCCATTCCAACATTAAATGAATCATGGATCAAAGTATTTGTAACATCATCTTCAACTATGTTATCAGTATGATCATCTTCTTCAATGTGATCATTAACTTGTTCTCCATTAATATTCGTAACTCCATGTTCCTCCTGTACTTGTTCTGGAAGCACTTGTTGATCCGGACGATATGCCGTAGGATGTCTTTCCTTTATAATTACATGAAACAATCAATAGGTAAAAGTTAATATAAGAAATTCAAACGCAAAATGTAAAAATTTATGTGATACATTAAAAATTTAACAAATTTTGTACTGTTGGGATGAAAAGAACAACGACCAATTGTAGTGTTGGTCAAAAATAAGAAATATTATAATGATACATAAATTTACAAAAACAATCAAAATAAAAACATATATAATGCAAACTTACAAATGGATGGTATTCATGTCCCCCCTCGGCGTGCCCATGATCCCTACAATGTTTTGTGGCTATTGTGATCAAAATTCTTCTCCTCTTAAAGCCTCTGCATTGATTTCATGGACAATAGCATTTACCATCACCCGTTCTTTCAACTCCTTCCCACAATCTAGCACGCAATTATCGATTTTGTTCGTCTGGATCAGGAATATTCGTAGTTGACATTTTCTCGTAAAGATCTTAAATGAATATTATCGATCTTAGAAAATGAAGCTCCAGAGTACTTTGCTCACTTGAATAAAAAAAACAACGAAAGCAGTCCGCTGAACAAAAAAAACATCTGCAAACCATCGCTGGTATGGCAAACATATCGGAATGGTTTGATATTTATAAACTGTAAAAGTCAAAAAGTCAAACCTACGTCGGATATCCGACGACACTAATCTAGTGACCGTTGGGAAAAAATCCATCGGATATCCGACCTCTTCGAGTTCAAAATGAAGTCGGTTATCCGACATCCATTTCGTCGGATATCCGAATAGGCATCGGATATTAGCAGAGCCGTCGGATAGCCTGCCAACCTTGTCAGATATTCAAAAGTATGTCGGATATCCGACAGACACCTCTCGAAATTTATAAAACAAGAAACAAAAAAAAGTAATTTTCAAAGAAAAATCTGACGACACAGTCCATTTCGTCAGAGGTCGTCAGATTTGCTCGTCGGATTTTGGGTTCAAATCTACTAGTGAATGGAGTGCTCTGTTGATATTAGGTCGGCGTTGATGCACCTACGCTATGATGATCACGATATGGTGTCCTACCCTGACATTGCATCAACCCCATATGTTCCCAAGTCACGCCTTTCCCCGACACCGACTATACAAGACTGGGCATGAGGATTGAAGAAGGCCGGCTTGTTAGGGCTTATTAACATGCCACATTTTGGGCGACTGGCAGAAGTTAATGTGTGTGTGAAGCAGCTACTTGCGTGCTTCCATGGTGGTTCATTGTGGCTAGACCACGAAATTCCAGTCACTGTTGATTTAATTTCGTACATTACTGGATTGCCTAAAGATGGGGTCGACCCGTCACAGTTCTTCCAAGGGAAGGCAAATGACAAAAAGCGGGCGGGATGGCTTGTAAATAAGTATGGTTTGGAAACAGATGGTCGTGGGTACCGCACCAGTAGCATTAATGATTAAGAGGTACTCATCAGCACCAAGATTATATCCTACAAACTAATCAAGGGTGGTCGCCCTAACCAGTGTAACTTAGGGCTTGTCACATGTGCAGTACAATGTGCGAAGGGCGTCCAAATGAACTAGTCCCTATTTCTGTTGAATCAATTAGCAGTTGATGTTGCGGCTGTTCAGGCCAATAAGGGCTCGTTTACATATAGTTGGCTACTACTTTTGATTGCATTTGTGGCTTGGAAGGATCCCGACGTATACGAGGCATGGAAATTGAGGCTGCAAAAGAATGGCGGGGTGCATGCTATCAGAACTTATGGTATGTATGGGAACCTGAGTGACTTCGGGATTGTCAATTGATATTTTGGCTCTACTGGGAGATGCTTTGCACTACCGCAACACAGGTACCATGGATATTCAAAGAAACTGCAGCAATATTTAAGCGACTCATAGAGTTTGCAGCTCGGTCGCATGCTATTTATGTGCAGGCAAAGCGTGACCCCGATCATCAATGGTTGCTGACCCCTTACAAGGTAACAGCTGAAGCATTGGAGACTATCGTGAATGATTGGCTAGCGGAATGGCATGAACCTATTCCATTGACTGACATTACGGCTGGTGGCCCGACGAAGGGTCCATATGATCGTATATCAGCATAGGCCCTGCCCAGCCATCGTGATTCTGATCAAGAGTCCATCCGAACATCGACGGATGATGACATCAACCGTGCCTTGGAAGAGAACAGGAGAAAAGGGCACCAGGACCCAGCATCCTTTAGTGGGTTTCCCATGGCCGCAAAAGCACAGTTGGATTGACTGATACATGCCATCACTGATGCATCCACCACAGCAGCTCAAAAAATGATAAGGGCGACAAATGAAGGATTCCATGCGCTCACTACTCGTGTGGATTTGGTATATGGAATGGTTTCACAACAAGCACCACACGATGCAGAGACCCCATAAGTAGGCACAATCAGCATTGAGCCACGGGTGAGGAATGTGGAGATTCCCCGGATTGCAATTGTGACTGAAGACGAAGCTGCCAATGCTATGCTGCAGCAGCTGAAGATGGCAACCATTAATTTGAATGCCTTGCCTACGGAAGGGTTGACCACTATGCAAGCTACTACCAGCCAAGAAACGACAAACCGACTGCGGCAGATCAGTGGTATGTGTGTACGACTACAGGCGAGTGAGGCCGATGCGAAGCGCACTATTGAATAATTGACCACCAGGGCTGCTTCTGCATGGCAGGCTGTGGATGACCTCGAAGCACACATCAAGGGAGAACGGGCTGAGAAGGCACATGAAATCGAAGGCCTGAAAAAGGAACACGATTTCCTTATTACGGAGAAGGCCTGTATGTGGGATGACAGTGTACGGGTTGACTGGGCCATCACGTAAGCTTATCAACATGTGTCAGAGCCCACTTAAGAGGTGGACGTGCTCCACCAGGTCCAGCAACTGGGGGCTACCATTATTCAGTTGCGACAGGAGAATCAAGAGTTGATGGCTCAAGTGAATCCTAGTACGCCTCCAGTTGAAGTTGATGACAGAAAAAGGGTGATTGAGGAAATCGCCACTCAGATGGAGGAGTTGGAAAAAGCCACGATGAAGCTCACAGCTGATACCATCCAGTTTTGGAGCCAAATTGTCCAGGACAAGCAGGTTGAATAGTTGATCAAAGATCAGCAGGACGCAAAGGGACAGTTGGCGACACTCAAGATAGCCCTGCGCACAATGCCACCAATGGAACAGGTTGCCAAGTCTTGAGACTTAAAATCCTTGCAGCTACGGGTTACTAAGGCTAATGGGCACCAGAAGAAGCGTGCTGCGCAGTTGGAGAAGTGTTAGGATGTCGGATCCAGTTCATGACCAAGGTGGGAGAAGCACTTTAGGAAATCTAGAAGGGACATCAACAGGTAACGACAAAAATCATGGTGCATCCAGCTGCAGAAGATGTGGTCGACAGTCAGATGGTGGCTACGCAAGTCAAAGAAATGGTGACGACCATCATGCAGCAGTACGAAGATTTCAAACTGAATACCACAGAGTTCACCATATCCAGTTGACGTGGATCGAGGGCAAGCCACAAGATTGTGTTGGGGGGCTGTTGGCAGGCAATTTGGTAAGGAAGAGTCGCAACATCGTCGATTCTGCGACATGTCAGAAGAGGTCATAGAAGGCAGAAGAATAGACTATTTTATGTATTTTTAGTCGATTGTACTGCAGTAGGTGGGTTTTTGGGTCATTGGACCATATGAGATGTAAATTTGAGTCGATTGTACTGCAGTAGGCAGGTTTTTTCGGTCATTTGGACCATGTCAGATAGATTTTGGGTCAATTGTCCAAGCTTCGGTTAGGAAGTTGTTAGTAAGTGGACAAGCATTGTAAAGGCAGAAGCCTATATATAAACAAGAAGTTGTAGGTCGAGAGGAGGGAAGCAGTAGAGAAAAAGGAGAGATAGATCTTGGAGATATGGTTTTTTTGTATGTTATTAGATCTGGTTTTGTCGAGATATTGTATCAGGGTTTTTCTGGAGTAATATGACATGACGGAACTGTTTTGGTGAAATTCCCTATGTATCTTTTGTATTAAATGCCTAATGTGATTATTTCTTGCTGCAGTCAACCTTTTAATGTTATATTTGTCTTGTTGCAATGAATGACTCTGTTACATAATTCTATTGATGTTAATCTTGAATGCATAAGATCTGTTTTGGATACTGCAATAAATAAGTTAAGTAAGCAAATGCCGCAACACCCTCCTTCATTCGGCGAAAACATGGTTCCGTCCACTCCCCCTTGATCACCTCGGGTGAGACCTCACCTGCTCTGCAGGTGTTGCTGGGCAGGGTCAAACCTATCTGGGTCAGTTCTTAGGGAGATCACGGTGGCTTGGTGTCGACAGTGATGAGAACCCCTGTCAACTGGGCTTCAGTCAACACCATTAAAGAAGAATTCACGATCCAGGAGACTGTGAAGGTGTTTCAATATGGAGGTATTGAAGGGTTAATGATAACCCCATCCAAGAACGTCATCATAGAAAAGGGTCAAGCATCTAGAATATCACCAAGACACAGTCCAACAATGCAGGACAAAGGCAAAGATTGTGAGGCACTTTCAACAATTACTTAATGAAAATATGCGAAATAGCAGAAATGACAGAACTCATAATCACTTTTATATTGATCACGGGCCACTTCGAGGGGGAAACCTCCTATGAGCAAGCTCAATACAAATAACTTCACGGTACCTTCATAGGTCTCAACACACACTTATATACTAATTCTAGGCACCAATACTATGGGTCGAAACCATGGGCAGTTACAAACTATGGATCAACAATACTACGGGCGACTTACAAAGCATATGCGCCAACAACAATAACACAAACTATTGATCAACAAATACTACGGGATGACTTACAAAGCATATGCGTCCAACAACAACATACTAACAAAGTAAAGACATGGGTTCCTAACATCCCCTCCCCCTTAAAAAAAGCTTTGTCCTCAAAGCTTTAGATGTGGAAATTGTTGTTGAATCTGAAGGAGTGGTTCCCATGTAGCATCCTCTGGTGCATGTCGTGCCACTGAATTAAGACCTCTATGATAGAGCGAGAGCGAAGCTGACGCGTGCACCGATTGAGGATGGCCTCTGGCTCCAAAAGGATGGATCCTTCATTATCCAGTTCGGGTAAAATCGTTTGGCCGCTAATGTTGGTGCCAAGAACTTTCTTCAGACAAGAGACATGAAAGACTGGATGAATGCGGGAAGAAGGAGGAAGTTCCAATTTATAAGCAACGGACCCAATCTTCTGAAGAATCCGATATGGCCCATAGAACTTTGGAGCAAGCTTATGACGTCCTTTGAGTTTCAAGGAGGATTGTTTGTACGGCTGGAGACGAAGAAAAACCATATCGCCGACTTGAAAAGTGCGCTCTGAACGGTGTTGATCCGCTTGTTGCTTCATGCGATTTCTTGCCATGTGCAGATTGTCCCACAAAATGCGAAGAATCTGATTGCGGTTGCGAAGGACTGTGTCAACTTCCTGAACTGGTGAACTGGTGGGGGTGTATGGAAGAAGAGCTGGAGGTGCTTGACCATAGACTGCTTCATATGGGGTCATTTTAGAGGCAGTGTGGTAAGAGGTATTGTACCACCATTCAGCAAGAGGGAGCCACTTTGCCCACTGATGTTGTTGTTCCGAGATGAAGCAACGAAGATAAGTTTCCAAGCATTTATTGACAATTTCAGTCTGACCATCTGTTTGTGGGTGATACCCTGAACTCATCTTCAGTTTGGTGCCAGTGTGGCGAAATAGTTCTGTCCAAAAATGACTGGTGAAAGTCGCATCACGATCCGAGACAATGGAAGAAGGGATGCCATGAAGACGAAAGATCTGGTCCATAAAAATTTGAGCAACTGAGGAGGCTGTATAGGGATGACTGAGAGCACAAAAATGACTATATTTGGAGAGGCGATCAACCACAATGAGAATCACTGTCTTCCCGCCAGATTTAGGGAGCCCTTCAATGAAATCCATAGAAATATCTGTCCAAATCCGTGTAGGTATGGGCAAGGGTTCAAGCAATCCTGGAACGAGTGTTGTTTCACCCTTATTGTGCTGGCAGGTATCACATTCGGCCACCATCTGTTGAATTGTCCTTTTCATGCCCTGCCAAAAGAATTTACGCCGTGCTCGTTTATATGTTTTGAGGAACCCAGAGTGCCCGGTCGATGGAGAAGCATGGAGTTCATAGAAGACAGCCTGTTGAAGATCTGTGCTCTGGGGAAGCACCAGACGACCCTTGTATCGCAGAGAATCACCATCCCAAGAGTAATGTGGTATAGCAGAAGGGTTGTTGGTCAAGCGTTGGATGATCTGAGATAAGGGAGAGTCATTGACATAACCCTGTTGAACAGATTGCAACCAATTTGGAACAGGCATAGAAATAGCTGAAAGAGAACCTTGGGCACCAAATGTGCGAGAAAGAGCATCTGCCACAATATTGTCTTTACCCTTCTTGTAAGTGATCTCATAGTCATAACCCATGAGTTTGCTAACTCATTTCTGTTGTGCCGGGGAGGAGACACGCTGGTCCAAGAAATATTTCAGACTCTGGTGATCAGTCTTGATGCAGAAATGATTCCCTAATAGGTATGGACGCCACTTCTGTACTGCATGCAAAATAGCCATCATTTCCTTCTCATAGGTAGAGGCAGCTAAATTCTTACCTGAAAGGGCTTTGCTGGTGAATGCAATGGGGTGTTCATCTTGAAGGAGAACAGCACCAAGTCCATTGCCGCAAGCATCACTCTCAATAGTGAAGGGCTTGGAAAAATCGAGCATAGCTAGCACAGGTGTAGTACACATAGCTTGTTTTAGTTTGTCAAATGCACACTGAGCAGCAGGTGTCCATGTAAAAGCATCCTTTTTCAATAGAGTAGTTAATGGAGCTGCAATCTTCCCATAATCCTTGACAAACTTGCGGTAGTAGCCAGTCAATCCCAAAAAACCACGAAGGCTCTTGAGTGTCTGAGGACGTGGCCAATTGTTCATGGCGTCGATTTTGGCAGGATCCACGCGAACCCCTTGTGTTGAGATAATGTGCCCGAGATACTCAACTTCCTTTTGTCCAAAAACACATTTAGACTGCTTGGCATGGAGATGATGGTCAGAGAAAAGTTGCATGACAAGATCCAGATGCTGGAGATGTTCATCCCATGTTTTACTATAGATGAGGATATCATCAAAGAATACCAGAATGAATTTCCGCAAGTAGGGTCAGAATATTTTATTCATTAAGGCCTGGAATGTGGAAGGAGCATTAGTGAGGCCAAAGGGCATGACCAAAAACTCATAATGGCCATCATGTGTGCGGAAAGCTGTTTTAGGAATATCATCCTCATGAACCCGAATTTGATGATACCCAGAACGAAGATCCAACTTGGAGAAAAAGTGAGCCCCATGAAGCTCGTCAAGAAGTTCATCAACAACAGGAATTGGAAACTTATCCTTGATGGTGAGGTGATTAAGTGCTCGGAAGTCAATGCAGAGGCGCCATGACCCATCTTTTTTGTGGACGAGAATAACTGGAGAAGAAAAGGAACTAGTGCTTGGGCGAATAATACCTTGCTTCAATAAGTCCCGAACGAGCATTTCAATCTCCATTTTTTGGTGGAATGGGTAGCGATAGGGCCTGATGTTGGGAGGAGCGCTTCCAGGAAGGAGCTGAATACGATGGTCTTCTGGCCTGGAAGGTGGTAATCCCACTGGTTCAGCAAAGACACCTGTATATCGATCCAGAATTTGTTGTAGATCCAAAGGAGTAGTGGAGACCGCTGATGGTTGCATCTGGATGGAATGGATCTGAGCGATGACACCATGTGAATTCTTCTTGAGGATTTTTTCCATGCGATGTGAACTGATGATGCTGAGAGAACCTGGTTGTAATCCTGTCAATGTGTGTTTGTGTCCATTGAGGGAAAACTGCATCCAAAGTTCGGCAAAATACCATAAGATAGGGCCGAGGGTGCGTAGCCATTGAGCGCCCAAAACCACATCACATCCGCCTAAGGGCAAGGAAAACATGTCAGAGCGCAAGGTATAATCTCCCATAGAGATACGCACATTTCGACACTTCCCTTTGCAAGGTAAGGTGCCCCCATTGGCAACCATGACTTCAAAGTTGGAGCAAGGATGGATAAAACAATCAGCTTGTTTGGCGATCCAAGGGTCAATGAAATTATGAATGCTACCAGAATCAATGAGGATTGTAAGAGGAAGCTTCTTGAAGTAACCCCTGACCCGCATTGTTTGGGGGGTGGTGATTCCAGCTAAAGCATGGAGAGATATCTCTGGCTGGTCATCCTGAGACGGAGGGTCAATAGGCGGTTCCTGAATGTCGACCGGAGCATCCAGTGTTTCTGGATCTTCATCACCCATTTCAGAGGCAGGCGGAGACTCCACATCCAGGAGATAAAGCTTTTGCTGAACACATCTATGTCCCCGGGTGAATTTCTCATCACAATTATAGCAAAGACCCTTTTCTCTGCGTGCTTGCATCTCTGTTTCAGACAAACGCTTGATAGGAGTTGGTCGAGGGGCCTACGGTATAGGTGGTCACTGAGAACCCATATTTCGGAAGGGAACAAAAGTGGGCTTGGAGCGTTGTTGGGCTGCAATCTTGTCTTCTGCCAATTTAGCCAACTCGAGTGTTGCCATCATTGTGTTGGGATAGAACATTTTGACCTCAGAGCGGATGGCATCCTTTAGACCACTGATAAAACAACTCCGGTAAAATTCATCAGACAATCCTTCGGTGTGGTTGGCTAGATTCTCAAATTCGGTTTGATACTCTCTCACAGTGCTAGTTTGGCGAAGTTTAGTGAGGGCTCCTGTGAAGTCATCAAAAGCACTAGGACCAAATCGTTGCAAAAGGAGCTGGCAAAAGTCTGGCTAGTTGGGCTCTGGATGAGCCTTGATGTACCAACGGTACCATTGAAGAGCTTCCTGTTCCAAATGAAAGGATGCCAACGGAACTTTGTTGACATCAAAAGTATTATGCAGACTGAAATACTGTTCTGCACGATAGATCCATCCAGTTGGATCGGTACCATTGAAGAGAGGAAAATCAAGCTTCGGACCACGGAAATTGCTGGAAGAAGAGAACCCATTGTCTACTGAAGACTCGGACTGCCGTTTGTTGTTCATAGCTGAATGTTCAAGATGGAGACCAAGAAATTTTTCATCCAGATCCTGGATTTTGGCTTGGATGGCTGCAAGGGCTTCCTCCATGGTTTTTGCTCCTACACGGGTGACAACCATAACCAGGGATTTTTTTTTATTTTTTTTTTTTTGACTGGGTAGGAAAACAAAAACAGGAACTACTTCAGTAAAGGAAAATTTGGATTTGGGAAAAAATCAGAAGGGTAATTGGGGTTTGACTCATTTTTTGGACACTGTTGGATAGACAGGGAAGCAAAAATGAAGATTTCAGAAGCGGGGTGAAAGGATGGAAAAATTTGGCAGAGGGGAACAAAGAAGCAGAATTCATAAAGGAACTCTGTGGTAAAAATTGAAGGTGATTGGGCGAAATCTGAGGAAGTTATGGCAAACCCTAAAAATAGACAAATGTGGGATTTCGGGCTGTAGGAAGGGGAATTGAGGATAGGGTCCTCAGGGATGAAATATGCAGAATGGAATGACAGGGGTTCCCTGAAATTTTCAAGGGAAACAGAGGTAAAACAAGGGAGATATGGAGAAAAAACTGGAGCGGCTACGGCTCGGTTTTTTTTTTTTTTTTTTTTTTTTTTTTTTTTTTTTTTTTTTTACAGACTGTAGCGGCTACGGCTCTGCTTGCAGAATGGGATCTCCGGTTCGAAGGATTTTGGAACAACGCCGAATGGCTGGATCTTGCAAAATGGATCTGAAACGGCACAGCAGTGATCGACAATAGTTCAGCTGAAAGTAGATATGGACCCCAGGTATGTGCGGCTTCCTAACAGTTCAGGGTTTTCACTCGGCCACCAATGTTGTCTGACGGCTTGCGTATTGGGGCAGTACCCCTCACTCCACGGCTCAGGTAAAACTGATAACCGCTTTGCCACAAACAATAGCTCTTGGTTTACCTCACGGGTGGGAACTAGTCAATCAGGTAGGGGTCGTTGCCCTTTTCGCCGGCAGGTCCTCTCAATGGGCCAGCTACTTCGGGGTTCCTGTGGTACTCCTCACAATGAGTTTTAGGGATTATGCCCAAGTACTTCCCACAGTTAAGCGGATAGGGATTATTCCCAAATCCGAACCTGCAACAGATGCGAAAAAAAATTTGGCAGAAATTTCACCCAGCAAGCCCAAGAAAGTGCTCTGATACCAGATGTGAGGCACCTACAACAATTACTTAATGAAAATATGCGAAATAGCAGAAATGACAGAACTCAGAATCACTTTTATATTGATCACGGGCCACTTCGAGGGGGCAACCTCCTATGAGCAAGCTCAATAAAAATAACTTCACGGTACCTTCATAGGTCTCAACACACACTTATACTAATTCTAGGCGCCAATACTATGGGTCGAAACCATGGGCCGTTACAAACTATGGATCAACAATTCTACGGGTGACTTACAAAGCATATGCGCCAACAACAATAACACAAACTATTGATCAACAAATACTACGGGATGACTTACAAAGCATATGCGTCCAACAACAACATACTAACAAAGTAAAGACATGGGTTCCTAACAAAGATCTAGTGGGGCTTAGAACAAAGATACCAAAGATGGGTTCGACAGTGCAGAAGCCGCCGATAGTTGATAAGGAAATACCTTTGACAATGACCCCGGATTATATCTCACCGCATGCACTGGATGCACCGGTCTTCAAGCTAATGAAGAACGCCAAATACGACATTCTGCTATCGCCCATATCAAAGCATGTCGATGTAGATAAAAGTTTGCTAGGTAAAATTCCATAATGTAAGTGGGAATATTACGATCTGCTTCAGATGCAGAAGGAGGATCCCAATGAACCTAGGTTCCCACAATTCCAGCCCGACCAGTACATGTGCTGGAAGAAATATGTGAAGGGCGACCTCACCTTGGTCACAGAAAGTTGGTTATCGAGAGTAGTCAAATCGGGACTGCTCAATTTGATCAGAATCCCGCATTTTGACAGATCACCAAAGCTGAACGTGGTGGTGCGAACTTTGATGGCGCGCATTCACTAGGGATATTTGTGGCTTAACTGTAATGTCGACCTGACCATTGACATTATCCACCACATCACCAGGTTGAGTAAAAGGGGTAAATATCCGAAGCAGTTTTTCCAAGGGAAAAGAAAGGACAAAGAAGCCGTGGAAAAGATGAAGAAAACTCAAACTATCATCAAAGGCAAGAGGGGCTTTTAGACGAATGACATAGATGATAAAGCGACGAAGTTTATCATGTAGCTTTTGGCCAAAAATATTTTAAGAAAATGCAGGCCTCTGGAGGTACCTGCGGACGCAGTACTGCTTGGCGCCACAGCCACAGAGGGAGAGAAATTCAATTGGTTTCAATACCTATTAAATGAGTTCCTGGAGGAACTAAATGACACATAACTTAATGGCGGAAATTTCCATTTTACATGGTTGATAGTGTTGATCACCTTCGTAGGGTGGAAAGAGCCGAAGGATTACATTGGCGTAATCACTAATACCAATGACTGCAGAGGGGCCCGTTATTCAAACCTTTGGGCAAATCTGAACTCACAGTGACAGCTAAGGTTTCTACCAATATTATGACCAGCTACGCGCAGCAATCATGCTCACATCGAGGATAACAAAGCATGTAACGAGTAAATATATTTGCACAGTTGATTTTTATGCTGACATGCGTTGCATCCACATTTCAGCCAAAGCACAGAAAAAGGGAGCATGGAAGAAGCATAAAGCTGATAAAATCCAGAAATACGTAGTACTCCACAATGAGGATTATGAAACAATCATGGCAAAGGTCACAGAGCAGATGGAAGATCTGATGACTGAGAAAGAGAAACAGGACAAAGCCATTCAGGAAATTTTGCAGATGAATCTGACCACGCTGTAGGGGATCACAAAGAAAATTGAAGAAGTCCACAAAAGATTACCCCTGCCGCGGGACTCGGAGTCCGAAGGGAAGTCAGGAGGAACTTCACAGTAGAAGGAGCCGCAACTAACCATAACCGTGCCTGCGAAGTCCCACGTTGTTCACCTTGATCCATTAACTGTATGGTTTCCATTGCTAGAAAAAATAGTATTGGACATGAAGGATGTCGAGCGTGTGGAGTTTGACCTTGCGAAGATACCACTGCCTGGTCTACACTACTTGCATCTGCAGGTTGTTGAAGAAATGCAAGAGAGAACCACTGACACGCTGAAAGGACAAGCTAAGCTACAAGCAACTAATAAGCAGTTGGAGGAATCTAGCTTGCGGAGAGCTATGGAACTACAGGATGAGCATGATCATCGAAAAAGACTAGAGTCCATGATCACTGTGGTCACAGATGATATAGGGGAATTTGAAGTACATCTAGACCCCGTGGACACTATCATTAAGATTGGCGAACTGGTCAACAATATTCAGACAGAGATGCAAGACATGGAGATCATCCATGAAGCTAAGATTGCTTCCTTGGAGGCACAGATCAATCGACAGACCCCACCAGATCAGCAGTAGTTAAGAGAAAGGGAGGTGAAGGCCGCAGCAGAGAGTATCATTGCCGAAGTGGCTAAGTGCTAGAGTCTGTTACATGCGGTGTCGAAGGAATTCACCGCCCTCGAAGAGGACCCAGAATCGCTGCAAGTAAAGAATGTTGTGAAGGATAAGCAATCAGCAATAGAATAGTTGGATGCAAAAGTGAAAGGCCTACAACCAAGAGAAAGGCTTCAAAAGTACTGGGAAATCAACGCGCTGAAGAAGGAAGTGAAAGCCTTAAGAGAAAAAGAGACTGAAATGGGAGATAAATCACAACCCTTACAGGAGGATGCCAACACGATATCGCAGGAGATCGATGGAAAGTTAAAGGAGTTGCATGAAAATCAAGAATAGGTGGAAGGCCAGGAAGGCGATGAGATAACATCTGATATGTTGGAAACAGTCAAGCAAGTTGAGCAAGACACGAAGGAAGCAGTCAAAAAGTTGATTGTCACATACAATGAGTTCGCTACGAAGCTAGCTCCACAGGCGGTGGAACAGCTCGAAGAAGTTGAAGCTGCAGGTGGCTCAGGGACGAGCCACATGTAAGTGTTAGGGGCATGTTGGGCCTGGCCCAAGGGGGGAATTTTGAGTAAGAAGTGTTTTTGGAACTGCAGAGCTGAGCGCAGTTCAATTGGAATTTTTTTTGTATAAGTTTTTGGGATGCTGCGAAGTTGCACGCAGGGCAGCATCAAAAGAGCTGCGAAGATCAGTGTTGGGAGGAGACAGCATTGCGATGTGTCTAGTATACATGGATCCAGAAAAGCAGAGTGTTGGACGGAAGATGGTACAGATTTCAGTTAGACCGTCGATGATCTATTTTTGGTAAAGATGCTCCAGGAGTGTCAGGCGATGGGTAAGGAGCAGAAGCGGAAGAAAGCGACTGGTCGCACATGCAAAAGAACCACGACCTGAACCAGTCACATGAGACCGTTAGAGGAAGAATGGCTCGACGAAAGCGACCCATTCGCATGCGTGCAACAGGAAGGTTGATAGTGGCGTGAGGCATGCACTGAAGGTGGCCATGATGGAATATTCTCTACTAGAAGCCAGCAATCCGGTTAAGGGAAAACCGTGACAGTTTTGTAAACCTAAGGGTTTTTGCCTTCAAATTGTAAAGACATGACCTACGGGTATGATCTATAAATAAGGAATATTTTGTATGGGAAAGGGTTACTCTTCATTTTGTATTATTCTCGTTATTGATTTGATAAATCTATGTTGAGGAACATTTTGTAAAGGCTCTACAAGCTGTGTGTGTAGAGGCCTATTAAGAGAGAGAGAAGAGAGTCTGCAACTGAGTGGGCAGACAAAGAACTGTTGTACCCTTCCCAAAAGACTAATAAAACAATAGTTCTTGTGGATGTAGCCCCCATCTAGGGGATGAACCACGTTAAATCCTATGTAGTGTGATTGTTTACATTTTTCACTTGTCTGTTTGCTTATGAATGAATGTCTGAGTTCTCATTTATCAACTGTTATGTTAATGCTTTTATATGTGTTCACCATAGGAGAAACATGGGATTAATATGTTAAGTATTGTGTGAATGGATGAATGATGAATGCTCAGTACCCTAAGTCTATGAATGTATCAGTATATTGAATAATCACAAGTGTAGGTAGAGTTTGGGTTGAGTAACTCGTTAGACACACCGCACTGGAAGTGTGCAGCATCGTATGTTTCATCTGCTTGCATTTGTTATAAAGTTAAATAATCTAAGGTAGTAGGTGGATGATTAAGTGTTAAAGTACAGTCTTCACAGTGGTTAAGTTTGGAAGAGGAATGGTATAAGTCAGTTGCGTTGTCCTATGATTCACATTCTATCTGAACCGCGCAGTGCGTAGATGGGCTGGTTGCACAGGAATATTCGCTTGCAAAAGTAAGGACCGCAACGCAGTCTATCGTCACGCAGTCCTTAGCCCGCGGCACAAGTCTAATAGTGCATTTCGCAGTAGTCTTGTCTAAACAACTCATCACATCACTGTGGAAACCTGATTTCGCAGTGCCCCCATAGCTACACCTCGGGTGAGACCTCAGCCTGTTCATAGGCTGTTGCCGAAAGGGATGGTGAGAAGGGGTTTTGTTGATTCCTTGAAACCGCGAAGAACCTGGGTCTACATTGGAAACCTCTAGATCAGTATCTCAATCCAACATCATGCATATAACATTTCAGAAGATTACATCCATCCGACTGCTGGTGGACAACTTGGTTGGCGCAGCTCCAGCTCTGCGTCTTCCAACTCGGATGATGCTTTAGAGAATTGGCAGAATCTCCTGCATGAAGTATCATTCCTAAAGTGTGGGTTGATCACACGGTCACTGCGTCGTGTTGTGATTGAGATTGTTGAGTTTCTGGTATACGAAGGACTTCCTGGATTGTCTGAATTTCTAGTTGCATTTGAAGCTAAGGTGTCAGAACCGCAGCATTTGTTGGCATTGGAGGAGGCACTAAAGGCTACCCCATCCCAGTGGTGGGAAACCCATAAGAAGGCAATCACTAGTTGGTCCCAGTGTCGAAGGTTGCTGACGGTTTGCTTTGGCAACACAGAAATATACCACACCAGAAGGTACAATGGGCGAAATGACCCTGGCAATCATCTAATGGAATGTCAGACTCTATGGGCCTCACGACCAAGGGATGAATGGGTCCATTCTTTTATCCATACTTTGGATGAAATGCCATGATCATGGTATGCCGCAGCTGAATTGCAAGGGGAGATTACCACTTGGTTAGAGTTGATAGTTTGCTTCACTCATACCTTTTGCTTCGCGGATGCCCACCCAGATGTCCATAATGCTTTGCAGCTCATCCGTGATGTTGTTCTGAAGGTCATTCCAGTGGCATATCCCATAGATCCACATACGCACTGTAAGATGCAGTCGATGATGGAATGTTATAATATCAGTAGCGGCCCAGAGGATGGTGATGACCCGCAGAATGTCAATATTCCAGAATCAGAAGGTAGCCACAATGTTGTAGCACCTAACGCGCCAACAGATCTAATCAATCAGATGTTGAAGCTCTGGAAGGTCAACATTGGAATAGAGGAGAGCCCAAATTTTGTGAATGTTGGCAACTACTGGTATGAAGACATGATGGAAAAGGTCACCGACCTGTTGCATGAGTGTTGGCGGATATTTCTACCCTATAGCAAGGAAACTAATGCTATCAACTTGGTTGGGGTGACAGGTAAGTGTATTGATGCTATTACAGAGACATTTACAAAAAGAAAGAAGTTGTAGATATAGGGAACATACCTTTTAATCGAAGTCTAATCCTTTCCTTGACTTGATCCTGTGTTCCACTTCCGAATCTACCTTTCCTTTAGCAAACCTGCAACAACAATACCTTTCTCAAAACATTTTGGGCAATATATAAAGCTTGAAAGAAACAAAAACAATGTTTAACATTCATCATTGACCAAAATAAATCCAACTTAAGATGCCATTTCATAACACATTCAAATTGGAACAAGAAAAACACTTCAACCTTTATTTGTCAAAAGTAGAATGATGTACAAGTATACCTGATAATGAAACAGGCTCTTGCAACTAGATTCTGGGCTCTGGCTTTCTTCTGGCTTGGATGTCTTCAGCAACAACTCCTCCAATGCAAGCTTCTTCAAAGTTTTTCCATTAATCAATCTCACTAACTCCAATTTCTAACCAAAGCTAACCTTGCTCCTTTAACCTTCTTGGTATTTATAGGATTAAAGAAGCAGTTCAGTTCGAAATGTAGTTATGGAGGAAGTTGGGGGAGTTAGAAAAATGCCATCAACTAATCCTCCTCGATGAATTAATTTATTTTTTAATCATCTTTTAAGATGTACGTGACTCTTCTTCAGTGGAGTAGCGTATAGGGCGCTACCCTAGTGTTTAAAAACTAGCGCTCAATCGATTTTAAATTGTGAGCGCTACTATGCTACACTGGAGTAGCGTATATCTGGATATGGGCGCTACTATTATACAGTGGAGTAGCGTATGGGCGCTATTCTATTTAAGTAGAGTAGCGCTCATATCTCAAAATGATATTTTTTGGGGTTTTCCAGTATTTTCAGGAAATGGAATGAGTTGACATATCATCAAAGGTCAACATGCTCCTCCATCCAAGTTATCCTTTTGTGTGATCAGCAGCTCAGGATGATCACGGATGGAGAGGTGCAAGTTTGACCTATAACAGATGCCCCCTAATGTGTGAGGTCAGAGGGAAACGATGGCCGAAATACATTACAATCCAAAGCCAGAGGAGGAGCACAGAACCGCAGAAAACAAGTCACAAGAAACCTGCAACAAAGATCAAGGTCAGCGAGCAATTACATTTTTGACATCTGATAGATGTGCGGTGTGATACAACATGATCTCCGATACATAACAAGGAGATGTATATAAAGCATGGCCACTTGAAATACAAGTTTGGATCCATGTCAAACTGAGAGATCATAGCCATAACAACAAACTGGATCTATGTCTCATGGAGAGCCGAATATAAGTGAGGCTCAGTCTTGCGCAACTTGGGTGATAACAAAATGAGGTAATGTCATCCAATATCCCAAGGTCTTCATCCCACAATAACCCTAGGTACAAACCCTAACCATGTGAATAGATGAGCTGAGAGTCGAACATGGGGGGTCTCGTTTGATTACCGATCATTGATGTATATCGGTAACAAACGCGAGGAATTCCACCGATAACGATGATGGGGTCCAAGGTACCACGTATGATTCGCCAAATGTGAATAGGTGGACTTGGAGTCGAACACTTGGGAATCCTGTCGAAGAAGAGACATTGATGTATTCTCATCATTCAACAACGAGGAAAATTGCCACTGGTGACTGCAATCTCCAAGGTACTAACCGAAACTCTAAACTTCAATCCCAGAATAATGAGTTGAGGTCGATGGGAAGAAGTCCGTTGGAAGGGAGGCCTTAAGGCATCCTCCATCATCCAACTCGAGGAACACTCAACTGGTAAGAGCTGATATGAAATGATATGTAACAAGACTAACACTAGGAAGGCCGACACATGAGGTCAAGGTAAACTGCAGAATGGCCGACACAGGGTATATACTTGAACATTGAGCATGACACAAAGTGACTCAGGCAGTTTATGACATAATGGGGTAAATAAGTCTGAAATGTAAGAGACATTAACAGACCCTCCATATGATTGGAAGAATAACCAACCGGGGGAGTAAAAAACTCGGAGGAAAGGTTCACCCTGAGGTCAAAAACTAAACCCAACCAACAAGATAGACTTGAGTAGGTGCTGTGTTCAAGGATAGAACTTGACTGAAACTGCCTTTGACAATGAAGATATGATATGTTTTTCCCGTTCCTTATTCTTTTTAGATAAAAGAATACCCTTCTTGTTATTTTAATGAGTCCAAGAAAGAATGAAAACTCAATAGGTCCAACCATGTAAATAGTTTAACGAGCCCATGGGAGGAAGACTCAATACCTTCTTCATAATTTATAGAGTTCGAAGAAGAGATAGAAGATTACTCTATATGTACTGATCTCTGGATTTTAATATCGAGCCGAGATCTGTTCTTGCTCGCCGGTGTTTTCAATTTTAAGGAGTTTGAAAAACTTAAACAATAACTCCATATATCTGCTCGTGGATTTTAGTATCGAGCCCAAGTAGGTTAATGCTCGCCAGTGTTTTCCTGTTTATAGAGTCTGAAAAACTTAAACAATCCTCTTTTCACCTATCCGTGGATTTTATATCGAGCCCGGATTGGTATGTGCTCGGCGGTGTTTTCTTGTTTATAGAGTTGAAAAACTTAAACAGTCCTCTACATACCCTCTCGTGGATTTCACATCGAGCCCGAGTAGGTGAATGCTCGCTTGGTATTTTCATGTTTAGAGAGTCTGAAAACCCTAAAGAGAGACTCCAAAAGGTCCTTTTTCGTACAGTTAGTCTCCTCCCTCGAAAAAGTATAAAACAATGAAAGGAGAACTCTTCTAGCGCATACAAGAGTATACCTAGAGTATACCTTTTCCGTAGTTAATCCACTGAGGCCCGAAAAAGGGGTAATTCTATACCTGAGTGGATGGGCCTTCGGATACTTTAACGAGCTCGAAGAGGACAAGTTTGCTCGACAATCTTGTTTAGGTTTAAATAGTCCAAACAAGAGCTTAAAATGACTTAAAGGTTAGCTTCTAGGATCATAGTTTCATACCCTGCCAAAACTAGATCTTCAACAAAATATTAGTCGATGCGGCAAAAATCTTAAATGATAAATGAATTCGGAATGTTTAGCTAACTGACAAGGTCTATCATCAAGAAATTTGAGCTTAGGAGACGAATCCGACAACAATTAAGTGAAAATTGAGCTTGGATCAGTGTTATACCGTATTGTGTGTTTCAATTAATTAATTAGGGTTTTTTGAAAGTTTTGAAACTATGGAAAATTAACAAATATGGGTAAAAATCAAAATCCAATTTATATATATTTTCATTGTTTAAAAATCAATTTTCAATTTGTGTTGTAGGGAAAAAAATTGGGCAACATTTTGCAAATTTCAAGTCTCCACGGCGATCAAATCGAGCATCCAACCACCAAACTTCCTCCACCAAGTAAGTAGAAATCCACCTATCTTGCATTTCAATGGTTTATTTTTAAATTTTTGAGCAAAAATAGCTTGCAACGCGATGCTCATAAGGTTTTATGCACGGGCGCTACTGTGTAAACACAAGAGTAGCGTACAAACTCAATGGGCGCTACTTTGCTCAAACAGAGTAGCGCCTACACGCTATTGTGTAGTATACACAGTAGCGTACATACTTGCAAAGCTACCTACAAGCGCCAAGACTCAAAAATTTTTGGTTTTTTGTGCAGGATGGTCTTACAATGGAGGGAAAGGGAGCATGAAGACATGGATAGGTTAGCCATGCAAGACCCGGCTACCCTCCATGCGCTTCGAAGAGGCGGTTTGTTGAAATTTTATCGAACCGTAAACATGCAGGCATTAAACAAACTGTTTCGAAGACTGATTCAGTATTGGGATGTAGATACTAATACCTTCATCATCCACGGGCAAACTCTTGAGCTTACCGTTGAGGAGATATACTTTATGACTGGTCTCTCAAGTAGAGGAGACGTAATCAATCTGAAAGGGTCTTCTCGTTTGGGTGCACGATCAGTGCAAGAATATGTGAATACATACTGTGTTGACGCAGCAGAAAAATCGGGAAGCCAAGTCTTGATTTCAACTATTGATGGTCTCCCTCTGAAAGTGATAGTGAGCATGATCAACCTAGTAGCCGGTAGTGCATCACAACACTTAGCTTCCAGGCATTCGATGCATATTGGTGTACAATGCTTGCATGGTCATGTTTATGATTGGTGTACCAGTTTGTTGGCAAACATGAAGTCTCAATTGACAGGTTGCAAATGCGGCTCAATGAAGAATTTTGGGTACGAAAGTATCTTGTGTACTTTCTTCTTCGAGAGGATGCCTGCTATTAGTTTGGGGATGCCTCTACCACAGGTTAACCCCCGTGAGCCCACACTAGGCCGTTGGGGTGACATTTTCCTCCGCCAGGGTGGTGGGGAAAGTCACTATTGTTACCATACTGATGACTTCTGGGGGTGGTGGGAGAGGCAAGTCCCCGCTTTTGAGTAGTTTCCTTATGCTGGATTGGATTTCCGTCACGATCCAGAGCTGGTGCTTCCGCTAGGTGGAGCCTGGGGAGATATTGGTATGTTTAAAATTTGAGAATTTATTTAATTTTTTCAAACTTTTTCAAGTATTTGATTTTCATGAATGAGTTTTGGAGTTCTAATCAAGTGTCAAATGCAGATGTTGGGCCTGTTCATCCTGAGGGCCACCCTACCATCTATGTGAGGCTAGCTGATATTATCATAGCGGATGCTATGTTGGGAACCCTGGAGAGGAAAATGAGTCGGTTGACTCATGAGATTCCTGCATGCCGCATGGACCAGATACCTGTTGACATGCAGGAAGATGTTGTTGGGGTGCCCCCAGCATGGCTTAGGGTGCTGTGGCGGGTTGCTAGACTAGTGATATGCTATCGCAATGCGGTAGATGATGAGGAGGTCCCTCCTTATCCATAGGAGAAGAAAAAATTCTATGTATATATTTTTTGAGGCTACTATGCCCAGCTTTTGTACTTTTATGACCTAACTTGATCGACTCATGACTCAAAACTCATATTTTTTGATACAGTATCGGTTATTTACATGTGTATGCGTTTTAATTTTATGTGTGCAATGTTGTTTATGATAATGTGTGATGCAAATGCCAATCTAACACATAGTTTGCTAAAGAATCAGCTAAAGTGTTTAAACTTCTCGGAATGTGTTCATATCTGATAGAATGAAATTGTCTTTCCAATAGTCTAACTCGTAGAAACTGACGTAGCAATCCTGGATCACTGATCTGATAGACACCTGTTAACTGAAAAATAATTAATTGTGAGTCAAGTCTTACCTCCAAGTACGAAATGCCATGACTGAGAGCATCTCAGAGAAGTTCTATGACTGCACTGTATTCAGCCACATTATTCGTGGTAGGTCCCAAACAAACCCCCCCCCGAAGAGACAAGTTGGTCAGCGAGTGAGTAAATGACCCAAGCTGCTGCAACCAACTGACAGGTGTGGCGACTGGCGCCATCAGCAAATCCTAAGAAATGTTCGGTTGACATCTGGTACAGGAAACAAGAAGCACACATAAGATCACCTAAACGAGCATAACAAAACTAGCTTTACAAAAATATACAGCTATGTTACAAGAAAAAGTATTTCAGCCTAGGCATAATACTTCTTCAGGTAGGGTCAATGCCTGGATCCTCATCGCGAGGCCGGGCAAAGGTGTTATGGAACTCACGGAAAAGATTAGTATACGGAATGATTTCATTGAGATAACATCCCGTTTCAAAGAAAATGTTTCCGTTGACCCCAGTGAAAATGTTCACCAGGGAGGTATGTAATCTATTTGCTTCAACAATAGTAAGTTGTGAAGGAGTGAGACCAGTATTTTCATCGGGTGGTGAACAAAATTCACCTCTCTCTAACAAGTTAAGAAAAGGAAACAAGAAAGACGCGCGATCTATATGTTCACGAGGATGATCCGGGTCGTTCAAGGCTTCTAACATTTCTTCGTCAAAAGGTAAAGTGATTTCTGAACTGTCGAGAGAATGGATCGGGTCTGGTGTCTGAGTAGTAGCACAATCCATGTTTGACTCTACAGACACCAATGGAGTCAACATATCTTCTGTTGTAGTTTGATAAGAATCTAAGTGAGTAAATTCTACAACAGGGGTAGGCACTGAGGGGTTTGTATTAGTTGAGGGAAACTCAAAATCAGTTGTTAAACTAACCATGGAAGTTTCAGACGATGAACATCCCTCAATACCAACAAATAAAGTAGGAGCGGGTAGGTCAAAAGTGCCAATTAGTGATCCAAAAAGTCCTGCTCCTAAACTCTCACCAACTGGGGTGGTTTGATCAATCAAAGGAACTGTGGTTTCCGAAGAAGTCTGGTGTTTTCCTTGAGTAAACGAAAGTTGATCGACAGTAACGATCATACCTTCAAATGGGAACATGACCACTCGAAAAACTGCCGATGCTATAGCTTGCATGGCATAAGTCCAACTCCTGCCCAATAACATATTGTAATCAAGCGGAGCATCCAGAACTTCTATCTCAACAGCAACTGTCTTACCATCCAAAGTGACATCAAATGATGGCAAAACTCCATGTGGACGGAAAGTTCTGCCATCAAATGCAATAAGCATTGTGTTGGAAGGGACTAACTCAAGAGAACCTAAAGCTTTCCAACAAGAAATAGACATTACGCAAGTTGGCGCTCCCTCATCTACTACAGCTCGTCTGATGGTCATTGGACTGTGAACGACCTCAATCTGAAGGGCAACGTGATATGGCAACCGGTATTTGACATTAGTCATATCAAATCACGCAGACATGTTGGAGGATTCCATACTCCCAATAGCTGCCAAAAGTGCATTTCATTGTAAAGGACAACTCTGCAAGACTTCTAGAGTAGACATGGCACAAGGGGTTTGGGCTAAATCTTCAACGACATTGTAGTTAGAAGCAGCCCATGTGTTGGGATTGTGCGATGCCCTCTTCAAGACACCTTTCGGAATCTTGGGCATTGGGTCCACAGGTATGTGGAGTGGAGTGGAGGATTCAAGAATCTCCTTATCCTTTTTCTGCGCTTCCGGGGTATAGTTCCTGGCTCTAGTTTGCAAAAGTGCATCTGAATTAACCATGTTTATAAATGTTTGATCAACCGAAGCGTGCGAAGTGCCCCCAGTTTTGGAGGTGCCAGAAGTTGAGCCTTGCCCTTTAGGAAATGGATCTTTCAGGACGGTAGGCTTGTTTTCTCTCAAAAGCTTCTAGGCTTCTTCAAGTAGAGGGCATTGATGAGTAAGGTGGTTCTTCTTGCAAAGTTTACAAGGGAACTTAACCTTCTTTTCCTCTTTGTTACCCTCTTCGGCATTGTCTTTTTTGGGCTTTTGTTGGTTCCCCTCTCCTTTCTTGCCCTTCTTTTTGTTGTTGGGTTGCCGAGGGCCCTTTTGATTGTTCTGAACCTGGTTAACAGACTCAGAAGTAGAAGGAGAAGTTGTGACGGAAGAGATGTCTGCAGTCGATTGTTTGACAGCTAAGGCATGGACCTGTTTGGTCAGTGCTTCGAAGGCTGCAAATTCAACTGAACCCACTATGCCGTCAACATGTGGTCTAGGTTTCGGTCTACTCAGATCAGTGTTTGATCTCGGTGTGTCAGGTATAATCTCGTACAGTAACCCAGATTGTGCGTACACAAGGTCTAACTATTGAGTCCTTAAGATGGCTTCTTCTTCATTGGATACTCCAGATGTAGCTACTTCCTTAGAAATATAAGGGAGGAGTGATTTCAAGTACCACTCAAGCAGGAACTCTGGAGGGATGTTAGCCTTTATGAGCCTCTTCCATCTTCGCCACTCCTGAATGTGGTCAGATAAGTGAGTGGCTTTGTTTTGTCTAAAAGTAGACAAAAGTTCTGTTCCGGCATCATACCGAACAGGAAGCTGGAAGTGGTTCAAAAAGACGGTTGCTAGATCCCCAAAACTAGAGAAAGTAGCCGCAGGTAACTCAATGTACCATTTGGCTGCGGGACCAGTTAAGGTCCTTTGGAACAATCTCAATCTGATGGAATCCTCGTTTAACGAATTTGAAGAACACCATAAGTGAAAGGTAGTGACATGGTCACCAGGGTCTTCACCTGTTTTTCCTTCAAATTTTGGAATATCCGAAGGTAGTTTGGTGGGAACTGATGGCCATGTGGCATTATGACACACAGGATCATTCGTCAGTTTAGAAAGGTCTGGCAAATTCAAAGTTTCCAGAAAAGGTAGACGAGGTCGGTAAGATGGTACTTGATAAGGAGAACCACCCATCGTTTGTCCCATGAATTGTTGGTAGGGGTTTCCCCCAGCCATTTGGTGATAAGGGTTGCCCCCGGCCATGTGCTGATAGGAGTTGCCACCTACCAACTGTTGATAGGGGTTGCCCCCAGTTAACTGTTGGTAGGGGTTTCCCCCAACTATTTGTTGGTAGGGGTTGCCCCCTGCCATCTGTTGTTGTTGTGAGAAAGAGTTATTAAAATTTCCCCACCCATACGAGAGTGGATTAATGCTTTGCGGGTTCGTCCACTGTGACTGGGTGTTAGCCCCGCCATATTGCTGGTTAAAGATATTACCCCCTCCCCCTGAGAATAAGGAAAAAGGGGTGTTACTTATGGGAACACTACATTGGTTCATGTTAGGGCCTACAAAGGTGTTGAAACCAGTAGAAGCTGATGTGGACGGTGCAGTCATGGTACCCGTGACTGGTATGTTTGCAGAAGCACTTGGTCCTACCACAGGTGTGGAAACCCAAGTACTAGGAATCTGATATAACGGTTGGGAAGTAGAAGGTGTTGCATAGTTCGTCGTACTGCTAGGTCCAACAGTAGGTGTAGGAATAGATGCCATCGTTGTAAAACTAGGCATACCTAATGTACTAGTGTTGAAACTGAAAAATGGAGTAGGCACAGATGTGGTTTGTGCCTGACTAGGTGTAGCAGTAAAAGAAGGGTTAACTGTGCTGGTGTTCATACCTAAAGTGGGAGTTTGGGGAACCCCCTATTCACCTCCTGAGTTAGACATCAGATGTCCGGGAAAGGAAAGATCTGCACTGAAAAGGGGCTGCTGGAAACCAACAGGTGACAGAAGCGAAATTCTAGTATTGGTTAAGGGAGGATTGAAAGGAGTGCTATAATCCGCGGAAGTAAGATCTTCCACCTCAACAGTACTAAAGTGTTACTGATCTGTGGTACCTAGTAGTGGTTCCTCAGGAACCTCAATTCCAAGGTTTTCTGTTACAAGTATTTCTTCAGGTAATTCAGTTTCAGGAGTAACTTCTGAAAAAATATCTGGATTTACCCGCTGTCGTCTGGCTGGTTGTATAGGTTCTGTCCTAACTGGTGGAAGTTTTTGAATCCTTCTCGATCTACGGAGTTGTTGATTCTTCGTGATTAAAAATATAAAATAACAGACTAGAACCTAGTGGCCACTAAAACTAGGGGGCAAATAGCACACCAACTAAAAAATATCCTAAGTATACAAACCAGGCAAACAAAGATGCCTTCCGGAGAAGAGTCTGGGATGATGAGGGCCCAGAACAGATCAACGAAGGAAGAAAGACAGTTACCCGGGGTCCACAATACAATGACTAAGGGTGCAAGCGTTGGAATCACCCAACCACCCTCCCAAAGACCTGCAAGGGGTTTCCTCCCATGTCTCTCTTAGGTACAGCAGATATACCCTCTGCTGTCACCTGTGTATGAACCTAGAGTCTGATATATGGATACCACAACACCAAAAATTCCTGGGGGAACAGTCACCGGTCGAATCAGAAAGTGTGGGCAAGGTAGCTAAGCCCAAAACTCGAAAGAGTCCCCAATACGCAATCTGATCCTGGCGTATGCTCGAACAGAAAGTAGGAGGAGTATTCCCACAAACTGATCTCGCAATGACCTACTGCATAGATCCCAGGCAAATTTTGAGTGAGGTGGGTTTACCTATGATAGTCTCACTACGATTTTTGTGCAATGTGTGATCTTGGGTGGTTTAAGGTGATTTAAACCCAAGACCCTAACCAAAACTACTTGGTGTATTGTACCCTAAAAAGAAAAATGTTTCTATTTCATTTTATTAGTAAATTTTAGGGCTGTTATTACTCAAAAAGGGTAGTGGGTGTGTGAGCGTGGTTTTAACAAGGAAACAAAAGTGCAAATATAATTCAAACTTTCTACAACAAAGCTCTTTTCATTTTTTATCTACTTCTTTCCAAAACTAAAAATCTAAGCACACCTACTTAAAATTTTTTGTTTTCTTTTTTTTTTGAAATTATACAAAATATGCTAAGTTATCTTGTAATAACAAAAACAAGTTCTATTTAAGCTTAAAATACCAAATTTTTTTTTGCTTTTTCAATAAACCAAAAAGAACTATATAAAAATGGAAAGCCAAATAAAACTTTATATGCAAAGTGTGTAATTATGGCTAAAAGTTCTTAGGCCTATAGCTGTCGAAACCCTAGCTTGAAAAAGACTTGACCTACAGGTTTTTTACAAAGAAAAAGCCTATAAACTTGAGAACAAAGTGGAAGAAAACAAAGGAGAAAGACACAAAAGGACTGACCTAAAGTATTTAGCCCTAGGAAGGCCACTATGCCAAGTACAAGTAGACAAGCAAGCTGCCTTACTAACACGAAGAAACTGAGAAAATGAACAAGCCTACAGCTATTTAAAAGCACTTGCAACCAGCAAAAAGACAAGAAGTCAAGGAAGGAGGAAACTTGAACGAAAAGAAGACACCCTAAAGGCTCTACCAAAAACCAAAACCTAAAACAAAGGATGGAAGTAGTAGAGAGCAGATAAACGTCACCACAAATAGCGGACACAGGAGTGTGCAGGTTTGTAAACTGGCAACAGGTCAGGGTCTAAAAAAGTGAAAGTGTTCGTCACCAAACACCACCAAGTCTTCCAAAAAGTCAATAAAAAGTCCCAAAAATTCCAAAGGTCAACAAGCGGTTTAAAAGATGGGAAAAACTTCAAGAGAAGGTTCTTATGACTTAAACAACAGTTAAAACCCTCATGCAATCATCAAAGGGATCCTACAGCAAAGTCAGCAAATCACCACAGGGCTAAAACACAAGCAAACCAAAAAAGAATGCTTCAGAAAGTGTACTCTACTGTGTAGTAGAGAAACTCGCGCCCCTACTGAAACGGGCGCTATTGTATATATAGAATAGTAGCGTATGGGCGCTACTGTACATATATTAGAGTAGCGCTCATATTTCAAAGGCTTGAAAACTGACTTTGGAAGGTATAAAAAACTGATGAAAGCAGGCAAGAAAAATGCAAGGGATACCTAAAAGGGTTCTTGACACATCAAAGAAGTCAAAACAAACTGAGAAGACACACAAGAACAAAGTTTCCTAAAGCCAAAAACTCTATTTTCCCAGCGGAGTCGCCAGTCTGTTGGCGGATATTTCTACCCTATAGCAAGGAAACTAATGCTATCAACTTGGTTGGGGTGACAGGTAAGTGTATTGATGCTATTACAGAGACATTTACAAAAAGAAAGAAGTTGTAGATATAGGGAACATACCTTTTAATCGAAGTCTGATCCTTGCCTTGACTTGATCCTGTGTTCCACTTCCGAATCTACCTTTCCTTCAGCAAACCTGCAACAACAATACCTTTCTCAAAACATTTTGGGCAATATATAAAGCTTGAAAGAAACAAAAAAAATGTTTAACATTCAGCATTGACCAAAATAAATCCAACTTAAGATGCCATTTCATAACACATTCAAATTGGAACAAGAAAAACACTTCAACCTTTATTTGTCAAAAGTAGAATGATGTACAAGTATACCTGATAATGAAACAGGCTCTTGCAACTAGATTCTAGGCTCTGGCTTTCTTCTGGCTTGGATGTCTTCAGCAACAACTCCTCCAATGCAAGCTTCTTCAAAGTTTTTCCATTAATCAATCTCACTAACTCCAATTTCTAACCAAAGCTAACCTTGCTCCTTTAACCTTCTTGGTATTTATAGGATTAAAGAAGCAGTTCAGTTCGAAATGTAGTTATGGAGAAAGTTGGGGGAGTTAGAAAACTGCCATCAACTAATCCTCCTCGATGAATTAATTTATTTTTTAATCATCTTTTAAGATGTACGCGACTCTTCTTCATTGGAGTAGCATATAGGGCGCTACCCTAGTGTTTAAAAACTAGCGCTCAATCGATTTTAAATTGTGAGCGCTACTATGCTACACTGGAGTAGCGTATATCTGGATATGGGCGCTACTATTATACAGTGGAGTAGCGTATGGGCACTAGTCTATTTAAGTAGAGTAGCGCTCATATCTCAAAATGATATTTTTTGGGGTTTTCCAGTATTTTCAGGAAATGGAATGAGTTGACATATCATCAAAGGTCAACATGATCCTCCATCCAGGTTATCCTTTTGTGTGATCAACAACTCAGGGTGATCACGGACGGAGAGGTGCAAGTTTGACCTATAACAATGAGTTCCAAGATTTATTCCCTACGAAGTTTTATGAGATGAAGGGAATCTTGGGGGATCTAGGGGAGATGAATATTTCATTGAAACCAGTTGCAAAAATGATTAGGCAGTGACCATATCAACTGAATCTGTAGCATAAGGAAAGGGTCAAAGTTAAACTTGACCGCATGTTGGATGCTGGCATCATTGAACCAATCGAAGAATCATAATGGATCAGTCCTATGGTGGTGTAGGATAAGAAGACAGGTGAAGTATGGATTTGTGTCGACTTGCGGAATCTGAATGACGCATGCATGCATGATCTGTTTCTGACACCTTTCACTGACAAGGTGCTGGATGGAGTGGGCGGTCAGGAAATGTATTCTTTCATGGATGGTTTCTCTGGCTATCATCATATCAGGATTGCGAAAGAGGATCGCCACAAGACGACATTTGTGACTGAATGGGGTTGTTTCTCGGGTTGTTGTTGCTGCCTTCAGAGATTTTATTCAGAAGTTTCTGCAAGTTTACATGGATGACTAGACAGTTTATGGATTGATCAGTGATCATCTGGAAAATCTGCAACTCGTGTTGGAGCACTATCGACAGCATCAAATATCGCTGAACTTGAAGAAGTGCATCTTTTGTGCACCATTTGGGATATTGTTGGGTCACATTTTTTGTAAGCAGGGATTGTTGGTTGACCCAGCAAATATTGCACTCATTCTGAGCCTAATACCACCTACCAATGTCAAGCAGTTGAGAGCAACGTTGGAACACACTGGGTACTATCGCAAGTTTATCCGGGGTTATGCAACGATCACGGCTCCTATGGAAAAGTTGTTAAAGAAGGTTGCAGTATTCTTGTGGAGTCCCGAATGTCAGGTCAGTTTCGAGATGTTGAAGGCTAAGATGGCTTTTGCACCAATATTGGTATTTCCAGACTGGAGCAAGGAATTCCATGTCCATGTAGATGCATCATCAATTGCGTTGGGAGTAGTGCTCGTGCAACTAGGGGAAGGAGATCTGGATCACCCAATTTCTTCTCAGAGTCGGAAGTTATCATCTATGGAGCAAAATTATACCACTACAGAGAGGGAAGGCTTGGCGATGGTTGATGAGTCAAGTTTTCAAGTATTTGATAAACTTTTTTCCAGCAGCCAAACTCAAGCAATGCTGATGAAACATACTCATTTGTGGGGCAAAATTTTTTACTTTAATTATTTAATGGAATTGTTTTATGATTATTCTTGGATGTTAGAATGCATATCAAATAAACTAATTATATGGAAACCAAGCGTGATTGAGCAGGTTCAAGGTCATTCAAGGATGGACATGTAGAAGACTAAAGGATCACCAAGCTCGACACCCTGTTTCCTGATTTATAGAGGATGCACTCCCACTTTCAAGAAGAATCGGCATTTTGACAATCAGTTAGGATCAACATTAAATCGTATAAATATGGACCTCTCGGGTAGCAAGAGGCCCTGGCTGTTATTTTGAGAAAAACATTGTTTTAACGTTTTCTGCCCTATCGATACTGCGAAGTACAGACCTTTGTTTTGACATGGATTCCATATTTTAATTAAGAGATTGATGATTAATTCTAGCCATCGTTTCTAAGTTTTTATTCTCTCCTGAGTACGGGTTGGGGAGGGCCCCTCCAACACGTAGGTCAGGAGATTCCTATTTGTAGGTATTTTTCCAAGTATGCGTTTTACATTGATGAACAATTCTATGACACATGGGAGCATTTGAATGATTCATTATTTCTGTAGTACAGCAGAACAGTTTCAGTAGTCCTGTAGGTTCTTTCTTTCAACGCATATTTGAATCAACAATTGCATGTGTATCAGCTTTGCTTTCAATACCATGGTTTATATCTGAGGTCTTTGACTGTTTCTCATCGTGATCAATTTCTTTAGTAGTAGATGGATAGCTTGAAACGATTGCACTTCAATTTTAGTCTTGGTATTTAAAATGGTTTAGATCAGAATTCTGGTTTTAGGCATAAAATAACTATAGACCTTGTTTTCCCCAATCTTAGAATAGATCTGTTATGGCATGTTCATTTTTAGATTTATTATTCTGCATTAAGTAATTTTATAATATCGTTCCCTTTACTCTCAGCATTTTGATTATTTAAGATAGATTTATTGCTTTATTTCTTAGAACAGATTTACTGCTTTTGGTACCTTTATTTCTTAGAACAGATTTACTGCTTTCAGCACTTTAATTCTTCTAATTAGATTTATTGCTTTTCAGTATTTAATTCCATAGCATAATCAGTTTTCATATTTAGTAGACAATCTTTAGAACATCAATACCGACATCCAACTGTGACAAGAGATTATCCTATAAGAGCATAGATAGTGCATGCATCTCTAAAGTTTGTACGTTCCCCGGGTTGACATTTAAAGTAGGCTCTTGGTATAGCTACCCTCATTAGGAATACACATTAGGAGCTCACCACTTTTTGGCGTCGTTGTCAGGGAGGTGCTAAATCTTTTAGGAGACATCACCTAAAAACCACAAAAAGAAAACAATAATTACATAAAACAAAAACATAAATATCTTCTACCAATGATTGCCTCATCGGTAAAGGGATAGGTTTGGCCGCTTTCTACCCAAGCATTCCATGAGCAACAACGGAAATAACAATTCTAACCATTCTCAGTTTGAATTTCTACACTCTGAAAATGAAACTAACTCCACATACGATCCAAACAGAAGCAACTTCACTAACAGTTCCAGCTCAAACACCTCAATGGCAAATGAAGAGGAAGAACCTAGGGAGCTTTTCACTTTTCCCATTAGCATACCTCTCGGAGATGCCAGAATGAAGAACATCAATCCTAATAATCTGCCAAACTTTCATGGGTTGACTTCAGAAGATCCTGACACATTCCTGTTTGAATTTGAGGTAGTTTGCATATCATTTGATTACACTACTAATGCATAAAAGCTTAGACTTTTTCCTTCCACAATGAAAGACCTATCACTTCGGTGGTTCATGAGCCTTGAAGGAAATAGTATCTTTAGCTAAGATCAAATGAAACAATCATTCTTAGAAAAATATAGGGACTACTGCAAGGCCAAATATACTAGGGATGAAATCTTTAGGATGCGAAAAGGAGATAGAGAGTCATTAGAAGATTATGCCCAAAGATTTCAACTCAGCTACAAATGAGCCAGCCATTACACTTTGGATCCTGAATCACTAAAGCTTGTCCTTCTCAGAGATGTAAAAGAGGAGAATTTTGAAGTCTTAAATCTCCTTGGAGATGGAGATATATTCCAAAAATCTTTTGACCAGATCCTGCAAATCTTCAAAAACTACTCAAGATCTAGGAAAACTAAGAATGGGACAAGGTATACACATACAACCACAAGTGGATCATCATCCTCAACACCAACACTTACAAAATATAATTTAGGAAACTTGCTGGATGACATGAAAATTGACATACTGCAATCCCTAGCCATGCAACTTGATGCTCTTCAAATCAAAAAGAAACAGGATGAAATTAACCAAGCCTTGGCAGTATTTTGTCCTCGTTGTAGAAACAAGCATGAGAAGGGGCAGTGCACCTTGAACACAATAGAAGTATGTGGTCTCTGCCCATTCCACTGATAAATGTCCCCTCTTACCCTCATGTAAGGCAGCTATTCAAGACCCAGTAGCTGAAGGAACTGTAGAACAGCTATGTTTCATAAATCAGAGGAGGAATAATTTTGTTAGGCCATATCAGCAGAGCAATCAAACTTACTATAATCAAGGACAGCCAAATTGGAACTCTACACCGACTCCATGGCAAGAAAAGCCAAATCAAAACCAACGAGCATATCAACCATCCTATCAACAGCCATATTATCCATCGTCTTATCCTCAATACCCCCCACTTTTTCCATACACCACAAATTATGCAAACCAGTACCCCCATCCATCAAATTGGAGGGTGCCATTACAACAGCCACTCATTATGCCACCACCACAACCTCAACCACCCCCTAGAACTCCACCTATTCCAACCCAACCAATTCCAAATCCTAATAATAACAGACCCCCACAACAGCAACAGGCTTATAACACTGATATCACACAATTCCCAACTTATGTTGTAGACACCATAGAAATGAATGAAATAAACCTATGATCTGGAAAAACGTTGCAGAATACATCCCCACACAACATCCAACAAATTGTACCTAAAGCTCAAGACCACACATCAGAACCCTATGTTCAACATTCTGATGAACTAGAACCTCCCGAGGACGAAACCCAACCACTTCCACGCAACAGAAATCCCCCATTTCCAGAAAAACTTGTCTGGAATACAAAAGAAGAGGAAGAGAATACAATCTTAAATGAATTCAAACACCTAAACATCCAAATCCCGATTTTACAAGACATAAGGGATGTGCCCATCTGCAACAAATTCATTAGAGAAAATTGCCTAAAGAAGCCAGGAAGAAGGAAGCGTGACCCACCAACTATTAATGTAGTGGGAAAATTTGCTGATTTGATGCTAGGTGTCATAATAAATCCTAAATATCTTGATCCTGGTAGTCCTGTAGTAAGTGTCACCATAAATAACAAGCAAATAAATAAAAGCTTAATCGATTTAGGAGCTGCGATCAATGTCATGACTAAAGAAACCATGTTATACCTAGGACTCCAATCAATGGTAAGACCAACCACAACAGTACTCCAACTAGAAGACACATCCACTGTGAAGCCCGAAGGAATGCTAGAAGACATTATGATCAATATCGAATCCTGGGAATACCCAGTTGATTTTATAATAATCGAAATCAAAAGCAAACTTAGTGGCTATCCAATTATCCTGGGTGGACCTTGGTTAGCAACTGCAGACGCTTACATAGGTTGCCGATCAGGAAATATGACAATCACCAATGGACATACCAGGAAGAAAATCACAATCTACCCACCAGCAATGAAATCCTCAGAGTTAGAATATCAAAATTGGACTGATGATTATCAGACCACACCAAATCACAACCTCCGACCTATCCTAACAATTGATGCTGCAATATCTTTAAAGGCAGTAGATGAAGATGGTCATATAGATAGATTTATACAAAATATATCTCCTAACAATCATGTTATTCAAGAATTTTTTTCTACAAAAACAGGTGAAAGTTCAAAACAGAACATGGATGACTTATGGACAGAAGTGCTGCCAGAACATATTGAGAAGGTAAAAGTCGTGGGAATTAACCTTGGCAAAACAGTCAACATAAATTCCAATTTAGAACCAAAGCAAGAAGAGAAATTGATGAAGATAATAACACAACAAAGTAAAGCATTTGCATGGACATATGCAGATATGAAAGGAATACATCCTGATATCTGCAAACACTACATTTACATCAAAGAAGGTTCTACTCCCATCAAGAAACCACAAAGAAGGCTGAACCCTGCACTAAAAGACATAGTCAAAGTGGAATTACAAAAGTTATTAGACGCAGGGTTCATCTATCCAATATCTGATAGTGAGTGGGTCTCACCACTAGTCATAATGCCCAAAAAAGGAGGCAAATGGAGAATTTGTGTGGACTACAAGGAGCTGAATAAAGCAACAAAGAAAGATCATTTTCCACTTCCATTTATAGACCAACTACTGGATACATTATCTGGAAACAAGTACTTTTCATTCCTAGACGGTTTCAGTGGTTACAACCAAATTTTAATACACCCAGCTGATCAAGATAAGACGACCTTCACATGCCCATGGGGAACTTACGCCTATAGGGTCCTACCCTTTGGTTTATGTAACACCCCAACAACATTTCAAAGAGCCATACTGAGTATTTTCTCCAATTTTTTGAATAACAAAATGGAAGTATTCATGGATGATTTCACACCTTATGGACAGAGCTTTGAGCAGGCATTGAAAAATCTTGAATTAATATTAAAAAAATGTATTGAAATGAGCTTGTGCCTAAGCAATGACAAATGCAGGATGTTAATGGAAGAATGAATTGTTCTAGGACATCATACATCACAAAGAGGTATAGTGGTGGATCAAGACAAAGTATCAGTAATCAAGACACTGCCCCCACCTATCAAACAAAGAGATGTGAGGAGCTTCCTTGGACAGACAGGGTACTACAGAAGGTTTATTGAGAATTATAGCAGAATTGTTGTGCCCATGTTTGCACTTTTCACAAAAGACAATGAGTTCATATGGACAAGCAACTGCATGTCAGCCTTTGAAAGTCTTAAAAAGAAAACCATCACAGCACCAATACTTCAAGGACCAAACTGGGAAATTCCATTTCACATTCACACCGATGCATCAGATAAAGCAATCGGATCTGTGGTTGGGAAAGAACAAGACAAGAAACCCTATGCCATATACTATATAAGCAAAAATTTGGCTGGGGAAGAACTCAACTACACAATCACAGAGAAGGAATTTCTGGCAGTCATACATGCAATCAACAAATTCAGGAATTATATTACAGGATACCAAAGTTTTATCCATACTAACCACTCAACGATCAAATATCTTATGAACAAACCTAATACCAGTGCAAGAATTATTCGATGGATGCTACTTCTACAGGAATTCGACATCACTATAATAGATCAACCAAGCAAGCATAATGTCGTAGCAGACTTGTTTTCAAGAGTAACACATAGGAAAGATAATGAATTGGTCCAAGATAACTTCCCTGATGAGCACCTTTTTTCCATATCAATAAAAATCCCATGGTTTGCTGACATAGCATACTATTTGGTATCTGGGAAGTTTCCAGAACATTACAGTTATAAAGAAAGGACAAAAGTAATAATACAAAGTGCCACATATACATGGATAGAGGGCATGCTTTTTAAACAGGGACCAGATCAAGTACCTAGAAGGTGCATAAGGGAAGATGAGGTACATGACATAATGCATGCCACCCATAATGAACCATGTGGAGGACACTACGCTGCAAAAAGGACAGCCTACAAGATCTTGCAAATAAGGTATTATTGGCCAACACTCCACAGAGATGCTTATGAGTATGTGTCCCATTGTGACGATTGCCAAAGAATGGGAAAACCGACGCACAAACAAGAAATGCCACTACATCCACAAATCTCTTTAGAGGCATTCAATAAGTGGGGATTTGATTTTGTTGGCCCATTAAACCCACAGTCCAATCAGAAGAGCTACATCCTTGTATGCACTGATTACCTTACAAAATGGATAGAGGTAGCAGCACTAGCTACTGCAAATGAAACCAGTGTGGCCAAATTCTTTACTGAGCAGATATTTCACAGATTTGGGGTGCCAAGAGAAGTAGTTTCTGATCAAGGACCACAATTCACATCAAATTTAATTAAAGACTTGATGAAAAGAAACAATGTAAAGCACAGACAGTCATCCTCCTACCACCCTCAAGGAAATGGTCAAGCTGAGGTAACCAACAGGGAATTAGAGAGAATCTTGACAAAAACTGTCCAACTTCAAAAAGGGATTGGGTTGATAGACTTAGTGAAGTAGTCTAGGCTTACAATACTACATGGAAAACAACAACAGGATTCACACCTTATGAACTGGTCTATGGGAAAAAGGTCATGCTACCAATCGAATTTGAAGTAAGAACATTAAGAATTGCAGCCAATCTAAATATGAACCTATCAAAAATTCCAAAAGAACACATGCTATAGCTAAATCAACTGGATGAACACCGCCAACAAGCACTTACACATACTGAAATCATCCAACAGCAAAGAAAGAAATGGCATGACCAACATTTGAAGGATAAGAAATTCAAAGAGGGTGATTGGGCACTACTCTACGACTCCAGATTTCACACATTCAAAGGAAAGCTAACCACTAGATGGCTTGGACCTTACATTATATAGAAAATTTATGACAATGGCGCTATGAGAATTATTACAATTGATGATGATGAGTTCCCCATGATAGTGAATGGGCATTGCCTAAAAATATACAAAAAACCACAGTCCAAAGAAGAATTTACACAAGTACTCTACCAGCAACAATTGATGCTGATAGAGCATGCTGCAAATCAATGAAGTTTAATGCATATCATGAAAAAAGAAGAAAAAAAAACAGAGAAAAAATTTTTAAAAAGGAAAAAAAGAAAAAAGAAAAATAGAAAAAATCAAAAGAAAAAAAAAACAACACACAAAAGGTAACAGAAAATTTACAGGGCATCGACCACAATTCAAGCGAGGCCGCCATCTATTCAAGCGAGCCAGTGAAATAATTCAAGTGAGGGTGCCACCTATTCAAGAGAGCCAGAAAAAATTTCTACAACTACGGACACTCTACAGTATCATCACAAAAAGCTGCCAACTATTCAAGCGAGCCTTGAAAATAATTCAAGCGAGGGTGCCAACTATTCAAGCGAGCCTACAAAATGATTCGAGCGATACTGCCATGTATTCAAGACATCCAGTCACATACAGCCATTGAACCATTCAATAAGAAAAAACATCACATGACTCATATCCTCAACAGGAACAACTTTCAAAAGAATCCAATGCAGCAAATTCAAAATGACAAGAAACGGAAAAAGCAGCTCACACGAGCAACTACTGACATACACAAATCTACTCCAGAATCCACCATCCATAAAAATCGCACCAGAGCATCAAAGTAGGTATGCATATATACCAAGGTAATCTCTAACATGATTTTATTTTATGATTAAAGTAAAACATTATCCCACGCTACATGAGATTTTCGTTAGCTGAGGACAACTTCTACTCTAAATTGGCGGCATTGTGGTGGAATAACCCTAAAAATTCATGATCACTAATTAAAATTCAGTCACCTCATCAAATCATAATCGCAACCTTCAATACAGAGGTTGATCATGAGAAGACAGAGATCAATCATGGAAAATAAGGGATTAAAAAGGGTAGGTATAGGCATAATGGAAAGAACAGGTGCAAAAAGACAGCGAATTAAGGGGCATAATATTCCACGACTGCGCATATAAGTAACCACCCGGAATTCATGAGAAGCAGCCACCATTTGTATTCCTCGAACCCGTACGTAGAGCCCGACCAAGTTGAAGGTATAAAAATGCATTCCAAAAGCCCTGGTTTTGTTGATTATAAGAGAGGTTCTCAAAACTGACAAAGGGTTTTAAAAGGAGTCAACCAGAGAATCACAGCATCATATACCAAAACATGAGAGTCCTGCAGATCATTCGCAGCGCAGGCTGGATGCCCTTCATCCTGGGTCTGAAAGGACATGATGCAGGGATAGCTCAGGAATTTGCAAGAAATTTCAAGCATATTAAAGATGAACAGTACATCACCCGGGTGAAGGGGTTACGTATCAAGTTGGACGAGGAGACAATTGCCAAATTCACTGTCCTACAGAGGGGTTTGTATTGGAGCAGGGATGACAGGGAGGTAAACCAAGAAGCAAAAGTAGCATTCTTTGAGTAAGGAGAGGTCTATGACGAGGACAAAAATGGAGTCAAAAGACTCTCCATGCCAGCACCATGGGAGGACGTAGTTGAAATCGTTCTAAGGTACATCACATGCTCTAGTAGGTTAAGCTATGTTCCCATCTTTCATTTTCGGATCCTAGAACTAATAAGACACAGGACCCAACATCCCTCAAATAACAACATTAGTATCCCATTCTACTTGCTCCAATCCCTATCGAAAATGAGCAAGAAGGTGGTGAAGGGTAAAGATGATTCCTTGGCCCATCATGGGCTAATCAAGATAATTGTTTGCGATGAATTCAAGGTGCAGATACTAGAACTTTCGTGGGAGGAATTCGTGCTGGTATCCACAGAAGATGTTCAAAGGATGAGAAGTACACCCACAGCTAGCATACCACCTGGAGGAAGGAATGGATCTACCTCTGTATCAGGGGCGAAACGGAAGATTGACCTGGACCATGTAGCAGAGACCTTGGTAGAAATCAAAAATTCAAAAGAGCACTCCCCCAGGGAAAAATCATAAATTCCTGCCAAAAGTCAAGAACCCAAGAGGAGGAGTACGAGATTCAACCAAATAGCCCGAATCTGAACAGACAAGAAAAAGAGCAGAGAACCCAGTCCCATTGTTCAATATGTGTCAGATGCGAATGATGATCAATGGGTAGATCAGGAAGACCCCACTACAGAAGAGGAACAGGATGAAGAAATGCAAGACGGAGGGGAAGAAATGAATAAAGAAGCAGAAGAAATGGATAAGGGAGAAGAGCAAAACTTAGGAGAGCAAGGCAACTTCCAGGGAAATCCTCTAGCATAAGATAACCTTGAGGTCATCACCCAACTCGCTGAGGCACGAGCAGAATTGGAGAAGCTCAGAAACAAGCTGGTAGCATTAAGGATTGGGTCAGGAAGCCAGCCCACACCTCCCCCATTCTCAGCCGAGAAAACTCAAAGTTGGCGCATTTAGCCGAGTAGAAGCATTTAGCACTTCAAGAAAAGTTGGCGGAGGCACAAGCTGAATTGGCCAAAAAGGACTAGGAGGTCACCAAATTAAAAGACGTTTTGGCCACTACTGCCAGCATATATGAAAAACTGAGAGACCTCAGACCCCCGTCGGCAATCTATGTAGTCTATATGCAGGAGAAATGGGGCAAATTCCAGCTCGAGAGGTTGAATCAAGGACTCCCTATAGATGTAAGCACCCCCAAGGAGTTTATGGATGCATGTTTGAACTCCACAGAGCTGGAGAAAGACAAATTAAGTGAGTTCTTTTTGCATAACTTCGTGGTTTCTGGATCTCCCAACTGGTCGCTAAACCCATATGTGGGCGATTTCCAGTTGAGGGCATTATGTTCGTGGATGGACCACGAAATTGAGCAAGCACAGGACTACCATCTCTATGTTGCATCCAAATGGGAAACCCCATTGATGATCAGACCCGAGCTAACTCACCTCGAGGGAATAATCTATAACCACAGGATCCTCACTCAGGATGAGGAACTGATACCCATTCTCCTCGCAAAACAACAGGAGGCCGTGACTCATTTTGACATTACACTCCGCAGCACGCAGAACGAATTTAATGAGTCCATTAAGGAAAGATGGAGCAGAGTGGCAAACGATTTGAAGAGGAGAGAACTCCACTCTCCCCTCAGGCTTGATGATGCCCTTTTCAAAGCCACACTCTACAAAGAATCCCTGGAAAGGAACCAACTCAGATGAATCGGGATGAGACTGAATCCCCCATTCTTTCTTTCCCCAGTCATCAAGGAACAGATAAATGAAGAGGAAGAAAGGAGGACATGGACCAAGGAGGATCAGAACTTTGGATATCATAGGTAGGCAAGGATCCCTAGGGTGGTAGCATGGGACATCAGGGAGATCATCGATGAATCGAATAAGTCACCCAAGGATGGGTGAATCCTTCAAGTATGGGAGAGAATGATGAGTCAAGTTTTCAAGTATTTGATACCCTTTTTTCCAACAGCCAAACTCAAGCAATGGTGATGAAACATACTCATTTGTGGGGGAAAATGTTTTACTTTAATTATTTAATGGAATTGTTTTATGATTATTCTTGGATGTTAGAATGCGCATCAAATAAACTAATTATATGGAAACCAAGTGTGATTGAGCAGGTTCAGGGTCATTCAAGGATGGACGTGTAGAAGATTGAAGGATCACCAAGCTCGGTACCCTGTTTCCTAATTTATAGAGGATCCACTCCCACTTTCAAGAAGAATCGGCATTTTGATAATCAGTTAGGATCAGCATTAAATCGTATAAATATGGACCTCTCGGGTAGCGACAGGCCCCGGCTATTATTTTGAGAAAAACATTGTTTTAATGTTTTCTGCCCTATCGATACTGCGAAGTACAGACCTTTGTTTTGACATGGATTCTATTTTTTAATTAAGAGATTGATGATTAATTCCAGCCAACATTTCTAAGTTTTTATTCTCTCCTGAGTACGGGTTGGGGAGGGCCCCTCCGACACGTAGGTCAGGAGATTCCTATTTGCAGGTATTTTTCCAAGTATGCTTTTTACATTGATGAACAGTTCTATGACATATGGGAGTGTTTGAATGATTCATTGTTTCTGTAGTAGTTTATAATACATTCTGTAGTACAGCAGAACAGTTTCAGTAGTCCTGTAGGTTCTTTCTTTCAACGCATATTTGAATCAACGATTGCATGTGTATCAGCTTTGCTTTCAATACCATGGTTTATATCTGAGGTCTTTGACTGTTTCTCATCGTGATCAATTTCTTTAGTAGTAGATGGATAGCTTGAAACGATTGCACTTCAATTTTAGTCTTGGGATTTAAAATGGTTTAGATCAAAATTCTGGTTTTAGGCATAAAATAACTACAGACCTTGTTTTCCCCAATCTTAGAATAGATATGTTATGGCATGTTCATTTTTAGATTTATTATTCTCCATTAAGTAATTTTATAAGATCATTCCCTTTACTCTCATCATTTTGATTATTTAAGATAGATTTATTGCTTTATTTCTTAGAACAGATTTACTGCTTTCGGCACTTTAATTCTTCTAATTAGATTTATTGCTTTCCAGTATTTAATTCCATAGCATAATCAGTTTTCATATTTAGTAGACAATATTTAGAACATCGATACCAACATCCAACTGTGACAAGATATTATCCTATAAGAGAACGGATAGTGCATGCATCTCTAAAGTTTGTACATTCCTCGGGTTGACATTTAAAGTAGGCTCTTGGTATAGCTGCCCTCATTAGGCATCCACATTAGGAGCTCACCAATGGTATATGCGCTGCAGAAGTTTAGGCATTACCTACTGAGAGGTCACTTCAAGATGTTCACAAACCACTCTGCTTTGAAATATTTGGTCAATAAGCGTGTATTGGGGGGGAAGATATGTCGTTGGTTACTTCTCTTTCAGGAGTTTGATTTTGAGGTCGTTGTGAAGTTAGGTCACTTAAATGTTGGGCTAAATCATCTGTTGCGAATTGAGACAGGGGAGGAACCAACCAACATTGAACATGGGTTTCCAGATGCGCAAGTATTCAGGGTTGACATAGCTGATGACTACTACGAAGAAATAGTTCATTTTCTAGCGACAGGATCCGCACCAGAGGGGTTCACCACAAGTCAAAAGAGGCAGCTGGTGGTTAAGGCTACATATTTCCAGTTGATTGTCGGACAGTTGTACAAGCTAGGATCAGATGAAATCTTGAGGCATTGTGTCCTGCATCACGAGCAAGGGTAGATATTGTCAAAAGCACATGCAGGAGTGGCTCGTCGACACTGTGGCGGTTGTGAGACTTCCCTGAAGGTGCTTCATGCAGGGATTTGATGGCCCACTCTTCATAATGATGTGACAGATTATGCGATGGATTATGCGCGTACTTGCGATATCTGTCAAAGAACTGGAAAACCCTCCAGGATGGATGAGATGTCGCTAATACCTCAAGTAACCTTGCAGCCATTTGATAAATGGGATGTGGATTTCATGGGACCTATCAACCCACATGGGAAGCGCACTGGTGCACAATACATAATCATAGCGACAGATTATTTGACAAGATGGGCAGAGGCTACACCAGTTGTAGATTGCAGGCATTGAAAAATCTTGAATTAATATTAAAAAAATGTATTGAAATGAGCTTGTGCCTAAGCAATGACAAATGCAGGATGTTAATTGAAGAAGGAATTGTTCTAGGACATCATACATCACAAAGAGGTATAGTGGTGGATCAAGCCAAAGTATCAGTAATCAAGACACTGCCCCCACCTATCAAACAAAGAGATGTGAGGAGCTTCCTTGGACAGACAAGGTACTACAGAAGGTTTATTGAGAATTATAGCAGAATTGTTGTGCCCATGTTTGTACTTCTCACAAAAGACAATGAGTTCATATGGACAAGCAACTGCATGTCAGCCTTTGAAAGTCTTAAAAAGAAAACCATCACAGCACCAATACTTCAAGGACCAAACTGGGAAATTCCATTTCACATTCACACCGATGCATCAGATAAAGCAATCGGATCTGTGCTTGGGCAAGAACAAGACAAGAAACCCTATGCCATATACTATATAAGCAAAAATTTGGCTGGGGAAGAACTCAACTACACAATCACAGAGAAGGAATTTCTGGCAGTCATACATGCAATCAACAAATTCAGGAATTATATTACAGGATACCAAATTTTTATCCATACTGACCACTCAGCGATCAAATATCTTATGAACAAACCTAATACTAGTGCAAGAATTATTCGATGGATGCTACTTCTACAGGAATTCGACATCACTATAATAGATCAACCAAGCAAGCATAATGTCGTAGCAGACTTTTTGTCAAGAGTAACACATGGGAAAGATAATGAATTGGTCCAAGATAACTTCCCTGATGAGCACCTTTTTTCCATATCAATAAAAATCCCATGGTTTGCTGACATAGCATACTATTTGGTATCTGGGAAGTTTCCAGAACATTACAGTTATAAAGAAAGGACAAAAGTAATAAGACAAAGTGCCACATATACATGGATAGAGGGCATGCTTTTTAAACAGGGACCAGATCAAGTACCTAGAAGGTGCATTAGGGAAGATGAGGTACATGACATAATGCATGCCACCCATAATGAACCATGTGGAGGACACTACGCTGCAAAAAGGACAGCCTAAAAGATCTTGCAAACAAGGTATTATTGGCCAACACTCCACAGAGATGCTTATGAGTATGTGTCCCATTGTGAGGATTGCCAAAGAATGGGAAAACCGACGCACAAACAAGAAATGCCACTACATCCACAAATCTCTTTAGAGGCATTCAATAAGTGGGGATTTGATTTTGTTGGCCCATTAAACCCACAGTCCAATCAGAAGAGCTACATCCTTGTATGCACTGATTACCTTACAAAATGGATAGAGGTAGCAGCACTAGCTACTGCAAATGAAACCAGTGTGGCCAAATTCTTTACTGAGCAGATATTTCACATATTTGGGGTGCCAAGAGAAGTAGTTTCTGATCAAGGACCACAATTCACATCAAATTTAATTAAAGACTTGATGAAAAGAAACAATGTAAAGCACAGACAGTCATCCTCCTACCAACCTCAAGGAAATGGTCAAGCTGAGGTAACCAACAGGGAATTAGAGAGAATCTTGACAAAAACTGTCCAACTTCACAAAAGGGATTGGGTTGACAAACTTAGTGAAGCAGTCTGGGCTTACAATACTACATGGAAAACAACAACAGGATTCACACCTTATGAACTGGTCTATGGGAAAAAGGTCATGCTACCAATCGAATTTGAAGTAAGAACATTAATAATTGTAGCCAATCTAAATATGAACCTATCAAACATTCCAAAAGAACGCATGCTATAGCTAAATCAACTGGATGAACACCTCCAACAAGCACTTACACATACTGAAATCATCCAACAGCAAAGAAAGAAATGGCATGACCAACATTTGAAGGATAAGAAATTCAAAGAGGGTGATTGGGCACTACTCTACGACTCCAGATTTCACACATTCAAAGGAAAGCTAACCACTAGATGGCTTGGACCTTACATTATATAGAAAATTTATGACAATGGCGCTATGAGAATTATTACAATTGATGATGAGGAGTTCCCCATGATAGTGAATGGGCATTGCCTAAAAATATACAAAAAACCACAGTCCAAAGAAGAATTTACACAAGTACTCTACCAGCAACAATTGATGTTGATAGAGCATGCTGCAAATCAATGAAGTTCAATGCATATCATGAAAAAAGAAGAAGAAAAAAACAGAGAAAAAATTTTAAAAAAGGAAAAAAAGAAAAAAGAAAAATAGAAAAAATCAAAAAAAAAAAAAACAACACACAAAAGGTAACAGAAAATTTACAGGGCATCGACCACAATTCAAGCGAGGTCGCCATCTATTCAAGCGAGCCAATGAAATAATTCAAGTGAGGGTATTCAAGAGAGCCAGAAAAAATTTCTACAACTACGGACACTCTACAGTATCATCACAAAAAGCTGCCAACTATTCAAGCGAACCTGCAAAATAATTCAAGCGAGGGTGCCAACTATTCAAGCGAGCCTACAAAATGATTCCAGCGATGCTGCCATGTATTCAAGACATCCAGTCACATACAGCCATTGAACCATTCAATAAGAAAAAACATCACATGACTCGTATCCTCAACAGGCACAACTTTCAAAAGAATCCAATGCAACAAATTCAAAATGACAAGAAACGGAAAAAGCAGCTCACACGAGCAACGACTGACATACACAAATCTACTCCAGAATCCACCATCCATAAAAATCGCACCAGAGCATCAAAGTAGGTACGCATAAATACCAAGGTAATCTCTAACACGATTTTATTTTATGATTAAAGTAAAACATTATCCCACGCTACATGAGATTTTCGTCAGCTGAGGGCAACTTCTACTCTAAATTGGCGGCATTGTGGTGGAATAACCCTAAAAATTCATGATCACTACTTAAAATTCAGTCACCTCATCAAATCATAATCGCAACCTTCAATACAGAGGTCGATCATGAGAAGACAGAGATCAATCATGGAAAATAAGGGATTAAAAGGGGTAGGTATAGGAATAATGGAAAGAACAGGTGCAAAAAGACAGCGAATTAAGGGGCATAATATTCCACGACTGCGCATATAAGTAACCACCCGGAATTCATGAGAAGCAGCCACCATTTGTATTCCTCGAACCCGTACGTAGAGCCCGACCAAGTTGAAGGTATAAAAATGCATTCCAAAAGCCCTGGTATTGTTGATTATAAGAGAGGTTCTCAAAATGACAAAGGGTTTTAAAAGGAGTGAACCAGAGAATCATAGCATCATATACCAGAACATGAGAGTCCTGCAGATCGTTCGCAGCGCAGGCTGGATGCCCTTCATCCTGGGTTTGAAAGGACATGATGCAGGGATAGCTCAGGAATTTGCAAGAAATTTCAAGCATATTAAAGATGAACAGTACGTCACCCGGGTGAAGGGGTTACGTATCAAGTTGGATGAGGAGACAATTGCCAAATTCACTGTCCTACAGAGGGGTTTGTATTGGAGCAGGGATGATAGGGAGGTAAACCAAGAAGCAAAAGTAGCATTCTTTGAGTAAGGAGATGTCTATGACGAGGACAAAAATGGAATCAAAAGACTCTCCATGCCAGCGCCATGGGAGGACGTAGCTGAAATCGTTCTAAGGTACATCACATGCTCTAGTAGGTTAAGCTATGTTCCCATCTTTCATTTTCGGATACTAGAACTAATAAGACACAGGACCCAACATCCCTCAAATAACAACATTAGTATCCCATTCTACTTGCTCCAATCCCTATCGGAAATGAGCAAGAAGGTGGCGAAGGGTAAAGATGATTCCTTGGCCCATCATGGGCTAATCAAGATAATTGTTTGCGAGGAATTCAAGGCGCAGATACTAGAACTTTCGTGGGAGGAATTCGTGCTGGTATCCACAGAAGATGTTCAAAGGATGAGAAGTACACCCACAGCTAGCATACCACCTGGAGGAAGGAATGGAGCTACCTCTGTATTAGGGGCGAAAAGGAAGATTGACCTGGACCATGTAGCAGAGACCTTGGTAGAAATCAAAAATTCAAAAGAGCACTCCCCCAGGGAAAAATCAGAAATTCCTGCCAAAAGTCAAGAACCCAAGAGGAGGAGTATGAGATTCAACCAAATAGCCCGAATCCGAACAGACAAGAAAAAGAGCAGAGAACCCAGTCCCATTGTTCAAGATGTGTCAAATGGGGACGATGATCAGTGGGTAGATCAGGAAGACCCCACTACATAAGAGGAACAGGATGAAGAAATGCAGGACGGAGGGGAAGAAATGAATAAAGAAGCAGAAGAAATGGATAAGGGAGAAGAGCAAAACTTAGGAGAGCAAGGAAACTTCTAGGGAAATCCTCCAGCATAAGATAACCTTGAGGTCATCACCCAACTCGCTGAGGCACGAGCAGAATTGGAGAAGCTCAGAAACGAGCTGGCAGCATTAAGGATTGGGTCAGGAAGCCAGCCCACACCTCCCCCATTCTCAGCCGAGAAAACTCAAAGTTGGCGCATTTAGCCGAGTAGAAGCATTTAGCACTTCAAGAAAAGTTGGCGGAGGCACAAGCCGAATTGGCAAAAAAGGACTAGGAGGTCACCAAATTAAAAGACATTTTGGCCACTACTGCCAGCATATATGAAAAACTGAGAGACCTCAGACCCCCGTCGGCAATCTATGCAGTATATATGCAGGAGAAATGGGGCAAATTCCAGCTCGAGAGGTTGAATCAAGGACTCCCTACAGATGTAAGCATCCCCAAGACGTTTATGGATGCATGTTTGAACTCCACAGAGCTGGAGAAAGACAAATTAAGTGAGTTCTTTTTGCATAACTTCATGGTTTCTGGCTCTCCCAACTGGTCGCCAAACCCATATGTGGGCGATTTCCAGTTGAGGGCATTATGTTCATGGATGGACCACGAAATTGAGCAAGCACAGGACTACCATCTCTATGTTGCATCCAAATGGGAAACCCCATTGATGATCAGACCTGAGCCAACTCACCTCGAGGGAATAATCTATAACCACAGGATCCTCACTCAGGACGAGGAACTGATACCCATTCTCCTCGCAAAACAACAGGAGGCCGTGACTCATTTTGACATTACACTCCGCAGCACGCAGAACGAAGTTAATGAGTCCATTAAGGAAAGATGGAGCAGAGTGGCAAACGATTTGAAGAGGAGAGAACTCCACTCTCCCCTCAGGCTTGATGATGCCCTTTTCAAAGCCACACTCTACAAAGAATCCCTGGAAAGGAACCAACTCAGATGGATCAGGATGAGACTGAATCCCCCATTCTTTCTTTCCCCAGTCATCAAGGAACAGATAAATGAAGAGGAAGAAAGGAGGACATGGACCAAGGAGGATCAGAACTTTGGATATCATAGGTAGGCAAGGATCCCTAGGGTGGTAGCATGGGACATCAGGGAGGTCATCGATGAATCGAATAAGTCACCCAAGGATGGGTGAATCCTTCAAGTATGGGAGAGAATGATGAGTCAAGTTTTCAAGTATTTGATAACCTTTTTTCCCACAGCCAAACTCAAGCAATGGTGATGAAACATACTCATTTGTGGTTTAATTATTTAATGGAATTGTTTTATGATTATTCTTGGATGTTAGAATGCGCATCAAATAAACTAATTATATGGAAACCAAGTGTGATTGAGCAGGTTCAGGGTCATTTAAGGATGGACGTGTAGAAGATTGAAGGATCACCAAGCTCGGTGCCCTGTTTCCTAATTTATAGAGGACGCACTCCCACTTTCAAGAAGAATCGGCATTTTGACAATTAGTTAGGATCAGCATTAAATCGTATAAATATGGACCTCTCGGGTAGCGACAGGCCCCGACTATTATTTTGAGAAAAACATTGTTTTAATGTTTTCTGCCCTATCGATACTGTGAAGTACAGACCTTTGTTTTGACATGGATTCGATTTTTTAATTAAGAGATTGATGATTAATTCCAGCCAACGTTTCTAAGTTTTTATTCTCTCCTGAGTACGGGTTGGGGAGGGCCCCTCCGACACGTAGGTCAGGAGATTCCTATTTGCAGGTATTTTTCCAAGTATGCTTTTTACATTGATGAACAGTTCTATGACATATGGGAGCGTTTGAATGATTCATTGTTTCTGTAGTAGTTTATAATACATTCTGTAGTACAGCAGAACAGTTTCAGTAGTCCTGTAGGTTCTTTCTTTCAACGCATATTTGAATCAACGATTGCATGTGTATCAGCTTTGCTTTCAATACCATGGTTTATATCTGAGGTCTTTGACTGTTTCTCATCGTGATCAATTTCTTTAGTAGTATATGGATAGCTTGAAACGATTGCACTTCAATTTTAGTCTTGGGATTTAAAATGGTTTAGATCAAAATTCTGGTTTTAGGCATAAAATAACTACAGACCTTGTTTTCCCCAATCTTAGAATAGATCTGTTATGGCATGTTCATTTTTAGATTTATTATTCTGCATTAAGTAATTTTATAAGATCATTCCCTTTACTCTCATCATTTTGATTATTTAAGATAGATTTATTGCTTTATTTCTTAGAACAGATTTACTGCTTTCGGCACTTTAATTCTTCTAATTAGATTTATTGCTTTCCAGTATTTAATTCCATAGCATAATCAGTTTTCATATTTAGTAGACAATCTTTAGAACATCGATACCGACATCCAACTGTGACAAGAGATTATCCTATAAGAGAACGGATAGTGCATGCATCTCTAAAGTTTGTACGTTCCTCGGGTTGACATTTAAAGTAGGCTCTTGGTATAGCTGCCCTCATTAGGCATCCACATTAGGAGCTCACCAATGGTATATGCGCTGCAGAAGTTTAGGCATTACCTACTGAGAGGTCACTTCAAGATGTTCACAAACCACTCTGCTTTGAAATATTTGGTCAATAAGCGTGTATTGGGGGGGAAGATATGTCGTTGGTTACTTCTCTTTTAGGAGTTTGATTTTGAGGTCGTTGTGAAGTTAGGTCGCTTAAATGCTGGGCTAGATCATCTGTTGCGAATTGAGACAGGGGAGGAACCAACCAACATTGAACATGGGTTTCTAGATGCGCAAGTATTCAGGGTTGACATAGCTGATGACTACTACGAAGAAATAGTTCATTTTCTAGCGACAGGATCCGCACCAGAGGGGTTCACCACAAGTCAGAAGAGGCAGCTGGTGGTTAAGGCTACATATTTCCAGTTGATTGTCGGACAGTTGTACAAGCTAGGATCAGATGAAATCTTGAGGCATTGTGTCCTGCATCATGAGCAAGGGCAGATATTGTCAGAAGCACATGCAGGAGTGGCTCGTCGACACTGTGGCGGTTGTGAGACTTCCCTGAAGGTGCTTCGTGCAGGGCTTTGGTGGCCCACTCTTCATAATGATGCGATGGATTATGCGCGTACTTGCGATATCTGTCAAAGAACTGGAAAACCCTCCAATAGGGATGAGATGTCGCTAATACCTCAAGTAACCTTGCAGCCATTTGATAAATGGGATGTGGATTTCATGGGACCTATCAACCCACATGGGAAGCGCACTGGAGCACAATACATAATCATAGCAACAGATTATTTGACAAGATGTGCAGAGGCTACACCAGTTGTAGATTGCACCGCTGCAAGAGCAGCGCGTTTCTTGTTTGACAATATTATCACTCAGTTTGGCTGCCCAAAGGTATTGATGAGTGATCAGGGCAGTCACTTCATCAATCGCACAGTCAGCACATTGACATCAGAGCTTCAGATACAGCATAAGAAGAGTACGTCGTATCATCAACAGGAAAATGGCACGGTGGAGGCCTTCAACAAGGTGTTGGAGCATGCGCTTACTAAGGTTTGAAACGCGAACCGCGATGACTGGGATTTGAAGATTCCAGTAGTCTTGTGGGCATATCACACCACTTGTAAAAGGTTGACTGGCCAGACACCTTTCAAATTGGTGTACGGGAAAGAGGTAATTATGCCTATGGAGTACATTGTTTCGAGTCTGTGCATATCGACAGCGACATGCATGAATGATGAGGCAGCATTGGCAGAGTGACTGGAGAAGCTGGTATAGCTTGAAGAAGACCACTTTATCACTAGTTTTCACCAACGTGTGGAAAAGGATCAACAAAACGCTTGGCATGATCGTCATATCAAAAATAAACAGTTTCAGCAAGGTGACTTGGTGTTGTTGTATGACAGCAAGTTCATGAAGCATCCAGGGAAGTTACAGATGCAAGGCTCGGTCCATATCGCATCAGTGGCATAAATTCAGGAGGTGCAGTACAGCTACAGCAGTTAGATGGATCGATGCTCCCAAAGTTGGTGAATGGTAACAGGTTGAATCCCTATAGGACGAGTTCGGAGCAACGCGATGCCTAAACGCATTGTGGAAAAAAAAAAGTGCAGGTGCTAGGTGGCAGGATGGCGCACCAGTAGGAACAGGATGCACAAGTCGGAGGACTTTTATCATGGGTGGGGAGTCGTGTCGCGACAACTCCAGGGTTGTGACACAGTCAAATCAGCAATCATTACAAATTGTTAGCAGACGAGACTTTTTCATATGATAGGTCTTTTTGGCAGGTATGAAGATGGCCCGGATTGGCGCCGGAGTCGGGAACATGTAACACATAGTGGCAACATGGGTGACAGCACCAGGGTTAATGCTTCGCATGTTTTGGCACGAATGACAACCGGTAGAAGCATGGTCGCTACTCTGCACGTACAAAGTCCGGTCTAAACACACGTGCTACGGATCCACCTCAACAGGAGACGGTGGAATGATTTGATAACAGGATCGGATCCTTATGTGAATGGATTTGCAAATGATTTCTAAGGAAGGGATCCAGGACGACGTAAATGCATAAATATAGGCACCAGAGGTTAGCGGAGCAATGAAGTATCTATCAGACGGGATGAATTCATGTTGCGAGTGGGTCAGGAATCTAGATAAGTTCATAATTCCAGGGAGGCTATGGAAATGATTCATTTCATTTCGTGCGGTAGCACACCGGGTGCGCTGAGGGCCTGAACGATGAGTGTACATGAGCACCTAGAGAAGTAAGCGGGGCGGACACTCGGGTGTATCAGAGACGAAGTCTCATATGAGATGTCTAGGTATGTGGTGTTAGTTTGAAGCTTCATGGTCCCTACGACCACCAGAATGATAGGGGCAGTAGCCCCCTGGTCCCGATAGTGGGTGATCCCTGGTGCGAAACAGATGTGCTAGAGCAATTGGCCTGTTTTGCACCTCGGTGTTGTTCATAAAATTTTCCTCAGTCTGCACCAGGTTTCTAGAGACTAGAGGATGAGTTTGAGAAGTACATGAAAGCAAGCCGAAAGATCATCGTAGTAGTTTGAGAAGTACATGACAGCGAGCCAGAGATCATCGTAGCAGTTTGAGTAGTACACAATAGCACTCTCTAGACAGCAAGAACAGTGACAGAGGAATAGTTTAGCGACATATGAGAACGAGTACACCATGTCCAACTAACGTGGCTCAAGGGTGAGCCACAAGATTGTGTTGGGGGCCTGTTGGTAGGCGGTTTGGATGAGTTAGTTGCGCAGCATCGTGGATGTTGCGAAGGATCAAAGATGTCACGCAAGAAGAAAGACAGTGCAAAAGTCAATTAGTTTATGTAGTTTTGGGTTATTTGGACCGCATTATGTGGGGTTTGGGTCATTTGGACCGCATCATGTGGGTTTTGGGTTAGTCTTATTGGTAAAGTTTGTTAAGAAGTAGTTAGACAGTTGCCTAAGTGGATCGCAAATGTAAAGGCACTAGCCTATAAATAGACATAGCATTGTAAGTGTTGATAGACCGAATAGAGATGAGAATTGTTGGCTGCTTTTTGGACAGACCCGGGTTTTAATGAGGCGCAGCAACAAAACCCCTTGGCACACTGGCCCTCTTGGCAACGAGCTGCGCAGCAACTCGAGGTCTCACCCGAAGTGGCTATGGGGGGGCTAAGGAATCAGGTTTTCTTAACCTAGGTGACGCGGATACTGCAATCTTATCCCTCCCTTTCTCCTGAGAGGATTCCTCAAAGGTGAAACGTCTTACCCTTCCGCAGAATTCTCGGTGCAACAGCGCTGGAATTTATGCTCACCAGCCTCGCTGCGCGGTATCTCTGCTCTAGCGCACGAGGTATTTACCCTCTGCATCCAATATTGTACCGTTTTCCGGCCCTGCGCCACGGCGCAGCAACACACTACTCAATCGCCGCAGCGACAGCATTCTATAAGTTTCTTCAACACTTAACGATTATAACTACCAAGGAAGCTTTGAGAACTTGCTTAACATATTCATAAAGATAACACAATGTTCATGTATACATAGATAGTGAACCAAAACATGCAATCACACAACACAGCGTCATAACAAGGAGAATTATGTAGTTCACCTCCACGGGGAAACCACGTCCATAGGGAGTGTATCTTATATTAATCACAGAATAGGACTTACAATCCTGCTCTGCACACAGCTGCAGCCTTAGATCTTTCCAGGAAACTCCACGCACACAGCTGGGAGCCCTTCTCTCGATCTAGTCTCTTCCTCTACAGATATTACAATGGTTCAGACGTCGACTCAGACTGTCTGCAACTCAGGGATTAGCTTCACAGCTATCCAAGCTCTAACTCTTGTCTTCTCACAACACAATAGAAGACTGACTAGCTAGCTAGCATATCTCAAACAGCTATCTTACGTCTCAATATCTAATGGCTAGCTAACTAACTAACTAACGTCTAACCTTTACAATTACACATATATATAGGTGGCCATCACGGTCACACCTTTACAAAACTGTGGGCCTTTCCCAGCAGTATTCCCCAAAAACGCTAACCACGGACATGGCTAGGTGTACTGTAGGCGTCGCTTGCAGTCACGTCGCCGTTTCCTGCAGGTTCCATGACTTTTGGTGCAGATTGCGGGTATGGGCGTTGCTTCATCATTTACTGCTCCTTGTCCTTCGCCTTCAATGCTTTGGTCCATTGCTCTTCCTTGGTTAGAGCAACCATAACTTCTGTACTTAGCCTTAATGAGGGTAGCTGATCCCTCTACTCCATCGCTTCATTTATTGTAGTAGCTGAGCTTTCTACTCAGCCACATTCATTCTCCTTTGACGTGTGTGAGCGAGCTCCACGATTTTCGGTCCGTAATCTGCGCTGAGCTCGTCCATCTGGCACCGTACTGCGCACCGTTTGCTTCTACCCAAAAATTGGTGCTTATTCAAAATTAGAACTTTCCCTTCAATACTTGTGCTTTTTCCTCAAAATTCGCAGCTTTACCATAGCTGCGGCCTAGGCTCCAACAGGCCCCTAACACTTACTTGTGGCTCGCCCTCAATCCACTCGCACTAGCGTGTGGTCGCTTTACTTACGCATCTACTTTTGCTTGGGCCTCTGCAAATGCTTTCTTCCACTGCGCAATAGCGGAGTCCATTTCATCGACGCACTCCACAGCTGTCTGCACCATTTCTACAATGGCGTCTTCTTCAGTTATGCCATCAACCATCTGTCGAGATTCTACAATTTCTTTGATCTTTGCCTCAGCTTGGGCAGCAAGCTCAGCATACTCATCCATAAATGGCTGAATGCTATTGGTGAGTTTAGCATCTTCATTCTTGAGCTTGTGCAGTTGTTGTTGTACTCTGCGCACTTCACTCATTTTCCTCATTTTTTCTAAGCCTTCTAATGCCTTAGCTTCTTCATTCAGAACAGTTAGGGACTGTTCTGCTACTTGTACCTGTTCCAAAAGACCAACTTTGAAAGGGAGCTTCTTAAGCTCAGTCCAAGCGTCCATAGCTTGGGTCATCAGATTCTCGGTTTCATCTGCTTTGGAATTCATTTGAGTGGAAACTCTGCACAGGGATTCAAATTGTTCCTGCCTATCATCTGTAGAATGTGCTGCAACACGAGCTTCCAATTCGGCGATCTGCGTTCTATGGTCTTCAGCCATAGCAACTATTTCTTGCTCTAGGGATTTCACCCTTCCACCAATCATTTGAACTTTCTCAACCAGAGGAAGGTCTGGTTGAATCTCGCAGGCCGGCAACTCCTGGGCGATTTCATCAACTACATTTCTTATCCCAGTGACTTGTGCCTCATAAAGTGCAAGTTTCTCAGAGATGTTCTTATAGCCTACCTTCAGCTCCATCTCCTGCGATTGGAGTCTTTGGTTTGCATGGAATGTGGAGAGCTCTCTAGCTCTCAACTCAACAGAAACTTTCTCTTGCACTAGCTGCAAGGTTTCTATGGGAATCAAAGACAAATTTACTTCAATGGGCCCAACTGTGCTTACCTGTAGTGCAGCCAAAGGATCTGGAAGTGTCATGCTTGTAGGCGGGATGTGCACGATAGTATGCCTCTCTGTAAGTACTTCAACTCGTTCGGTACTTGTGGTTGCTTGTGGCACCTGCGAAGTAGATGCTGGCGCATGGGTCTGCGCAACTCTTCCTGCGAGACCTTTTAATTCTATGAACTGCAGGTCCAGAGCACTTCTGATGTGAGCGTGCACAGTCCGCAGCTTGTGAAATTGCTCCTTCAAGTACTGGTCGATCCCCGAGGGAATGGTCTCAGAGGGATGCGACACCTTCTGCTTCTTGGTCGCTGGTTCTGTTGAACCTTCATCACTTCTTTGCTCAGGCGCTTCCTTGCCCTTATCCTTCTCTTGCGCCGCAGGAGGTGGCATCGCAGATGCGATTTCGGTGGCCTCCCTCCATTCATCCGACCAAGGCTTGATAGTTTCTTCAACATCTTCAGTGGTCATCCTGTAAAGGCCTACGGCCCATTCTTCTTGAATTCCGCAAGGGCGGAGGTAAATTTCATGCAAGTTGGCAGAAAAGACCAACTTCCCTTCATATATTTTTGTTGTCTCGTCACTCAGCCTCGGCATTTCCTGTATGGTATCTTTAAGGAGATGGTAGTATTCACAAAATACAGCGCGGTTCATCTTGCGCTTCGTGGGATTATTAGAATCCCAGAGGTTAACATAGCGAATTCCGGCAGCCTCTCCTGCGTGGCATGGAAGGAACTGAGTGTTCGGGGGTTCCTTCCACCCGATGAGAGCACATAAAATTAAAAGCCAAGAAAAATGGAACAACTGACCAGGGGTGTCTTGGACATTCCGGCAGTCTTCCAAGAAAGAATTGAGGAGGAAGAGAGACCAGTTGTACTGCTCTCCCTCCGCAGCTGCGATAGCGAGCTCCACGACAGCTCCAGTAACTTCTTTAGGTCTGCACTTTGTGAGAAGTCTGCCTGCAAGCAGACTACCTGTAAATCTAAGTGCTTCATCCTCAACTATAGTGAGGTCATAAGCCCGACCTCCTCTTGTCAATTTGTATTTCTGCACCAACTATGCAGCTAACTTTCTGTCTTTGTCATTTCCAACAAAATGAATATTTGGGTCCTTACCAACCTTAGATAGGCCGGTAATACGATGAATCAAGTCGACATTTAAATCGATTGGCCTCCCCAGCCAAAGGTAACCACCATGAACGCAGGATAGCAGTGCCTTAACAACTGCATTGACTTCATTGCTACGCCCGAAGTGCGGTAGCTTTAACAGGTTCAGAAGTCCAGGCCGCTCAAGATTTGCGGCAAATTCCTTCGGGACGAATTCATCAACCTTTCTGGTGGGATTGTGGACTACCATCAAATATCGATCTGGCGCAAACTGAGGATATGTTCTGTAGTCGCCCAAGTTGAAATCAGAAAACTTGACCAGTGGAAGGTGTCCAAGCAGGGACCCTTCTTGTTGCACGCCAGCCGGCAGTGGAGGTAACGGAATCGGATACTTAGCATTCTTTGGGATATGCACCTCTGGTGCATCATCTGGATGCAGCGGAATGTAATTCACCATAGTGGCCAACGGCTCTGGAACAGGCTCTTCTGGCTACTGCTGCTGAGATGCTCTCGTGCCCAGAGATTGTCTGGGATCAGTCCAACTAGGGTGCGTGTAAGCCGAGGCCGTCACCGGAGTAGTCATGTTGAAATCTAAGCCTCAACGCAGGAATTGACAAACAACTTCTTCAGTTGACAGGTTCTCCGTCGTGAACTGGTATAGACAATCAAGGATTTGAACAGACAAATGGCAGAACAGCGTAGAATACGAACGCTGAAACAAAGGAAGCAGTCTGCACAACTCGGCTCTGAAAACAATAACTTAGATTCTCAAACAAGACATTATGCAACTTGATAAAAGTAACCCAAAAATATACAAGTGCGGGATATTTATAGCCAAAGGCGATAGTAAATGCGGGCAAGTGGGGCTACTAGCTGTAGGTGCCTATGCATGAGTTGACAACCCCCCTATCCCCCGCACCTCTGCGGTGCATTAATTGTGATGGATGGGCTTTGACAGCCTTCCAGGAGAAGCTAAATCTTTCGGTGCATGACATAAATGCGAATCTTAGGGAGATCAAGCCGAATCTGTCAGAGCGGATACAATTAAATGGCGAACTTATCCTTCATTAATATTCAAAGCAGCTATAGGACTACTGTAATTCAAATTTTTCGGCGGGTCATTTCAGCTTAGGTAACTGTGCATATAGAGGGGTCCACAACGAGAACTCCTCAAGCGGCAACTTGACACAGGGAACTCCGCAAGAGCAACAGTTCGACGACCCGGGAAAAACTTCACCAGAGCACAAAAATAGGGTCGCTCAAAACAAACTATATTGACATGCGCAGATGCTTCAAGGAACTGCGCGGGAAGCCAAAGACTGAAAGTGTCTCGCAACTTCCGTGTAGACTGTGATAATACGATGCCTCTTTCAACTACACTGGACATCTGCACTTCTCTACCAATGTATTAAGTTGACAGGGCGGAGTGGCCGTCGCGATAAAGCTTGAGCCGACTCCCGTTGATCATTGTGGGCAACAATTCTCCATTAAGCTTCGCAAGTTGAACTGCTCCTCCTTCTGTTATCTTTATGACCTGAAAAGGGCCTAACCAGTGTGCATGAAACTTGCCTGAAAACTTGATGAATTTACTATCATAGAGGAGTACCAAGTCGCCTTCTTGAAAGACTTTATTCTTAATATGCCTGTCATGCCAAGCTTTCTATCTTGCCTTCTATACTTGTTGATGGAATCCGGCTAAAAGTCTGTCTTCTTCTAAGGCAAGCAATTGTGAAATTCTTTCACTCATAGTATCAGTATTTGCCATTTCTGTAATTTGCGCAATTCTGAGACTAGGAACAATGTATTCCATGGGCATAACTGCTTCTTGTCCATACACCAAGATGAAAGGTGTGTGACCTGTTAGTTTCTTGCATGTGGTTATGTAAGCCCACAATACAGTTGTGACCCTAAGGTCCCAATCATCTCTTTGTTGATTATAGATCTTCGTCAGGGCATTCTCGAGAATCTTATTAAATGCCTCCACCGTACCATTAGCTTGAGGGTGGTAGGGTGTACTCTTATGGTGACTAACGTGTAATTCTTCAGTAAGGGCCTCTATAGTCTCATTCAGGAAATGTGTACCCTGATCACTCATTAGAATTAGTGGACATCCAAACCTAGTGATAATGTTCTCAAAAATGAACTGCGCGGCAGTGGCAGCGTCACAGTTCTTAACTGGCTTAGCCTCAGCCCATCTGGTGAGGTATTCAGTAGCTGTAATGATGTATCTTGCACCGGTTCTTTTTCCTGGTGGGTTGATAGGTCCTACAAAATCAACGGCCCATTTATCAAAAGAACGCAGTGTTATCTGGGGTCTTAGCAGCATTTCATCTCTTCTTGAAGGTTTTCCTGTTCGCTGGCACACATCGCAACATTTGCAGAATTCCTTAGTATCCTTGTGCAATGTCGGCCACCAAAGACCTGCGGCTAAGATCTTCTACGCAGTCGACTTTCCTGCGAAATGGCCTCCTACGGTACCTGAGTGTGCTTCTGCGATGATGGAGTTCTTCTTGTGCGGTAAGATACATCTGCGCAAGACTTCGTCAGGGCCCAACTTATAGAGCTGGCCTGCTATCAAAGTGAAGTCTGCGGCTTTGACAACAAGTTGCTTCTTCTGCTGGATTGTAAACTCAACTGGCGCTTTCCCGGTAGTGAGAAACTAAAGAATATCATAATAATATTCATCTGCTGCTTGAATAGAAAATAGCTGCGCATCAGGCAGATTGTCCTCCATATTTGTAGGTTCCTCCCCTGACTCTAGCCTAGATAAGTGGTCAGGTCCTGCATTCAATCTACCTGGCTTTACAATAACCTCAAAACCATACTCCTGGAAGAGCAGTAGCCATCTACAAATTCTTCCCCCTAACACTGGTTTATTGACCAAGTATTTCAGAGCAGAATGGTCAGTATACATTTTAAAATGTGCGCCCAATAGGTAGTGTCTGAACTTCTGTAGGGCATACACCATAGCTAGTCCTTCTCTTTCTGTAGTGGTGTAGTTCTTCTCGGCTGTGGACAGCTTTCTGCTAGAGTAAGCAATCGGGTGATCAATACCTCCTTCTCTCGGTTGTGTAAGCACAACCCCCAATGCTATGGAAGAAGCATCTACATGAACATGAAAGGGTTTTCTCCAGTCTGGGAAAACTATAATAGGCGCAGTGATCATCTTTTCTTTAAGTGTATCCAAGCTCTGTTGGCATTCTTCTGTCCATTGGAATTTCGAATCCTTTTTCAGCAATCTTTCCATAGGTGCAGTGATCTTTGCATAACCTTTGATAAATTTCCTGTAATACCCTGTATGTCCCAATGTAGTGCGCAATTGTTTGACTGAGTTGGGCGCAGGTAAATTAGCAATGATGGCAACCTTCGCAAGATCCATCAGGAGTCCTTGTCTGCATACAATATGGCCCAACAAAATACCAAAAGGAGCACAGAAGATACATTTTTTCAAGTTAAGGGAAATATGATACTGTCTACATTTTTCTAGCATCATGCGCAGGTTTCCTATATGGTTCTTTAGTAAGCCAAACACAGTCCAGTCCTCAAAATAGACTTCTAGAAACTTATGAATGAATTCTTTAAAAACAGCGACAACGACTCGAGAGAAGATAGCAGGAGCGTTTTTAAGACCAAAGGGCATTACCGTATACTGGAATGAGCCCCATTCAGTCGCAAAAGTGGTCTTATGGTGGTCGTCTGGATGGATTCTGATCTGATGGTATCCCGAAAAGCCATCACTGAAGGAGTAAGCCTCTTGTCCTCCAACATTATCAAGCACCTCGTCTGTAAAGGGGGTAGGAAATGGATCGTGCGCTGATGCGTCATTCAGCTTGTGCAAGTCCACATAGATTCTTATTTCTCCTTTTGTCTTCTTCTCTTGTACCACCATAGGACTAATCCAATCACTTTCCTCTACTGGCTCAATAATACCTGCTACTAGCATTTTATCAATTTCTTCTTTAACCTTTTCTTTATATCGCGAGTTCAACCTGTATGGGCGTTGTTTTACTGGCTTGGCATCTGCTTTCAGAGGTATGCGCATCACTCCTAAATATCCTAGGATGCCTTTCATTTCTGTGAACTTAGTAGGAAAGATATCCTGGTAGTCACGTAATAAATCTGAAATATGGCCAACAGTTTCATCATCCCAATAATCTCCTATAGAAGCAAACTTGGGTTCGGCTTCTGTACCAATGTTAATCTTTTTGAGCTTGATGTGTTCTGTAATGGCAGGGATATCAAGCTGAGGACCTTCAACATTGCGTGTCCCTTCTGATTCTGGAATATTGATGTTGCGAGGATCATCCTCCTCTTCTCCAGCGGTGAAATGATAGCATTCCAGGGCATGTTCTATCTGGAAAGCCCAATCTGGTTGGGAATATTCTGGTAATGGACATTGTTCAAATACCTTCTTTTTAATACACTTCAAAGTGTGGTCGATGCTCGGATGTTCTGACTCAAAGCTAAAGGTAAGTTGAAAACTTTTTATCATAAGAGGCCAAGTGACAGTGCCTCTGCGTAATTCTGTTTCAGTGTACCAATTCCTTGGAACTGTATCCAACGTGTGGATGAATAGGTGAACCCACTCATCTTCTGGAATATCTGACCATTGCTGAATACATGCTTCAACATGTGACCTGGGGTCACTCTGTCCATCATATTTGTGCAACACTTCTGCTGTAGTTTCCTGAAATCTACGCAGTATCAATCTGCGACAGTCTTGCCATGTGTGAATATTCTCTTTATGCGCACCCCACCATCTTGCGGGTGTAGCACGCAGTGCTACATCCAAAGCTTGTATGCGCTGCTCATCTGGAATCTGTTGTTCATATGTATGTATGAATTCACTTATTTCGGTTAAACCATCAAAAATTGGAGTGTCATTCAATTTTGTGCCAATCCATCGAATGGATTTAGTCATCATGGCACAACGCCTTGCAGAAACTTCATGTAAGCGATTCTGCCAGTTTTCCAATCCTGCTTCTGAGTCTGATGTGCACGAGCTATCTCATCGCCAGCTGATATGGCCGTCTGCTGTGGGATTGACATAGTCACTATGGCTAACAGTCATCTGATACAAGCTTTCCATGTGGCACACTTCTTCTTCTGCTCGAATGGGTTCAATATATCTTGGTCCTTAAATGGGATCAAGCGGTGCAATGACCCTAATGTGGTCATCCTCAAAGGTCATCTGTCTTTTCTTCAAATTAATGACAGCCAAATTATCAAATGCCCAGTCTATGCCTAAAAGTGCTAGGTATGGTCTACTGTCATCCAGAATTTTGATTACTTCAAAGTCTACAGAACTTCTTACTCCCTCAATATCAATAGGTACATTGGGTAATCTGCCCAATGGAGAGACTCGTTGTTGATTCGCGAGTCTTAACTGGATAGGAGATCTTGTAAGCTGAGGGCTACCCATCTATTCCCATGTCTGCATGGTGAGAACATTAACTTCTGAGCCCAAATCTAAAATAACTTCGTCCATTTCAAATGCTCCAATCTGCGCTGTGAGCCTCATCTCTTTTCCAGTTCTAGTATGACTCCCAATCTGGTGAACAGCACGCTGCGGTGTGTTCATCGAAGCAGATTGTTGACACTTATCCAATAGGTGTTGAAGTTCCATAGTTGCTTTTTCATTGCGCAACAACTTTAAGCAGTTCCTCAGGAAAGTATGGACACTGCCTAGTGCATCTTCTTCATCATCAGGCCTTCCAGATGTAGTGGCCTGTTCTTGCGCCAGGTTCTCTTGTCTTAGCACTTGGGATCTGATATCATTATGCGAAATTGCGACAGAACTTGAAGCTCTCGGATCTAAGAAGTACTCCTGAGCTTGCTTGAATGCTTCTTTCTGCTTCTGCAGGTCAAGCGGGGATGGTTTAATATTAGTGCGGTGCACCCATTGCGTCGCTTGCTTTCCAGTTCCCAACTCTGGCGCACCAGTGGTTGCTCCACTGTGCGTCACTATATTAACTGTAGGATCTGGTTCTCTTTTTTCTGCTCCTATCAACTGAATATTCTGATTGACCTGTGGCGTCTTTGCTTGCATCTTAGCCATCAACTGAGGGCATTCTTCAATGACATGATCATAAGATTTACAGTATCTGCAAATGGTGGTAGGATTTTGGCAATCCCTTGCAAAATGACCTTGAGCTCCACAATTGTAGCAAGTAATCTGTCCTCTTCCACGACCAAAACCTGTTGCGCGTCTTCGGCCCCTATAATTTCCTCCTCGGCCTTCGCAAGCTTGGTCATACTGTGGACCTGCTGTGGGTCCTTGTGCCTCTGACTGTACTCTATAAACATCATGTTTTCTTTCCATCATAAGATCATATGCTCTGCAATTGTTCTCATCATGGCCTACTGATTTACAGAAATTGCAATATAGATTCTTTGGAGTTTGGACGTATTTCTGTAACAAGTGACATTCTTGTGGTCTGTGACCTCTAGTTCTACAGATTTCACACCAAGGCCCCTGAGCCTGTGGTAAAGGGTTAGGTGCTCGAGTTGCAATATACTCTATGAAAACGGGACAATGGTCCTTTGAATGACCTTGCGCTTTACATTTTGTACACCAAATTTCTTCCTTAACCTCCTTTCCTTTCTTAATATCATGCACTTGCAAGGTTAAGTTTGCTAATTGGTTCTGCAACTGCGCAACATCGTTGCTTGTTCCAGCAATTGGTGAAGCTTCTAGTTTCATAGCCATCTCTAGAGCTTGTTCCTATGTAGTGAGATTCTGTTGCATAAGAGGAAGTCTAATGTGTGGAAGCAGCGCAGCAATGAACCATTCCTTATGCTACTGCGGTGCAAACTCAAAGCTTACCTGATCTATCAAGGCTTTGAACTTCTGGTCAAAGTCCCATACTGACTCTGTGGTAACTGTTTTATGTCTTTGAGCTCGGTTATACACTGTGATTCTGATTTAGGTTTCTTGAATTCTCTAATCATAGCATTTCTGACCTCAGCAAGCGTCCTATTTTGTGCTGCTGAGTATTTCATGAACCAAGTTAAGGCTCTTTCTCTTAGTGTGGTTGTTAACTGAACCAGCTTAACAGCATCATCATTAATTTGCTTAATTGTCCAAATGGATTCACATAGGAACCAGTGCTGCTCAGGGTCCTCTATCCCTGTTCCTCTAAAAGTTGGTAGCTTCATGTCATCACCCATCCTTCTTGCGCTAGGTTGAGGTGGAGGTGCTGTAGCAGTGCCTCCGGGATGGTTAAACAAAGGTGGTGCTGAGGTACTAGAAGTACCGTGTGGGCTACTAGAAGGTGTTATTGCGGGGTTATACTGAGCCCCGTCTAGCTTTTGCGGTGTAAAAGGGTGATAAGGGATATGATCACTCCCTTGTCTCTCTATATGGCTCGGTCTAGGAGCTTGACTATCTTCTGGGCTAGACTCAAAAGAATGTTGGTCAAGGCCTACTTTATACCGTTTTCCACTACGAGTGCAACCAATAAGTTCAGGATCACTATCAGAATCTGCAGACATTACTTGTCTATGCTATTCATCGGAAGCTATGCATAGTTTTCCTCTTTCATACAGAAGCATTTTAATCCATAAGTTCAGAGAATTTAAGAACTTACCTCTGTGTGCTTTGAAGAAACTCCTCTCGGCTTCACTGAAACTCTTTCTCGTATCTACTGCAAACTCGGTGATGAAACCTTCCAGCAGACTGTTCAACCAAAAGTCTACTGCGCGGGACACAGAATTATCTACCCGCTTCAAAATACTGACTAGCTCAGGCATCCAAGCGACGGGTCGATCAACATGCACAGTGGGTCTAGTATCTGCTAACTTGGCTATCCACGCATGCAGCTCAAGTGAAAATGTGACAAAGAAAATTTCGTAAAGGTCAGTATAAATATACTTCTGCAACCAGTCTTCTGTCTGAAGCCTAGAGCTTCTATTTTCTCGTTCAGCGAACTCTCTAGCCTTTGAATCAAACCAGTCTTGAATTTCTTTAGCTGTAGGATTCCAGTAGCACATTGCCTTCAAAATAATAGGGTGAAAGCCAATGACAGAACCATTTGTTGGCTCGAGCAACAATCTCACATGTCGCGGAAATAACAAGTCTCAAGGCAAGGGAACCATTTGTTGGCTCCTTCTTTCTCTAGGTTGCACATCAATCTCGCGCGTCGCCGAAATAACAAGTCTCACAGTAACAAGTCACAAGGAAACGGAACCATTTGCTGGCTCCAGCAGTATTTCACATGTCATCGGAATAATAAGTCTCTCAGTAACAAGTCACAAGGCAACGAAACCATTTGTTGGCTGCTTTTTGGACAGACCCGGGTTTTAATGAGGCGCAGCAACAAAACCCCTTAGTGCACTGGCCCTCTCGGCAACGAGCTGCACAGCAGCTCGAGGTCTCACTCGAAGTGGCTATGGGGGGGCTAAGGAATCAGGCTTCCTTAACCTAGGGGACACGGATACTGCAATCTTATCCCTCCCTTTCTCCCGAGAGGATTCCTCAAAGGTGAAACATCTTACCCTTCCGCAGAATTCTCGGTGCAACAGCGCTGGAATTTACGCTCACCAACCTCGCTGCATGGTATCTCTGCTCCAACGCACGAGGTATTTACCCTCTGCGTCCAATACTGTACCATTTTTCGGCCCTGCGCCACGATACAGCAACACACTCCTCAATCGCCGCAATGACAGCGTTCTATAAGTTTCTTCGACACTTAACGATTATAACTACCAAGGAAGCTTTGAGAACTTGCTTAACATATTCATAAAGATAACGCAATGTTCATGTATACACAGATAGTGAACCAAAACATGCAATCACACAACACAACATCATAACAAGGAGAATTATGTAGTTCACCTCCACGGGGAAACCACGTCCACGGGGAGTGTATCTTATATTAATCATAGAATAGGACTTACAATCGTGCTGCGCACATAGCTACAGCCTTAGATATTTCCAGGAAACTCCACGCACACAGCTGGGAGCCCTTCTCTCGATCTAGTCTCTTCCTCTACAGAGATTACAATGGTTCAGATGTCGACTCATATTGTCTGCAACTCAGGGATTAGCTTCACAGCTATCCAATCTCTAACTCTTGTCTTCTCACAACACAATAGAAGACTGACTAGCTGGCTAGCATATCTCAAACAGCTATCTTACGTCTCAATATCTAATGTCTAGCTAACTAACTAACTAACATCTAACCTTTACAATTACACATATATATAGGTGGCCATGACGGTCACACCTTTACAAAACTGTGGGCCTTTCCCAGCAGTATTCCCCAAAAACCCTAACCACGGACATGGCTAGGTGTACTGTACGCGTCGCTTGCAGTCACGTCGCCATTTCCTGCAGGTTCCATGACTTTTGGTGCAGATTGCGGGTATGGGCGCCGCTTCATCATTTACTGCTCCTTGTCCTTCACCTTCAATGCTTTGGTCCATTTCTCTTCCTTGGTTAGAGCAACCATAACTTCTGTACTTAGCCTTAATGAGGGTAGCTGAGCCCTCTACTCCATCGCTTCATTTATTGTGGTAGCTGAGCTTTCTACTCGGCCACATTCATTCTCCTTTGACGTGTGCGCGCGAGCTCCGCGATTTCCAGTCCGTAATCTGCGCTGAGCTCGTCCATCTGGCACCGTACTGCGCACCGTTTGCTTCTACCCAAAAATTGGTGCTTATTCAAAATTAGCACTTTCCCTTTAATACTTGTGCTTTTTCCTCAAAATTCGCAGCTTTACCATAGCTGCGGCCTAGGCTCCAACAAGAATTGATCAAGTGACAGATGATTTTGCTTGTTATTGTCTGTTAATCTGGGTTTGCGACAGAAGGATTGTATTGTTGTATCAATGGGTTATTGAAGATTAATATGATATGACAGATTTTTTACCAGAATCATTGTGTATTTCATGTTCCCTTGCGATAAATGCATTATGCGATATGAATCTGTGAACGATGCAATGATTCCTTGCTTCAATTACTGTTTTGCTGTTATATCTATTGTTCATTTATGGTTCTGTCAATGATGAAATGTGTTGAATGATGTTGTCATTATGTTTAATTCCTGAGTTGAATGGTTAGATCTATTATGCAATGTTGTGATAAGTTAATCAGTTGATGCACAAAGTCCTCCTTCATTCAGCGCATACTTGGTTCCATCAACTCTCCCTTGAACATCTTGGGTGAGACCTCATCTGCTCCGCAGATGTTGCTGGACAGGGTAAAACCTATCTGGCTAGTGCTCAAGGAGATCGCGGTGGTTTGGGTGTCGACAGTGTGAGGAACCCCTGTCAACTGGGTTTGTGTCAACAAGAGGAATTGCTTTCACATTCATGGAAGCTATTGTAGAATACCTGCAAAAACAATGGAAAATATCTACTGTTGATACTACTGCAACTACTGTTGCACTCAAAAACTTCGAATAAATTGCAAAAAAAATCATTTTTTGGAGATAGACTACTAAAGAGCACTACTTTTGGACAATAGGCACATTTTTTTTGATCCTTCACACATGGCTAGACCTCATTGGATTTCTCCAATGAATTCAATGCAATGGCACCAAGATTTGCTGCAGAAATCCAGAGGCTTCTGGTGCACTACCGAAATCCGCTGCTCAACCTATTCGCTTATGGGCATTGATACCATGTGAAATTATATGTCACAACAGATCTAAGAGCTGAGGATACCTCACAAAGAAAGAATGAGCAGAAAAATTGAATAAGAGTGAAAACCGCAGTAAAAAAGAGTAGAAGAATAATTATGCAGCAGAACTCGGATAGGAGCATAATAATGTTCCAATAATCAGTATAATAAACAATGATATTACAATGGAAGAATTCAAATCACCTAGGATAATTTGAACCTCAGTTGGTCTAGCATAGGGATTATCACCACTGGAGTGCTCTGAAAGACTCAAACTCAATTGAACTGAACCTAAACTCAGCTAACTGAAGTCACAATCAGTTAATTGACTAAGTAGGGCACAATAGTGAGTATGTCATGCATGTCAAACAGAAATGGGTGCATGGGGCCAAAATCAGTGGCATCCGGAGCTCTAACCCCCCACAAGAGTCAGCTAACTCAGTTGGACTGCACTGGAACACTGAGTGGGTTGCTATAAAATAGGGAACTGACTCAAGTGATCCTAAAATGATGCATGCAGGGCTCAGAAGGTTGTAAATCAATCCTGGATGACATATGCACACCACTAGGGGGGAAATGATATCATCAACTAATAGGAAAAATAAATAATGCTAGGTATTACAAGGATGGAGTATTAAAATATCCTAACAATAACTGATTCAGTCTACACTTCATGTTCTTCCTTGTGTTCCTCAATGAACTTTGGCATGGTATGTCGAGGTTGATTCTTGAATTCCTATTTGAATTCATTAGGTCTATTATGAGGCCCATTATTTGAAAAGATAGATCCACCCGGAACCTTCCTTTCTTCATTTTGAGAGCCACTATTGCTCCCTTCTCTGTCTTTATTTCTGAGCTGCTTAGCCAAGAATTCTCTAGTGTCTTTTCCAGATTGGATGATGTTCTGAGATATGTAATGAAATCCCTTTATCATACTTTGGACAAAGAGTTTGAACTCTTCCTTTTCATCCAATTCAGGCACATCCTTTCCTCCTTGCATTTTTCCTCTAGTAGATTCCACCTCTTCTTCAACACGGTGTTCTTCGGTGTTCTTTCCTTTGGGGAGAATTTTTAGAGGACCATGCTCTAATACCACTACAATATTCCTGATCAAGTTGGAGATGATATTATCCAAAATTTAAAACTTATAACACAATTTTTCACGAGCAAAAACTAGTTAACAAAACTTGTTGGAAAAGAGTTGGTCTAGGGCACAATAAGACTCCTCAAGGGTTAGGAATTTGGGATATTTAGGATCTGAAAAATGTATGGGCGAATGTGCAGATGCACGCATATCATATACATGGCTAGCTTTTGACTCCTAGGTACTGTGGCCATTTATGTTTCAACAACAGATGTCGTTGAGGTCTACTTCGAGGCTTCCTGGGAACACCAACATATGCATACTAAACTCATTTTCTCACACATGAAGGTAACCAAATGGATTATATTAGATATTAACCTCCTAATTAGGTGTTGGAAAATAGTTTATGAGAATTTTTGAGGTTTTGGTTGAGTTTGGAAACCAAAGAGGCAAGGGCACTATAATGGACTGCTCAACTAGTAGTTTTCCAAGTTCTTCCAAACAGGATGAGAGGCCTTCGGATCCTCAGGTAAATGGTTGGGGATTCTTCAGTAAGGTCTCACAATTCACAAATTACCATCAAAACAAAAAAATGTCTCATGCATAACTTTGAATTACAAAAATTGTAAAACTAGTCAAGAAAAAGTGATTAAAGAGCTAGTCTTGGAATTGCTTGATTCAAACTGCCTCAAAGGCTTACAAAATTCACTTTTGAAGTATATGAGGTCTCTGAAATGAGTTTATTAACAACCAAAAATCTAAATTGAATATCCTAAGCAGAAATTAGAGGAGTATTTAATCTTCATATCTTCAAGGAGTCTCCAATGCTAGAGAAATCTTACAAATTGAGAGAATGACTATGAGATGAGGAGAAGAAGGATAAGTTATGCACTGGATCTACAAGGAGGATGAAATCAGAGCTGGTAGATGCAGATGGAGGGAACAATAGACTTCATGAGATACTCAGGGTAACCTTCACTGGAATATATTATCTCCTCCAAAGTAACTTCTTCAAAACTCTCTCCAATTGTACTGTGGTTGAGGATCACTCTCCAGATATATTAGATTCTTCAATGATGGATTTATGCAGGCATGTAGATCAATATTCCATGGATCTAGATCTGATTAGGGACAAACTGGAACATTAACTGCATTGGGGTTCATCTCCCAAGCTTGGTTGAGGCACTTCACTCAACTCTGAGAAGCAAAAGCTCTCAAGACAATAAACAAACAACCAAAAGATGTGAATGGTGCACACTAGCTTCCTTTTATAACTTAGGTAGGTATCTGGGAAATTCATTGGCATGTGTGAGAGGTGTGGGAAACTTCCTTAAGAGAATTAACAAGATATTTTCCTTATGCAACTTGCTTGCTTTGTGCCTTCAACTGATTTTAGAAACCGCGCCCTCCTTAGCTTTTATGGATGTTGCCTTCTTTTTCAAACTGGTTGCTTTCTACACTTTCCTTCTTTTTTACTTTCTTGCTTTGTGCTTTTGTCTATTTTTTATTGTTTTTGTCAGTTTCTATCTCTTTATACTACCACTTTCTTTTAGCTAACTCCTTGTTATTTCTATATTTTTCCACTTGAGTAGGTGAGTTCCATCTTGTCCTCATGCGCCCTCCTAGCCATGTGAACATCACCACTTACCAAAGTTTTGATTAATAATGTTAAGGAAATAATTATAAAATTATTAAAAATTAAAATTATTAAATTATTAATTACTATAGGCCTTCTACCAAAATTCATCCCAATTAATTAATTATCCTCCATTTAATTATTCTTCCTAGACCCTTAGGAATTGGAGGGTCCAAGTCTTGACCAAGTGGCCACTAAGGAAGGAACATGACAATCTCCTTGTAAATGGAAAATTGGAAATCAAATGTAGTGAATGAGAAATGGAATGAAAGAGGAATTCAAGATATCCTACCTAGCTCTGACAGCACCTCGAATGATCTCTCACAGTGTTCGTAATTGTCGATTGAAGCTCAAGGTTATTTGACACCAAAAACTCATTTTTTCCAAATTTGCAAATGAAATGGTCAAAAATGAATTTTGGCCTAATTTATATTTCAGTTTTACGTATGTTCCTATAGTTTGGCTATATTTTAGTTTTTGGGGACTATTTGTTTATCTGTTTTAGGGTTACTTGGCGTATTATATTGGATTTTTGTACATGGTGCTAATTTTTTTTGGCTACAAGGTCATTTTGATGGGTATTGTTTTCATTAACTGACATATAGGATAATTTATTCCTACTTTTGCATTATGCATTATCTTGATCAGTGTTGGTGCCCAAGTATGCATAATGATCTAAAGGGGGGAATATATTTTTTAAAAGGGGAAAACAGTAAAACTTGTGAAATGTAATGACTCACCTCATTAGGGTTAGGTCTTATGACTCATTTAGGAGTCATGAACCTATATAGAGATACCTTGGGAAGAGAGAAATATATGTAGTGAGATATCAACTATTTGGGATTTAAGATTGACTCAAGGGTTTTGAGAGGTGAGGGTTTGCAACAGGATGCCTCTCTGCCTCTATGGTAGGGATGGATTTTGTATATATTTGCTTTCAAGTAATAGAAAATATGGATATGTTGGTGTTATTTATATGTGTTGTGGTTTCTGTTATTGTTCATCTTTTGCTTTCAGGGCAACTCTGTTTAAAGTTTATGCATGCAGATCTCTAAATTAAGGCATAGATATATCCCTACGTAGATCTATGGAACTGTTGGTCTACATAGTCAACAATTGGTGCACCAACCAGGAAGCCCTTTGGGGTTTCCCCTCCCTTGGGTTGGGTGGTAGTGTAATACCCCAATTTTGACCCTTATGAAATATTGGCTTTTAACATAAATATTGTATACATGCGATGTATGCTTCCCTAGCGTGGAGCTCAAGGCCAAAGCCCCGCTAGTGTATGTTCGGATTTTATTTAAAATGAACAAGTATTCGATATTTTATTACCCATTGTTGGGTCCAGGAAATGTCCCTTTTTGGCCATCCTCATTACATCATTTTGCTTTAATTACATCCTATTTTCATAATCCATACCTATTCCTTTTCTCCAGATCAACCAATAATATTGACAGGTATAATTCATTATTGCTTTATTTATTTTATGCCTAAGATTGTTAAGGTTCTGGATCCTAGTCCTTGATTTATGCTAATCTGTGTGATTTCATTTAGTCAAGGTCTAAAGCGCAAGTGTATCAGCCAAATGGTGCCAGCTATTACTCTTCAAAGCCCAATTCCTCATACTCCAAGGGACAGCGCATTCCTCCACGAGAATCTGTAACAGGCCCCCACTGAAACAGAACCCAGCTGCAACAGACAGGTCGCATTCCAACTTGCCAAATCCGTTGATCCATTGATTACTAGAGTAACAGCATCCTTCATGATTAACAGCCTTATTGAATATGGTTGTAACAGTTAGCTGTAACTCCGCAGCATGAAGATCAGAGATCTTCATTGCTGCATGATTTTAGTGGATCGTGATCTATACTTTCAAATGTATAAATATGAGTTGGCTCTTGTAGCCTGGGGTTGGACAATTACTATTTTGCATAAGCTATAACAGAGCACTGAGACTGTCAATTTCCATCATTAATATAAGAGCAGAGTTCTTCATTCCTGTGTCTTAATTTGTTGTGATTCATGGCGTCTCTGTTAGAAGGCCAGGGCCTGCCTTCTCATAGAGATAACCGGATTAAGTAGGTACGTTAATCTAGCTTTCTTTATGTTGTGTGGTGTGGGATCATTGTAGATGTTACTGTTAGCTACAACAGAGGCTAGCGTTCCTTTTGGTAGTTCACGATTGAATCTTGAATAGCTGTAACAGAGTGATGTGACAATCGACTGTGTAGGTTAGTTCAGTTTAATGCATGTGTGTTCGAATCAGCTGTAACAGCCAAGCTCAATCCCAATATCTTTCAGTCATTTATTCTTTCTAGGATTTCCAGTAATTATCAGTTAGAGTTCAAGCTTATGTTTAGATTCTGGTTGTTGTTGTATCTTCAATTGGTTTATTAGAATAGGAAGATTGTGATTGAGTAACAGTAGCTACTAGATGGATCATTTTGGTAAAGATTGAATATTGTAGTTTAATAATTATAGGATTTAACTTCTTTCAAAAGTAATCTAGTTTATTTCCATTCTTAATTTTATAACTGCTAGGTTGATTTCTGTAGGAAGGTAGCTGCAATTGAATTCCTAGATGTATGAGTTAGATTAGTTTTCTTTATGGAATGAGTTTGGCTGGACAAACTGGTAGGATCAATATCTTCATTTAGTTAATCAACTGCTTGACATGTTTATGCATAGATTGTGCTTATTTCCATTGAAATAAAAGACCTCCCTGGGTTTGACAATTTATATTGAGCATCATGTGTGTTAGTTTTAATTAGTTGACATATAGGGTGACCAACATTTTGGCGCCGTTACCGGGGATGGTAATAGATAGACAGAGTTAGTAGTTGGTTTCATTCGATTTCATTTTGGTTTAATCATTTACAGCATGCATGAATACAAGAAAAACAAATCGGGAACCCCCTTTGAATACTAACATTGCAAGTGGAAGAGGTCAAGGTCGTAATACAGGTCAGGGAAGACATACATACATTGATGAAATAATTGATAGAGATGATTCTTCCACTAGACCACCACAGACATCTACAGGCAGGGGAAATTCTGTTCCTCCCAATCTTTAGAATTCAGCATCAATAGTGGAGAATACAACGGGGCCTTCAACTCCTATTGCATAAAATAAACCTACTGAAGATAAGGGAAGTGCTGTGGGTGCACCAGATAGAGAAGAGATCTATCATATAATCGGAACCAAAGTTACTAAATAAGTGTGGTTGGAGACTCGCCAAGTAGCAGAGGAAGAGAGGAGAAGAGAAGAAGAAGCCAAAGTAGAGGAAGAACGCATAAAGGAAGCTGTTGAATTTTGGACTAGAACCATGGACAGAACAGGAAGGGGAGAACGAACATAGGGAGAACTGGGAAGAAGAAGTGGAAGATAATAAGCCTGGTAATACTGTGGCTACATTAGAATTCCCTATCCTCCAAACACCTGAAACAGCTCCCATGGAAAATATCTCACCATTAGTTCTCCCGAATTTTCATGGTAAGTCTTCTGAGGATCCTGATGAGTTTCTTTTTGAGTTTGATATCCTCTATCGTAGTTATGATTACACCTCTAGTGCTCAGAAGCTGAAGTTATTCCCATCCACCTTGAAAGGAAAAGCTCTACGCTGGTTCATGAGTCTGGGTCGTGAGACCATTACTACTTGGGACCAAATGAAAAACACCTTCCTTTCCAAGTACCGGGAATATTGTAGAACTAGGGATAGAAAGGAGGAGTTGTTTAAAATGGTTCAGAAGGATGAAGAAAGCTTGGAAGACTATGTGGAAAGATTGTTGTTCAATTTACAAAGATCTGGACACGCTGAGATTGGAAAGGATGTGCTCAAGATCATTTTACTACGAGGAATTAGAGAAGACTGCCTTGATATGTTGAATTTGTTGGGAAAAGGGGACATCTCGAAGGAACCTTTCGAGAAGATTGTTGAATTGTGTCAAAGGTACTCAAGGGGATCCTCTAGAACCAACAAACAAGACAAAGATCGAGACCAGGATGTCTTCACTAGGACTCAAAAGTCAGCTAGTGGAGGGGCCACTCGAGCAGAAATAGGCAACTTACTGGAGAATTTTAAAATAGACATCATGAGCTCCATTTCCTCAGAGTTAGATCTCATGAGAGAAAAGAAGATGCAAGTAGTAGAAGACCTTACACTTGGTGTATTCTGTCCTAAATGTAGGAAAAAGCACCCATTGAAAGAATGCCCACTAAACAAGGCATAGATATGTAGGATATGTGAACTGGAGCATGATACCAAGGAATGTCCTTCATTACCTAAGGTCAAAGCAGTCCTGCAGGCATCCATTCCATATGTGGAGCCAGCTTACTTCATGGCAAAAGAAACCATGGCAGCCTCGCAATCAAGGTATGAATCCAGACCCATCATTTTTTCTAAATAATATGAATGGAATGAACAATATGCATAATATGAATACACAATTCCCTTCACATTATTCTAACAATCAGTGGCATCCATCTCAGAACCCAATGCAAAATCCTAACTCATGGACACCATGGTCACAGCAGTCAAACAATCAAGATCCTTGGAATTCCAACTGGAGAAATTCTTACCAAGGAAATAACTTTCCCCATAACCAGACTCAGTATCAACAGTATCCTCCTCAACAGTATCAACACCAACATTATCAGCAACCACAACTCCCATTCCAAAACAATGTCACACCTATGAATGCACCACTTCGACCACAACTACCTGCACAACCTAACCTGAACCCAAACAATAAAGCAGTCCATCAATTTGAGACTGCCAACATGCCTGCGTATTCCATCACCTAGGTTCCCTGCAATGATATACAATTACGATCAGGGAGGGTAGTGGAACCTATTATCACTGAGGATGTTTCATCCCCAGTGATTGAAACTGGAGTGAATCAGCACTATGAGAATATGGTTAATTCAACAAGCCCCATCATTGAGGATGTTGATACTCCTACCGAAACAGTAGCTGAAACTCAGAGAGTAACACACAATGTATCCAAGCCTACACAGTTGATGAGAGAACCGCCATACCCTGAACGATTGGCCCTGCAGAAAACAGTGGAACAGCCTCAATTCGATCTCTCAGGAGAATTGAAAAATTTGTATGTTAAAATTCCACTGTTACAGTCCCTCCATGATGTGCCCATTTATGCTAAGACTGTTAGAGATTTATGTGTAAAGAAACCAGGAAGAAGGCCCAGGGACCCCCCCACTGTCCACGTATTGGGAAAACTTTCCGAATTAATAATGGGGAAGGCCCCTGTGGCAAAATACGATGACCCTGGAAACCCGATTGTTACAGTTCACATAGGAAACACACAAATCTCCAATGTCTTGGTAGATTTAGACGCAACTATTATTGTTATGACCATAGAGACTGTGAAGAAATTAGAACTCACTAACCTTCAGTCGACCCCTACTGTTTTGGAACTTGCTGACAAATCAACGATCAAGCCTAAGGGGATCCTTGATGACCTTGTGATCTCAGTTGACTCGTGGGAATACCCTGCATATTTCTTGGTGTTACAGTCAAAATCCCAGTTGGGGGGACACCCACTAATCCTGGGAAGACCGTGGTTGGCCACAGCAGATGCCTGTATTAGCTGTCGGCCAGGATCTATGACCATTTCAGATGGGACTGAGATCAAGAGCCTAACCTTGTACCCTCCAGTTCGACCAAGCACAGAAGTTGAAACTCCATTATGGGCATATTTGGAGGAGGAAGAAGGTTTGTAGCCGTTGTTAACAATAGGGAGAGCCTTAACGTTTAAAGATGAAACAGAGGATGATGCCATTAATAATTTCATCAGTGAGCCCACGTCAGTCAATAAAAATGTCTATCAAATCTTGGACGGTACTTTAACTGCAACAGAACAAGAAAATATTGCAGAAGAAACTCTAATCAGTGATGCCAGTATAAGTTCAGTACTCAAAAATTTGAAGAGTGTTCCAGTAGAAATCGGGCCAGGGAAAACATTGAATATCAATCCAAATATTGCGCCTAGCGAGCTGGAACAGCTAGTCACTCTGCTGAAACAACGTAGGGGAGCTTTCGCTTGGGAGTACACATACATGAAAGGGATTCCTTCCAATCTTTGCACCCATCACATTTATATTAAGAGCGACTCCAGGCCTATGTGTCAACCACAACGAAGGATGAACCCGAACCTAAGAGACATAGTGAAAGAGGAGATCCAAAAACTTTTGGAAGCAGGATTTATATACTCGATTTCAGACAGTGAGTGGGTTTCTCCACTCATGATTGTGCCAAAGAAGAATGGGAAATGGAGGGCATGCATGGATTACAGAGAATTGAACAAAGCAATGCAGAAGGACCAATTCCCCTTACCTTCCATTGATCAGGCCCTTGATACCTTGTCTGGGAAATAGTATTTTTCCTTTCTAAATGGATTTAGTGGCTACAACCAAATCCAAATTGCTCCAAAAGACTAGGACAAAACCACTTTCACCTGTCCCTAGGGAACTTTTGCATACCAAGTACTTCCCTTTGGGTTGTGCAATGCACCAGCCACATTCCAGAGAGCAGTGATTGGAATCTTTTTGGAAATGGTAAATGATTGCATGGAGATTTTGATGGATGACTTTACTCCATATGGTGATAGTTATGAAGAAGCACTGAAAAATTTAGAAAAGGTCTTGAAATGCTGTGAACAAAGCCAGCTCTCTTTAAGCACTGAAAAGTGCCATATGATGATGAGTGAGGGCATAGTGCTGGGGCACTTCATCTCTTCTGAGGGTATCCAGGTAGATCCATCCAAAATCAAGGTAATTGAAAATATACCAACTCCTGAAACACAGAAGGATGTACGTAGCTTCTTGGGGATGTACGTAGCTTCTTGGGGCATGCTGGCTATTACAGAAGGTTCATAGAAAAATTTTCCAAACTAGCTTCTCCTTTGTTCACTCTGTTGATGAAGGATGCACAGTTTGTCTGGAATGATGCATGCCAAACAGCGTTTACTAAGCTAAAGAAAAGGATATATACAGCACCCATCTTACGAGGACCCAACTGGGCTCTGCCTTTTCATATTTCTTCAGATGCTTCAGACACTGCCATTGGAGCAGTTTTGGGACATCAAGAAGGTAATGCTCCTTATGCAATTTATTACATTAGTAAGAACTTATCTCCTGTTGAACTAAACTATACTGTCACAGAAAAGGAATGCCATTGTTTATGCCATCAACAAATTTAGACATTATATTACTGGATATTCTAATTTTGTGCACACTGATCATTCCGCTATCAAATATTTAATGAATAAACCAATCACGAATGCTAGAGTTACTAGATGGTTGTTACTGTTATAGGAATTTGATATCACAATTATTGATAGACCAGGGAAGGAAGATGTTGTTGCAGATTTTTTTATCTTGACTTACTAACAGTGATGACAATTTACCAGTCAAAGATTCCTTCCCTGATGAACATTTGCTTGCAGTATCAGCTCATTCCCCATGGTATGCAGATATTGCTAACTTTTTGGCTGCAGGTAAGCTCCCAGCACATCTGTCGAAGAGAGAAAAAAAATAAGATCATACAACAAAGTGCTAGGTACTGCTGGATTGATGGCCATCTTTTCTACACAGGGCTTGATTTAGAGATCAGAAGATGTGTTAGAGAAGATGAGATCTTTATCATTCTTAAAGCTTGCCATGATGAGCCCTATGGGGGAAATTTTGCTGACAAAAGGACAGGTCATAAAGTTTTGAGAATGGGCTATTTCTGGCCCACATTGTTCAGGGATGCAAAGATGTATGTTCAGGCATGTGATAGCTGCCAAAGGATGGGCCAACCCAACATATTAGATTAAATGCCTTTGCAACCACAGCTTGTGGTTGAACCATTTGATAAGTGGGCTCTAGATTTTGTAGGGCCTATCAACCCTCCCTCAAAACAAAAAGTTCACATCTTGGTTTGCACAGATTACTTGACCAAATGGGTAGAAGCTGTAGCCTTAGTGTAGTTAGGGTTTTCACCCTAGCTTGTGCAAATGAGCACCTACTAAGGAGAAGGGACTCCTTAGTAGCAGTTCATAAAAATAGTAAATGAAAGACAATACAGTAAAATGGTAATTATTCTGAACATGTGCATAAAACAGAAGAGACGAGATAATAAAAATGGTTTTTGTATTGATTATACCTCCAATGTGAAGGTTGGTGAAGCCTTTGCAGCAGTCCAAGAGGGTTGCTTCCAAGCTTCCAGTTTTGCTCCCTTCTCTTTCTCCAAAGGGATTTGGAAATGGGCCAAAGGGGCACTCAAATGTGAAAGTAGCTCAAGGGTGAGCTAGGGTTTCAAGAGTGATTTTGGTAGAGTAAGGGTGTGTTTGACTGTGGATGTGAAATGAGGGTCCTCCATCACCTATTTATAGGTTTTTAGTGGTGGAGTGTTGGCCCATGGTTTTGGGCACCATATGGTTTAGGTCAGCTATATAGGGTTTTTGCTTCCTTTTTCCCTCTTTTTCTTCTTTTTTGTATTTTTTATTCCCTTTTTAGAGGGTTTTTGCTATTTTGGAGGAATTTTGGATTATTTTGGGGGGAAAAGGGGTTTTTTGGCCTTTTGGAGGCTTTTTTAATGGTTTTGTGGCCTTTTGGAGGCTTTTTAATGGGATTTTAAGGTTTTGGAGGAAAATATGGTAGGAAATATAGACAAATGAGTCATGTAATGGGGTAGATGAGGTAGTGAGTACTTTTTGGGTGTTAATAGATTGCCCCCTGATGTGTGAGGGCAGGAGCTCATTGTATGGCCGATAGACATCATAAGTCTTTGATGGTTTTCTTGGGGTGTGGAGAGGAGAAGAAACGAACTAGAGCCTGGAACAATGGTCCTGAACAAACTGCAAAAACTAAAAGTACATGACCTCAATAATGAATGAGGAAGAATCTAAACATATGGACGAGGTGGGCATTCCCATGCTCGTATCAAGATATAGAACAATAACAAGAGGGTCCAAAAAATGGGGACCTAAAATATACATGGCCTCAAATAATGAATGATGAAGAATCTCAATATATGGACGAGGCAGGCATACCCATGCTCGTATCAAGATACATAAAAAATAACTTTGAGGCCCGAAAAAAGGGGGACCTAGAAGATACATAGAGAACCACTGTGTACATCATAAGGGTCCAGAGGGGACACAAATATGGGACATACTGTTGGGATGACCATGTCTGGGCTGAAGAACTGATACACTGGAATAACAACAGTGCTACTGAGTGGGGTACCAGAAGAACTGATGAGTTGCTGGATCATAGTGACGGGGAGTCATACCCTCAATGGTACACTGAACTAGAACTGAACTGGGTACTCAAGGAAGCATATAACTGGATGGCTTCCGAATACAATCACCAACGCAACCCGGACATCCACGGGAACATATAACTAGGCATTTCAAAGTGACTCACCAATGTGCTAGAGTCAGGGGAAATTCGGGGTCTTCGATGAATAACTGAAGGGATATAAACCCTGCGCGATTCTCAACTCAAGGTGTTGAATTCGAGCATGTGAGAAACAACCACTCGAAGAGGCAATGATGACTCCTCTCAAAATGGTCCGTAGGCACTCACCACAGATGGTGATGGGTCCAAGGCGCAAGGACCTCTGGGTCTATCCTCTGGAATAGAAGGGCTGTCGTCGATAGAGAGAGACCTGCCACTAGCAAGGCAATGATGTTTCCTTGATAGGAGTGCAAGGTGGAGAACCGAAGTGTGAGAGTACTAATGGTAGGAATGTCATATTGTGGGAGATAACTGGGCAAGTAGAGTGGGTGGACTCAAACGTCCTTTGTTCAAAGTATGATGGCGGGGATGATCGGGCAGCATATGAAACTGACTGGTGGGAAAGGGATCATAGCTATAATGGATCAAGGATAGTGACTGGGATGAGTGATACTCAAGCTGGTGTAAAATGGCAGGAGACTGCAGAATACTCTGAACAAAGGAAACCTGATTGGGGGTGCTGCCGAGATGATCGATCATAGTGCCAAGAGGCATGGGGGGACTTCTTCACGGGTTAAGGAACTAGAAGAAGTGTGTGTAAAATGGTACTGTCGTGTGGATTTATACGAGCCCAGGACAGTTCATGCTCGTGATTGCTTTCAATTTTAAGGAGTCTAAAAGCGATAAGAAGACTCTGAAATAATGGAATGGTACCGTCGTGTGGATTTGTACGAGCCCAAGACGGTGCATGCTCGTGGTTGCTTTCAATTATAGAGAGTCTGAAAGCGATAAGATGACTCCAGGGGGTTGGTTTCATGTGTTAGTCTCCAAGGCCTGAAGAAGCATAAAAGGATGCAATGAAGAACTCTTCTAGCCGGTGTGACTAGAGTATTCATTTTTCGTAATTAGTCTACCAAGTCCGGAAAAGGGTTAAACTTATACCAGATAGATGCCCTTTTATGTACTTTAACAAGCATGAAAGGAAGAAAGATTGCTCGGCGATCTTTTCATTGTTTTAGGAGTCAGAAAAGAGCTTAACAGAAACTCCCTAAGTGCCTTTTTCGTAAAGGACTTGTCCAGCCCGAAAAAGGGATAAAATTATACCGAAAAAAAGGAATGGCCAGGCAAGGAGGAAGTGCTCAATCAAGTAACATTGATGATGACCAAGAACGAGGGAGGGGGGGAACACTGTTGGGCCTCCTTGTGGGATAATGAATGGTAGCAAAATAACGAAATAATTGCAGTATGAAAGGAGTGAATGGATCATGTAAAAAGGTGGAACAATCTGATGGCGGTCGATGTGGTGCGTAAATCGAGGAAGCAAGGTGTCAGGACACAATGTTGAAACTGTACCTAGTGAGAGCGAGAAATGACCTCAAGCATCGGCACGAGCTTGGAAAAATGAATTCGGCGATATAAAAAGTGTCAAAAACAGAGAACGATCGAAGTGGCACGCAAACCGAGGTGACGGGGGGCATTTTGGAAAAATACCCAAAAAATCGGGGGGTGAGAGCGAGAAATGATCTCAAGCATCATCACGGGCTCGAAAAAATGAATCCGATGATATAAAATATATCAAAAACAGAGAGTAGTTGAAGTGGCACGCAAACTGAGGTGACTAGTGGTCTCTAAAAAATGCTCAAAAAATGATGTGGAAAAAATAAGAAAACAAGTTTACCATCATGACGGTCTCGTCGTGCTGATTCCAGTGGTGGAAATGGTTCGAAAAATGGACTTTGTATGGGTTCAGAATGGCCAAAACAAGAAAAAGTCAATGGACTATAAATAGTAAGTGGGTCCAACATGACAAGTGTCATTTGGACTTGTTGACTTTGACTAGTGATTAGAGTGGACCAGAGCTGAGTTGGTGTTTCTGAACGATCCGACCAGCCGTTTTCAGATCTGGGAGTTACAGGTATTCCGATAAACTCATACCTGCATTTTCATTGGGTTCGGGGGGGGGTAGTGGGTCCCAGGGGAGTTTTTGTATGGTCCACGTGGGGTGGACCGCGGGTTTGTGGGGTGGAAACGTGGTCGGGGACCATGGGTTCCAAGGCAGAGCACGCGGACGATGACTGCGAGTTTCGAGGGTGGACTCGCGGTTTGAGACCGCGAGTTCGGCCCCTACGGGTGCAACCCCATACCGCGATAGTAGCCCTGACAGCCGCGATCGAAAACCACGGAAAGGGTCCCTAAAGCCGCGATTAGGATCGAGCTGTTAGGGTTTCCCCAAGGGGGGGAAGGGTTACTTCTTTGACATGAGTCTGATGAGGTTTCCTTGTGTGATTGACAGAATGTCGTTGGTGCTTTGGAGAGAGCGGGATGTCCTGGATGACATAGTGGATGTCATCCGGAGGGATCGGCATGTGCGGTCTACGTTGGGGTTATGCGGACTGTTGAAGTTCACACAGGTGCCTATGATGCGTTCAGCAGTGCTGGTGCTGAACCGATTAGTGAGATTTTGGGATTCGGACATTCAGGCATTCAGGGTGCAGGGAGAGAGGGTGGATCTCACCCTCGCAGATGTATACTTCTTGACAGGGTTGCCTTGTCTGGGTAGGGTGGCTAATACGCAGCCACGAGTATCCGCAGATGTGGATATGGAGGATATGTTGGAGCGGTACTGCATTCTGGAGGCTAGGGTGCAGAGGAATGCACTCCGGGTGGTGGACCTGCAGGAGCCAGCAGTATAGGCGATTCCGGCGTGCGTGGTTCAAGTTTTGGGGTCTCAATCACCTGAGAAGCTGTCCGGGGGCCATATGCAGCTGGTGGAGCGGGTGCTGGATGGTGTATATTATGCCTGGGGCCAGATGTTCCTCACTTGTGTTCAGCGGCAGCTGACATCGGTGAAGGAATCTAGCAAGGGATTCTATTATGGATCCTTTCTTTGTGCCTTCTTCATGGAGCGGATACCTACACTATGGTCGTGGGTGCCAGTCAGGGTGGGAGGACTGAGGGAGCTGCGCATGGTGCGGTGGGGAGAGATGATGTGCCAATGGGGTGGCGGTGAGGTTGGGAGATACTTCACCCAGGAGCTCTACCTTCAGTGGTTATAGATGCCGCTGACACTGGATGATTATCCATACAGAGATATGGACTACACCGGGGATCCGGAGGCACCACGGCCACTAGGGCAGGCGAGGGGACCAGATGGTACGTATTGATTTGCTTGATTGTTGTTGATTTCAAGTTTTTTGTATGATAGGTTTAAGATGTTGATATGCTGTTACTGACTGATGTATGATCTACAGATGTTGGCCCGAGACCACCACCAGGACATGTAGCTCGCAGGGGGCATGTGGCGATACTAGCCCTGCCAGGCCAAGGGGAGGTGCGTCAACGGGACGCTAAGGGGACTCTGGAGTCCATATGGATGCTTCTGGATTAGATGCTGGTTGGAGTGACTGATGATGGGTGGCGAGACGTGGCTCCAGAGGTGATTCAAGACTGTCTGAGGGCACCACGGGAGTTTCAATCGATCACGATCTGGGTGGCTATTTTGGCGGATAGGGGTCAGGCACAAGATCCTGCAGGGGATGAGGAGCTACTGGAGAAGGAGCGGGGTGAGGACTCAGAGGCAGCTGATGCAGGCAGTGATGGAGGGTATGACTCTCAGTAGGGAGTGCAGGGAGTGCAGGGGACTCCCTCCCGATTTTGTAGCTACGGCATGTATTCTATGAGGCGTATTGATGTATAGATATTTTTTTGTATAGCTGAGTACAGGAGTACTCAGGACATGTGTAACATATTGACGTTTATTTTTTGATATATATATATGCACATGGATGCACCTTTTTGCGATGATGATTTAGTGTACGCACGTGGATGCACTTATGGTTTGTTATATGTTTGTACTGCACGTGGATGCAAGTAGTGTAGGATGATGGGCACATGGATGCCCCTTGTGCTTTTTATGTTATGCAACATTATGTATGTAGGATTAGGCACGTGGATGCCCCTGTATAGTAATGTTTTTTATGTTATTGCACATGGATGCAAATTTTTATGTGATGATAGGCACGTGGATGCCCCTAGCAATCTTTTTGGATTTTTATATATTTTTGATGAGATGTTATGGGATGATGATGCATGATGGAGGTTTTACATGGTGTGATTGATGTGCTAATCTAGGATGTTGTTAGCCATTTGATCTGCGACACTATTCTGAGCCCTTGGGACATGGGTGAATGTGATGGATTCAAATTGTCGGCTGAGTTGTTTTGTGCGCAGGAATTTTCTAAAGAGGCAGGGATCACACACCTGGTAGCAGTTGTTGAGTTGGGAGACAAGTAGCTGGGAGTCAAGGAACACATGAAGGTGATATATGCCCATCTGGAGGGCAGCAGTCAGGAGGCCGGTCACAGCATCATACTCTACCTGGTTATTGGTAGAAGCGCCTATACATATTCTGTCAAGGTGAATTAATTCATGTGAAGGGGAATATAAGACCTATGCTGCAGACGCCAGGTTTGGAGACCAACGGCTTGCTCCATCAGTGAAGCCAATGTAATGAGGTGGAAGATGGTCCATCTATGATCATGCAAAAATGATTAATGTAAGATTGCAGTAAAAAAGGTGAAAAACAAAAGGAGAGCAAACTGTACAATACGGACCAATGGGGTCGCAGGTTTATTTAGGGATAAAAGCATTTAAGATACAACCCATTACGGGGTTTGCGCAAAGGGTGGCCTTCTGAGTCAGTTAAAATGTATGCCCCATTGCCGAGGAAAGTCTGCACGATGTAAGGGCCTTGCCACATGGATTCAAACTTGCCTCTACTAGTCTTGTCGTGGGCTTGGTCATAGGTGAGGACAAGGTCCCCTTCACGGAAAGTGCGAGGGTGGACATGTTTGTCGTAACCAGCTTTGGAGCAGTTCTTGGTGGCTTCAATGGTCTGGAGAGTGGCACGACGGTCTTCATCAGCTTGTTCTAGTGATAGCAGACATTGCTCAAGTGTGGAGGTGTCTGCGAGAAGCTCGACGGCGATGTGTAAGGCAGGTATCTGACACTCGATGGGGAGGACAAACTCTACACCGTGAACTAAATGAAACGGAGTAAAACCGGTGGTGGTTTTGGTGGATGTACGGTAAGCACATAATGCAGGGAATAGCATGTGGTGCCAATTGGACTTATGCTGGTCAACAGTGCGTTGGAGGATGGTTTTTAAAATTTTGTTAATGGCCTCTACTTGGCCGTTCCCTTGGGGGTAGTAAGCAGAAGAATACTGATGTTTGAAATTCAGTAGGGTGGATAACTCGCACCAAAGGGAATCTTCGAAGTGTGAACCATGGTCTGAGACCAACTGTTTGGGGACCCCGAATCGAGTGATAACATGGTTAAAAAATAAACGGGAAGCAGTGTCAACTTTACAATTGAAGGTGGTCATGGCTTCGACCCATTGGTGAAGTAGTTGATGGCGACAATGATGTACTTATGGCTGTTGGCGGATGAGGGTTTACATTCCATGAAGTCGATGGCCCACTTACAAAAGGGGCCAATGGTGACGACTGGGTGTAACAGAGCGGGTGGTGTCTGGGCCTTAGGGGCAAAACGTTGGCAATTATGGCAATGTTTGACCGCTGTGATGCAGTCGATAAAGAGTGTGGGCCAGAAGTATCCAGCACGGATGACCTTTTGGGCGGTGGCCATTCCAGAGAAATGTCCACCGCAGGCACCGCTCTGACAGTCATTGAGGACGTGTTCGGCTTCCGCGTGTGTAAGGCAACGACGGAGAATCGTGTCAACCCCTCGCCGATAAAGGACATCGCATAAGAGGAGATATCGAGAGGCCTGGTGATGGATACGAGGGCCTCCATCACGATTGATGTTGGGTCGAAACTTCTATGTGCGAAGGTATAAAAAAATATCACCGTACCATGGGTCATCAGACAAGATGATGAACAAGTGATTGTCGGGTAACTCATCGGAGATTTGTGGGGACGGCAGAAGGGAGGGGAGATCAGTGATAAGCTGGGCAAGCGCGAGGGATTTAGTGCTCTTAGGGGTTCTGAAAGTGAGGTCATATTCTTGGAGGATAATTACCCATTTAGAAATGCCACCTTGCAGGAGGCGTTGGTTTAAGAGATAGACCATGGGGTTGGAGTCGGCGACAACGGTGGTATGACTGAGTAAAATGTAGTGTCGCAATTTTTGGACGGAAAAGACCACAGCAAGGGCTAGTCTTTCCTCATATGGGTAACATACGGGTAGTACAGACAAGGTCTGGCTGATGTAATAAATGACATGCTCCTGGCGAGTGGCGTCTTCTTGAATAAGGACTTCGGACACGGCATAATTGGACGCCGAGACATAAAGGATGAAGTCCTGAGAGAAATCCAGAGGGGATATCAAAGGGGCTTGTGTGAGAGCTTGCTTGAGGGCTTCAAATGCAGCTTCTGCTTGCTCATCCAAAACAAAGGGTATGTGGGTACGAAGCAGGCATAAGAAACCGTGAACAGTGGTGGCATAATCAGGAACGAAGTGACGGAGGAAATTGGATCGCCCTTGCAGACTTTGGAGCTATCAAAGCGTGCGAGGAGAGGGAAGGTCTATGATGGCTTGGACTTTCATGGGATCAACAGTAATTCCTTTCTGGGAAACAATGAAACCCAATAATCGGCCTGCCAGAACGCAAAAGACACACTTGTGTGGGTTCAAGCGGATTTGATATTTGCGACAACGCAGAATGACTTGCCGGAGGTCGTTAAGGTGGTCTGAGCATTTCCAGGAACGAGCTATAAGGTCGTCAAGATAGACTAGCAGGATATGGACCAAGTCATGAAAACAATAGGTCATGGCCCGCTGAAAGGTGGCACCAGCATTTTTGAGGCCGAAAGGCATGACGCGATAGGCGAAGGTGCCCCATGGGGTGGTAAAGGCAGTCTTGTACTGATCCTCCTTACAAATCTGAATCTGGTTGTATCCAGAAAAATGCTCCATGAAAGATAGGACTTCATGCCCCGCACACGCATCGATGAGTTGGTTAATAAATGGCGTGGGGAAGTTGTCTTTGGGATAGGGTCGATTTAAATCACGGAAGTCATTACATACTCTGATAGTGCCTTGTTTCTTGTTAACAAGGACGGGGTTTGAAACCCAAGTGGTATACGCAATAGGATAAATCAATCCTACCTTGCGAAGTTTCTCAATCTCTGCTTTAATAGCGGGGAGCTTTGAGGGATGAATGGGTCATTGTTTCTGGTGAATGGGGGGTACATCTGGCCATGTTTCAATGTGGTGCTCTATAATAGCGGGGTCGGGACCAGGCATTTCGGTATAGGACCAGGCAAAGACATCACGAAACTCTTGGAAAAGTTTTTTGTACTCTCCAATCTCATACTCACTGCAGGAGGCTCCTAATGTAATGATTTCAAGAGCACCAGGTGGGTCAGAGATATCGATGTGGATGACAGGTGATATGTTGGCCATGTTACCCTCCTCAAATGCATCAAGAGCAGGAATGGGATCCTTAAACCAGTCGACTTTGGTGGGAAGGAAATCTTTGGACTCAACCACAAATTGGGTGGCTGTGGTGGAGGATGACTCTTCTGGGAGGAAATAGGAACGATGGTGCATGTCTTCCCAGGGATAATCCGGGGTAGTGAGATCCTCTAGAATCTCCTCATCATTGCGGAAACTTTGAGTTGTCAAATCGGTTGATGAGGGAGTGGTAGTCGAAGAGATCATATAAATGGTGTTAATCTCTCCGGATGAGGGTGATACTGGGGGGTGGATCTCCTCAATTGTGGGGGGTGCCGTCTCAAGGTCCAAATTATTCATCTCGTAGAGAGCTGCTCTGTAATCTAGGAGATCACGACAATGATGTGAGTAATGGCCGTAAATACCGCATATTGCACAAGGGTGGTTGGTACGCAGTGATTTATCACGAGGCTTAGGGGTTGGATCGAGCTCGACAACCAGGATGTTGGGGTCGTCGTCAAGCATTTGCATGTGTTCCTGTAATGCAGGTAATTGTGGACATTGATGAGTCAGATGGCCTAACTCATCACACAACGAGCATTTGGGAGGAGCACGAAACATGGCGGTGTTTTTAACTGTTTTGGGCGGGGGTACAGCAGTGTATGGTTGTGGGCCTCTGCCCCCAATGTGCTTGATAGGAGGGGGGGAATTCATAGATGACGAAGGGGTAGTGACACCGGGAGGTGGTTGACTAGTAGTGGCAATGGGTTGCACCGGTTGTAGGATGAAATTTGGTGTCGGCGGGGGAACGGAAGGTGAAATATACCACACAGGTAATCCTAAGGTTAACCCGGGGAGGCTAAGAGTAGCCATAACCGGGGTGCTTACTACTCCCAAGGGAGGGAATAGGAAGGGGATGGTGTGGATGGGTGTTACACCAATGTGACTAGGTACCAATGGTGGTTTGGGTAACAAGGGCAGTTGATTGTTGGGTGTTTTTGTATTGTGGGAAAGGGTACATAGGTCAGATACTTCGGTCGCGGGTGACGGGGGTGGAATGGATTGGAATGTTGAGGTCATTAGTGTATATGAGTAAACTCCGAGGCCCACGGAGGAAACAAACAAGGTAGTTGCACCACAAACAGGTTTTTCAACCATGGGGAGAACATTTTTGGGTGCAGCGGGGGCATTGGGATCGTAATAGGTGAGTTGGTCGACCTTGACCACGCGTCCGTCATGGGGGAATATCATGGTACAAAAAATGGATGAGGCAACCGCCCGCATGGCATACATGTAGCTGCGGCCAAGTAAGAGGTTATAATCAAGTTGGGCATTGATGACCTCTATGTCAATGAGCACTGTTTTACCAGCCAACTGGACGGGGACATTAGCTAAGAGACCTTGGGGTTGAGCCGAACGACCGTCGTAGGCTCGCAACACAGTGGTGGACTGCTGGAGAGTAGGGGATCCCAATTTCTTCCAAACGAAGGTGGACATAACGCATGTAGAGGTACCTTCATCGATAATGCACCGATGGATGACAAGATTCTGAACGGAAACAGAAACTTGGAACGCTAAAGTGGAAGGCAGGAGTGGTTTGGACTGGTCCAAATCGAAGGCCATCAGTCGTGAATCATTTGGGTCAATAGAACCAATGGCAGAGAGCAAAGTCTTGCGCTGTGAAGGACATTTTTTTAAGACTTCTAGCGCAGACATGGCTGCGGGAGACTGGGCTAAGTCATCTACAATGTTGTAATTTGACGCAACGCGAGCATTGGAATTATTGTTGATGCGACGAAGTGGGAAGCGAGGTGCTTTGGAGGCGCCATCTAGTGGAGCTAGAGGTATACGTAACGTCTGATCAGTGGGATGAGAATTAGTGTTTTTGTCGGTGGGAGGGGCTTCAGGGGTGGAGCCATATTGGTTCCGACAGGTTTGGAGGTTGACATCGGCGGATGACATCATTAATAAGTGATGGGTACCTGAGTCTAACATGGGTTGATCAGGAGCGACATAAGTGATCTGTTGTTGTGGTGGCACGTTTCCTTGAGGGGGAGCCAACAGCTGAGTGTTCACTACACCTTGACTTGGTAAGGGGTTTTGCAATACCAAAGGTTGATGCTGAGGTGGTGGGGGGTTGGGTGGCGCCTGAGGAGCCGCGTGCCCTTGGCAATGGGCATCATCAATCCAGAGTTGTCGAGCTTGCTCCAAATGTGGGCAAGCATGTGTGTAGTGGCCATAGACCCCGCAAATAGAATAAGGATGGTTTGTTCGCAAATTAATATTTTTGGCCTGCTTGGGCGACCGATCAGGGTTCTGGTTGGCAGGTGCAACATTATTGTTGTTTGGGGGGTTCGGAGGTTGACCGCCTTGGTCTGGAGGGGGGTTGTTCCCACGGTTACGGCCTTTGCCACGGTTTTGCTGGCCCTGTTGGTGCTAGTTATTTTGGTTCTATTGGGAATACACTTTCCCTTGGGCAGCAGGTGGGTTCTAGGGTTGTGCAGGTGTGGGAGCAGGCTGTGGTGGATAATAAGCAGGTGGAGGCTGTGCAAGTGCTGAACCTTATGGGGGTTGCTGATACATCTGGGGAATGGGTTTTGGGTTTGTCGCAGGGGCTTCCTGTGGTGGGTAACAAGCAGGTTGGGCTTGAGAGGACACAGGAGCTGGTGCAGCCTACGGGTGGTAATATGGCTGAGGGTCGATCGAGGTGGCGTAAGCGGGGGATGCATGACCAAAGCACTGAGGTGGACATGAGGGTCCGGGGGAATGGTGGTGCTGTGCCATGGGAGCATACGAATGGGTTGCTCCGGATTGAGATGTAGCCCGCGAAAGGTCAGGGCCATGGCTAGGACATGCTATGGAAAAGGGTTGAGGATGTGAGGCAATACGGCCAATGATGCCATCTGCGGCATGGGATGCCCCCGGCACATCGTGTCAGGAGGAATCACCATGAGGGGCGTCAGGTATGATGGAATACAAATAACCCGACTGGGCGTAAATAAGGTCAAATTGCTGGGCTTTGAGGATGGCCTCTTCTTCAGAATGGGGTCGTTCGGATGCCACATCCTTGGCAATGACAGGAAGGAGGGATTTTAGAAACCAATCTAAGAAGATACGATCATCTAACTTGATTTTGTAGAGGCTGCGGCGTCGACGCCACTCATGAATGTGGTCAGTGATGTGGGTAGTTGTGTTCTGTCTGCAAGATAGTAGGATCTCAACTCCTGCATCATAGCGGATAGGTAACTGAAAGAACTACAGGAAAGTCGAGGCAAGGGAAGTAAAGGTGGCATGGGTCCCATGGGGCTGCTCGATGTACCACTTAGATACAAAGCCAGTGAGGGTGCGCTGTAATAGACGGAGGCAGACAGAGTCGTCCACTATGGAGTTGGTGGAACACCATAGATGGAAGGACATAATATGGTTTTGGGGGTCCTCACCTGCCTTTCCCTCAAACTTAGGGATGTCGGAGGGGAGCTTGGTGGGCATGTGAGGCCACGCAGGGTCATGTCTGATGGGATCGTTAGTCAGTCTAGCTAGGTCAGGAAGGTTGAGACTAGCCATGAATGGCAAACTAGTAGAAGGATGTGACATACTAGCGGTTGTGACCATGTTGGGGCCAATGCGCCCAAGTGGAGGGGCTGGGTTCGGGATGTTGCCCCCAAGTGGAGGGATGAAAGTGGTATGGGATGGTCCTACACTACCAAGGGTAGTGTGAGTCACTGATGGAATGGGAATAGGTATGCCAGCTACTAGAATGGGTGCAGTAATCGGAATGGTAGATGTGGGCCCCATCGAGGGCATACCCAAAGCAAGTGTGGTAGCTGGTGTGGTGGTGGATGCTCCACCAATGGTCCCTACAAAGAAAGGGGTGGAAGTCACACCATCCATGGGGCTGGTTGGTGCAATGTAAGTGGGGTTCTCGGAATCTACCTCAGAATCAGAGGTAAAATAAGGGGCGTCTAGAAACGGTGACGAAATTCTATGCCGTTGACGAGTGGAGTCAAGTGACAAGGTTCGAGATCTATGATGAGTGGTATCAAGTGATGAAGATCTACGTCTATGACGGGTCATGTCAAGTGAACCGTGCTGTGGGGGCTCGCCCCAGAGGCACCGAGAATGTCTCAGGGACTCAATGGTGACAGATGGTGTCAAGTATCTGGGGGTTGTGTTGAGTGAAAAATAGCTTGTTGGAGCATAGGCCGCAACTATGGCAAAGCTGCCAATTTTGGGGAAAAAACACTAAGTTTTGAAGGAGAAGTGCTAATTTTGAGGAAAAGCACCATTTTTTACGGAAGTGAACAGTGCGCGGTACAGTGCCAGATGGATGAGCTCACAGCAGAGTGCGGACTGAAAATCGCGGAGCTCGCACGCACAAGTCAAAGAAGAGTAAATAAGGTGGCCGAGTAGGAAGCTCAACCACCACAGTAAATGAAGGAAGCGACGGAATAGAGGGCTCAGCTACCCTCATTAAGGCTAAGTATAGAATTTATGGTTGCTCGGACCAAGGAAGAGCAACGGGATGAAGTATTGAAGGCAAAGGACGAGGAGCAGAGAATGATGAAGCGGTGCCCATACCCGCGATCTGCGCTGAAAATCATGAAACCTGCAGGAAGTTGCGATGCGACTGCAAGAGGCGTCTAAAGTACACCTAGCCATCAGTGGTTAGGGTTTTTGGGGATCACTGTTGGGAAAGGCCCACAGTTTTGTAAAGGTGTGACCCTCAGGGCCACCTATATATATGTGTAATTGTAAAGGGAAAAAGGTTAGATTGGTTAGATAGATTAGATGGGTCAGAGATAGATTGGTTAGATAGATTAGATGGGTCAGAGATAGATTGGTTAGAAGGTCGAGGAATTAGAGAGTTGGATAGCTGTAGAGCTAGTCACTGAGTTGCAGACAGTCTAAGTGATGTTTGAATCATTGTAATCTCTGTAGAAGAAGAGAGTAGATCTAAGAGAAGGGCTCCCAGCTATGTGCATGGAGTTTCCCAGAAAGATATAAGGTTGCAGCTGTGTGCGCAGCATGACTGTGTAATTCCCATTTCGAGCTAATATAAAATACAGTTCCCGTGGATGTGATTTCCCCATGGAGGCAAACCACATGATTCTTGTTGTTATGGTGATGTTTACGTGAATGCATGACTATGTTTTACTATCTATGTTTACATGAATGTTTCGTTATCTTTGTGAATGAGTATGTAAAGTAAGTTCTTGAAACTTCCTTAGAAGTTATACACATGCACTATCGGAGGAGTCTGTAAGAACACTATCGCCGCAGTGGTTAAGGAGTGTATTACTGCGCTGTGGCACGAGAGCGGAGACGATACATAGTCTATCAGACGTAGAAGGTAAACGCCTCATGCACAGGTGCGGGGGTACCGCGCAGCTAGGCTAAGGTGAGTAAGCTCCAGTGCTATTGCACTGTAGGACCTGTGAAAGAATCAAACACTCTGTTCAGAAGATACTGTGAAAGAGAGGAGGAGAAGACTGTGGATTCCACTCCACCCCAGTTAAGGAAACCTGATTCCTTAGCCCCCCATAGCCACTTCGGGTGAGACCTCGGGCTACTGTGCAGCTCGTTGCCGAAAGGGCCAGTGCGCCAAGGGGTTTTTGTTGCTACACCTCCTGAAAACCCAGGTCTGTCCAAAAGCAGCCAACAAATGGTTCCGTTGCCTTGAGACTTGTTAATCCAACAAATGGTTCCGTTGCCTTGAGACTTGTTAAGCCAACAAATGGTTTCGTTGCCTTGAGACTTGTTAAGCCAACAAATGGTTCCGTTTCCTTGAGACTTGTTAAGCCAACAAATGGTTCCACCACCGGATTTAACCCTATTATTTTGAAGGCAATGTGGTGCTGGAATCCTACAACTAAAGAAATTCAAGAGTGGTTTGATTCAAAGGTGAGAGAGTTCGCTGAACATGAAAATAGAAGCCCTAGGCTTCAGGCAGAAGACTGGTTGCAGAAGCATATTTATACAAACCTTCATGAAATCTTCTTTGTAACATTCACACTCAAGTTGCATGGGTGGGTATCCAAGCTAGCAGATACTCAACCCACTGTGCATGTTGATCGACCTATCGTTTGGTCGCCTGAGCTAGTTAGCACTGTGAAGTGGGTAGACAATCCTGTGTCCTGCGTAGTAGACTTTTGGTTGAACAGTCTGCTGGAAGGCTTCATCACCGAGTTTGCAGTAGATACGAGAAAGAGATTCAGCGAGGCTGAGAGGAGTTTCTTCAAAGCATATAGGGGTAAGTTCTTAAATTCTCTGAACCTGCCAATTAAAATGCTCTTATATGAAAAAGGAAAACTATGCATAGCTTCCGATGAATAGCATAGACAAGTAATGTTCGCAGATTCTGATAGTGATCTTGAAGCTATTGGTTGCACTCGTAGTGGAAAACGGTATAAAGTAGGCCTCGACCAGCATTCTTTTGAATCTAGCTCGGAAGATAGTCGAGCTCGTAGAGCGAGCCATATAGAGAGACAAGGGACTGTTCATATCCCTTATCACCCTTTTACACCGTAAAATCCAGACGGGGCTCAGCATAACCCCGCAGTAACACCCTCTAGTAGCCCACACGGTACTTCTAGTACCTCAGCCCCACCTTTGTTTAACCATCCCGGAGGCAGTGCCACAGCACCTCCACGTCAACCTAGCGCAAGAAGGATGGGTGATGACATGAAGCTACCGACCTTTAGAGGAACAGGGCTAGAAGACCCTGAGCAGCACTGGTTTCTATGTGAAGCCATTTGGACGACTAAGCAAATTAATGATGATGATGTTAAGCTGGTTCAGTTAGCAACCACACGAAGAGAGAGAGCCTTAACCTGGTTTATGAAATACTCAGCAACACAGAATAGGACGCTTGCTGATGTAAAAAGTGTTATGATTAAAGAATTCAAGAAACCTAAATCAGAATCACAGTGCATAACAGAACTCAAATACATAAAACAGTTACCTACAGAGTCAGTATGGGACTTTGACCAGAAGTTCAAAGCCTTGATAGATCAAGTAAGCTTTGAGTTTGCACCGCAGCAACATAAGGAATGATTCATTGCTGCGCTGCTTCTTCACATTAGACTTCCTCTTATGCAAGAGAATCTCACTACACAAGAACAAGCTCTAGAGATGGCTATGAAACTAGAAGCTTCACCAATTGCTGGAACAAGCAACGATGTTGCACAGTTGCAGAACCAAATAGCAAACCTAACCTTGCAAGTGCATGATATTAAGAAAGGAAAGGATGTCAAAGAAGAAATTTGGTGTACAAAGTGTAGAGCACAAGGACATTCAAAGGACCATTGTCTTGTTTTCATAGATTATATTGCAATGGGAGCACCTAACCCTTTACCACAGGAACAGGGGCCTTGGTGTGAAATTTGTAGAACTAGAGGCCACAGACCACAAGAGTGTCACTTGTTACAGAAATATGTACAAACTCCAAAGAATCTATATTGTAATTTCTGTAAATTAGTAGGCCATGATGAGAACAACTGCAGAGCATATGAGCTTATGATAGAAAGAAAACATGATGTTTATAGAGTACAGTCAGAACCACAGGGACCCACAGCAAGTCCGCAGTATGACCAAGCTCGCGAAGGTAGAGGAGGAAATTACAGGGGCCGTGGACGCACAGCAGGTTTTGGTCGAGGAAGAGGACAGATCACTTGTTACAACTGCGGAGCTCAAGGCCATTATGCAAGGGATTGCCAAAATCCTACAACCATCTGCAGATACTGTAAATCTTATGATCATGTCATTGAAGAATGCCCTCAGTTGATGGCCAAGATGCAAGAAAAGAAGCCACATGTTAACCAAAATATCCAGTTGATTGGAGCATAAAAAAGAGAACCAGATCCTACAGTTAATATAGTCACGTGCAGTGGAGCAACTACTAGTGCGCCAGAGTCGGGAACTGGAAAGTCAGTGACGCAATGGGTGCGCCGCGATAATATTAAACCATCCCCGCTTGACCTACAGAAGCAAAAAGAAGCATTTAAGCAAGCTCAAGAGTATTTCACAGATCTGCGAGCTTCAAGTTCTATCGCAATTCCGCATAATGATATCAAACCGCATGTGCCACATCAAGAGAATTGGGTACAAGAGCAGGCCACTACATCCGGAAGGCCTGATGAGGAGGATGCACTATGCAGTGTTCATGCTTTCCTAAGGAACTGCTTAAAGTTGTTGTGCAATGAAAAAGCAACTATGGAACTCCAACACTTGTTGGATCAATGTCAGCAATCTGCCTTGATGAATACACCGCAGCGTGTTGTTCATCAGATTAGGAGTCATACTAGAACTGGAAGAGAGATGAGACTCACAGTGCAGATTGGAGCATTTGAAATGGACGAAGTCATTTTGGATTTAGGCTCAGAAGTTAATGTTCTCACCATGCAGACATGGGAACAGATGGGTATCCCTCAGCTTACTAGATCTCCTATCCAGTTAAGACTTGCAAATCAGCAACGAGTTTCTCCATTGGGCAGATTACCCAATGTACCCATTGACATTGAGGGAGTAAGAAGTTCTGCAGACTTCGAAGTAATAAAAATTCTGGATGACAGTACACCTTACCCAGCACTTTTAGGCATAGACTGGGCATTTGATAATTTGGCTATCATTAATTTGAAGAAAAGACAGATGACCTTTGAGGATGAGCAGACCAGGGTCATTGCACAGCTTGATCCCCTTCAAGGACCACAGTATATTGAACCCATTCGAGCAGAAGAAGAAGTGCGCAACATGGAAATTTTGTACCAGATGACTGCTAGTCATAATGATTATGTCAATCCCACAGCGAACGGCCATATCAGCTGGCAATGCGATAGTTCGTGTGCATCAGATTCGGAAGCAGGATTGGAAAACTGGCAGAATCGCTTACATGAAGTTTCTGCAAGGCGTTGCGCCATGATGACTAAATCCATTCGATGGATTGGCACAAAATTGAATAACACTCCAATCTTTGATGGTTTAACTGGAGTAAGTGAATTCATACAGGCATATGAACAAGAAATCCCAGATGAGCAGCGCATACAAGCATTGGATGTAGCACTGCGCGCTACACCCGCAAGATGGTGGGGTGAGCACAAAGAAAATATCGACACATGGAAAGACTGTCACAGGTTGATACTGCGCAGATTTCAAGAGACTCCAGCAGGAGTTTTGAGAAAATATGATGGACAGAGTGACCCCAGGTCACATGTTAAAGAATGTATTTAGCAATGGTTAGATATTCCAGAGGATGAGTGGGCTCACCTATTCATCCACACGTTGGATATAGTTCCAAGGAACTGGTACACTGAAACAGAATTGTGCAGAGGCACTATTACTTGGCCTCTCATGATTGAAAGTTTTCAACTCACCTTCAGCTTTGAGTCAGAACATCCAAGCATTGATCAGGCTTTAAAGTGTATTAAAAAGAAGGTATTTGAGCAATGTCTGTTACCAGAGTATTCTCAACCAGACTCGGCTGTCCAGATGGAACATGCCCTGGAATGCTATAATTTCGTCGCTGGAGAAGAGGATGATGATCCTCGCAACATCAATATTCCAGAGTCAGAAGGGACGCGCAAAGTCGAAGGCCCTCAGCTTGATATCCCTGCTATTACAGAACACATCAAGCTCAAGAAAATTAACATTGGTACAGAAGCCGAACCCAAGGTTGCCTCTATAGGAGATTATTGGGATGATGAAACTGTTGACCACATTGCAGATTTACTACATGAGTACTAGGACATCTTTCCTACCAAGTCTACAGAAATGAAAGGCATCCTAGGAGATTTAGGAGTTATGCGCATACCTTTGAAAGCGGATGCTAAGCCAGTAAAACAGCGCCCGTACAGTTTGAACCCGCGATATAAAGAAAAGGTCAGAGAAGAAATTGATAAGATGCTCTCCACTGGTATCATTGAACCAGTAGAGGAAAGTGACTGGATTAGTCCGATGGTGGTACAAGAGAAAAAGGCAAAAGGTGAAATAAGAATCTGCATGGACCTGCGCAAGCTCAAAGATGCATCAGCACATGATCCATTTCCTACGCCCTTTACAGACGAAGTGCTTGATAATGTTGGAGGACAAGAGGCTTACTCCTTCACTGATGGCTTTTCAGGATACCATCAGATCAGAATCCATCCAGAGGACCGCCATAAGACCACTTTTGCGACTGAATGGGGCTCATTCCAGTATACGATAATGCCCTTTGGTCTTAAAAATGCTCCTGCTATCTTCTCTCGAGTCGTTGTTGCTGTTTTTAAAGAATTCATTCATAAGTTTCTAGAAGTCTATTTTGATGACTGGACTGTATTTGGTTTACTAAAGAACCATATAGGGAATCTAAGGATGATGTTAGACAAATGTAGACAGTATTAGATTTCCCTAAACTTGAAAAAATGTATCTTATGTGCTCCTTTTGGTATTTTGTTGGGTCACATTGTATGCAGACAAGGACTCATGATGGATCCTGCGAAGGTTGCCATCATTGCTAACTTGCCTGCGCCCAACTCAGTCAAACAATTGCGCACTACATTGGGACATACAGGATACTACAGGAAATTTATCAAAGGCTATGCAAAGATTACTGTGCCTATGGAAAGACTGCTGAAAAAGGATTCGAAATTCCAATGGACAGAAGAATTCCAACAGAGCTTGGACACACTTAAAGAAAAGATGATCACAGCGCCTATTCTAGTTTTCCCAGACTGGACAAAACCCTTTCATGTTCATGTAGATGCTTCTTCCATAGCATTGGGGGTTGTACTTACACAACCGGGAGAAGGAGGTATCGACCACCCCATTGCTTACTCTAGCAGAAAGCTGTCCACAGCTGAGAAGAACTACACCACTACAGAAAGAGAAGGACTAGCTATGGCGTATGCCTTACAGAAGTTCAGACACTATCTATTGGGTGCTCATTTTAAAATGTATACTGACCATTCTGCTTTGAAGTACTTGGTCAATAAGCCAGTGTTAGGGGGAAGAATTTGCAGATGGCTACTCCTCTTCTAGGAGTATGATTTTGAGATTATTGTGAAGCCAGGTAGATTGAATGCAGGACCTGACCATTTATCTAGGATAGAGTCAGGGGAGGAACCTACGAATTTGGAGGACAATCTGCCTGATGTGCAGCTATTCTCTATTCAAGCAGCAGATGAATATTATTCCAATATTCTTGAGTTTCTCACTACAGGGCAAGCACCAGTTGAGTTCACAATACAGCAAAAGAAACAACTTGTTATCAAAGCCGCAGACTTCACTTTGATAGCAGGCCAGCTCTATAAGTTGGGCCCTGATGAAGTGTTACGCAGATGCATTTTACCGCATGAGAAGAACTCCATAATCGCAGAAGCGCACTCAGGAACCGCAGGAGGCCATTTCGCAGGAAAGCCGACTGCGCAGAAAATCTTAGCCACAGGACTTTGGTGGCCAACATTGCACAAGGATACTAAGGAATTCTGCAAGTGTTGCGATGTGTGCCAGTGAACAGGAAAACCTTCAAGAAGAGATGAAATGCCACTGAGACCCCAGATAATAGTGCATGCTTTTGATAAATGGGCCATTGATTTTGTGGGACCTATTAACCCACCAGGGAAGAGAATCGGCGCAAGATACATCATCACAGCTACTGAATACCTCACCAGATGGGCTGAGGCGAAGCCAGTCAAGAATTACGATGCTGCCACTGTCGCGCAGTTCATTTTTGAGAATATTGTCACTAGATTTGGATGTCCACTCATTCTAATGAGTGATCAGGGCACACATTTCCTAAACAAGACTATAGAGGCCCTTACTGAAGAATTCCACATTAGTCCCCACAAGAGTACACCCTACCACCCTCAAGCTAATGGTACGGTGGAGGCATTCAATAAGATTCTGGAGAATGCCCTTACCAAGATCTGTAACCAACAACGAGATGATTGGGACCTTAGAGTCACAGCTGTGTTATGGGCTTACAAAACTACATGCAAGAAACTAACAGGTCACACACCTTTCAGTTTGGTATATGGACAAGAAGCAGTTATGCCCATGGAATACATTGTTCCCAGTCTCAGAATTGCTCAAATCACAGAAATGGCAGATACTGATACTATGAGTGAAAGGCTGTCACAATTGGTTGCCTTAAAGGAAGTCAGACTTTTAGCTGGATTCCATCAACAAGTGCAGAAGGAGAGACAGAAGGCTTGGCATGACAGGCATATTAAAAATAAAGTCTTTCAAGAAGGAGACTTAGTACTCCTTTATGATAGTAAATTCATCAAGTTTCCAGGCAAGTTTCGTGTACATTGGTTAGACCCTTTTCAAGTGATGAAGATAACCGAAGGAGGAGCAGTTCAGCTTGCGAAGCTTAATGGATAATTGTTGCCCACAATGATCAACGGGAGTCGGCTCAAGCTTTATCGAGACGGCCACTCCGCCCTGTCGACCTAATCAGCTGCTAAATTCGTGTAGATGTCCAGTGTAGTTGAAAGAGGCATCGCACTTATCAGTCTACACGGAAGTCGTGAGACATTTTCAGTCTCTGGCTTCCCGCGCAGTTCCTCGAAGCATCCATGCAGTCAATAAAACCTGTTCTGAGCGAGCCTATTGTCGCTCTTGCGAAATTCCCCAGGTTGTCAAATTTTCGCTCTTGTGGAGTTCCCTGTTGTCTAATTTTGTTTGCTCTACAGAGTCCTCGCTGTGGACCCCTCCATATGCACAGTTACCCATGCTGAAGTAACCCGCCGAAAATTTGAAAATTTGAATTACGAAAGTTCTATAGCCGCGTCTGAGTCTTAAATGAAGGATGATACCGCCATTTAATTGTATTTGATCTGACTGATTTGGCTTGAATTCCTGAAGATCCGCATTTAATTAAGGAGCCAAACGTCTTAGCTTATCTCCCGAAAGGCTGTTAGAACCCGTCCATCACATTTAATGCACCACAGAGGCGCGGGGGTAGGGGGGTTGTCAACTCATATGCATAGTCACCTACGGTTATTAGCCCCACTTGTCCGCATCTACTACTGCCTTTAGCTATAAATACCCCTCATTCGTATATGTTTGGGTTACTTTCCTCGAGTTGTATAAGTTGTCTTGTTTGAGTCTAAGTCATTGTTTTCAGAGCCGTGTCGTGCAGACTACTCCCTTTGCTTTCAGAGTTCGTATCCTACGCTATTCCGCCCTTCGCTGGTTAGTGTTAAGTCATGTCTGTAAGTTCATGATGGAGAACCTGTCAACTGGAGAATTCGTCCGACAGTTTAGACGCAGAGGTTTAGATTTCGGTATGGGTACCCCGATCAAGATTGTCGAGCTCCCTGATCCCAGACAGTCTTCGGGCACAAGGGCGTCTCAACCGCACCAGCCGGAAGAACCCGTTCCAGAGCCCCTGGCCACTATGGTTAACTACATTCCTCCATGGCCAGATGATGCAACCGAGGTGCATATTCCCAAGAATGCCAAGTATCCGATTCCGTTGCCACCAATGGCGGAAATCGTGCACGAAGAAGGATCCCTGCTCGGACATCTTTCGCTTGTTAAGTTTTCCGACTATAATTTGGGAGATTATAGAACGTATCCACAGTTCGCGCCAGATCACTATTTGACAGTCAACGAATTCATCCCGCAGCTATTTGCAGTAAACTTGGAGAGGCCTGGCCTATTGAACCTATTGAAGCTACCGCACTTCGGGCGTAGCAATGAAGTTAATGCGGTTGTTAAGGTCTTGTTATCTTGTGTTCATGGTGGTTATCTATGGTGGGGAGGCCAATTGATTTAAATGTGGACCTGATTCATCGAATTACCGGCCTATCTAAGGTTGGTAAGGACCCCAATGTCCATTTTGTTGGTAAAGACAGGGACCGAAAGCTTGCTGCACAGGTGGTGCAGAAATACAAATTGTCTCAAGGAGGTTGGGCCTATGACCTCACTATAGTTGAAGATGAAGCACTCAGATTCACAGGCAATCTGCTCGCAGGCAGACATTTAACAAAGTGCCGACCGAAAGAAGTCCCTGGAGCTGTTGTAGAGCTCACAGTCGCAGCTGTGGAAGGAGAGCAGTATAACTGGTCTCTCTTCCTCCTAAATACATTTTTGGACGACTGTCGCAACATTCAGGACACCGCCAATCAGCTGTTCCATTTTTCTTGGCTCCTGATCTTGTGTGCTTTTGTCGGGTGGAAGGAACTGCCCAACACTCAGTTTCTTCCGCGCCGTTCAGGAGAGGTTACAGGGATGCGTTATGTCAACCTCTGGGATTCTAATAATCCCGTGAAGCGCAAGATGAACCACGCTGTATTCTTTGAGTACTAAAATCTCCTCAGGGATACCATCCTGCAGATGCCGAGGCTTACTGAGGAGACGGCAGAAATTTATGGAGCGAAGTTGGTCTTTTCTTCCAACTTGCATGAAATCTATTTCTGCCCTCGCGGAATTCAGTCGAAAGAATGGGCCGTAGGGCTCTACCGAATGACTACCCAGGATGTGGAGGACACTATGAAGTCCTGGCCAGATGAATGGAAGCAAGCCGCTGACATCGCTGTCGCGATGCCACCCCCTGCGGTGCCAGAAAAAGATAAGGGAAAGGAAAAGGCCACGCAAAAGAATCATGAAGGTCCGTCAGGACCGCCTCCCAAGAAGTAGAAGCTGTCGCACCCCGCAAAAGCGATAGGAGATCCCTCTGAGACCCTTGCCGCAGGGTTCGACCAGTACTTGAAGGAACAATTTCACGAGCTACATACCTCTCAAGCCAAGATCATAAGTGCTATGGACCTGCAGCTCGTAGAGTTGAAAGGTCTCGTAGGACAAGTTGCGCAGACCCATGCGCCAGCATCCGGCTCGCAAGCGCCGCAAGTGTCTACAAGCACCGAACGGGTTGAAGTACCTACGGACAGGCATACTGTTGTACATATCCCTCCTGCAAGCATGACACTCCCAGATCCTTTAGCTGCACTACAGGTAAGCGCGGTTGGCGCTGTTGAAATAAATTTGTCACTTATTCCGTTGGAAACTCTCCATTTGGTTCAGGAGCAGGTTTCTACTGAGCTGAGAGCTAGAGAGCTCTCCAAATTCCATGCCAATCAAAGACTACAGACACAGGAAGCAGAGCTAAGGGCAGGCTACAAGGAGATCTCTGTGCAGCTTGAACGTCACGAAGTGCAAGACACTGGGTTAAGGAATGTTGTAGATGAAATCGCCCAGGAGCTGCCAACCTGCCAGATTCAACCAGACCTTCCGTTAGTTGAGAAAGTGCAATGCATCGACAGAAGGGCGCAAGCCCTAGAACAGCAAGTAGTTGCTATGGCTGAGGACCATAGAAAGCAACTCGCCGAGTTGGAAGCTCGTGTCGCAGCGCCTCCCGTGGATGAGACGCAAGAACGACTGGAAGCACTGCGCATAGCTTCCATCTAGATGCAGAAAAAAATAGATGAATCCCAGCAGCTAATGACGCAAGCTATGGAAGCTTGGGCGGAGCTTGAGAAGATCCCTTCTAAAGTTGCTCTTGTAGAACAGGTCGAAGCAGCAGAACAGTCCCTAACTATTCTGAATGAAGAAGCTAAGTCATTGGAAGGCTTAGCGAAAATGAGGAAGATGAGCGAAGTCCGTAAAGTCCAGCAAGAAATGCACAGGCTCAGAAACAAAGATGCTACTCTCGCCAACAACATTCAGCCATTTATGGATGAATATGCTGAACTTGCTACCCAAGCAGAGGCCAAGGTCAAAGCATTTGCTGAGTCTCAAGAGTTGGTCGACGACATAGAAGGAGAAGAAGCTACTGCAGACATGGTGCAGACAGCTGCGAAGTGCGTTGAAGACATGGACTCCGCTATTGCGCAGTGGAAGCAAGACTTCGCTACGACTCAAGCCAAGTCAGATGCACAACTCAAGCGACCGCAAGCTAGTGCGGGTGGCTCGGGGACAAGCCACAAGTAAGTGTTAGGGGCCTGTTGGAGCATAGGCCGCAGCTATGGCAAAGCTGCCAATTTTGGGGAAAAAGCACTAAGTTTTGAAGGAGAAGTGCTAATTTTGAGGAAAAGCACCATTTTTTACGGAAGTGAACAGTGCACGGTACGGTTCCAGATGGAGGAGCTCACCGCAGAGTGCGGATCGGAAATCGCGGATCTCGCGTGCACAAGTCAAAGAAGAGTAAATAAGGTGGCCGAGTAGGAAGCTCAACCACCACAGTAAATGAAGGAAGCGACGGAATAGAGGGCTCAGCTACCCTCATTAAGGCTAAGTACAGAAGTTATGGTTGCTCAGACCAAGGAAGAGAAACGGGCTGAAGCATTGAAGGAAAAGGACGAGGAGCAGAGAACGATGAAGCGACGCCCATACCCGCGATCTGCGCCGAAAATCACGAAACCTGCAGGAAGTTGCGACGCGACTGCAAGAGGCGTCTAAAGTACACCTAGCCGTCAGTGGTTAGGGTTTTTGGGGATCACTATTGGGAAAGGCCCATAGTTTTGTAAAGGTGCGACCCTCAGGGCCACCTATATATATGTGTAATTGTAAAGGGAAAAAGGTTAGATTGGTTAGATAGATTAGATGGGTCAGAGATAGATTGGTTAGATAGATTAGATGGGTCAGAGATAGATTGGTTAGAAGGTCGAGGAATTAGAGAGTTGGATAGCTGTAGAGCTAGTCACTGAGTTGCAGACAGTCTAAGTGATGTCTGAATCATTGTAATCTCTGTAGAAGAAGAGAGTAGATCTAAGAGAAGGGCTCCCAGCTGTGTGCGTGGAGTTTCCCAGAAAGATCTAAGGCTGCAGCTGTGTGCGCAGCGTGACTGTGTAATTCCCATTTCGAGCTAATATAAAATACAGTTCCCGTGGATGTGATTTCCCCGTGGAGGCAAACCACATGATTCTTGTTGTTATGGTGATGTTTACGTGAATGCATGACTATGTTTTACTATCTATGTTTACATGAATGTATCATTATCTTTGTGAATGAGTATGTAAAGTAAGTTCTTGAAGCTTCCTTAGAAGTTATACACATGCACTGTCGAAGGAGTCTGTAAGAACACTATCGCCGCAACGGTTAAGGAGTGTATTACTGCGCTGTGGCACGAGAGCGAAGACGATACATAGTGTATCAGACGTAGAAGGTAAACGCCTCGTGTGCAGGTGCGGGGGTACCATGCAGCTAGGCTAAGGCGAGTAAGCTCCAGCGCTGTTGCGCTGTAGGACCTGTGAAAGAATCAGACACTCTGTTCAGAAGATACTACGAAAGAGAGGAGGAGAAGACTGTGGATTCCACTCTACCCCGGTTAAGGAAACCTGATTCCTTAGCCCCCCATAGCCACTTCGGGTGAGACCTCGAGCTGCTGCGTAGCCCGTTGCCGAAAGGGCCAATGCGCCAAGGGGTTTTTGTTGATGCACCTCCTGAAAGCCCGGGTCTGTCCAAAAGCAGCCAACACAGCTCAAAAACCGTAATGCAACCGAGTGTGTAGAAGGAGAGCTAAAAAAATATGGCACTCGGGCCAACAACCAACTCAAAACACTTACTGTAACAGCTATGCTACAATAAGTGGAGTATCAAAAGAAATGGTCAGAATACCAACAAGCAAAAGGTTTCCTAGAAAATAAAAATAGTGGACTCGCTAGACCAAAAGGAGGTAAGGGAGCATGCAAACACCTAGCTAAATAGTATTGTGACTCAACTAGACATATCCTCTACAAGGTGATGAAATCCAGGTCAGACAATATGTATAGTAGAGCCAAGTGGCTAAATATATCCCCCTATCGGGAGGGACACCGGGTAGTCAATCCTAGAAGAAAAGCAACTAAGATACCCCGTTCATGACACGTTCGGTTGGGTGAATCTGCCATTTGGTTCTATTGTCGCTGTATCTCCATACGGGTGATACACCGAGAACTGTGAAAGTTATCCTTCGGTTACTGAATGGATTGCGGTATTCCACTCAGGCTTTCGGAACCAGTCTGGCGACTTCAACCCTCCTAGGGGAGAGGCCTTCCCGATAAATTGGTTTTAAACCGTGTCAAAAAATACTAGGGGATTTTGGTTCCCTAATGGACAACAGCTATGTCTCAAGTGTAAGCGACCGAGGGGTGTTATTTGGATGCCTATCCCCCCGATCCTACCTAACTATAAAAATTCTTATGTGTTCCCCAAGTGGGGTTAGAATGTTGGTTGTGTTAAATAGTATTTTAGGGCTCACTTGAATTAGGTGATAGAGTGTGTGCGCGTGAGATGATGAAACCAAGTAAAAGTGCCATGGGGTAGGCAACTTTCTAACTAAAAATAACAATACAGAATTTAATCTTTGAAATGCAAAATTTTATCTTTTCAATTAAAATGCTGAAATTTTTAAAAAATATTCTGTAAATGGAACAGAAATAATACTGCAGAAAAAGGGTTGTAGGAAAGTATGGCTGCAGATAGGACAGATGGTTGTGCAGGTGCAGAAAATATTGCAGCAAAGTGCTGGGTTCAAAACAGTGAAAAAAGTGCAGAAAACAGACCGCAGGTCTGTGGCAAATCTAGGCAGTCGGACCGCGGGAAACAACTCAACACTCGCGGATGGGTTGCGGGATTTTGGCCGAAAGACACCTTCAGACCACGGGAAAAAGGTCGAAAGTCGCAGGCGGGTTGCAGGAAAATGGCTGAAAACCGCAAGCGGGATGCGGGAAAATGGTCAAAAGACGCAGGTGGGTTGCAGAAAAATGGTTGAAAGCCGCAAGCGGGACACGGGAAAATGGTCGAAAGACGTAGGCGAGTTGCAGAAAAATGGCTAAAAGCCGCAAGCGGGACACGGGAAAATGGTCGAAAGACACAGGAGGGTTGCAAAAAAATGGCTGAAAGCCGCAAGCGGAACACGGGAAAAAGGCCGAAAGACGCAGGAGGGTTGCAGGAAAATGGCTGAAAGCCGCAAGCGGGACGCAGGAAAAAGGCCAAAAGACGCAAGCGAGTTGCAGGAAAATGGCGGAAAGCCGCAAGCGGGACGCGGGAAAAAGGTCGAAAGACGCAGGCAGGTTGCAGGAAAATGGCTGAAAGCCGCAAGCGGGATGCGGGAAAATGGGTTAAGAGCCGCGGTCGGACTACACGAAACAAGCTGATAGCCGCGGTCAGATCATAGGTAACAGACTGGAAACCGCCGGTAGGTCGCCGGAAATAGTCTGAGAGCCGCGATCGGATCGCAGGTAAATTCCTGAAAGACGTGGTCGGAACGCAACTTCGGGGGGCAAAAGACGCGGTTTACGGCAGCCGAAAGGAAAAAACAGAAAAATATTGCAGAAAATTAAAAACATTTAAAACTTTAAAACTATAACCAAAAATTCAAAGGAACATAAGGGGAGTCGCCAAAAATGTAGCTAGGGTTTTCACCCTAGCTTGTCCAAATGAGCACCTACTAAGGAGAAGGGACTCCTTAGTAGCAGTTCAGAAAAACAGTAAATGAAAGACAATACTGTAAAATGGTAATTATTCTAAACATGTGCATAAAACAGAAGAGACAAGATAATAAAGATGGTTTTTGTATTGATTATACCTCCAATGTGAAGGTTGGTGAAGCCTTTGCAGCAGTCCAAGAGGGTTGCTTCCAAGCTTCCAGTTTTGCTCCTTTCTCTTTCTCCAAAGGGATTTGGAAATGGGCCAAAGGGGCACTCAAGTGTGAAAGTAGCTCAAGGGTGAGCTAGGGTTTCAGGAGTGATTTTGGCAGAGTAAGGGTGTGTTTGATTGTGGATGTGAAATGAGGGGCCTCCATCACCTATTTATAGGTTTTTAGTGGTGGAGTGCTGACCCATGGTTTTGGGCACCATATGGTTTAGGTCAGCTGTATAGGGTTTTTGCTTCCTTTTTCCTTTTTTTTCCTCTTTTTTGTATTTTTTATTCCCTTTTTAGAGGGTTTTTGCTATTTTGGAGGAATTTTGGATTATTTTGGGGGGGAAAGAGGTTTTTTGGCCTTTTGGAGGCTTTTTTAATGGTTTTGTGGCCTTTTGGAGGCTTTTTAATGGGATTTTAAGGTTTTGGAGGCAAATATGGTAGGAAATATAGACAAATGAGTCATGTAATGGGGTAGATGAGGTAGTGAGCACTTTTTGGGTGTTAACACTTAGTTAAGGCCAATGATAAGGCTGTGATTGATTTCCTATATGAAGAAATTTTTACTCGGTTCGGAATACCTAAGGAAATTGTTACAGACGGTGGACCACAGTTTGTGTCTCACAAGCTGGAAGCACTGTTACAAAAATTTCATATTCAACACAGAATAACCTCGGCATATCATCCATAGGATAATGGCCAAGTGGAGAGTACAAACAAGGTCATCGAGTCTATTTTGAAAAAAACATTGAAGAGCCATCGTAAAGATTGGGTTGAAAGGATTCCAGAGGCACTATGGGCCTATCGTACTACATGGCATAACACCACTAGTTTTTCCCCATATGAGTTAGTGTACGGTAAGAATGTTGTTTTTCCAATTGAATTTGAAATCAAGACTTTAAAAACAGTTGTGGAAGCAAACCTTGATTTATCAGAGGCACAGAGGGACCGACTAAATTAACTGAATGAGTTGGATGAGAAGCGCACAGTTGCAGTACATCACACAGCTTTAATCCAACAACAGCGCTCTAAGTGGCATGATCGATTTATAAAGAAGAAAGTCTTCCAAGAAGGAGACTAGGCTCTATTGTATGATTCACGTTTTAAGAGGGACTTTAAAGGCAAGTTGTGTACCCGTTGGTTGGGACCCTATCAGATAGATTGGGTATTTGATAATGGAACAGTTCAGTTGATCACCATTGATGAAAACAAAACACCATTATTCACAAATGGTCATCGGCGACTGTATCACAAGCTGATCTCAAGGGAAGCTTTCGTTTCACATGTTGCAGATGATCCAGATTATCAATTAACGTCGAGACAAGGATTTTTCTCAACCCCTGTCAATTTTTAAGAACTACACTATCCACATGATTTGTACATAAATAATTTATTTTGTTTTTCATTGTGTATTTTATCTATTTTGCATTTTGCATTTGATCGGGTTTGTTTTGAAGAATTCTGTGCAGGAATTAATTGGAGGAACAGCAGTCGCAATTGGGCCAGACGATTGTAGGCACCTTGCATTGTTCCTGATATAATAAAGCTCTTTTGAAGAAGATGGATGATTTTTTAGATTTCAACAACCAGCTGAAAATTTTCCTGTTAGTTCATTATTGCATAGCTGCGACTCCTTACCTTGCTCTTTGCCAACAGTTGTGACTCCTTACCTCACTCTTTGCCAACAGCTGTGACTCCGCTATTCTTGACTATTCCTCCAAATCCAGCAGCTGCGAATCTGCTATTTCCACTTCATTTTCACTCTTTTCCAGCAGCTGTGACTCCGCTATTCTTGACTATTCCGCCAAATCCAGCAGTTGCGACTCCGCTATTTCAACTTCAATTTCGCTCTTTGCTAGCAGCTATGACTCCGCTATTCTTGACTATTCCACCAAATCCAGCAGCTACTACTCCGCTATTTCCACTTCATTTTCACTCTTTGCCAGCATTTAGGACTCCGCTATTATTGACTATTCCACTAAATCCAGCAGCTGCAACTCCGCTATTTCAACTTCATTTTCGCTCTTTGCTAGCAGCTGCGACTCTGCTATTCTTGACTATTCTGCCAAATCCAGTAGCTGTGACTCCTCTATTTCCACTTCATTTTCACTCTTTGCCAGCAGCTGCGACTCCACTATTCTTGACTATTCCGCCAAATCTAGCAGTTGTGACTCCGCTATTTTCATTTCCATTTCGCTCTTTCCGTACAGCTGCGACTCCGCCATTCTTTCCTATTTCGCTAAATCTAGCAGTTGTGACTCCGTTATTTTCATTTCCATTTTTCTCTTTTCGTACAGCTGCGACTCCGCCATTCTTGCCTATTTCGCTAAAGCCTAACAGTTGTGACTCCGCCATTTTCATTTCCATTTTGCTTTTCCCATACAATGGTGACCCCACCAGTCTGCCTGCTCTCCTAATGATGATGCCAATAATGACTCAATTGGGCATCAGTTTAGTTGCTTGCTTCACAAGATCCAATCATAGTTCATCACAAAGGAAGCTATTGAGACGTCTTGGGTATCTGCCAGCTCGGGTGGAGGTGGCCACATCACTTCAACACATGCACATTTATACTCGTGATGATGAAGGCCGGCTGTAATGATTAATTCATGGTTGAACGCATAACGCAAAGGTACAGATCGGACCTTTTACATGATTTGGCAGGAAATTAAATACGGTAATAATGATTATGCACTATCTTAGCCCTCGATTAGCGAACCCATACCATTTAGCCACCAGGGAATATGTTAGAATCACGTTTGTATTTATTAAATTCCCAGCACCTTACCCGATTTACATCCAATACCCCAATTCTACCAACTTTATCGTTCCACCGAAATTTCATACCTATGTCGACTTTCCTAAAAAAACCTGATTTTGAACTCCAACGATCCTTTGCATGTTCGTAAGCTGCAACTCCCACGTCTAGACTGGTAATTGCTGTATTTGTTCTAAATTTTGAGGAAAGGTTAATATGGGAAACCCAGTCCGGCATGAACCAGTAAATACGGAAGTTGTACGTGCCAATGCAGAAGTTCTTAACATTTTCACAACAGCAGGTTGGATGGAATATTTTGAACGGTTGAACGGTTTACACACAGAAACCGCATTACAATCCGCCCTTAATCTGACCGATACCCACTTTGAGGTCAGAGGACTACATGTGGAGGTTACGGAAGAAATCATAGCAGAAGTTATTGGCCTACCTCGGGTTGGGAAGAAGTCATTTGGATGGAAGGCACATAATGCAAATGCTGTGAGAGAAGTTTTGGCAGCCGGAGAGCATGTTAGTCCAAAGCGCCGTGGGTTGGCACTGGCATCTTTACCACAACCCTGGGACCAAGTGGCAGTCTTTGTGAAGAGATACATCTCTTGTGAAGGTAGGTATCAAATTGTTTCCTTCTCTGAACTTCCCTTATTGTTTCATTTACGCCATGGCAATTTGGTAAATATACCATTTTATCTTCTTAAAGCCCTACAAACCATGGCTGGATATGCAAAAAATTGCCCAACACCTAGTTTCCTCCCTTACTAATCATGGCCTAATTAAATTATTAGTCTTGAAAGCCATTGCAAATCATAATTTAACCTGGGAGCAATTTCTTGATGTAGATGGGCCAATCAGAGAACCTGTATTAGAAATGGAGGGTGTTGGCGAAGGTAATGAGGACCAGCATTCCTCAAATCCAATTGGGGGGGAAGTTGCAGAATTAGGGAACCAGACTAAGGACGAAGAGGAGGTAAATATGGGAGAAGCAACACCAGTAGAAAACCATGTTGTTGAGGAAATTGTGATGGAAGCCATGGCGCAGGAGGCAGTGACATCAGAAGCTGTAACTGCAAAAGCAGATACTCAGGTGGAAGAAGCTGAAATTGGAGCAGTTATTAAAGCTGCAACAGTAGAAGCTGCAACTACAGAAATAGGAATTTAGGAGGAAGGATATCAGGCATGAACAGCAGGAGAAGGAACTGTGGAAATTTTGGAGGTTGTGTCCTCTCCTGAGATAAGGGGGACCATTATTGAAGAAGAGAAGACTGAAGAAAAGACCCCTGGGTCAAAGAAATGAAGAAGAAGACCAGGGAACAAGGGTCAAACATCCACTGTAGCAAAGAAAAGAAAAACCAGAGTTGTCACAGCATTAGTAGCAATAAGCAGTGAAGAACACCCAATGGGAATGGTGAGGAAAAGAAGGAATCGATCGACTGTAGCAGTAGAAGTAGTTGTAACAGTAACAGCAGCAGAGGCAGTAGAGATAGAAGAAGAAGCAGAGACAGTGGATGCAATTGGGGTTAATAATGAAGCACCCTCAGCAGAGACAGCAGGATCAATCAGAGCAAATATCGACTCACCTATGGTAGAAATATCACCTGTAACAGGGGTAGATATAGAAATTCCCATTTTGAACCCCAAGGCATCCGCTGTTATGCAAGAACCTTCCATAGAAGAATCGAAAATTGAAAATCTCCTATATGAAAATGAATTATTAAAGGAGGAGGTGCAGACATTGCGAAATGAGTTGGAAATATGGAAGGGAGTAGTTGGAAAACAAGCATAGAATAATTTGAACACATTGTTAGATGCTGCAAATTTATAAGAAAATTCATCTCTTGCATTAGAAAATGAGGAGCAAGGAGAGACTGTTTTCCCAGAATGTGGAGACATATTCTTTGCAGCAGGACACAGAGTTATTGTGTTGGGAGTTGTATCACAAAAGCATGCACAGATAGAGAAGGAGGAAGAAAAAATGCCATAAATAGAATTGATGGGGGAAAATGAGCCAAAAATTGAAGTGATTCCTTATTCGAATATAGGAGATGAAACAGTGCAGTCCCAGCCATCAGGGGATACTGAACTTCTTTAGGACCAATCTCATCAGTTAGAGGGATTTGATATAACCCAGAAACAAGCTCGGCAATTCAAATAAATTGAAGGACAGGGGGCTGTTACACAAGAACCAACACCCTTGGAAATATATAGTGAGGCTGCAACTCAGACAGCAATATTTGACATCAAGGATCAAGAAGAGAACAATGTTACACAAGAACCAATGTTTTCAAAATCATTTGCTGAAGCTGCAACACAAACTGAGATGGCTGAGATTGAAATGGAAAGAAAGGATGTTGTCACACAAGAACCAGGGGTCCTAAGAATATTTGCTGAGACTGTAACACAAACTGAGATGGTTGAGTTTGAAATGGAAAGAAGGGATGTTGTTACACAAGAACCAGCATCCCCAAAATCAATTGTTGAAACTGCATTACACGCATAGACCACTACAACAACAATGGAGGGTGAAACTGTTACACTGCCAAAGAAAAATGAGGAAGTCAGTACAGCAAGGGACAAGGTAGGGATACAGCTTTCTCAGGGAGTCATTTATCTAGACTCTGATGATGAAAAGGAGGTTGAGAACAGAAGAATTCAACGGCTAGAGAAAAGATTCTCTGGCTAAATCTCAAGTTGGATAAATGGCATAAATATATTGATCAGTACAGGACAGGTATGATTTCTCTCCAAGAACATAAAAATGTCATTAGGGAGTTGAGAGAAAAGTGGGCTGAGGATTTATTCTTCCAGAAACTCCGGTGGGATAAACTTTAAGAAAAATTGGAAGAATTGAAGAAACCGAAGTCCCTGTAATAAGAAAACAACAAAATGTATACTTTTTCCCTAGAATTACTGAGTTTCAGGGCTCCATCCCTCTTTTACCATGTCTTTCTCCATGAGCAAACAACTTTCTTTCAATTAAGGCTGAAGGAAGGGAGATCATTTGATTTAGCAACAGCTACCCAGTTTTTAGAAACTTTCCTGAAAAGTGATTTTGAGGATCAGCATTTATTATGTGAATTGTATTTACATGATAGGGCTTGTTATATTGACTCTCCATCCAATCCCTTGCCTTGTTTGGGAGATGTTCAGCTGAGGGCATTTGCCTCTTTTGTCATCAACCATGTAAAATGGCGAGACGCTTTCCAAACTATCCTCAAGAACGAGGAGAATTCTACTCTCTGGATTAGGGGTAAACCTCAGGATCCAAAAGGACTCATAGCAAATCATGTTGGATCTCTCAGGGTTCCTGCAATTGCCCAATACTTTGAAATTTTGCGACATAAAATCCTCACCACATGTGTCCCGATGATTCTTAATATGTAGTAGAGTGCTCTAGAAGGTAGTGAATACAAATGGCTATATTCTTCTTCATCTCTAAAGGAAGGGGACCCATACTGCTTTGAGAATTTCAAGCAAGCCTTGATAAGGGTTCCTAGATATGTGCAGTGCATGGAAAAATGTGGACCTTGGTGGATTGGATTAAGATTAAGATTCCCTCTTATATGGCTGCTTGTGAGTCCTTACAGGAATAGCTATGCTTTGACTGAAGAAGAATAACAGTTGTGTTGGGAGAATTGGACAGCCTGCTATGGGTTTGTGCCTCAAGGGGAAACACCAGAATTTGCCTACAATCTCACAAATCTTCACAGATTCAACTCAGACTCAGATTCAGACTAGTGGAGGTTGTTGCATGGGGACATGCAATCGGATAGTTGGGGAGAGATGTTGGGTCTAGGAAATGTCCCTTTTTGTCCATCCTCATTACATCATTTTGCCCTGATTACATCCTATTTTCATAATCCATACCTATGCCTTTTCTCAAGATCAACCAATAATATTGACAGGTATAATTCGTTATTGCTTTATTTATTTTATGCCTAAGATTGTTAAGGTTCTGGATCCTAGTCCTTGATTTATGCTAATCTGTGTGATTTCATTTAGTCAAGGTCTAAAGCATAGGTGTATCATCCAAATGGCGCCAGTTGTTACTCTTCAAAGCTCGATTCCTCATACTCCAAGGGACAGCGCATTCTTCCACGAGAATCTGTAACAGGCCCCCACTGAAACAGAACCCAGCTGTAACAGACAGGTCGCATTCCAACTTGCCAAATCCGTTGATCCATTGATTACTGGAGTAACATCATCCTTCATGATTAACAGCCTTATTGAATACGATTGTAACAGTTAGCTGTAACTCCGCAACATGAAGATCAGAGATCTTCATTGCTGCACGATTTTAGTGGATTGTGATCTGTACTTTCAAATGTATAAATATGAGAAGGCTCTTGTAGCCTGGGGTTGGACAATTACTATTTTGCATAAGCTGTAACAGACCACTGAGACTGTCAATTTCCATCATTAATATAAGAGCAGAGTTCTTCATTCCTGTGTCTTAATTTGTTGTGATTCACGGCTATGTTGGAGAAAGCTCACTATGGCTTGAGGTAGACCACAACAGACAGCTGACTACCAGAAATTAACTCAATTCTTAGTACTATGCTATATAAATGACAATGCTAAGATAATGAAGAATATAACCAACCTCGATCCAAACATTTGATGTAGATCCCCATTGGAGCTTTCAATCCGTGCACTTGAACCTACAAATTAGTCTTGACAACCAATAGACAACAAGCGCGTATAATATATAAACGACATTAACATCATCAATAGCAATGGTCCATGATATTATAAGTAAATGCAACCCAATGTAGTATTAAAAACATTCACAACATTAATGGACGAGAATATGAGTATTTCTATTAATAAACAACAAGAAGTACAATGTGATACGACCTCTTGCCGACAACTAATCTAAACCAAGATCTGGTTCAATCCACTTGCGCCTCCACCACTTTAATCCTCCATGGAATGGAAAACTCAAACTATGAAAGAAGTTTGGAAGGTGAACATAAAGGGTTCACAACTACAAGGATCAATGAGTGTAGACTCAAGATAGGGCAAAAATCCACTAGAGTTCTCTTGCTCTTTTTTTTCCTCCTGTCCATAAGTCATATGTGCTCAATATATAGTCCTCCCAAAGGTAGGTGAAAGGACTCATCGAGACATTTCGGGGCAAATGGAGGGCCAAAGGTCACCCTATGACCACTTTTTGGGAGTAAAACGTAATAAACTAGTGATTTTTACCATTTTACATGCTACCCGCAGGATATAGTGATGCAACTCGCGGGTACGCCCACTGTAATTATGCAGCTAGCATAGAAGGGAAAAAATAGGAAAAATAGTGTCTAAAGGATATAAAGTGGATCTGAGTCAGTAAAATGGATCCTATAGGCCAAAGAGTGTTGATGCTCAAAAGGTGGAAAATTACGCTGTAACAGATGCCCCCTAATGTGTGAGGTCAAAGACTGATGCTACGATGGCTGAAATACATTATAGATCTCAGAAGTGGAGTGGTGGAGACACAAGTGGAAGGAGCAGCTCACACGTCATAATACAATAGTATCCTGAATACATGTCGGTATAGTACAACAATCTGATACAATGGCCATGAATAGGAAGTACATAATGAATATATGTCATAAGTGATCATAGCCATGATCCCTATACAGTAAGATATGGTCTCCTGCTGAAAAGGAAACAACTGGTGCAAACTGGAGGTACAAACTACTGATATATGAGAGGTGATATCTCAGATGTAAAGTCATAATCATAAGTAGCATACTGAATGCCACTATCACCTGGGGTCTTCTACACAAGTCTTCGATGATGCAAGTCCCATCAAGTGAATAAAGGAGTTGAGGTCGACCCTGATTTGACATCATCTAATTACCGGTCAATGATGTATACCATTAACAGATGCGAGATAACCCGCCAATAATGAAAATGGGCATCAAGGCATGATTCGGCGCTACTTGTGGGCTACACCTATATGGTCGCGGGTAGGGAAGTATACTCGCAGTCAACGCACTTGTTGACCGTGGGTACCCGCCTCTATAGGCAAAGTAGCCCGCGGGTACGGCCGTGAAATTGTTTTTTTAAATAAAAATGACTAAAATCTTAGTTTTTCTCCCTCCAGGATGGTTCTAGAGTGGAGAGAGAGAGAGCATGACCAAGTGGATGAGGTCGTCTGCAATGATGTACATGCACAGCAAACCTTGCAAGCATGTGGGCTATACAAATTCTGGAGCATAGGGGGTTTAAGTGCCCAAAACCTATTGCTCCGTCGGTTGATAGACTGCTGGGACGTTGATGCACAAAACTTCAATCTTGACGGGCAAATACTCTCACTGGAAGTGAAAGATATCTACTTCATTACTGGTTTGTCCTGCCAAGGTGAGGTGGCAAGCCTTCGGTCTCGAGCTATGGGTGGTGGGATCACCATCCCCGACTATATAGAGCGGTATTGCATACTAAATACTCGGGCCGTGGGGAGTCAGGTGCCCATCAGAGCCATAGTGAATCTGAGTATGAAGATCATAATGGCAACCCTAGTGCGGATTACTGGTTCGAAAGCTCTCCACCAGGCATCCAAGCCAGTGATGTTCTATGGGTCACAGTGTATGCAGCCCATGATATTCGACTGGTGCACAACATTGCTGGGATCCATGAAGACCCAGTTGACAGAGTGCAAACAAGGGGAAGCTAAAAACTTCGATTACGGCAGTATCTTGTGTAGTTTCTTCTTTGAGCGAGTTCTGGGGCTCAGTCCGAGGGTTGAGGTCCCTCCTCATAATCTTCGCAACCCAGCCTTGACCTGGTGGGAAAAGGTCTTGACTCGACAGGTTGGTGGCCATCAGGCATCACCATATACAGAGGAGTTATTTCACTGGTGGAACCAACAGGTCATAGCCATAGAGGACTACCCCTATGCAGGGATAGACTTCCGGTAGGATCGTGACATGTTGCTCCCATAGGATGCCACGTTCGGAGACATTGGTGAGTACTCTTTTTAGGTTTTTTGGTGTATTAAATTTTTATGGATTTTTTATTATAGATGTAAATGCAAAAATATTTTTGGGGGTAGCATCACATATTAATGTTTGACTGTTTGCTTGTAGACAAGGGCCCAATGAGACCCGAGGGTTTCCCGAGACATCGTCGTCAGGGCAGGGTTGATGAGGCAGGGGGTGCTGCAGCAGAGCGTACACTACAAACTCTATGAGGCAATCTATCACGGATGACTGCCAGGGTACCACAGATAGAAGTGGCGCATCTACCAGAGGATATGCAGCGCCAGGTAGTGGGGGTGCCGGGTAGCTGGGTACGACTAGTACTACTATGAGACTCATCCTGTCGGGGCGGCAGCTAGGCCTCCTCGTAGGGAGTAGATATCTCAAGATCCCACATTTTGTATCGATATGTATATTTTTGAGGGCTACAAGCTCCAGTTTTGTATTATGACACTACCATTTTTGGACATATTATTTATAAAAAACTTTGGTTCTCCAGTTCTACTATATGTGTGTATGTACAAATGTGTGAATGTCTTCTTCTATTTGTGTGCTTCATTGTGAATGTGACAAATGCGAATCTAATACATAGTTAGAATATGCATCAGATATATGATTAACACTTCTTGGAACATGTATGTATGTAATTGAAACAAAATGTCGTTCCAAGAGTCCTACCCTTAGGAATTTCCGTAGTAGCGTAGGATCTCGCACACGGTACTGACCATTCAACTGAGACACAACTAGTTGTGAATCTAGGCGGACTTCTAAAGACTAGATGCCATGTGAAATGGCATCCCAAAGTAGCTCAATCACGGCACTATACTCAGCCACATTGTTAGACATAGGACCGAGACAAGCACCTCCTGAAGACACAACTAGATGGTTAGGTGAATAAATAACCCAGGCAGCAGAAGCAAGCTGCTACGTATGATGGCTAGCACCATCCATGAAACCTAAGAACGTAGGAGATTCCACTAACATCTGTCAATCAAACAGAAGCGAATCAGCAAACCCGAAGACCGAAGGAAATCTAAACTATGTACAAAAAGAACTATACAATAGTATACAAAGGCATTAGCTCGAACTAGAAGTTCAAGCATAATACCACTTGAGGTAGAGCCCATTCTTAGGCTCCTTCAAGACATTCCCCTCATAGTCCTCTAATTCATAGGCTCCTTTTTCCAGGACACGCTTCACAACGTAAGGGTCGTGCCACATGGGGTTAAATTTTCCTACCCCCAGGGGTTCTTTAGCTTGGTCATATAAGAGGACCATGTCACCTTCAGCATACTGCCAGGGACGGACAGACCTATCATACTGAACCTTGACACAATGTTTATTGGTATCTATAGCCATGGCAGCATCTCGACATTGCTCATCAAGCTGCTCAAGGTGGATTAAATGTTGCTCAATACCTGTCGTATCAGGGAGGAGCTCTATGGCAAATTTAAGCGAAGGGATTTCGCATTCAATCGGTAAAATCAACTCCACACCATGTACTAGCTGAAACGGTGAGAACCCGGTGGTAGTCTTGACTACGGTTCGATGTGCCCACCAAGCAGGATATAACATAATGTGCCAGTTGTTCTTGCTTTGTTGGATGGTACGTTGGAGAATGGTCTTTAAAGACTTATTGACTGCTTCAACCTAACCATTCGCTTGGGGAAAGTAAGAAGACGAGTGTTCTTGATGAAACCCAAGCTTGAGTGAAAAATCCTCCATCATTTTGTTATAAAAGTGACTGCCATAGTCAGTGACAATCTCTTTCGGAATATCGAACCGAGTAATAATCTGATTGAACACGAAATGGGCTGCTGTAGCACCATCGGCTTTTATGGTAGGCATGGCCTCAGCCCATTTGGAAAAGTAGTCCATGGCCACTATGATATGGTGATGCCCCCCAGCCGAAGCTGGTTTGCAATCCATGAAATCCACCCCTCACTTAGTGAAGGGACCGACGGTGATGACCGGATGAAGGGGCGCTGGATGCGAGTGTACATTCTGAGAAAAAACATGGCAAGGGTGGCATCTCTTCACAGCGTTAATACAATATTTAAAGATTGAAGGCCAAAGTAACCAGCTCGCATAATACGTTGGGCTGTAGCAAGCCCGGATAAGTGACCGCCACACACCCCAGCATGGCAATCATTAAGCACATGCTTCGCTTCTTCGTGAGTTAAGCAACGACAGAGAATAGAATCCTTTCCTCGGCGATACAAAGTGTCACCGACGATAGTATAATATTTAGCGTGATGTTTCACACGCCGTCGCTCATCTCGTGAATAATGCGAAGGAAACTTCAAAGTTTGGAGATATACAATGACATCCCCATACCAAGGGTCTTCCGAGGAGATAAGAAATAAGTGTTCATCCACAAAGGAATCCTCATGGATGACATCCTCGTCAAGTCTCTGAAGGTCCAACATAAGCTCAGCAAACACCAATGATTTCACCGACTTCGCCGAAGCAAAATCAAGATCGAACTCCTGAAGGATCAGAATCCATTTATTGTACTTCCCCCCTATAAGGCGTCATGATAGCACGAACTAAACGGATTGATATGCGCTACAACTGTGGTTGTTCTAAGCAAAATGTAATGTCATAACTGCTGGACTGCATGGATAGTCTCAAGTGCCAATTTTTCCATGTCAGTATATCTCAGTTCAACGTCTACTAGATTTCGATTGAGGTAATAGATGACATGCTCGACGAGTACATCATCAACATGAACTAATACCATGCCAATTGTCTCTTGAGACGCAGCCACATAAAGTATAAAATATCGTGCGAAGTCTGGTGGACTAAGCACAAGGGCTGATACCAAATCTTTCTTAAGGGCATAGAAAGACTGCTAGGCTTGCTCATCCTAGATAAACGGTGTGTCTTTCTTCAACAGGCATGCAAAACCTTTGGTAAGATTAGCATAATTGACTATAAATCGACGTAGAAAAGTAGCTCTTCCTTGGAGGATTTGAAGCTGAAACAAGTTGCGTGGAGGAGGCAAACAAAGTACTGCCTCAACTTTAAGAGGATCGACTCTAATACCCTCTTTCGAAACTATGAATCCTAGAAGGCGATCAGACCTCACCGCAAAGATGCATTTGTTGGGATTCAATCGGATCTTGTAACGTATACATCATTCGAGAATCCAACGGAGGTGCATGGGGTGGTCCACTCTCTTGCGAGAATGGTTGGCAATATTGTCCAAGAAAACCTCCATTATACTTTTAAGGTCGTGAAAGGCATAGGTCATGGCACACTGAAATGTAGCTCCGGCATTTTTCAAGCCGAAGGTCATTTCTTGATATGCAAACGTACCCCAAGGACAAATGAAAGCGGTTTTATGTTGGTCCTCAAGTTTGATTTGAATCTGGTTATACCCTGAAAATCCATCCATGAATGAAAAAATCTCACTTCCCACACAAGAATCCAAGATGTGATCGATGAATGGCATGGGGAAGTTGTGTTTCGAACATGCGCGATTCAGGTCTCTAAATTTAGTGCATACACGGATCGTTCCCTGCTTCTTATCCACAGGAACGGGGTTTGACACCCATTCAGTAAGGGGAATGGGGTAGATGAAACCATATTTGAGCAGCTTCTCCACCTCTACCTTGACAGCGACTGCCTTCCTAAGGTTAACAGCTCGAAGACGTTGTCGAACCGGTTTAGCATGAGGATACATTCTAATCTCATGTTTGACAATACTAGGGTCTATTCCTGGCATCTCCTCATATGACCAGGTGAAAGCTTCCCGAATTTCTGTAAACAATTCGGTGTAGATGGAAACCTCGTTAGGAGAGCAATCATCACCAATGTAAACATTCTCATTGTTTCTAGGAGTGCGAGAGATGTTGATCGATTGATTCAGGGAAATATTAGCCATGTTCCCCTCCGTGAAAATCTCATGTGAAACCAAAAGAGTCACAAGGTGACCAACCATCTCTGCAAGAGTCATCCTAAACTCTTCTTGCTCGGTGAGCTCGAGGTTGGGAAGGAAATAGGAGCGATGGTGCATATCCTCCCAAGGCCTCTCACTACCACACATGGCCTCGATAATAGCTTCATCCGAGGGTAAAGTACCATCAAGACAATCGTTCGAACAAGAGGAGTCGGCTACCCAAACTAGCAGCGTAACGGGATCTTCCTCATCTGTCCGAGAAGGATATCCGGCTCTGCAGTGGCTTGTTGAATATCCTGGTAAGCAAGCTCAGCTACAGATAGTGGCATAGACATCCCGACATGTGTAATGTTTCCAGATGTAGAGCTCGTAGACGGTAAAGTCCACGGATCATCAAAATATGAAGTCCAGAACGGTACATTATGTGAAGGAGGAGACGTATTGTCGAAAACGGTTCCAATAAAATTCATGGGTGCGGGAAAATCATAAGATCCCATTAACGAAGGGTACATACCAACACCCATGTTCCCAGTTGTCGCTTGAGAATCTGTAACCTGCGGGACTACGGATCCCATGGATGCTTCCCGAGGAGGATTAACGAAATCTAGCTGATCGATGGTCACTATCTTGCCTTCGTGTGGAAATAAAATAATCCTAAATACAGTAGATGCGACAGCTTTCATAGCGTACATCCAATTTCGATCCAGTAAAAGGTTGTAGTCGATGGGCGCATGAACCACTTCGACTTCAATAGGAACAAGCTTACCCCCCAAGCGGACAACAAGGGAAGGGATAATCATAAGCGTCTTGAATGATCAACCGTCAAATGTAGTGAGCATGGTTCTAGATGTGAGTAGGGGAGGAGAGCCAAGAGCTTTCCAACAAGCTAACGACATCACTGACGCGGAAGCACCTTCGTCAACCACCGTTCTTTTGACGAAATTCTTAAGGCACTCCACATGGATTTGAAAAGCCACGTGGTAAGGTAAGAGAGGTTGAATATCGGTAGTGTTGAACTTGATAATGTTGGGATTTCCCCCATCCTGAGCTCCTAACGCGCTCAAAAGGGCATGCCTTTGAGAAGGACGCGCCTGTAAAACTTCAAGAGCCAACATGGCACACGGAGTTTGGCCCAAATATTCTATAATGGAGTAGTTCTGGGCGGCTTGGGCATTGGGATTATGCGTAGAGCACTTAAGAACACCTTTCAGTATCCACGGCATAATAGAGGGATTCTTGATTTGCAAGGAATTATTAGGAGGAGGGGGAGGCTCATTCCCCAAATTAGGTTGTGGTGCACCATAATCGCATTGACGAGTAGCAACACCAACCTCCGATTGAACCATATTCACGCATCCATAACCACTAGTATTGGAAGAAGACGTTGCAGTCTCATTAGGTCCATAACCAGTGGCGGGAGCATGTGAAGCCATGTTTTGTTGATGAGGAAGGGGATCCTTCAACACAGCTAGGCTCTATGCCAAATGCTTTGTTACTTCTTCAATTCGAGGACATAAGTGAGTAAGATGATCTTCCCCACAAAGCTTACAAGGAAACTTCACCTTACGCCTGGGTTTACGATCCTCACCAACATTTCCACCTTCCTGAGGAGGGTTGGCATTCTCCTTACGAGGGGTATTGCGATTTCTATTGTTGTTCCCATTTTTTCCACCCTTATGTTTGTTTCTCCCCTTTTTCTTACCACCAGGTTGTTGGTTACCTGATGGGTTCGTTGATTGCACACTGTGTACATCGGACGACGGGGTGGAAGTGGACAAGGTGTGAACCTGTCCAGTAGTAGACTGGTTTAGTGACAAATTTTGCATTTGATTAGCCAGCAAATCTACAGGTCGAGTGCTTGCAGATCCCACAATTCCATCGGCATGTGGTCCAAGAACTGTCTTGGGCTCATGGCGTGTTCGTAGTGCGTCAGGAATAAAGTCATAGAAAATGCCAAACTGAGAGTATAGTAAATCAAACTGCTGGACTTTTAAGATGGCTTGTTCCTCAGTCACAATGCTGGGATGGCTTGTTCCTCAGTCACAATGCCGGACATCGAAACATCCTTAGCAATATATGGGAGTAGAAACTTGAGGAACCATTCCAACAGAAACTCTGGAGGAATGTTGGCTTTCACTAACCTCTTCCGCCGATGCCACTCTTGAACATGGTCAAAAATATGTGTGGCCTTATTCTGACGGAAGGTAGACAAAAGTTCAGTACCAGTATCATAGCGAACCGGCAACTGGAAATGATCCAAGAAAACCAAAGCAATCTCATTGAATCTCGGTAAGTGTTCCCAGGAAACTCAACATACCACTTCGCAGCTGCCCCCGTGAAGGTGCATTGAAATAGTCGTAATCTAACGGAATCGTGATTCAACGAGTTGGAGGAGCACCAAAGGTGAAACGTTGTGACATGATCACCCAGATCCTCACCACCTTTCCCCTCAAACTTAGGAATGTCCGAAGGGAGCTTGGTAGGGACCAGAGGCCAATTAGGGTCGTCACACACCAGATCATTCATGAGATTCAAAAGATCTGGGAGATTCAAACGTGCAAGGAACAGGAGTTGCGGCTGGAAAGCTTGATTATAAGCCCCCATAAAAGGTTGGTTGAACGGAACCGAATTATAAGGTGGACCAAAAGCTTGACCATGAGCATTAAACTGCTGATAATGAGGACCTAACGGACCATAAGCTTGACCATGGACATAAGGTTGATAACCTCCTCCGACCTGACCCGTATGAGAGTAAGCAGGTATATAAGTGTTTTGGGCACCATATTGAGGTGGGTTGTACTGGTGGCCAGCACCGACTGTGTTGTAGTAAGGGTTGCCACCATAAGTATGGGGCATATACGTACTATTCATAGCGGAAACTGTGTTGTAATGACCATAATGGTGAGGTATGTTCCCACCCCCAGCATTAGGATTAGCGTGAGCAGTCGTGTGGTGACCATAAGCATGAGATGTATTCCCAACCCCAACATGGGTGTTACTAGTAGCAGGAATGGTGGCGTTATGACCATGAGGATATAATAAATTTCCACCTCCTACATTAGAATTACTAGTAGCAGCAGTGGACGCAAAAGTATGTGGTATATGTCCACCCCCGTGGTTAGGAGAAGCATTAAAATTCGCAAAAGTGGTCCTAGGTTGACGGGTAGCGGCATGTGTATTAGGTGGTGGATGGCGAGTCGTGTTACGAACAGTGTTCCTATTAGGTTGGGTAGCCCTAGGAGGCGGTTGTCTTCCAACATTAGCATTGTTAGGAGGAATATGACCGATCCCCATACTATGTGTGTGAGTGGACAACGTGGTGCCCCTCGTGAGGGTATTTCCCCTAGTGGGTGCAGTGTTGCTAACACCATGAATGGCGCCAACATGACTACCAAAAGCAGTGGAAGGATCAACTATGGTGTAATTTGGCATACCATATGAGAACGCGGTAGGGTTGACCATAGGGCGTGTGTCATCATGTAACTATGGTATCCCGTAGAGATAATTATGTGGATATGAAGAATCAAACGGGTCGTCCTCGGGTGGATCCGGACCAAACAAACTAGGTCAGGTCTCAGGTGGATCCGGACCAAACAAACTAGGTTGGGTCTCAGGTGGATCGCCTCCCCATGCCTCATGAGGAGTAGGGGTGTATGAAGTGTGCTCAACTCTACCCGATGGACTGGTCGGTATTTCTCCCATGCCAGAGTGTGCAATCATGGCGTCGATAACGTATGTCTGGTAAGAATCCGAAGATTCAGAGGGATCCCAACGGCGTCCCTTCTTGACACGGCGTGAAAACTCGGCAGCCGGTAAACCAGCCAACCGACGAGATCAATGGGGAGCAGGACTCTGCGCCATGATATCTCCGGAGAGACTATAAAATCAAAAGCGTCCTCTAAATGCCAACTATCGATCAAAAACAGTAAATCAAAAGCACACACCTAGAGAAACTACAGCCAAGAGCAGACAAACAGAGTGGCTAAATGAGCTCCCGACACTAGAGCCGGTATGTCTCTCCTAGGAGAGGCTTGAGACTCCCAAACTATAGCCGGAGGTAACAGAATCAGTTATAACGGCCCCCAGACTTCACTGCGTGCACAGGGTCAAGTCCCTATACAACGGAAACTGTGTTGTCCGACCCCTATCTTACTCAGGACACAAACAGCATAACCACTGCAAGTACCCTATGCGATACCTAGGTAAGGAAACTATGGTCACCGCAATATAACCAATGCTCAGGGGGACAATTGCAGGTGGGATCCATCGTATGGGCAGGGTAGCAAAGCCCGAAGCACAAGAGGATGAACCTCCGGTACCCCCAGATACAAACAAATCCTGGAAATATCTCCCACGTTCAACCGATATTGGAGGGATATCTCCTCAACCAACCTCCCGTGACCTCGTGCTTAACTCTGGTTTGAGTAGAGCTTCCTGAGAACACCGAATATACCATGGATTCCTCCACTCCCTGGTCAGACACCTAATGTTTCGTCTAGTAGTCTCGGATTGTTAACTCACAATGATCTATTCCAAGACTCTAAACCTATGCTAGTTGGTGTACCCTATAAATAAAATCGGTCTAATCAATTTTTAAGATTAAGCGTTAATTTTAATGGTTGTGGTTACTCAAAGGATATGGTCGTGAAACTAGTGATGTATAAGACTCAATAGTATGCAAAATCGTCAAATCCTAGACTCATCTATCCAATAAAAACAATGCCACTAGCATGCAAAATCAATCCAACGGTTTCGAAATAAAAATGCAACTCTTTTATATTTTCAATGCACAGGAAGAACCTAAATGAAAGCAACAAACACTCAATGCAAGATGCAGTACATAAAAACAAAAACAAAAATTGTATTTTCTCTTATAAGCAAAAAGGAAAATGCAAAACTATATGTTTTTTTTTTGTATTTTTCAATATAATGGAATGAAAAATGCAAGCAAAATCCTACTATTTAGTCATTGATATGCCAAGGAGATCACTAAGACAACCCAGCAAATCCCAAATAGTAAGACTCAGCCAACGGAGTGAGCTTGATGGGAAAAAACCAAAAGGGATAAATCCAAAGATAGGTAAAAACCAACAAGGCTCAACCAAGAGAAAAGAAGAGTTCTGGTCACAAACAGGGCAAGGAACAATCAAGAATCAGGCCAACAAAGACTCGGGATCATCCAAAGCCAACCCAGCAACAACCAAAAGTCATAAATCAACCAAAGCCATAGTTTTACGCTATTGTCGAAGGAATACCTACGGGTACCCGCGAGTAGTAGTGTAAACAGAGGCGGGTGTACGCGGGCAGAGCTAAGCTCACCCGCGGGTAAGGAAAGGCAAATGGGCAAACAAAGAGCCAATGGCTCAGAAAAAACCAGTTTTCTATAGTGTATCTCAACAGCCAATCAGTGACATGGAGCTTCGACAAACAGCAACTCTAAATAAGGACTAGTGCTCAAAAATCCCCAAAAATGAATGTTTTCCCCAGCAGAGTCGCCATTTCTGTGTTGGAGAAAACTCACTATGGCTTGGGGTAGACCACAACAGACAGCTGACTACCAAAAATTAACTCAATTCTCAGTACTATGCTATATAAATGACAATGCTAAAATATGAAGAATATAACCAACCTCGATCGAAACGTTTGATGTAGATTCCTGTTGGAGCTTTCAATCCGTGCACTTGAACCTGCAAATTAGTCTTGATAGCCAATAGACAACAAGCGCATATAATATATAAATGACATTAACATCATCAATAGCAATGGTCCATGATATTATAAGTAAATGCAACCCAATGTAGTATAAACAACATTCACAACATTACTGGACGAGAATATGAGTATTTCTATTAATAAACAACAAGAAGTACAATGTGATACGACCTCTTGCCAGCAACTAATCTGAACCAAGATCTGGGACAATCCAATTGCGCCTCCACCACTTCAATCCTCCATGGAATGGAAAACTCAAACTATGAGAGGAGTTTGGAAGGTGAACATAAAGAGTTCACAACTACAAGGATCAATGAGTGTAGACTCAAGATAGGGCAAAAATCCACTAGAGTTCTCTTGCTCTTCTTTTTCCTCCCGTCCATAAGCCATATGTGCTCAATATATAGTCCTCCCAAAGGTAGGTTAAAGGACTCATCAAGATGTTTCGGGGAAAATGGAGGGCCAAAGGTCACCCTATGACCGCTTTTGGGGAGTAAAAAGTAATAAACTACTGATTTTTATCATTTTACATGCTACCCGCGGGCTATAGTGATGCAACTCACGGGTACGCCCACTATAATGATGCAGCTAGCATACAAGGGAAAAAATAGGAAAAATAGTGTTTGAAGGATATAAAGTGGATCTGAGTCAGTAAAATGGATCCTGCAGGCCAAAGAGTGTTGATGCTCACAAGGTGGAAAATTACGCTGTAACAACGGCGTCTCTGTTAGAAGGCCAGGGCCCGCCTTCTCATAGAGATAGTCGGCTTAAGTAGGTAGGTTAATCTAGCTTTCTTTATGTTGTGTGGTGTGGGATCATTGTAGATGTTACTGTTAGCTGCAACAGAGGCTAGCATTCCTTTGGTAGTTCACGATTGCATCTTGAATAGTTGTAACAGAGTAGTGTTACAGTCAATTGTATAGGTTAGTTCAGTTTAATGCATGTGTGTTCGAATCAGCTGTAACAGCCAAGCTCAATCCCAATATATTTCAATCATTTATGCTTTCTAGGATTTCCAGTAATTATCAGTTAGAGTTCAAGCTTATGTTTAGATTTTGGTTGTTGTTGTATCCTCAATTGGTTTATTAGAATAGGCAGATTGTGATTGAGTAACAGTAGCTACTAGATGGATCATTTTGGTAAAGATTGAATATTATAGTTTAATAATTATAGGATTTAACTTCTTGCAAAGTAATCTAGTTTATTTCCATTCTTAATTTTATAACTGCTAGGTTGATTTCTGTAGGAAGGTAGCTGCAATTGAATTCCTAGATGTATGAGTTAGATTAGTTTTCTTTATGGAATGAGTTCAGCTGGACAGACTGGTAGGATGATTATCTTCATTTAGTTAATCAACTGCTTGACATGTTTATGCATAGATTGTGCTTATTTCCATTGAAATAAAAGACCTCCCTGGGTTTGACAATTTATATTGAGCATCCTGTGTGTTAGTTTTAATTAGTTGACATATAGGGTGACCAACACCCATGAGCTATTAAGCCATAGAATATTGTAAGTGATGTAAATATTTATTATTGCAATAAAATATCAAAACTGGCTATGGAAGCAACGAATGAGAAGGGGCCATGTGTATTCCACTAGGGAGTGGTGAGAGGGCTGTGGGATTGAACCATAGGCTTCCATATGTCATCTTGTGAACCCATTTGACTTTCCTTGATGACATTTAATTCCGTTGTAAGGAAGTTGTTGAGGAATTTCGTCCGTGGCTTCAATGGAGCATGGGCAGCCCAGAAATTCGTATGGCAAGTATGGACTCTGTTTTTCTTGTACCACAAGTCACTCTACATCATGGGAATTGGTTCTTCCTCATTCCCATTCCATGGTGGAAGATCGCAGCATCAGTTTTCATCCATTACAAATGCCCAACAGTGAGAGCAGCCAGAAATCGTAACTTTGCAAGAACCCACATTTTGAAGTGCCATAAGCGCCCAGAATTGGTATTTGACAGTAAAATCCAATGCGAGATCCATAAATATGAACCTTGGGGTGAATTTGAGAGCATTAGATACCCCGAAATCCATAGAAAAAACCCAGTTTTTATAGCCCAGAAGTTCAGTGACAGGATTGAGTTATTTGATCACCGAATTGAGCAATTCCAAGTGTGAATTCTGGAACAGAGGTTGGGAATGCTTGATAAACCCAGTGAAGGCTTGAATCTCAAGGGTTTATCAGCTTGGACTTTTCTATTCCCATCCTGAAGAGCACTAGAGGGAAGGGACGCCTGAGGGACTGTGCAGTAGAGAAGGGGACCTTCCTTGTGTTGGGTGTGGTAGGTACTGTGGGTGCCCTGACTATTTGAATTATCTTGGGATGCCTGTAGCTCTATAGTTGAGCTCACTGGCTTAGCATTTCCCTCCTCTGTCTTTTGTATGCTTGTTAAACCCAACTGTGTGTTGGCTTAGCATAGCTGTTGAGTGAAACCATGGCTGTGAGTGAGACCATCTAGTTCCTCCTTAGTGGATGCACAACCCAGCTCGGGGGTGCTCTCTCAGCTGAAAGAATATAGGCTAGACAGATATCTATGGTTGGGTGGAACTTTGCTCTCACATAGCCAGTTGTTTGGACAACTTCATCTCAAATATAAGTGTTCTCTGTGTTTAAATTATATTCATTTTGTGCTTTGCAATGTGTTAATTCTGAATGATAATTATTCATCTTAATGCAATTGATATGAAGTATGTACATAGCATGAGAACGAGATTGAATTCTCTGCAGGTTGATTCATCATATGCCTGTGATAGATATGCTGATGCATTTCTGTTTGTGTGTGTGCAAATATGATTTAATTCCATTGTGTTTATATTGAGTATGAATTTGCACACATAAGTTTTTAATTATTATGAATTTCTTAGTAATGTATGGGGCTGAGATTGTCAAATAAGACCGGTATGTTTGGTCACATTTCCTCCCTTGCACTGGAATGATGGGAGGGGACTTGACAGAGTGGTATCAGAGCCCATGTTGCAGCACTGGGGCTGCTTGAGCCAAACTCTGAGTTATAGGCAGGTAACGGAATGTTTTAACGTGGTATTGGTGAAGTTGGGGCATCATTTTGGAATGGAAAATTGGTAGGATCGGAAACTTAAATGGAGCAAAGGACCACACAGGTGGATATAGCTCTACAAGAGCTTTCTAATAGTACCAGACCCGTCTCATTTGGCTAAGGGACGAAGGAGATATGAACCCGCAAGTTGCAGGAACGGAGGTGTTTCTACAGTTGCAGATTTCGGGATTTCGAATTTCGGGTTGTGGGAACGCAAATTTTTGAAAATTCCATTTAGGATTCCCGCAATTCGAAACCCGCAATTTTGGGATTTCGGGATATCGGATTCCGGGTTGCGGGAACGCAAATTTTTAAAAATTGCATTTTGGATTCCCGCAATTCCGAGCCCACAATTTCGGGATTTCAGGATTTCAGATTTCGGGTTGCGGGAACGCAAATTTTTGAAAATTGCATTTTGGATTTCCACAATTTTGCACCCGTAATTGTGGATTTTGGATTTCGGGTTTCGGGTTGCGGGAACGCAAATTTTTTAAAATTGCGTTTTGGATTTCCGCAATTCTGCACCCGCAATTTCGGGTTTCGGGTTCGGGTAAAAAAAAAAAAAGTATAGAGGCCGAAAATTGATTTTTGGATTATAGGAGCATGCAGGATCAGAATTGGATGAGGTCGGTGGCGTTCTGAGGCCATTAACGGAAGCCATGAATGAACTAGTGAGGATCCCGAGCCCATTATGCTCCAATTTGGCATAAATTTGGGATTAATGGCTTTTACAAATCGGTGTCCCGATGCTTGACAGAAGATCTGATTGAGCCGAAACTGATATGTAGCGGTCATGGAGCAGGCATAGTGTTAAGTTTGGAATTTTGGAGCCAAACTCCAAAGGATGAGGAGTCGGGGTGAGCCAAAAAGTACTATTACGGGCCACTTTTTGGGGATTTTGAAAAGTTTGCAGTGGTTGAAAGTGACCCTGTAATTAGGATCAAGAAATTTACTGAACTCAACATTTCATATTCTCAGTAAAATAGACATTTTCTGTTTGACAGAGATTTTCTAGAAATGCTCAGTTTGGGAGATAGCCATTTTTGGCTCAAAATCTTGAAAATTTGGAAAATGTCAAAAGTTAAAAGTAGTCAAACCCAGAATTTTATAAAAGATGAATGGTGCATCAAAACAGAGATCCGCGAGTTGCTAAGTGTTCCTTGTTATATGTGCTAACTTTTCCCGGTAGAAAATTTTTCCTTCTACAGGTGGCTCAAGTTGGCAGTTTAGGATATTTTACAACTATGTAAAAAGTGCAGAATTTTTGGTAAAAGTTGTCAGTTTTGAAGTGATGTAGTTTCCACACCCAAAGTCGGAATGGAGCATGTGGATAGGCATTGGAAATATTATCCAGCAGAGAACAGTGGTTCATCCCCATAATTTGAATGAGGTTGTCATACCCCATAGATAATTAGAGCAGAAAAGTGCCAGTGACTGTTTTGACATATTGTTGACAATATGGGCAATTTCCAAAATTGCATGAATGGGCAAAAGAAATGAAGACATATTGTTGGGCCCTGGAAATGTCCCTTTTTAATCATACCTATTTCATCATTTTGTCAAATTTTACTTTACTTTTGTAAACCATATACATGCCCTTTTTCCAAATCAATCAACAATCCTAACAAGGTATAAGTCATTATTGTTTCATTTAACTATGCCTAAGATTGTTATGGTTGCGAATCCTGACCTTTGGTTTATGCTAACATTTGTGAGTTTATTTAGTCCAAATCTAAAGCGCAGGTGTATCATCCCAGTAGCACCAGCTGTTACTCTTCAAGCACCAGCTCCTCATACTCCAAAGTGTTAAGTTTTCAGAATTTACTTCAATCTGATCTAGGATCTTAACTGAGAGAACAACATGTACAGCATATCTACAGCATATCAATCATGGAGACAATAATGCAAGCACACAAGAGACACAAAGATTTACTTGGGGAAAACCATAAAGGTGAAAAACCCCAATAACTTCCTCAGAGATAGATAGAGCAATGATACAACCAACCATAAGAGATAGACACAACCTAGCAGCAGATCCTCCTCCTCCATAAGTGCGCCACTCCTCCTTGAGTGCATGAGTGAGAAGTGAGTGAGTAAATAGAGTGCCTCCCGCACTCTATTTATACTTGACTTGACTTGCCTTTTTACCTAACTCATGTAGGCTCGAACTTAACCACATAACATAATGCTGAGTGGGCCGACCCCCAATAGGGTGGTCTAATAACCCTTTGACCCACATGGCCGACCCCCAATAGGGTGGTCTAATAACCCTTTGACCCACATGACTTATACAGGGCCGATCCCAAACAAGGTGGTCTAATAACCCATCAAGTATAAGTTACAACACTTACAATATAAATGACGACACTTCCTTATAGAGGAATAATACCATCTCTATAGGAATACAATATACATATATGTGAAATACATTCCGAAGTTACATATACATCAACACAAAGGACAGCGCATCCTCCATGTAAGTTGTAACAGATCCTCACTGTAACAGATTCCACTGAAGCAGAGCCTACCTGTGACAGATAGGTGGTATTCCAGCTGCTGAATCTGTTGATCCATTAACTATCAGAGCAACATCATCTTTCACAATTAACAGCCCTGTTTAATACGGCTGTATCAGTTAGTTGTAACTCCGCAACATGAAGATCATAGATCTTCATTGCTGCGCGATTTTAGTGGATCTGAAACTGTATTTCCTTGTATAAATTCCAGAAGGCTCTCGTAGCCTGGGGTTGGACAATCACCACTTTGTGTAAGCCATAACAGAGCACTGATACTCACTATCTTCCATCATTAATATGAGAGCAGAGTTCTTCATTTCTGTGTCTTAATTTGCTGTGACTCTCGGCATCTCTATTAGAAGGCCAGGGCCCGCCTTCTCACAGAGATAGCCGATTTAAGTAGGTAGAGTAGTTTAGTATTACTTATGTTGTGTGGTGTGAAATGATCACAGATATTATTTGTAGTTGTAACAGAGATTAGCTTTCCTTTCTGGTATTTTATAATTGCATCTTGAATAGCTGTAACAGAGTGGTGTGACAGTCGACTATATAGGATAATTTATTTAATTGCAAGCGTGTTTTAATCAGCTGTGACAGCCAAGCTCAATTCCAATTATCTTTTAGTTGTTTATGCTTTCTAGGATTTCCATTAATTATCAGTTAGAGTCCAAGCTTGTGTTTTGATTCTGGTTGCTGTTGTATCTTCAATTGCATTCATAGATTAGACAGATAATGGTAGAGTTACAGTAGCCACTGGATAGATCATTTTGGTAAAGATTGAATGTTTTAGTTTGATAATTATAGGATTTAACTTCTTGCAAAAGTAATCTAGTTCATTTCATTATTAGATCACTAACTTGTTGGGTTGATTTCTGTAGGAAGGTTGTTTCACTTTGGATTCTTAGATCTGTATGAATTAGATTAGTTTTCTTATGGAATGAGTTGGTTGAGCACATAGGTAGGGTCATTATCTAGATTCAGTAAATCAAATGCTTGAACTGTTTATGCATAGTATGTGCTTATTTCCTTTGAAATAAAAGACCTTCCTGGGTTTGACAATTTATATTGACCATCCTCTGTGTTAGCTTTAATTAACTGACATATAGGATGACCAACATTTTGGCGCCGTTGCCGGGGATGGTAATAGATAGACAGAGTTAGTAGTTTGTTTCATTTGATTTTATTTTAGTTCAATTATTTACAGCATGCATGAATACAAGAAAAACAAATCGGGAACCCCCTTTGAATACTAACATTGCAGGTGGAAGAGGTCGAGGTCGTAATGCAGGTCAGGGAAGACACACATATATTGATGAGATAATTGCTAGAGTTGATTCTTCCACTAGAGCACCAAGGAACTCTACAGGCAGGGAAATTCTGTTCCTCCCAATCTTGAACACTCAGCATCCACAATGGAGAATACAACGGGACCTTCAACTCCTATTGCAGAAAGTAAACCCCCTGAAGATAAGGGAAGCGTTGTAGGTGCACCAGATAGAGAGGAGATCTATCATATAGACGGAACCAGATTTACTAAGGAATTGTGGTTGGAGACTCGCATAATAGTAGAGGAAGAAAGAAGGCGAGGAGAAGAGAGGAGAAGAGAGGAAGAAGCAAAAGCAGAGGAAGAACGCATAAAGGAAGCTGTTAATTTCTGGACCAGAACCATGGCTGGTAGAGAACAGGGGAGTGAGAATGAACATGAGAATCACTGAGAGGAAGAAGGAGAAAATAATCAGCCTGGTAGTATTGTGGCTACATTAGAATTCCCTATCCTCCAGACACCTGGAGCAGCGCCTATGAAGAATATCTCACCATCAGTGCTCCCTAATTTTCATGTTAAGTCTACTGAGGACCCTGATGAGTTTCTTTTTGAGTTTGATATCCTCTGTCGTAGCTATGATTACACCTCTAGTGCTCAGAAGCTAAAGTTATTCCTAGCCACCTTGAAAGGAAATGCTCTGTGTTGGTTCATGAGTTTGGGTCATGAGAACATTACCACTTGGGACCAAATGAAAAACACCTTCCTTTCTAAGTATCAAGAATATTGCAGAACTAGAGATAGAAAGGAAGAGTTGTTTAAAATGGTTCAGAAGGATGAAGAGAGTTTGGAAGACTTTGTGGAGAGATTGTTGTACAATTTACAAAGATCTGGTCATGCTGAGATTGGCAAGGATGTGCTCAAAATTATCTTACTAAGAGGAATTAGAGAAGATTGCCTTGATATGTTGAATCTACTGGGGAAAGGGGATATCTCGAAGGAACCTTTTGAAAAGATTGTTGAATTATGTCAAAGGTACTCTAGGGGATCTTCCAGAACCAGCAAACGAGACAAAGACCGAGACCAGGATGTCTTCACTAGGACTCAGAAGTCAGCTAGTGGAGGTGCCACTCGAGCAGAAATAGGAAACCTACTGGAGAACTTTAAAACAGACATGATGAGCTCCATTTCCTCAGAGTTGGATGTCATGAGGGAAAAATAGAAACAAGTGGTAGAAGATCTTACACTTGGGGTATTCTGTCCTAAATGTAGGAAGAAGCATCCACTGAAGGAATGCCTGTTGGACAAAGTAGAGGTATGTAGGATATGTGAACTCGAGCATGATACTAAGGAATGTCCATCATTACCTAAGTTCAAAGCAGTCCTACAGGCATCTATTCCAGATGTAGAGCCAGCATACTTTATGGCACAGAAGAAACCATGGCAGCCTAGAAACCAAGGTATGAATCCAGATCCAACATTTTTTCTGTATAATGTGAATGGAATGAGCAACATGCATAATATGAATACACAATTCCCTTCACATTATTCCAATAACCAGTGGCATCCATCTCAGAACCCAATGCAAAATCCTAATTCATGGACACCATGGCCACAATAGTCAAACCAAGCTCCTTGGAATTCCAACTGGAGAAACTCTTACCAAGGAAATAACTTTCCCCATCACCAGGATCAGTATCAACAGTATCCTCCTCAACAGTATCAGCATCAGTAGTATCAGCAACCACAGCTCCCTTTCCAAAACAATGCCGCACCTTTGAATGCACCACTTCAACCACAGCTACCTGCACAACCTAACCCGAACCCAAACAATAAAGCAGTCCATCAATTTGAGACTTCTAACATGCCTACGTATTCCATTACTCATATTCTCTACAATGATATACAATTACGATCAGGGAGGGTAGTGGAGCCTATTATCACTGAGGATGTGTCACCCCCAGTGATTGAAACTGGAGTAAATCAGCACTATGAGAACATGGTTAATTCAGCAAGCCCCATTATTGAGGATGCTGATACTCCTACTGAAGCAACAGCTGAAACTCAGGAAGCAACACACGATGTGTCATATCCTACACAGTTGAATAGAGAACCACCATACCCTGAACGATTGCAACTGCAGAAAACAATGGAACAGCCCCGATTTGATCTCGCGGTAGAGTTGACAAATTTGTATGTTAAAATTCCACTGTTACAGGCCCTCCATGATGTGCCCATTTATGCTAAGACAGTTAAAGATTTGTGTGTCAAGAAACCAGGAAGAAGGCCCAGGGATCCCCCCACTGTCCACGTGTTGGGAAAGCTTTCAGAATTAATAATAGGGAAGGCCCCTGTGGCAAAATACGATGACCCTGGGAACCCAACTATTACAGTTCACATAGGGAACACACAGATTCCAAATGTCTTAGTGGATTTAGGTGCAGCTATTAACGTTATGACCATAGAAACTGTGAAGAAATTGGGACTCACTAATCTTCGGCCAACCCCTACTGTTTTGGAACTTGCTGATAGATCAACGATCAAGCCTGAAGGAATCCTAGATGACCTCGTAATCTCAGTTGACTCGTGGGAATACCCTACGGATTTCTTGGTGTTACAGCCAAAATCTCAGTTGGGGGGACACCCACTGATCCTGGGAAGACCATGGTTGGACACATCTGATGCCTGTATCAGCTGTTGATCAGGTTCTATGACCATTTCAAATGAAACTGAGAACAAGAATCTAACCCTGTACCCTCCAACTCGACCAAGCACAGAAGCTGAGACTCCATTATGGGCAAATTTGGAGGAGGAAGAGGGCGTGCAGCCACTATTAACCATAGGGATAGCCTTAACATTTAAAGATAAAACAGAGGATGATGCCATTAATAGTTTCATCAGTGAGCCCACGTCAGTCAATAAGAATGTCTATCAAATCTTGGATAGTACCTTAACTGTAACAGAACAAGAAAACCTTACAGAAGAAACTCTGATTGGCGATGACAGTGTAATTCCAGTACTTAATAATTCGAAGAGTGTTCCAGTAGAAATTGAGCCAGGAAAGACATTGAATATCAATCCTAATCTGGCACCCAATGAGCTGGAACAGCTAGTCACTCTGTTAAAACAGCGTAGGGGAGCTTTTGCTTGGGAGTACACAGACATGAAAGGAATTCCTTCTCATCTGTGCACTCATCACATCTATATTAAGAGCGACTCCAGGCCTGTATGCCAACCCCAACAAAGGATGAACCCGAACCTAAGGGATATGGTGAAAGAAGAAATCCAGAAACTTTTGGAAGCAGGATTTATATATCCAATTTTAGACAGTGAGTGGGTTTCTCCACTTGTGATTGTGCCAAAGAAGAATGGGAAATGGAGGGTCTACGTGGATTACAGAGAATTGAACAAGGAAACGCAAAAGGACCATTTCCCCTTACCTTTCATCGATCAGGTCCTTGATACCTTGTCTGGGAAAAAATATTTCTCCTTTCTGGATGGCTTTAGTGGCTATAACCAAATTCAAATTGCTCCAGAAGATCAGGACAAAACCACTTTCACTTGCCCCTGGGGAACTTTTGCATACCGAGTACTTCCTTTTGGGTTGTGCAACGCACCAGCTACATTTCAGAGAGCAGTGATTGGAATCTTTTCAGAAATGGTAAATGATTGCATGGAAATCTTTATGGATGACTTTACTCAATATGGTGATAGTTATGAAGAAGCATTGAAAAATTTAGAAAAGGTTTTGAAACAGTGTGAACAAAGCCATCTCTCTTTAAGCACTGAAAAGTGCCACATGATTATGAGTGAAGGCATAGTGCTGGGGCACTTCATCTCTTCTGATGGTATCCAGGTAAACCCATCCAAAATCGAGATAATTGAAAATATACTAACTCCTAGAAAACAAAAGGATGTACATAGCTTCTTGGGGCATGCAGGCTATTACAGAAGGTTCATAGAAATTTTTTCCAAATTAGCTTCTCCTTTGTTCACTCTGTTGATGAAAGATGCATAATTTGTCTGGAATGATGCGTGCCAAACAACGTTTACTGAGCTCAAGAAGAGGCTATCTACAGCACCCATCTTACGAGGACCCAATTGGGCTCTGCCTTTTCACATTTCTTCAGATGCTTCAGACACTGCCATTGGAGCATTTTTGGGACAGCAGGAAGGTAATGTTCCTTATGCTATTTACTATATTAGTAAAAATCTGTCTCCTGTTGAACTGAATTATACTGTCACAGAAAAAGAATTTCTTTCCATTGTTTATGCCATCAATAAATTTAGACGTTATATTACTGGATATTCTACTTTTGTGCACATTGATCATTCTACTATCAAATATTTAATGAATAAACCAATCACGAATGTTAGAGTTACTAGATGGCTATTACTATTACAGGAATTTGATATCACAATTATTGATAGACCAGGAAAGGAAAATGTTGTTGCAGATTTTTTATCTCGACTTACTAACAGTGATGACAATTTACCAGTCGAAGATTCCTTTCCTGACGAACATTTGTTTGCAGTCTCAGCTCACTCCCCATGGAATGCAGATATTGCTAACTTTTTGGCTGCAGGTAAGCTTCCAGCACATCTGTCAAAGAGAGAAAAAAGGAAGATCATACAACAGAGTGCTAGGTACTGCTGGATTGATGGCCATCTTTTCTACACAGGGCTTGATTTAGAAATCAGAAGATGTGTTAGAGAAGATGAAATCTTTATCATTCTTAAAGCTTGCCATGATGAGCCCTGTGGGGGACATTTTGCTGACAAGAGGATAGGTCATAAAGTTTTGAGAATGGGCTATTTCTGGCCTACATTGTTCAAAGATGCGAAGAAGTATGTTCATGCATGTGATAGCTGCCAAAGGATGGGCCAACCCAATAGATTAGATGAGATGCCTTTACAGCCACAGCTTGTGGTTGAACCGTTTGATAGTTGGGCTCTAGATTTTGTAGGGCCTATCAACCCTCCCTCAAAGCAGAAAGTTCATATCTTGGTTTGCACATACTACATGACCAAATGGATAGAAGTTGTAGCCTTGGTCAAGGACAATGATCAGGCTGTGATTGATTTCCTGTATGAAGAGATTTTTACTCGGTTTGGGGTACCTAAGGAGATCATTACAGATGGTGGACCACAGTTTGTATCTCACAAGCTGGAAGCACTATTGCAGAAATTTCATATTCAGCACAGAATAACCTCACCATATCATCCACAGGCCAATGGGAAGGTGGAGAGCACAAACAAGGTTATTGAGGCTATTCTGACAAAAACAGTGAAGAGCCATCGTAAAGATTGGGCTGAAAGACTTCCAGAGGCACTATGGGCCTATCGTACCACTTGGCGTAACACCACTGGTTTTTCCCCATATGAGTTAGTGTATGGAAAGAACATTGTTTTTCCAATAGAATTTGAAATCAGAACCCTGAAAACAGCAGTGGAGGCAAACCTGGATTTATCAGAGGCACAGAGGAATCGACTGAATCAGCCCAATGAATTGGATGAGAAGCGCACAGCGGCAGTACATCATACAGCTTTAATCCAACAACAACGCTCTAAATGGCATGACAGATTTATAAAAGAAAGAGTCTTCCAGGAAGGAGACTGGGCCCTGTTGTATGATTCACAATTTAAGAGGGACTTTAAAGGCAAATTACGCACTCGTTGGTTGGGACCCTATCAGATAGATCGGGTATTTGACAATGGAATAGTCTGGTTGATCACCATTGACGAGAACAAAGTACCATTATTTGCAAATGTTCATCAGTTGCGACTGTATCACAAGCCTATCTCAAGGGATGCTGTTATCTCACAAGTTGCAGCTGATCCAGAGTATCAGTTAACGTCAGGGCAGGGATTCTTAAAACCTGTGAATTCCTAAAAGTTACAATTTCCATATATTTTTGTACATAAATAATTGTTTTTTTTTTCATTTTGTATTTTATCTATTTTTAATTTTTCTTGCACTTGATTGGTTTGTTTTGAAGAACTGTGTGCAGGAACTTATTGGAGGAGCAGCAGCCGTGACTGGGCCAGACAACTGCAGACACCCCACATTTGTTCCTAGTCTAATAAAGCTTTTTGAAAAGATGGATAATTCGTAGTCTTCCACAAATAAAATTTGCTTATACTACACTCTGACGCAGCTGCGACTCCGCCACATTTGCTCGTTCTGCCAAATTCCGCAGCTGTGACTCCGCCATTTTTTCTTTGCTTCACTTTTCCACAGCTGAGACTCCGCCACTTTTGCTCATTCGACCAAATTATGCAGCTGCGACTCCGCTATTTTTGCTTACCTTTCTAAGTTGGCAGCTGCTACTCCGCTATTTTCGCTTGATTTTTACTCCTTCCCAGCAGCTGAGACTCCGCTGCCTTTGTCCATTCCGCTAAATCTAGCATCTGCGACTCTACTACCTTTATCCATTCCACTAAATCTAGTAGCTGAGACTCCGCTACCTTTATCCATTCTGCTAAATCTAGCAGTTGCGACTCCGTTCTTTTCCACTTCATTCTCGCTCCTTCCATACAGCTGCAACTCCGCCATTTTTTGCTTATTTTGCTAGATTTCGCAGCTGATACTCTGCCAGTTTCTCTGCTCTCCGATTGATGATGCCAATAATGACGTGACTAGGCGTCAGTTTTGTCGCTTGCTCCACAAGATCCAATTATGGTTCGCCACGAAGGAAATTTTGGGTGCCTTGAGTAGCTGTCAACCCCAGTAACAGTAGCCACATCACTTCAGCACATGTGCATTTATGCTTAATGATGGAGATGATGAAGGCAGGCTATGATGGCTAGTGCACCGTGACGATTAATTCACGAATGAATGCATAGCGCAAAGAAGTTCTAACTATAATCATGATTAGGAATTTATTGACGTCGTGAATAATAATGGTTATGCCTGTCATTTATCCCTACCATTTATCCATGCCATTTATCCCAGTGAAAATTATGTTTAAATCCATTACTTGTACTCCTGATCATGATTATCATTTTATCCGATTTGTGCGACAAACTAGCCATAAACCTTACTTCGAAACTAACGCTGCCACCTTTCCAACACGGCTCAATCCAACTCTTGACTATCCATCAATCGTGCCCGCATGTAGACAGTTCGATAGTTGGAGCTATGACTGGCACATTTGTTATAACTTCTTGCAGAAGTCTAGTAATATGGGTATTCCTGTGAGATATGAACCTCTAACAACAAAGTCCCTGTACAACAACAGAGATGTCTTTTTCATTTTTCAAGAAGCAGGATGGAAAACTTATTTCCAACGCCTGAATGGTTTTCATGAGGAAGCGGCCCTGGAATTTGCTCAAAATTTGACGAACACTCATTCAGAGGTTCGAGGAATAAGGGTACATGTTTCAGAGGTAATTCTGGCGGAAGTAACAGGACTTCCCAGAGTTGGGCGTCGTTGGTTTAGTCGAAAGTGCTATCATCCAACCGTAGTTGAAGACTTTCTTGCAACTGGAGAAAGGGTCAGACCATTGCGCAAGGGAACAGCCTTGGAAACTCTTCCACATCTGTGGAACCAAGTTGCAATATTTTTGAAGAAATATATTACCTGCGAGGGGAGGTATAGTGTTGTTTATATCAATGAATTTTTACTCCTATCACATTTACGACACAGCCGGTTGTTAAACATGTCGTACCTTCTTTTTCAATCTTTGCAACACATGGTTTACTATGTTAAAGGTGCTCAACACCCCTTAGCATCCCTCACAAATCATGGGCTCATTAAATTGCTAATCTTACGGGCCCTTGCACAGCATAATTTGGCATGGGATCAATTTCTGGAATGGCCAAACCTCCCTCGTGAAATCTCTTTAGAAATATTGCATGAGGACCGGAGTTCCTCAAATTTAGTTGGGGGGAGGGAAGATGGAACACCTAAAAAGATAGAAACAGAGGAGGATGAAACGGGGGCAGCCAAAACTGAAAAGAAAAATGGAAACCCTCAAGCAAAGGTAATATCAGAAAGTGAACAAGTAGTCCCGAATGCAGAATCTTCTCCCACAATCATAAGGACTCTAAATCAGAAGGAGGGAGTTGGCTCTATTTCTAAGGCAATATGATTTTCCTTGCCCCGAAGAAAGAGAAGTCCATTGAACATGGGCCAGTCATCTTGCCCAGTGAAGAAGAGGAGAATCGAAATTGTGACTACAACAGAAGCAGGTCATCTGGTTAGGATAGATAGTGGGACTCCGATTTTTAAACCCCAACCACCTGCTAGCACACAAGAACCTGTTGTAGAAGAACCTCAATTAGACAATCTTCTATTTGAAAATGAGTTGTGAAAGAAGGAGGTGCAAGATCTTCAGGAAGAACTAGATAAATGGAAGGAGATACGTAGGGAACAAGCAAAGAAGTATGTGGATGCAAGGGTGGAAGCTGCACATCAATTGAGGAATTTATTGATTATTCGGGGAGTTGGAGTACAGTAAGAGATAATATGCCCAGAATGTGGAGATATTTTTAATCTGGCAGGGCTTAAAGTTACAAAGGAAAACCTAACAGTTCAGGGATCTACAAGAGCAAGGTAATCAAAGAAGTTCTTTTTGAGCTCAACTTCATCATTTTTTAAGGCATCAAGATGACCCAGCAGACTAAAATTATCAGTAAAAAGGGTGTTGTCACACAAGAACCAGCCTCCTTAAAATTTTGATGGAAGTATATTTTAGATTGAAGCTACTAAGGGTAGGAGGGTGTTGTCACACAAGAACGAGCATTCCAAATAATTGATTGGAAAATTTTATTTTCTCAACTGGCATAATATGAACAGGGGTCAGCCTCATAATCAAACTAATTAGCTGTTGCATGAGGACATGCAAATGGATAGTTGGGGGGAGATGTTGGGCCCTAGAAATGTCCCTTTTTAATCATACCTATTTCATCATTTTGCCAAATTTTACTTTACTTTTGTAAACCATATTCATTCCCTTTTTCCAAATCAATCAGTAATCCTGACAAGGTATAAGTCATTATTGTTTCATTTAACTATGCCTAAGATTGTTATGGTTGCGAATCCTGACCTTTGGTTTATGCTAACATTTGTGAGTTTATTTAGTCCAAATCTAAAGCGCAGGTGTATCAGCCCAGTAGTGCCAGTTGTTACTCTTCAAGCACCAGCTCCTCATACTCCAAGGGACAGCGCATCCTCCATGCAAGCTATAACAGATCCTCACTGTAACAGATTCCACTGAAGCATAGCCTAGCTGCGACAGACAAGTGGTATTCCAGCTGTTGAGTCTGTTGATCCATTAACTATCAGAGCAACAGCATCTTTCACAATTAACAGCCCTATTTAATATGGCTGTATCAGTTAGCTGTAACTCCGCAGCATGAAGATCATAGATCTTCATTGCTGGGTGATTTTAGTGGATTTGAAACTGCATTTCCTTGTATAAATTCCAGAATGCTCTCGTAGCCTGGGGTTGGACAATCACCACTTTGTGTAAGTTGTAACAGAGCACTGAGACTCATGATCTTCCATCATTAATATGAGAGTAGAGATCTTCATTTCTGTGTCTTAATTTGCTGTGACTCTCGACGTCTCTGTTAGAAGGCCAGGGCCCGCCTTCTCACAGAGATAGCTGGTTTAAGTAGGTAGATTAGTTTAGTTTTACTTCTGTTGTGTGGTGTGGAATGATCGCAGATATTATTTGTAGTTGTAACAAAGATTAGCTTTCCTTTTTGGTAGTTTATAATTGCATCTTGAATAGTTGTAACAAAGTGGTGTGACAGTCGACTGTGTAGGATAATTTATTTAATTGCATGTTTGTTTTAATCAGATGTGACAGCCAAGCTCAATTCCAATTATCTTATAGTTGTTTATGCTTTCTAGGATTTCCAGTAATTATCAGTTAGAGTTCAAGCTTGTGTTTTGATTCTGGTTGCTGTTGTATCTTCAATTGCATTCATAGATTAGACAGATAATGGTAGAGTTACAGTAGCCACTAGATAGATCATTTTGGTAAAGATTGAATGTTGTAGTTTGATAATTATAGGATTTAACTTCTTGCAAAAGTAATCTAGTTCATTTCATTATTAGATCATTAACTTGCTGGGTTGATTTCTGTAGGAAGGTTGTTTCACTTTGGATTCTTAGATGTGTGAATTAGATTAGTTTTCTTATGGAATGAGTTGGCTGAGAACATAGGTAGGGTCATTATCTACATTCAGTAAATCAATTGCTTGATCTGTTTATGCATAGACTGTGCTTATTTCCTTTGAAATAAAATACCTTCCTGGGTTTGACAATTTATATTGACCATCCTATGTGTTAGCTTTAATTAACTGACATATAGGGTGACCAACACATATTAACTCTGTAAATGATTCCATGAGTTTGATTGTGTTAAATATTGATTGTTTATGTTTCTATAAGAATTCCTAAGATGTCTAACAAATATTTTCATAATGCACAATGCTTGCATCTCATAAGATTTAATAGTGTAGCAGAAGTAGCATACAGGGAAGAGAGTCTTCAAAGAAAAATGGTGACCATAAATGATGCTCAGGATCCTTATGAACATGAAGAATATGTGCTAGGAGAAAATGTGCAAGAAGGGAATGCCGAGTCTGAATCCAATAGGAGAAGGGAGCAAGTAACTCCTCAGAATTTGGTTGAAACCATGGTGAGCTTCAATGAAAGGTTGATGAAGGATCAAGAAGAACAAAACCAACTCAATGCTGCTATTTTGCAAAGCCTCACTGATATGCAGCAAAAGATAAACCTTGGGTCTAACCCAAGCAATGTAGGTGGATAAGGAAGAGATGCAGAAAGTTGCTCTAGAGGTCATTCAAAGAAGAGGACTCCAAGCCCAAGGAAGAGTTATATGAGCAAAAAGCATAGAACACCTTCCTCTAGATCTTCTTCTAGCAAATCATGTGACTCCATAGGTTCTCAAAGAAGTCCAAGGAATATACCCAGGAGATTTGATGGAAGAAAGAAGTTCAATGGAATTCCACAAGGAGAATTCAGGAAGGCAAGACCTCCCACATTTGATGGAGAAGACAAGACTGGCCAAGAGGCAAAGGCATGGCTTCTTGGAATGAAGAAATATTTCAGAATTCAGGACTACTCAGGAAATGAAAAAGCCTGAATTTCCATTTACAATCTAAATGGAAGAGCTTCCATTTGGTGGGATAACCTCTTGCGAGTGAAAGGGATCAGTGAAAGGAAGATCAGTTGGGAAATATTTAAGAAGTACTTCAAGGAGAAATACCTTTCTGCTAGGTATTATGACAGTAAGTGAAAAGAGTTCAATGAACTCAAGTTGGGACAAAAATTTAGGGAAGAACATGTCCATAAATTTTTGGAATTATTGAGGTATGCGGATTACATTAAAGATGAGAGAGTAAAAATCCAATGCTTCCTTGGGAGTCTACCTCAAAGTTTTAGAGATAGGATTGAGTTTGTTAATCCCCCAAGTCTTGATGAAGCCATTAGAATGGCAATGCATTGCTATGAGCAGAATAAAGGAAAATCAAAGGTAAACCCAGCATGGAAAGGAAATCCAAGAGGGAGGTTTGATCAAGAGAAAAGTGGCTTCATACCACCATTCAAAAGTCATCCTAGAACCTTTCCACAGGGGCAGCAAGCAAGAAGTGGATTCAAGCCAGCAGTAGCAGCAGAAAAGACATCTAAGGGACCGCTTCAGTGTTGGGGATGTGGAGAAAACCACATGCTGAAGGATTTTCCACATCGGAAAGGAAACCCCCGAAGCTTGCACAACTTAAAGGGAGCAACAACAGTGGAGGACATGGCAAGGGCAACGCCTTGAATTTATGCAACGTTGGATAATCATCAGGCAGACCATCAATCATCAGTGGTGGAAGTTGAGGGTAAGATTTCTAAGCAATCTATTTCTGTTTTGATTGATCCAGGATCTACTCATAGTTATGTTTCCCCAAAAGTGGTTGAAGGTTGTTCTCTTAGAAAAGTGAAGCATAATAAATCTTGGCTAGTTCAATTAGCCATAGGGACCAAGAGAAAAGTTTGTGAAATGGTGGTGGAGTGCCCCATAGAATTGAATGGACTCCACACACATGTAGAATTAAATGTATTACCATTAGGATCTTATGATGCCTTAATTGGCATGGATTGGTTGGAAATACATAGGGACAAGTTGGACTGTTATGAGAAAGCACTTGAATGTATTGATGAAGAGGGAAGACCAAGATTGGTAAGAGGAATTTCCCAATAAGTTTCAGTAAAACAGATTACAGCCTTACAGTTGAAAAAGTTTTATAAGAATGGTTGTCAATCATATGCAGTCCATATATCAGATTCGTTAGAGGAAAAAGGTCCAATGATAGAAAAATTCCCATTGTTGAAAGAATTCCAAGATGTGTTTCTGGATGAAGTGTCGAGACTACCACCAAAGAGAGATATTGATTTTACCATCGATCTGGTTCCAGTGGCAGCACCGAATTCCAAAGCTCCTTATAGAATGAGTACACCGGAATTGGTAGAGTTAAAGATGCAGCTGCAAGAGTTAATGGACGAGGTATATCAGGCCAAGTGTGTCTCCTTGGGGAGCACCGGTGTTATTTTTCAAGAAGAAGGATGGGACTTTAAGGCTGTGTATTGATTACAGGCAGCTAAATAAGGTGACAATCAAGAATAAATATCCATTGTCAAGAATTGATGACTTATTTGATTAAATGAAGGAAGCTAAGGTGTTTTCGAAGATTGACTTGAGGTCCGGGTACCATCAAGTGAGAATTAAGGAAGAAGACAGTCACAAGGCATCTTTCAGAACTAGATATGGTCATTATAAGTTCATTGTGGTGCCATTTGGTCTTACCAATGCACCTGCTACATTCATGTGTCTCATGAATAGCGTATTCAACAAATATTTGGATAAGTTTGTGATTGTGTTCTTGGATGACATTCTTGTCTATTCAAGGAATGAAGAAGAACATGAGAAACATCTAAGGATGGTGCTGCAAGTCCTTAGAGAACATCAGTTATATGCCAAGTTAAGCAAGTGTGAATTTTACCAAAAGAGGGATCAGTATTTGGGTCATGTCATTTCTGAAGAAGGAATTGCAGTTGATCCAAAGAAGATTAATGCAATCATGGATTGGTCTACTCCAAGGAACGTTTCAGATGTGAGATCTTTCATGGGTCTTGCTGGTTACTACAGAAGGTTTATTGAAGGCTTCTCCAAGATAGCTCATCCAATCACTTCATTGTAAAGGAAGAATATCAAGTTTGTATGGTCTGAAAAATGTGAGAAAAGTTTTCAGCAGTTAAAGGAGTTACTTATCAGCGCTCCTATTTTGAAGATAGCAGATCCAAGGAAGGATTTTGTAGTGTGCACAGATGCTTGCATTGAAGGGCTAGGTGGAGATCTCATGCAAGAAGGATTTGTGATTTGCTATGAGTCAAGGAAATTAAAAGAGCATGAAAAGAATTATGCCACACATGATTTAGAATTAGCATCCATAGTACATGCTCTCAAGATGTGGAGACATTATTTGATAGGAAGGAGATTCAAGCTTAGAACAAACCACGTGAGCTTAGAACAAACCACGTGAGCTTGAAGTATTTGTTTGATTAGCCAAACTTGAATGCTAGGCAAGCTAGGTGGATGGAATTCCTTTGTGAATTTGATTTTGAAATTAAGCATGTAAAAGGGAAAGAGAATAAGGTTGCGGATGCCCTTAGTAGAAAAATTCATGTTGCAGCAGTAAGTATGTTCAAATCAGATTTGAAGACAAGAGTTCTTGAAGCCCAAAACAGTGATGAAACTTGCCTTCAAATTAAAGAAAAGTTGCAGCAGGGTAATGTGGATGAAGCATGTGCAAGATATCAATTGGGTGAGAATGATGTTCTCATTTATCAGAGTACCAAACTGTACATCCCAAATAGTGTAGATTTGAATAAGCTTGTGATGGATGAAATACATCAAATGCCATATTCTAGACACCCAGGATATCAGAAGACTATAACAGCAGCAAGAAAACAATACTTTTGGCATGGTATGAAGAAGGACATAGCTGAGTACATTGCTAGGTGTCAGAAGCGCCAACAGGTCAAGGAAGAGCACCAACATCCAGCAGGATTGTTGCAATCCTTACCCATTCCAGAATGGAAGTGAGAAGTGATCTCTATGGATTTTATAATAGGTCTTCCCATGACAGTGAAGAAGCATGATTCAATCATGGTTGTGGTGGAAAAGCTATCAAAGGTAGCTCACTTTATTCCAGTCAAGTCCACTCACAAGGCTAATGACATTGCAAATATCTTCATGAGAGAGATATTCAAATTGCATGGATTGCCTTAGGAAAAAAAAATTTATCATGATGCAAAGTTCACTTCCAATTTCTGGAAGGGATTATTTCAGGAATTGGGAACTAGATGAATTTCAGTACAGCATATCATCCTCAAACAGATGGTCAAACTAAGAGGGTGAATCAGGTTCTTGAAGACATGCTGAGAATGTATGTGATGGATAAACCATCCAAGTGGGAAGATTACCTACACTTGGTAGAATTTGCATACAATAATGGACATCATGCATCATTGGGAATGAGTCCATTTGAGGCATTGTATGGCAAAGGATGCAGAACTCCAATGAATTGGGATAGCCCGGTAAACAGGATAGTACTTGGACCAGAGATGATCAAGGAAATGGAACAGGACGTTGCTAAGATCAGGAAGAATTTAAAGGTAGCTCAGGACAGGCAGAAGAGTTATGCAGATTTGAAAAGAGTGCATAAGGAATTCCATATCGAGGATCATGTTTATTTGAGAGTGAAACCAAGGAAGAGTTCTCTCAAGTTAAGGAGTTGTGACAAGTTGTCACCAAGATATTGTGGGCCATTTGAAGTCCTAAATAGGATAGGGCCACTTGCATATAGAGATGCATTGTCTGCTAACATAAGAGCTCATAATGTTTTCCATGTATCTTTGCTTAAGAAGTATGTATATGATCCTAATCATATGATTGATTGGAATGTGATACAGGTGGAACCCGAGGGAGAGTTCCAAGTAGAGCCTATGTGCATCCTCGACAAGAAGGTCACTTTGCTCTGGAACAGAGCATCGGGTAGGTAAAGGTCCAATGGGAGCATCTTAGTCCCGATGAGGCTACATGGGAGCTGGAGGATGCCATGAGAGAGGCATTCCCATTTTTGTTCAGTTTTGAGAACACTGAGGACGGTGTTGTTCTAAGGGGGAGGGGAATGTAATACCCCAATTTTGACCCTTATGAAATATTGGCTTTTAATGTAAATATTGTATACATGCGATGTATGTTTCCTTAGCGTGGAGCTCAAGGCCAAGGCCCCGCTAGTGTATGTTCAGATTTTATTTAAAATGAACAAGTATTTGATATTTTATTACCCATGAGCTATTAAGCCATGGAATATTGTAAATGATGTAAATATTTAATATTGCAATAAAATACCAAAACTGGTTATGGAAGCAACGAATGAAAAGGGGCCATGTGTAGTGGTGAGGGGGCTGTGGGATTGAACCATAGGCTTCCATATGTCATCTTGTGAACCCATTTGACTTTCCTTGATGACATTTAATTCTGTAGTAAGGAAGTTGTTGAGCAATTCAGTCCATGGCTTCAATGGAGCATGGGCAGCCCAGAAATTCGTATGGCAGGTATGGGATTTGTTTTTCTTGTACCACAAGTCACTCTACTTCATGGGAATTGGTTCTTCCTCATTCCCATTCCATGGTGGAAGATCGCAGCATCAGTTTTCATCCACTACGAATGCCGAGCAATGAGAGAAACCATAAATCGTAACTTTGCAAGAACCCACGTTTTGAAGTGCCATAAACGCCCAGAATTGGTATTTGACAGTAAAATCCAATGGGGGATCCATAAATATGAACCTTGGGGTGAATTTGAGAGCATTAGATACCCCGAAATCCATAGAAAAACCCAGTTTTTATAGCCCATAAGTTCAGTGACAGGATTGAGTTATTTGATCACCGAATTGAGAAATTTCAAGTGTGAATTTTGGAACAGAGGTTGGGAATGCTTGATAAACCCAGTGAAGGCTTGAATATCAAGGGTTTATGAGCTTGGACCTTTCTATTCCCATCCTGAAGAGCACTAGAGGGAAGGGACGCCTGAGGGACTGTGCGGCAGAGAAGGGGACCTTCCTTGTGTTGGGTGTGGTAGGTACTGTGGGTGCCCTGACTGTTTCAATTATCTTGAAATGCCTGTAGCTCTGTGGTTGAGCTCACTGGCTTAGCATTTTCCTCCTCTGACTTTTGTATGCTTGATAAACCCAACTGTGTGTTGGCTTAGCATAGTTGTTGAGTGAAACCATGGCTGTGAGTGAGCCCATCTAGTTCCTCCTTAGTGGATGCACAACCCAGCTTGGGGGTGATCTCTCAGCTGAAAGAATATAGGATGGACAGAGATCCATGGTTGGGCGAAACGTTGCTCTCACATAGCCAGTTGTTTGGACAACTTCATCTCAAAGATAAGTGTTCTCTGTGTTTAAATTATATGCATTTTGTGCTTTGCAATGTGTTAATTCTGAATGATAATTATTTATCTTAAAGCAATTGATATGAAGTATGTGCATAGCATGAGAACGAGATTGAATTCTCTGCAGGTTGATTCATCATATTCCTGTGATATATATGTTGATGCATTTATGCTTGTGTGTGTGCAAATATGATTTAATTCCGCTGTGTTTCTATTGAGTATGAATTTGCACACAGAAGTTTTTAATTATTCTGAATTTCTTAGTAATGTATGGGGCTGAGATTGTCAAATAAGCCTGGTATGTTTGGTCATGTTTCCTCCCTTGCACTAGAATGATGGGAGGGGAATTGACAGGTAGTAGCATCAAGGGAAGTGGAAGAACTTGGGTCAAAAATATTATTCCACGGATCTGTCTAGAGGTAGCAAGATAAGACTAGTTTTGACGGCTAGTTATGGAGTCAGAGGATTGTTTTAGTTGTATTTGAATTCTCGGTCAAGCTATAAGGGGCTCTGCGGGGGTTTTGGCAGTCTAATGTTTTTGGTTCGTTTCGGCCGTGGAAATGTGGTGAAAAATTGCCTTCTGAAATGTTATAATTTCGTATTCAAATCTAAATCAGTCGTAGAGCGGAGTTTTTATATTGTTGCGTAGTGGAATTCTATCACACGGCTATTTAAATGTGTGCAAACATGTTTTCACTACACATACCTATTTCATTATGCAGATGTGAAGTTTTCTTGTGCATTGTGCAATGTTTTTCATGCACGGAGTTTTATTGCATGCTGCCCAGAGGTTTTCCTGCACGGGCTTTTCTTGTGCAGGGTTTGTTTGCACGACCATTCAAAGCATGGTGCAGTAAGTTCAAAGAAGTGTTCTAGTGCACAGTGAACTTGGAAGTGTGCAGTACTTGGAGGCATATTTTTCCTATTTGTTTTTTTTAGTTACAACCCTGCATGGAAAAAACATCTTAGAGTCAATAATTTGGTTTTCTTATCCTGAATCCCTACGCGACACATAAAAATAAATAAGTTGCAGTGCTGAAAACCATGGATCATTTTTTATCTGATTCTGGTTTAATTCTTCCCCTTTGTAGCTGTGGGGTTGAGTCAATTCTTGAATCCTATTGAGACAAATCCTCGCATGACAGAAGTTCCTAAGTCATTGAGTTGTATTGTGAGCAAGTTATGGTATCGTGCAAAATATGTAGAACTACACCCCAATTCAAAAAAAATAGGCATAAATTTCACCCCTATTTTAAGAAATGTTGAGACCAATGTTCAAAAAATTTCATAGCAGATTGTTATCCCAGTGTAGAGAAAAAAAAATTCAGGCAGAGAACAAGCTAAGATGTCAGAGATTTGAAGCTAGTATATTTGGATGAGAGTTTTTTGGAGAAGAAGATGAGGAAGAAATAAATATGTTTTTGGTCTGTAGATGATTAGAGTAAGTTGCAGGAACCTTGTATTCAGCGCTAGTTCCTATTTGACTTGTATGTTACCCTTGATGCATCCTCGGTATTCCAGTAAGATGGAATGATGGGGACAGTGACATGTTGTATACACTAGAATTAGAGGATGTGTCACCCATAGCTACCCAGAAATAGCATCACATAGAGGTGGGGACGAGGCTGCAGAGTTGTGCCAAAAGGGTGCACCGAGAGAGGAACCAAAAGTGAGCATCTAGTAGAAATAGCAGTAGCAAATCTATAAAGCACCATATATCCAGAAGATGGGGTACATTTGAGATTTGTAGCTAGGTTGAGGAGTTCATTGAATTATGAATCATCTGTATATACTTGTCTCGAGGACGAGACAATGGTTTGTGGTGGGGGGATGTTGGTTCTCAAGTATGCATAATGATGTAAAGGGGTGATATATTTTGTAAAAGGGGGAAATGATAAAAATTAATGAAATGTAATGACTCACCTCATTAGGTTTAGGTTTTATGATTCATTTAAGAGTCATGAACCTATATAGAGATACCTTGTGAAGAGAGAAAGATATGTAGTGAGATATCAACTATTTGGGATTTAAGCTTGACTCAAGGGTTTTGAGAGGTGAGGGTTTGCAACAACATCCCTCCCTACCTCTATGGTAGGGATGGATTTTGTATAGATATGCTTTCAAGTAATAGAAGCTTTCAATCTGTTGGTGTTATTTCTATGCGTTATGGTTTATGTTATTGTTCATGTTATGCTTTCAGGGAAGCTCTGTTTAAATTGTATGCATGCATATCTATAAATTAAGGTAGAGATCTATCCCTCCACATATCTATGGATATGTTTTGCGGATTTATGACATCAACCTTCAGTTTCTTATATATGTTATTTATCCTACAATAGATCCTTCTTTTACATGGGTATCCTATCTTAGATCCATTATGTCTTATGGTACCCATGCTATTGTATTTTTAGGATTGAGAATCCCTTGGTAGTGTTGCCTGAATTTGTGTTGAATACTCATTTATATTCTCTATCTTATTTGTTGGTCATTTTCCTATGGGGGATGTAACAAACCTAAAATATATAAATTAATAATATTAACAATGTAACAACAAAATAATAATAAATTAATATTAAATATTAATATTAATTTATTAATTAAACAATTATCAATAGTCATGACCTTTTGTCGAAAAGGTACATGACGGGCCTATAAAAGCCCCAAAACTATGTAACCATTATCATCCATCATATTATTCATCTTTTACTTTATTACAAGTCATTTATGGAAAAGAAAAAAAAAGTGAGAAGAAGAAAAAAGGAGAAAAAAAAAAGTAAAAGTAAAGTTTAGAAGTGAGTAGAAGTAAGAAGTAAAACCGCACATGGTTTTAAGGTGCACATGGTTTTGTGAGAAGTGGGTTTGGTTTTATTCCCTAACAACAAACCAAAAGTGAGATTTGAACTTGGGTGGGGAAGGTTACAATCATTCCTCCCAACCAACCATTCTACACCATTTTTTCAAAATAAAAATGGGATTTATACAATGTGAATCTATATTATGTGAAATAACAAAGAAACAAAATTTGTATCTAAAAGAGAAGAAAAAGGAGTTGTTCACGCAAATCATAGAATTAAAAAATGAGAATGATCGCAGTCAGATATTGTTAAGGGAAAATGAATATTTCAAGAAGAAAGCTGACAGAAATTTACTACAAAAAGATGAAGAGATCTCTCGTCTAAGAGATCATAATCAGAAATTACTTCTGCAAGTCAAGAAGGCAAAGGATAAAGCACAAGGCAATCAAAAGTTAGAAGAGGAGAATCGAGATCTTCAAAAAGAATTATCAGTCAAGGACGAAGAAATCTCTTCCTTAAAAAGGGTTAATCAAGAATTTCTAGATCAAATAAAAATCTTAAAAGAAAGAGAACACAGAAGTCAAGACAATCGAAATGAAGTTGATAAGTCCAAGAAAGAACACTTATGCTTAAAAAAAAATAATCAAGACTTACTTATACAAGTTCGAAAGCTAAAGCATGATAAGAAATCTTTACACGAAGAGTTAGACCGCAAAGAATCATTAATCAACAAAATGATGACTCGTCCAATAGAGAAGTCATCAGACGCTCAAAATCAAACACCAACAGAAGGAGCCAATACAGAGTCAATCAACGCTCAAGTTCAGAAGAATATGTATAGTGACAAATCACTAACATCAGAAGAAGATGGTTCCGAAGAACAATCACAAAAGGTTAAGATGCCTTATTGTCACCCAAATCATATGAGTCGTTTTGACCAACAACAACGTCAAGAGAAAAATAAACAATACTCTATTCACAGACAACCCGACTACAACATTAAGAAAGAAAACAGACAAAATCGACAACCTGCATGGAAGCCTAAATTGAGAAGTTCTATCCGAATAGTCAATTATCAAATAGATCCAATGAAGATAGATTTTGGGTGGATCACTCCCCAAAAGATGCAACACATAAGTTCGGGAATTCGGAAGTTATATCGTCTTGTTTCTTCAAGTGTCATAGTTACAAGCACCAAAGATCTTAAGAAGACATTACGAATGAGAATAAGAGTTAAAGAGAAGTCTTTTCCAAATTATGCTTTGAGGACAAAGCATTCTTAAGGGGAAGGCAATGTAACAAACCTAAAATATATAAATTAATAATATTAACAATGTAACAACAAAATAATAATAAATTAATATTAAATATTAATATTAATTTATTAATTAAACAATTATCAATAGTCATGACCTTTTGTTGAAAAGGTACATGACGGGCCTATAAAAGCCCCAAAACTATGTAACCATTATCATCCATCATATTATTCATCTTTTACTTTATTACAAGTCATTTGTGGCTTTTTTACGTTACTTGTACTAGCTATTCTATTATTAAGGAACCTTGTTCCTTCAGGGGAGTCTTTCCATACTTTTGTGTTTATGTTGTAAATGCATTGCATTTTTCCTGCTTTCACTTTTGAGCCTAATGTCATCTTCCATCTTAATGCTTCTACTAAGCCTCAGTTATATTATCATCACCATTATTCCTTGCATCATTTTTCCTTTGTGACTTGACACCCATTTACTAGGAAGAAACACACCCTGAGTGTCCTTATCCTGCTCATGCTCCTTGCATTATGCATAGGTTTGTTCCTTGTGCTTGGATCTAGTTCTTTTGTCCTTGACATGTTTCCACCCATGTATTTCAACATTATTTTATTCTTTTTAAGTCTTTAATAAATATGAAAAAGACAAAAAAACTCAAGTATTCCAAAAAGACGGATACGAAAGAGTCAATTCTTATTTTTGTCTAGTAGCTGTCGTGTCGCCCTTTATTAAAGCACATTGTTTTTGAGTCATTATCTTAAGAGTTTAGGTTCTTAGTATGGCTTTAGGAAATTGAAATCATTTATGCATTGTATCCCTTTGCTAGTTATTATTCAAGTCATTATGGAGAAGTCTGTCAATGTCTCATATGTCCTAGACTTATGTCTGGTTCATTCTTGAGTCTATGTTTCCTTAGTCACTTGTTGTGTCATGCTTATGTTCAAGGGAATTTCTAATCGGTGTCGACCACTCCTCAAAATTTTTGGCTTTAGTATGTCGGCCTTCGCGAGTGTCAAGTACATTACGGAATCAATCAATTTGTCCTACCAAATCCTTGGACTTCTTCTATTTCCTCATGTTGGATGATGGGGGATTCCTTAATGCCTTCCTTCTAGTGAATCACTTCCCATAGAATTCAACTCATCTATTTTGGGATAGTGATCTAGATCCTTTTTAATATGTTGGAACTTGTATTCAGTAGTGGCAGGTTTCATCCCTGCCAACAGTGGGAATACATTAATGTCCCTTGATCGTTAAAGTCTATCGGTGTTCGATGTCAACTCATCTATTCACACTTGTTAGATTGTACTAGGTACATTGCCACTCATTATCGTTATCAGTGATTTGGCTTGTGTTTGTTAACGGTATACATCAATGACCGATAATTAAATGATGTCTTATTATGTTTGACTTCAAGGAATCTATTCACATGGTTTAGAATTGTACTCTTGTTGGTTTGGTTGAAGACCTCGAGTCGATTATAACATCACATATTTTTGGTATGATTTGAGTTGTGTTGGATTGTCATTTACTCATTTTATGACACTAATTCTTATGAATATTGAATTTTTCCAATACTTTTTTATAGATATCTTCATTTGATTCTGAGACATAGATCCACTATGTATTGCTTCATGGCTATGATCTCTTTTTTACATGGATTCACTCCACCCTTATTTGTTCCATCCCCAAAGATGTGCACAAGATATTGCGGCTCCAAGAGAAACATTATCCACACCATAAGCAGGATATGCTAGCCCATATGTGTGCATTGGTTGAGTGTATATTTGAGGGTGATATTGAACTCAATGATTGGCATCAAAAATGGTTTGCATGTGATTCAATGGATGGGTTGATTCATGAAGATCCACATATGACATTCATCCACATTAAAGACCCTATCTACTTAGTGCCCAAGTCAATCTTAAAGATGGATATTTTGGGAGTTGTTCATGTTCCACTCGTAGTTAGTCACCATGATTGTTTGGAGACTCACATGAGGGTGAGTAAGAGGGTGCCATGGAGGAGCTCCAAAGAAGATGCATTGGATCATACAGAGGAGTGCAAAATATGCTAGCACCATGTGATGGAGTATACTTTCCTGGTTGGCCATATTGATCGGCAGCAACAGTTTGGTGGCAGTGTACAAGTTTCTCAACCCCATGTTTTTTCATTGCTTGAGGACAAGCAATATTGGGATGGGAGGACTTTCATATCCCCTCATTGATGATCATTGGATTGAGTTCCTAACCCAATCAATCCCTTGGGTTGAGGAGAAAATCTCATTTACTTAGGGTTAATTTTGAAAGTTCAGGCATTAATTAATTAGGAGGTGTTGCATTTATTTTCTTAAAGTTTGATATGCACTTGATGAAAAATATTTTGCATTAAATAGTTAATTTTATTTTGGAAGAAAGTGGATAGTGCTCCACAGGTGTTCCTTAGAGGATAAGGTTGACTAAGAGGTAACTTGAAAGACAAGAAAAGTGTTGAAATATCAAGCAATACTAAGGGTGGGGGATGAATCAGTAATACTGAGACTTCCTCGGAACCTTATAAAACATGTTGGAGTGAACCTTGACTGTTTATTGACTTGTATTTGATGTTATTTAGTCTCCTTGAGTCAGAATCCTTCATCATTAGCTTTCAATCAATGTATAGTTGAAGCACTAGTTTGCATATGTTGGGGTGCCCAGGAGCATTGGAGTAGATTTCATCCTAGACGAATTTGAAACATTAATGGTCCCAGTACTTTTTGCAAAGGTATTATCAGCTAGAAAAGTCCTCCTCCTATCCAGATTACTTGATTTTGCAAACCTACAGTCAAACTAGCCAACTGAATCCATTGCTTTTCATTTAGTCTTCCAAGGGAGCAAGTTAGTGTATCATCAGTCCTAGTTGATACATTACAGTTCTTCATGTTTAGTTGGAACTAATTTTGAGTTTCTTTGGAATATTCATTCGGGGTAGAATATTAACCACTCTGTTGGCCTCAAAGAATCCAGATTATTTCACTGATAAGGGTGGATCCTCCACTGCCTCTTCAGAGGCGTTGATTAAACACAATTGGCTCTTTTGATCTAGTAGGCTCTACTGATTTGATTGGTGAACCAAAACTTGTAAGAACTAACACTTAAACATTAGAAGTTACTAGGTTTGAATATATTCAATCCAAATACTTGGTTAGACCTTTTAACCCTCCATTAATTGGACCTGACAATCCATTCCTTATGCAGATTCCAAGTTCTTTGGAACTAGGAACATTTACTTATCATATAAGTAGAGGATTTAAAATGCATAATTCAGAAGGAGGGTCAAGATCTGGTGATATGCATACTCCTACATCGGTTATAGTTACAGGGGTATTATCTCCCCCTCACTTTAGTACCCAAATGTTGAATGCAACACAATCTAGTATGGCTGCGATTGTTACAATTGTTAATAATAATTTGCTTATGGGATCTATAGTGACTCAATATTTGAGTGCTCCTTTGTCCTCACCCTTTGCGTCAAGTATTTTTACATTTGGGATGCTGGTGGTGAGTATGCCTCATATCCCTATGATTTCTCACCCAATTTTTTCAAATCCTACTAGTAGAATAGGAGGTTACTCGATATCTTTCCAAGTTTTTCCTTAGAATGGGTGGCATATTCCTCCATCCACTCCTGCAGTAGGGAGTGGACCTTTCTAATCAACTAGATTTGTTTCAAGAGAAAACCGATTTATATGATGGAATACTCAAATGAGTGGTGGTTTTCAATCATCCTCTATGCTTGTTAGGCCTAATCGCTTCCCATTTTTTACTGGAGGTGGTAGTAATTTCATCCCTTCAAATGGAATTCCAGTAGGGGGAAACTCCTCTCAGGCTCAATGGAATTGGTTATACAGTAATCTAGCTAGGGGTAAGCCTTTATGGAATCAATGGAACCCTTTTCAAGGAGCATTCCCTTCACAAGATATGGTAGGCGGGAACCCTTACCAATATTTTGGAAATATTTCCAGTGGAAAATTCCCACCACATGGTTCATATGCAAATACTTTTTCCACACAACCTAGAATCGTTTTTTGGAAACCTTGAAATTTCCATATTTGTCAAAATTGATGAATGACCTAGTATTTCATGATTTGAGTTAGCCTCCAATCCCAAACAAGCTTCCTCCATATATTCCAAGGTTTGAAGGAAAGACTACAACTGAACCAGGAGATCACGTCACTACTTTTCATTTGCAGTGTTCTTCTAATTCCCTCAATGGTGATTCGATTCAATTAAGACTATTTCAATGCACAGTTACTGGAGTAGCTGCAAAATGGTACATTGAGATGTCTGGTTCATCCTATTGTTGTTGTCATGATTTAGCAACTATGTTTCTGAATCACCTCCAACTTCCATTTCGCTATGATATAGGTACTAATCTATTGTCGCGTTTCGATAGAACAAAGCTACTCATATTTCAGATCATGTCCAATAATTTCATAGACGGAAGAGGATGATAAATACTAATATCCCCCCTGAATTCTTGTTGGAATGGTTCTTAAAGTCCTTGTTTCCATATATCTCCAAGGATGTTTATACTTTAGAAGTGACTATGGAAGAAAAAACCATATTTAAATCCCAACAATTAGACTTGATTTACTCTCAGTCTATGTTGTTATTTGAAATTTTACCAAATGCACCAAGACCCAACTTACATCCTTCAAAACCTAAACCAAGATCACATGTTGATGGCATAGTTAGCTCTGTGCAAAATTATGTGGCAACAACAATTAGTAATCATATGAAGAATATTTCTATTCAATGTTCTGCAGTAGGAGCAGTTAACATCACTTCCTCTCCTTCTTCTCAGACAACTTCTATACATATTATACAAGATAATCCAAAGGGTAACCAACAACTTAGAGAAGAAATGAATAACAATAATAAGAAAGGAGAGAATAACACTAATAAACCAACACCTAATGATAATGTTGGTGGGGCTAAAAAAGAGTGAAGAAAAGTTAAATTCCCTTGGAATCTTTGCAAGGGATATCATCTTACTCACCAATGCCCTATGATGGAGGAAGATCATAAGTTATTGACTCAAAATCAACAACCTGTTGTTTTAAGCAATCCTTTTCCACAAGGACAACACATGGCTTATTGTTCTTCCAATCCTATTGGAAACATGCAAGGGGGAACACAAAGTGCACCCTCATCTGATAAATCGTTCATACATATGGGTGGGTCAAATGTTATATTATGAACTTGAGTAAAGGATTATGGTAACCCCGAGTCCTCTTTGAGGGACAAAGAGAATCCTTAACCATAGAACCCTCTTCATATCAAGAATCCTGTGGGGGAGACAATGCCTAGAATATCGAAAGGTGATTATAAGAGAGTGTCTCACAATCCAAATTTCATAGTTGTACCCAACTATTCTATTGTTGAATTTTTAGTTCAAAATCCTTGTTCCATGTCTGCTCTCAAAGTACTCCAACGAAGTGCTTTATTGTCTACTATTAGAAGTCAATATTCCTCGAATGCTCATATCATCAAGCTTGGTGTTTCAGATGTCAAACCTCACCTTCCACATCATGTTTCCTTTCAAATCAATGTGGTTCATTCCAAAAATACTATTGGAATGATCATTGTGGATGAGGGGGCATCTACTTATGTCATGGCATTGTCTTGTTGGAAGCTATTGGCTCTCTAGAACTTGTTTTATCACCTACTTTTCTTACATCTTTTGATGAATGGTATTTCAGACCACATGGAATAATTCCTTCCTTTCTTGTTGAATTTGGAGGAAAAACGGTTTGTGTAATTCCTTCCTTATATTCGATGCCCCAATCGAATATAATCTTTTATTAGGAAGAAGTTGGACATATGTAATGACTTCTATTGTATTTTCAGTTTTTTGAGTGTTATGTTTTCCTCATGAAGGAAAAATTGTTACTATTGATCAATTATCATTCACTAGTACTAATCCTAATGCACCTCTAGGATCGAATGTTCCATGGATTGAAAAATATCATCCATCAACTAAGAATATAGGAGTTGAAATGTATCCTTCATTAATGGGAACTTTTAATTTCCCAACTCCTACTTTCTATATCAATCTTGCTCCAGTTTTTGCTTATGAGGAAGTTCATGTTACTCAAGTAGCTTATTTTCAAACATCATATCTTTATGATCATTGGATTCTTCTTTCTCCATTGAATTTGGTGGATGAATATCAACATTTTGGTATGACTTTACCTTTTCCTACAACCAAAGTGGATTTTCAAGTAATTCAATATACTATTGCAGACATTGATTCTTCAATTGTTGAAGGTTTGAATTAGATTACTAGCCATTTTAGACCATTGGTTCCTCCAATTCTCTTTATTGTATTGATATGGTCTTTCCTTCAAATAAGGCTATCCTGGAAGATATAACAGGGTCTGATAAGCCTTGGAATGACTTACATCATCATTATTATTTTCTTCCATCCATTGATAAATCGAAAATGGAGAGTTTTATTTAAATGTATCGAAAGATATTGATGAACCATTGAATCCTTTGGCTCAGCAGGGACCATATGTTGAAGGTAATATGGATGATATTTCAGAAAACATTCTGATCAATATCTCTAGTAATATAGATGTTGTGGAAAATGTGTACATTAGTTCGAATTGTTCTTGGGAAGAAGTTTGTATATATATTGCTCCTTGTAAAGAATTTCACTATGCCTTTGCTTGGTTATATGAGGAGATGCATGTCTATATTGTTAAACATAATCAAAACTTATGAGAATATTAAATCTTTTTATAGAAATTCCATTCGGTTAATCCTAGGAAAGCAACAACTATCAAAGCTAAAGTGGAAAAACTTCTTAAGGATGGTTTTATTTATCTAGTTTCTTTAACTGGATGGGTATCCAATCCTATTCCTATTGATAAGAAGTAGGGTAATCATTGTGTGTGTATGGATTTTTGTGATTTGAACAAGGATTATCCTAAGGACAATTTTCCTACACCACTCATTAATCAAATTATCGATGAGTGTGCTGGGAGTGGGATATTTTATTTTCTAGATGGATTCTCATGCTATAACCAAATTCAAATCCATCCTGACGATTGGCATAAAACTGCACTTATATGTCATCGGGGAACTTTTGCTTATCGTATAATGCCCTTTGGCCTTAAGAATGTTGGGGATACATTCCAGTGATATCTTTATTTCGCTTTTCATGACATCAACCATATTGTATAATCTTACTTAGATGATCTAGCGTCTTGTTCTAGACATAGAAGGGATCATCTTGCTCACCTTTGACTTGTATTTGAGTGATGCAAATATTGTAAGATTCATTTGAATCCACATAAATGTATTTTCTATGTCCAGCCTAGATATATTTTGGTTTTCATAGTGTCCAAAAAGGGATTATGGTCGATCCTTTGAAAGTTGAAGCTATTGTCAGTTTTCCTCCTCCTTGCAATGTTCAACAACTTCAAAGTTTACATGGAAAAGTGAACTTTCTCAGGCGTTTTATTGCTAATTTTGTTAATATAACTAAGGGTTTTATGTGGTTATTGAAGAAAGGAGTTTCATTTATTTGTGACGAAGCTACTCAAAACTTTTTTGAAGCTATTAAGAAAGCTCTTATGTCATCCCCTTTACTCACTCCACTAGATTATACAAAAGATTTTTTGTTATATTTAGCCGCATTTGAGTCTATAATCAACATAGTTTTAATTCAAGAGGATGATATTCTATAGGAGCATATAATCTATTACCTTAGTCATGCGTTGATTGTTGTTGAACTAAAATATTTGCATGTTAAGAAACTAGCTTTGACGGTTGTTTTTATCGTTCAAAGACTTTGCCATTATATTTTGTTATGCAAAATTACTATTGTTGTGGATGTTTAATCCATTTCAATATCATTTGACCCAACAAATAACCAGTTGAAAATTTAATAAATGGATTGTCATCTTGCAAGAATTTGACTTGGGGTTTCAATCCGCTAAGTCTAAAATGTCTTTGGTTTTTGTTGAACTGGTTGCAGAGTTTCTGAGTGAAGACGATGATAATACCGGATATGGTTCATTTCTAAATGAGCATATTTTTGTTATCTCTTCATAGGATCCTTGGTATGGAGATATTCTTATATATCTTCAGACTTTGAAGTGTCCCCAAATTTTTTTGTAAGATGAGCAATGATGTCTTCATCATAATGCGAAGAATTACCTCATTATCAATGATACCTTGTATCGTCAGGGGGGGTAGATTCCATTTTGAATCATTGTGTGACTCACAAAGAAGCAGAAAGTGTTTTAAATGACTCTCACAGTGGATCCTATAGAGGTCATCTTTTTGGGTTAGTAAATGCCCAAAAAATCTCACACATGGGGTACTTTTGGCCCATGATCTTTAAATATTGTATTGAAGCGGTTAAAAGATGTCATGATTGTCAACTTATTACCAGGGAAATGTGTGTACATCCTACTCCATTGTTTCCCATCATCATTGTAGGTCCCTTCACCAAATGGGAGGTTGATTTTATGACTTGTAAACCAGCTTCAATTGGGGGATAAAAGTATATTATTGTGTTCATCAACTATTTTACTAAATGGGTGGAGGCCATGCCTGCATTTTCTAGTGACAGGGAAACCACTGCTTATTTCGTATTCAACCATATTATTACTAGTTTTGGTACTCCAAGAGAGATTGACATTGATCATGCCAGTCATTTTCAAAGCAAGATGATGATCAAATTGACCACTAAGTTGGGGTTTAGGCAAGAACATTCCTACCCATTTTATCCTCAATAAAATGGTCAAATTGAAGTCGTTAATAGAACTTTAAAGACCATGCATCAGAGAACAGTTAACACTACTAGTTCTAATTAGCATATCATGTTATATCCTACATTGTGGGCATAATGAACCTCACTTAAGACTACTTCTAGGTTTTCTCCTTTCCAACTCGTTCATGGAGTTGAGGCAGTTCTTCTGATTGAATGCAAGATTCCCTCATTGAAGCTTGTTATTCAACTCTTACCTGATACTTCTGCTTTAGAAGAATGTTTAGTTCACCTAGAACATCTTGATGAACAACGTTGAGATGCTACTATGGAGAATGAAGCACATAAAAGTGTGTATAAGTATGTTCATCCTAGAGTTTTCTCACAAGGAGATCTAGTCTTGGTCTATGGCCAGGATAAAGATCCCTTCGAGGCAGGAAAATTTAAATCTATGTGACTTGGACCATATATCATTACTAAAGTGTTGAAGAAATGTTCTAATGCATTGGCTAATTATGAGGGTAACAAGTTGGCATAGCCCAGAAATAGGATCTATTTGAAGAATTATTATGCTTAGGCATATATTTTTTATGTACATTTGTTTTAAAAAATTAATGTATCATAGTTGTCTCAACTTTTGCTTATTTCATTGTTATTTGTATTATCATATATTTTCGAAGTAATGGATTATATATATTTCATAGATGGTGCTAGTCACCATATTAGGAATCTCACCTCATCTGCATGGGTTATTTATTCTCCTATCATCTAGTTTGTTACATCAAGTGGTGCTTGTCTTGGATAAGCAACCAATAATGTTGTTGAGTATAGTGTCGTTATTGAACTTTTAAGAGACACCATTTTACATGGCATTCAATATCTTGAGATTCATCTTGATTCTCAACAATTGAAACATGAATACCAAGTATGTGATCCTTCGTTATCTCAATAGTTTTTATGGGTGAGACTCCTTGAACGATAATTTATTGCAATAACTTATTCACATATTTCAAGAAATCAAAATTTGTTATAGATGCATATACTAACTATGTTCTAGATTGGCATTTGTATCATCTATAAATCACAAACATTCAACATTTGTATATATTGCAAAAAATTATATGTACAAACACATTTATTTAAGTGAACCCATCGAGGAAAAAATTTGTGTATATACAGATAAAAGTTTGTATAGTTTGTCCAAAACACAAAATGGTGGATCTCATATCATATCAAAAATCCCCTATATATCAACATCCTATACCATATATGTGTACCATCTACAGTCCATGTCTCTCATGGTAACATATGATGGCATTTGCCACCCTCCTGAAGATATCTACCCATGAACAAGGTATTCCTATTACTCATCATTGCATCCTCTCTAGAAGATATTCGATCTCCACCATGGGGTCTTGCTTAGTCAAAGCGGTCATATTTCCAAGGACATTATCTAATGTTTGGTTGGAATATGTAGGTTCCTCACCTCATACTTTGCGTTTGTATCATGCAAACCACTCAGGTCGAACTGGTCCAATATCTATACATGTTTGGTTTATGTTGAGTTAGTATTCACCGCCAAATAACATATTGTTTTGATTGCATTGCTTATAATCAAATCATCAATTTTTTATAATTAAGAAAACAACATAAAAAGAACTTACCAATAAGAACCTAGTGCATTTTAGGCAAGGACTACCATCTTAGGATCCTTGCTAAAATCTATCCCTATGTATGGATAGTCATCAATAGCGATCAGTTGGAACTCCCACCAATCGAAGAAATCATCCTCATAAGGGCTAGCAGTTCACCCTCCTCCCAATCATAGCATCAATCATGTCCATTAGACTATTGTGGGTTCACTTAGATATCTTGGCTCCACACATTCCTGTGGGATGATGGCAGGTACCTGCTCGAAAAAGAAAGTGCATAGCATGCTCCTAAAGCCGAAGGTCTTCATTTTCCCTATCTTGCATCTTGTCGGTTGGGATTTCATACATATCAATAATGTAGTACTTTAATCATATATGATAGGATGTATCCACTGCATTGCATAAAACATCTATGGCCTAGAGGCTTAATGCACTATCCTTATTCCCGTAACTCAACCAATGGACGTCACTATAATCTTGAGGCTTAGATCCTCAATGTTTTTGAAGGGCGGTCATGTACCTATATTTTTTGTCCTAGTTGTGTAGTAGAATACCACATACTCATCAATGGTCATCCATCCAATATTGCAAGCTTTGAAGCTTGGTTACTCTCTTCAGCAAGAAATTCTGGTCAAAAAGTAAATATCTTCAACCTCTATTTTGAGAGGTTGATCGTTCAACATGAAGGGATTGGTATTAGGATCCCAATACCTTATCAACAACTACAATAAGAACTTTTGGTTGTGCATCAAGGGGATAAAGAGAGCATGCATACATTGATAACCAAGTCCTTGATGATCACTTTAGGACCATCAAGGACTTGGTTATCAATGTCTATATGATCTCTTTCTCTCCGTTGAATCACCATCCTATAGAAAAACTCTCAAATTTTAGTCCAATTTTCATTTTCCCATATTTCCGCACTCATACGTGAGTTGTAGTGTAGATAGGCATGTATATACACACCCTTTAGTGCACTAAGGCACATGCGAATTCGGCCATACACGCCCCTCATCAAATCATCCCACCTATGTTGATTTTAACAAGTAAGGACTCCTTATAAATGGAAAATTGGAAATGAAATTTAGTAAATGAGAAATGAAATGACAATTTCTCTATTTGTGACCTCCACTTTCCCATTTGATTGAGGATGGTAAGAAGTTGACTGCCTATGATTGATCTTGTGTAAGTTCATGAGGTTTTCTATTAGATTACATGTGAATTGAGTACCCTTGTTTATGACTAGTTCTCTTGGAATTCCAAATATGGTGAAGATGTATTTGTTAAGAAACTTTGGCACTGCTTCTTCATTTGCATTTCTCAATGCCTTTACTTCAACCCATTTTGTCAAGTAAAATGTACACACCAAAATGTGATGTTTTGTAATTATATGGGAGCTCTATTGGTCCAATAAAATCTAGGCCCATCTTATCAAAAGGATCAAATTTGATTACTGGATGTAAATCCACTTCATTTCTTCTAGTTGATTTTCTCATTCTTTGGCATTCATCACACCTTCAGACATATTGCGTTGCATCTTTATGTAATGTGGGCCAATAGTACCCTGCTTGTAGAATTTATAGGTTGTCCTATTTACTACATAATGAACTACACAGGATTGATCATGACATGCATGAAAGATGTCATGCACTTCATATTCTCTGATACATCTTCTGAGTACTTGGTTTGGCCCTTGTTTGAATAAATACTCCTTGATCCGGGAATACGTTGCACCTTTCCTGATAATTTTGCAGCATCCTTGATAATTGTAGTGTTGAGGAAACTTTCCTGTAGCTAAATTAGCAAACCATGGGGTTTGAAATAAAATGGAAAAGAGGTTTTCATTGGGAAAAGCATCGTCAACCGGGTCTTTAACTGCAACATCAATTAGTATAGACAAAAAGTTTACAACTACATTTTTTTTCTATGTTTGTCAATAATAGTTATGTCAAACTATTGTAGAAGCAAAATCCATCTAATTACTTTGCCACTAACATCATATTTAGTCATTAATCATATAATGGATAAGTGGTCAGTATGTACATACATTCGGTATCATGTAATGTAGTGTCTAAATGTGTTGATTAAATCAACCACAACAAGGAATTCTTTTTTTATGACTGTGTAAATCAATTCAACTCTAGATAAGTTATTGTGGGTGTAATATATCGCATAAGGTTCTTTCTCCTCTTGATTTCCTAAGACTACTCCAATAGCCTTGTCAGAGGCATCTGAGTGGATATGGAATGGAATTTCCCACATGGACCCTACAAAATAGGAGTTTCCATAAGTTTACTTTTGATGCAATCAAATGTTTCTTGGCATCTCTCTATCCATTCAAAAATTACATCTTTAGTTAGTAGGAAAAACAAAAGTGTTACTAATTTATTGAAATCTGTGATGAACCTTCTATAGTAACCCTCATGACCTAAAAATCTTATAACATCCTTATGTTTTTGTGGTGCAAGTAAACTATGAGTGATTGATATTTTGGATGGATCAACTTGGATACCTTCAGTTGAGACATAATGGCCTAAGATTATGCCATTATTCACAAGGATTTCACATTTTTCATGGCTTAGACATAAACTCATTTGAATACACTTTTTTAACACTCTCTAAGTTATCTAGAGCTTACTGAAATGTTTTTCCTTATGGTGTAGAGTCATTCATGTAGATTTCCATGATATCATACACAAAATCTACAAAAATGCTTATAACAACTTATTTAAATGTTGAAGGAGCATTGCACAATCCAGAAGGAAGAACCCTATATGCATATGTACCCCATGGGGAAGTAAAAGTTGTTTTGTATTGATCTACTGGGTGAATTTGGATTTGGTTATACCCGCTACACCCATCTAGGAAAGAGAATAAATTTTTACCTAACAGGGCATTCAATACTTGATATATGAATGGTAAGGGAAAGTGGTATTTCCTAGTGGCCTTATTTAGTTCTCTCTAGTCTTCACAAATTCTCCACTTTCCTCCCTTTTTTGGTACTACCACCAATGGTGATACCCACTCACTATCAGATATAGGTTAGATGAACCCAACATTTAGAAGAGTTTGTAATTCTTCCTTGACAATATCTTTTATTGTTGGATTAATTCTTATTTCAGGTTTCCTAATGGGTGTAGCATCATCCTTGATATAATATAGTGCTTACAGATGTAAGGGTGAACGCCCTTCATGTATGTATAGTCCCATGCAAATGTTGCACCATGTTTGGTTAGAATATGCAACAATTATTGTTCTTGTTCAAGTGTTAGATGGCTACTAATTTTGAGTGTCTTTCCTAGTGCAATTTATATTGTTTTGGTGGAAAACTCTCCTTGTTCTATAGCACACAATATTTTCCAAGCAAGTTCCTCTACAAGGACACATGTAATTTCCCACTCTGTCCCAATATCAACATATCCTATAATAAAAGGGTTGTTTTATAGGTTTTGTAGGAAGTTGGATATGACTACATCCTCTTTAGGTTGTCTCAATACATAATCTATGTTTATGCTAAGGACTAGATGTATGGGTTGGTTAAAGTCATATTCTTCTTCCACCCATAAACGTTATTCTGTATCAATGAAACACTTAGTAGGAGGATAAAAAGGTCATTTATTTCTTGAGGACCATTTGTAATGGTATCCTGCCCTACATACTATATAATCATTTGTTGTAGCCAATCATGGTCTACCCAGGATAAGAGGATATCCATTAAGCTTGGATTTAGTTTGCAATACTATAAAGTATGTAGGGTATTTCCATGAATCTATGGACACAATAATGTCTTCTAAAATTCTCTCTGGACACATAATTGAGTTACTTGCTAGCTACAACATTGTGGTGGTATGTGTTGAGTTCAGAATTGGCCCCTTCTAATCATCCTTGATCACCTTTCCTTCCCCTGTCCTACACCATTTATCATGATAATCAGACCTGTTATCCTCACTTTATTCCCCCAAACTGCCAAGGTATGACTGATCATTGCTTTATCTTATTAATGCTTATGATTGTGATAATTAAATCTATGTATCTCTCAATTGTGCTAACATGTTATGATTTATGAAGGTAGTTTGAGATAAGTGGACTGCAGGAAGGTGGGGCTGAACAAGTCTTGAAAGAAGGGATGTTCATTGCTTAAAAGGGATCCCCGGGGCTTGAATCATCAATTAAGGCACATGGTTCCAATACAACATCCTAGGTGGAGCTGTGATAGGGCAGCTGTAACAGAATGCGCCATCTTTAGTATGTCGTTGCTCGAGTCTAGTTATGATCTGGAAGGATTGCCACTCCTGGGCCAATCGACAGCTTTCTCATATTTTTATGTCTCTACTTTGCCACGTATTGTAACAGCTATTTATTTAGGGCGCCTGAAGATCAGAGATCTTCATGGCTGCCCGTTATTAGGATTGGATGTTATGATTTGTATGTATAAATATGGGGAGTTGCCTCGACCCTGGGGGTTGAACAACAGATAATTAATTCATTGTATTAGCAGCAAACGCAACTGTGTAATCATTCTTTTCTTGATATAAGGAGTTACCTCTGAGTTAAAGGAACTTGCGTTGTTCAGCCAGCGTCTCTATATGAAGGATGGGCCCGTCTTCCACAGGGATTGCTAAGTTAAAATAGGATTTCGAATTTGTTGTTGTGTAACGTTTGGTTCATGAAATTTCCCTTGTGCACAGCAGTAGTAAGTGTGGTGTGGATTTTCGGTATGATTGAGATTATATTTCCTTAATATTGGTAATTGGTGCAGAGCAACAGTCGACTGAGTAGGAACTTCCTTTATGCATTTCATATGATAGTTGTACACAGCTTTGTTCATCTTGCAGTTAAGTTGTGATCCCATGAGCCCTTGCAATTTATCCTTCCTGTTATGATTGTTGATTTTCATTCCTGTAATTCAATTTCTTAGAACAGCTGAACTCTATCCTTTGCAATTAAATTTCTAGATTAATATTCAGTTTATGCTTATGGTTTTCAAGAGTGATCAGATTGAAGAAGTGAGTTACTTGTTCTAGGATGTGAATAGGATCTCTTTTTATCTGCAGTTGTCTTTGAATCTTATTTTATTCCTTGTTGATGAATGGTAGAAAGGAATTGAAATTATAGTATTTAGACAAGCAACTGGGATTACACAGCTCTTTGGGATGAACATAGTTGTTAGAGGATAACAGTATTCAATTATAGTGATTTGGTATTCAAGCATAGACTGTGCATTTATCCTTTGAAATAAAAAGACTTTCTCGGGTTGACAATAAATCTCGTATGCTCTGTGTGTTGGTAATAATTTATCTGCATATAGGGTGCTTGACATTTTGGCGCCGTTGCCGGGGAAGGATAAAAATTAAACACTAATCATTAGTTGCATCTGGTAATTTTTTCTAGTCAGTCTTTTCTTTGCTGAAATGATTTGGTTCGCATGAATACGAGGAGGGTAAAACGCAATCACCTCCCAACTCCCAAAACCCCACAAAATACTAACAGCGTAGGTGGTTCGGGTCATGGTCGAGGACCACCATTGGGAAGAAGGACATTCATCGACGATCTTGTTGACAGAACTGATTCATCCACCAGGGCTCGTCATCAAGAAACTCCTATCAGAAGAAACCTTGTTGATCCTGGGGCGCCAGCGTCCATAGTAGAGAATACACGAGCAGCCGTGACTCCCTTGTATACCCCTGCTGAGGAAGACGCAGCTGTTATAGCTGGACCTGCTGCTACGACTGAGGAAGACGCAGCTGTTACAACTAAGGAAGACGCAGCTGTTACAACTGAGGAAGACGCAGCTGTTACAAACAAGGAAAAGAACGCAGGAACGAACAAAGAAGAGGATACAGAAGAGAAGATGAGTAACAGACACGAGACCGAAGAGGAAGAGGCAATGGTGGAATACCATCATGAAAATTACTCCCTGCCAGAAGGAACGACGGCTACATTACAATTTCCAATTCAGCAGCCAGAAGGGACAGCTCCTATGAAGAACATCTCACCATCGGTGTTGCCTCGCTTCCATGGTAGGGCGGCAGAAGATCCAGACGAATTCCTTTTTGAATTTGATATCCTCTGTCGCAGCTATGATTATGTCACAGATGCCCAAAAGCTGAAACTTTTTCCTGCCACCCTGAAGGACAATGCATTACGATGGTTCATGAGCCTCGGGGGAGGAACTGTTGGTAATTGGAATAAGATGAAACAAGTATTCCTGGAGAAATATCAAGAATATTGCAACACCAAGGACAAAAGAGAGGAATTATTCAAGATGGTGCAGAAGGAGGATGAAAGTCTGGAGGATTTTGTAGAAAGGCTGTTGTATAATGTGCAAAGAGCCGGGCAGAAGAACATGGGGCTGGACGTGCTCAAGATAATCTTGCTTCGAGGGATCAAGGATGATTGTTTAGACATGTTAAATCTATTAGGAAAGGGAGATATCTCCAAAGAACCTTTTGAGACGATTGTGGAATTATGTAAGAGATACTCCAGGGGATCTTCCAGGAACAATAAGCGGGACAAACGGGATAAGTTGGAACGTGATGTCTTCGACAGAACTCAGAAGTCATCCAACGGAGGAGCTACCCATGCAGAGATAGGCAATCTCCTTGAAAATTTTAAGATAGAAATGATGAGCTCCATCTCTTCGGAGATTGATGTCCTGAAGGTAAAACAAAAACAGGCAGTGGAGGATCTCACACTAGGTGTGTTCTGTCCCCGATGTAGGAAGAATCATCCGCTAAAAGAATGCCCTCTTGACAAAGTAGAAGTATGTCAGCTATGTGAGCTGAACCATGACATGAAAGAGTGTCCCACACTTCCCCAAGTGAAGGTTGTTCTGCAGGCATCAACTCCAGAAGTGGAATCAGCCTATTTCATTGCACAGAAGAAACCTTAGCAGCCTCGAAATCAAGGTATGCCTCTGGACTCGTTTCCATTTTTGAATAATATGAGCAATTGGAATAATAACATGCAAAATGTGAATACACAATTCCCTTCAAATTATGCTCAGTGGAATCCTCCCCAACCTGCAATGCAAAATTTTAATTCATGGGGTCCTTGGACACAGCCACCACATCAACCTACGTCGTGGTCTCCTGGATGGAGGAACTTCCCTCTTGGGAACCAGTTTCCTCAACCACCTCCACCTCAACAGTTACCATATTCTCCTCCATACCCTCAATTTCCTCAATACCCTCCATATCCACCTCAGCAGTAGCAGCTATAGCTACAGAATAATCCTGTCCCTAATATACGAATACGGCCTCAGCTGCCTGCCAAACCTAATCCTAACCCGAATAATAAAACAGTCCATCAATTGGAAACTATTAATATGCCGGCCTACTCTCTTTCCCCTGTACCTTGTAATGACATTCATCTATGATCTGGAAAGATAATAGAACATGTAATTACAGAAGATGCTCCACCTTCTGTGCGTGAAGAAGGGGAGAGTTCACAGCATCCATCCGATACAGTTCCTATCACTGAAGGTGCTGAGCATCCCTTGGATGGGACAACTAAAACATCAAACAATAAATTGGACAATACACAGCCTACCCAGCTGATAAGGAAACCGCCATACCCCGAGAGACTAATGCTACCGAAAATAGGGGGGCAACCTCAATTTAACCTCCTAGGAGAGTTAAAGAATCTTTATGTCAAAATCCCCCTTCTGCAAGCTCTTCAAGATGTGCCTATTTATGCTAAAACCGTTCGGGATCTGTGCACCAAGAAACCAGGGAGGAAACCTAGAGATCCTCCCACTGTTCATGTCATAGGGAATTTATCCGCTTTGATAACAGGAAAAACCCCTGTGACCAAGTATGACGACCTTGGCAATCCTACTGTCACTGTACATGTAGGACAGACACAGATACCCAACGTGCTAGTTGATTTAGGAGCAGCGATCAATGTCATAACAATTGAGACTATCAAGAAGCTTGGGCTCACTAATTTTAGACCGACCCCTACCATTTTAGAATTGGCAGACAGATCCACCATTAGACCTGAAGGGATTCTGGACGACCTTGTCATCTCAGTAGATTCATGGGAGTACCCTGCTGACTTTTTGATATTACAACCAAAATCACAGCTGGGGGGACACCCATTGATCCTGGGGAGGCCGTGGTTGGCCACAGCTGATGCTTGCATCAGCTGTCGATCAGGGTCCATGACTATATCTGATGGTACTGAGACTAAAAACCTCACCCTGTATCCTCCAGCTCGGCCGAGTCTAGAAGCTGAGACTTCCCTTTGGATAGAGCAGGAGGAGGAGGAGGATGTTCAGCCACTATTAACTATAGGGGAGGCCTTGACTTTTAAAAACGAAACAGAAGACGATGTTATTAGTAATTTTATTAGTGAACCCGCTTCAGTGGATAAAGAGGTCTATCAAGTCCTGAACATTACCCTTGGTAAGGAAGAACAAGAAAATCTTACGGAAGAAGCACTAGTCGGTGACACAAACATAATCCCAGTTTTGAAAAATTCAAAAAGTATTCCTATTGAGGTAGAACCTGGAAAGACTTTGAATATCAACCCCGGTCTCTCCTTAGAGGAATAGAAGCGCCTAATCAGTCTCTTGAAAGAACATAAGGGGGCATTCACCTGGGAGTATACAGACATGAGGGGTATCCCCTCTAATCTGTGCACCCACCATATTTACATTAAAAATGACTCCCGGCCTGTGTGTCAACCTCAACGACGCATGAACCCCAATCTGAGGGATATAGTGAAGGAGGAAATCCAGAAACTTTTGGAAGCAGGATTTATATACCCTATTTCAGATAGTGAGTGGGTTTCCCCACTCGTAATTGTGCCCAAGAAAAATGGTAAATGGAGAGTCTGTGTTGATTATAGGGAGCTGAACAAAGCTATGCAAAAGGATCATTTCCCTCTACCCTTTATTGACTAGGTACTTGATACCCTATCAGGGAAGAAGTTCTTCTCCTTCTTAGATGGGTTCAGCGGGTACAACCAAATTCAAATTGCTCCTGAGGACCAGGATAAGACCACTTTCACTTGTCCCTGGGGAACGTTTTCCTACAGAGTGCTTCCCTTTGGTTTATGTAATGCACCAGCAACGTTCCAAAGAGCTGTAATTGGCATATTCTCTGAATTAGTTAATGATAGTATGGAAGTCTTTATGGACGATTTTACTCCCTATGGCAAGGACTTTGAGGAAGCACTGGAAAATTTAAAGAAGGTTTTAATTCGCTGTGAATAGGCTCGCCTCTCATTAAGCACTGAAAAATGCCATATGATGATGAGTGAGGGAGTGGTATTAGGACATTTCATCTCTACCGATGGCATTCAGGTGGATTCTTCAAAAATTAAAGTGATAAAAAATATACCGACTCCTTCAACTCAGAAAGAGGTGCGAAGTTTTCTGGGACATGCTAGATATTATCGGAGGTTTATAGAAAACTTCTCCAAACTTGCTTCTCCTTTGTTTTCTTTGTTAATGAAGGATGCACAGTTTGTGTGGAATGAAGCATGCCAGACAGCGTTTGATAAGCTTAAAGAGAAGTTGTCCACAGCTCCTATCCTAAGGGGACCTAATTGGACCATACCCTTCCACATTTCTTCAGATGCTTCTGATACCGCCATTGGAGCAGTACTAGGACAGCAGGATGGTCAAGTACCTTATGCCATCTATTATGTTAGTAAAAACTTATCCCCTGTTGAACTTAATTATATTGTTACTGAAAAAGAATTCCTTGCTATTGTTTACTCTATTAATAAATTTCGGCATTACATTACTGGGTATCCTACGTTTGTGCACACTGATCACTCTGCCATTAAATATTTAATGAACAAACCTGTCACCAATGCCAGAGTGACCAGGTGGCTCTTATTATTGCAGGAATTTGATATTACCATTATAGATAAACCTGGAAAAGAAAATGTTGTTGCTGATTTTTTATCTCGCTTTACCAACAGTGATGACAGTTCGCCTGTTGAGGATTCTTTTCCAGATGAACATCTATTTGCACTTTCAGCTCATTCCCCCTAGTATGCAGACGTTGCTAATTATTTGGTTGCAGGAAAGCTCCCACCACACATGCCTAAATGAGAGAAGAGAAAAATTATCCAGCAAAGTGCCAGGTATTGTTGGCTCAATGGTCATCTCTTCTACACAGGGCCCGATCTTGAGATTAGGAGATGTGTAAGGGAAGATGAGATCTTCCACATACTGAAGGCCTGTCATGATGGACCTTGTGGGGGACACTTTGCAGACAAAAGAACAGGGCATAAAGCGCTGCGGATGGGCTACTATTGGCCGACTTTGTTTAGGGACGCTAAAAGGTATGTCCAGTCCTGTGACAGCTGCCAAAGGATGGGCCAGCCTAATAAAATAGATCAGATGCCTCTACAGCCCCAAGTAGTAGTTGAACCATTTGATAGATGGGAATTGGATTTTGTTGGCCCTATCAGCCCTCCTTCCAGAAAGAAAGTTTACATTTAGGTTTGTACTGATTACATGACCAAGTGGGTAGAGGCTATAGCTTTGGCTAAGGCTAATGACCAGGTGGTGATTGATTTTCTGTACAGTGAAATATTTACCCGCTTTGGGGTACCAAAGGAAGTAGTTACCGATGGGGGACCATAATTCATCTCACACCAATTTGAATCCTTGCTCCGGAAGTATCATGTGCAGCATAGGGTGGCTTCACCTTACCACCCTCAGGCCAATGGTCAGGTGGAAAGTACTAATAAAGTTATTGAAGCAATCCTTACTAAAACAATTAAGAGCCATCGAAAGGATTGGGCTGACAGGCTTCCGGAAGCATTGTGGGCATATCGCACAACTTGGCACAACACCACAGGATTCTCTCCCTATGATCTAATGTATGGGAAGAGTGCCATCTTTCCAATTGAGTTTGAGATCAAAACCCTGAAAATAGCCACTGAAATGAATCTGGATGTAACAGAAGCCCAGAAGAGAAGATTGAATCAACTAAATGAATTGGATGAGAAACAGTTAGCTGCAGTAGACCAGACTGTGTTGCTTCAGCAATAGAGATCTAACTGGCATGACCGATTCATTAAAAAGAAAATCTTCCGTGAGGGAGACTGGGCACTATTATATGACTCCAGGTTCAAAAGGGATTTTAAAGGTAAATTACGTACAAGATGGCTGGGTCCATATTTGGTCGACAGGGTATTTGACAACGGCACTGTCCGTCTAGTGACCATCGATAAAAACCGCATACCATTACTTGCTAATGGCCACAGACTGCGACTGTATCGTAAGCCTATTTCAAAAGATGCATTCATTTCGCAAATTGTCGCCGATCCGGATTATCAGCTGGCACCAGAGCAGGAATTTCTCTCTGCTTTTGCCAATCTTTAAACTGAAAATCGCATTTTGAATTACTGTACATAAATAATTTTCTTTCTTTTCTGTTGTAACGTTTAATTGTTTTCCCTTTGCATTTGATCTTTTCGTTTGCTATTGTTTTTTTTCAAAAATTTCCAGGGAAGCGCCAGGAGAACGACCAGATTGGGCCTGTCAAAATAGAGTCGCCCTGTGCTGTATTTCCCCTTTTCCCCTAAAAAAAAAAATCCGGCAGCTGCGACATATTTTCTGGCAGCTGCAACATCTTTTCCGGCGGCTGCAATCTCTTTTCCGGCAACCGCGATAGATTTCCCGGCAGACGTAAAAATCCTTTCTCCCAGTACCCATGAACAACTTTTTTGGAAGCTGCAACAACTTTTCCTGGCAACTGCAACATCATGTCCCAGCGGCTGCAACATCATTTCCCAACGGCTGCAATATCATTTCCCGTCGACCCTAAAATCGCTTTCCCGACAGCCGTAAACCCTTTTTCCCGGCAGCTGCAACATCATGTCACAGCGGCTGCAACATCATTTCCCAGCGGCTGCAATATCATTTCTCATCGACCCTAAAATCGCTTTCCCGGCAGCTGCAACATCATGTCACAGCGGCTGCAACATCATTTCCCAGCGGTTGCAATATCATTTCCCGTCGACCCTAAAATCGCTTTCCCGGCAGCCATAAACCCTTTTTCCCAGCAGCTGCAACATCATGTCACAGCGGCTGCAACATCATTTCCCAGCGGCTGCAATATCATTTCCCATCGACCCTAAAATAGTTTTCCCGACAGCCGTAAACCCTTTTTTCCGGCAACTGTGAACCTTTTTCCAGGTAGCTGCAACAACTCTTCTCGGCAGCTGCAACATCATGTCACAGCGGCTGCAACATCATTTTCCAGCGACCGCATTATCGTTTCCCGTCAACCGTAAAATCATTTTCCCCGGCAGCCGTAAACCCTTTTTCCCGGCAGCTGTGAACCTCTTTCCCGGTAGCTGCAACAACTTTTCCAGGCAGTTGCAACATCATGTCTCAGCGGCTGCAACATCATGTCCCAGCGGCTGCAACATCTTTTCCCGGCAGCCACGAACCATTTCCCAGCGGCTGCAACATCTTTTCCCGGCAGCCACGAACCATTTCCCAGTAGCTGCAATATCATTTTTTCGACAGTCGTAAAACCTCTTTCCCGGCTGCCGTGAACCATTTTCCGGTAACTGCAACACATCTTTCCCGGTGGCTGCAAAATATTTCCTGGAGACTATGACATATTTCCCGCCGCCGTAAAAGTTTTCCCTGACAGCCGTAATTTTTCCCGATCCCGTAAATTCTTTTTCCGGCTGTCGTGAACCATTTTCCGGTGGCTGCAACATCTTTCCCGATGGCTGCAACATATTTCCTGGCGACTGCGACATATTTCCCGCTGCCGTAAAACTTTTCCCTGACAGCCGTAATTTCTCCCAATCCCGTAAATCTTTTTCTCGGTGGCTGTGAATCTTTCCTGACGGCTACAACATCTTTTTCGTCGGCTGTGATAGCATTTCTGGCAACTTGCAGTGGTAACTCCTGTGTTAACGGAAGAATTGCTCCAAACCTGCTAAAACTATGGCTCTAGTTCATCCCAGTCCTGCCAGCAAATTCATCATTCCGACCCCGAGGACGCGATGGTTCATATTTCATTGGTGGAAGGAATTATTGCATTATTTATGACTATGCACGAGTCTGGTTCCGCAATGTCACCAACTGCACGCTCCACCATTCTCCGCAGGTTATCTGACGCACAGTCTCATGAGGTATGGCTTTCATTTATCACGTGATTAAGTGTTGATATCATTTAAACAATATCAATCGTACCTTTACTCATATTACCATTATACCTGATTGAACCTTTCCCTCATACGACGTAAACACTAATAACTGCCACCTTCCCCAGTTCGGCATGGAAATTTCAAACATTTTTCTGTGCTCAACTTTCCAAATTTGCCTATTCTCTCAACGTCTTCGCTCAGCGATTCGTGCATCCTCTGTGCTGCAACTTCCATTCTCGGATTCTGCCATCTGTGGGATAGCAACTTCAACCTGCAGCCAAGACCATGGGGATTCCAGTTCGTCATGAACCTGTGAATACACAGGAACTCAGAAAAAATCTTCAAGTTCTTGCCATTTTTCAAGCCGCCAACTGGCTCGAGTTCTTTGAGCGACTAGATGGATTCAATCGGGAAGCAGCCTTGCAGTTTGCTCTAAACCTCACCAAAACTCACTCTACGGTGTGGGGGCTGCGCATAGAGGTCTCTGAGGCCATTATATCCGAGGTTACGGCCATCCCGTTGATGGGAAAGCCATGGTTTAACCGACGAGTCCCTGCAACGACTGCACGGGAAGCATTTTTAATGGAGGGGGAGCAAGTAGAAGCGTCAAGAAGAGGGATTGCATTGCATTCATTGCCACGGCCATGGGACCAGGTTGCTTTCTTCCTCAAGAAGTACATCACTTGTGAAGGTAGATATCAAACTGTGTATAATTCTGAACTCCCTTTACTTTCTCATCTCCGCCATGGCATTTTATTAAACATTCCATATTATCTACTACATGACTTGCGTCATATGGCGGCATTTGTCCAGTCTGCTAAGCATCCACTTTCCTCCCTCACCCACCATGGCCTTATCAAATTAATAATTGTAAGAACCCTTGCCCAGCATCATATAACCTGGGAACAATTCACAGCTCGAGCTCAGCAACCCATCCCCTTGCAGGTTGTCCCATTACAGCAGATACGAGTCCCACCACAACAGGAGGACTGGAGTCCCTCCACTGAAGTTGGGGGGGGGGATGAAATTGCAGAAGAACAACAATCGGGGGCATAAGAAGGACCATCCGGGGTGGAGGAAACTACAGTAGAAGAACAGCAACCGGGGGCACAAGCAGGACCATCTGGGGTGGAGGAAACTACAGTAGAAGAACAGCAACCGGGGGCACAAGCAGGACCATCCGGGGTGGATGAAACTATATTAGAAGAAGAGCAACCGGGGGCACAAGCAGAGCCATTTGGGGGGGATGAAACTCCATTATAAGAAGAACAATTGGGGGATGAAACTCCATTACAAGCAGAGCCATCGGGGGAGGGTGTAGATAAAAATCTTGTGGAAAACCCTATAACAGGGCAGCTCCGACAGCAGAAGGTGAAATTGGAGCAGCATCAAATGCTGCGACAATTGAACCTGAAGGTGACAGAGCCAGGGCAATAGAAGAAAACATTGAGCTGGTAACTATTGAATCCTCACCTGAGTGGGAAGGAGGAGCTTTAATTGAAGAAGAACGGCATGAGAGGCAAGAAAACATTCCTTTGACCTTAGCTGTGAATCCCTATATACCAGCTCCACAAAGGAAGAGAAAGGGGTTAATCAATGAATTTAGCATAACTGCACCAATCAGAAAGAAAAGAACTCGATCAGCTACAGCAGCAGAGGTAGCCAGAAAAAAGATGGGCAACCTTAGAGGCACAGGTTGAGCCCCCGGTCCTTGTACCAAGACCAATGGATGCTCCACAAAGGCCAATGGAGGAAGAACTCGGAATTGAAGGACTTCTGGCTGAGAATGCACTATTAAAAGAAGACCTCCAAGTACTTCGAAGGGAGTTGGAAACATGGAAGGAAACCTGCAGAAAACAAGGAGAAATAAAAATGTATACAATGGTAGAGGCTGCAGACCAACTGGAGGGATCAGATTCTACTGAGCCTGGCAAGGAGGATGAATGAGTACTCTGTCCCACCTGTGGAGAAATCTTCAAGGAGGTAGGCCGCAAGATTATACTTCGTACCTGCTCAGCACAACAGCCTGCAGCCACAATAGAGGAAGCTGCAGAAAAAGAAGATGCTGCCACACAAGAACCAGCATCTTTACACATCCTTGCTGCAGCTGCCACCAATCCTGTGACAGAGGAGCTAAGGGATGAAATCATGTATGATGATGGGGATAAAGAATTGACTGTAACCCCAGAATGCTCCCACAACACAGAGATTATAGAGCAGATGGGAGAAGAACCGGGGATGGGGGACACTCTAGAGTCTAATGAGGAATTCTATACTGTAACCCCAGAATGTTCCCATGACACAAAAAATTTAGAAGATGAGCCACAAAGGAAGGACATTGATAAACTTGAACAGGGTGCTGTAACACAAGAACCAGCAAACCTGAGTGCACATGTCCAACCATCCAAGCAGATGGAAGAAGAACCTAGAATAGAGGACACTCTGGAATTTAATGATGAACTCTGGGTTGTAACCCCAGAGGGTTCCCATGACACAGAGCTCATAGGAGAAGAGTTGCAACAACAGGAGGATGAAGAGGCAAGTCGAGATGTTGTTACACAAGAACCAACATCCTTGGAGGCTGCAGCAGGAACTCCTGAATTTCATTTGAAAGATAACCCTTGAATGGATATCATTCCCGATACACAGTGGAGTGAAGATGAACAGGTACAGACACCATGCTCAGGTGACACCGAAATCTTGGAGGAGGAACTGTACAATGAGAAGGATATCCAATCTCAGTAGCAGAAGGACAAAGAAGACACTGTTACACAAGAACCAGTGTCTCTAAAAGCAATAAAGGTAGCTGCTGAAGAGAGTCTAAAGGATGTTGTTGTTACACAAGAACCAGCAACTCTCTTATTAGACTTAGATGTGCTGGAAGACATTGCCCCACAAGAACCAGTGCTTCTACCTCCTAGAAATGTCATTGATTTGGATTCAGATTAAAGATTTATTTTCAAGTCCTCCCCAAGCACAGCATATAATGAGACTACAAGAAGAAGTGATTTCCACTTGTATCAATTACATTTTCAGACACCAGCAGGTAGCATTGGAAGGACAGATGGGGTGCCTGACTTTCCCTACAATTTTTTCTCTCTCCATGGATAGAGTTCAGTACAGGGTTCAGATTCCAAATGATGTGGGTTGTTGCATGAGGACATGCAACAGGGTAGTTGGGGGGAGATGTTGAGTTCAGAATTGGCCCCTTCTAATCATCCTTGATCACCTTTCCTTCCCCTGTCCTACACCATTTATCATGATAATCAGACCTATTATCTCTCAATTGTGCTAACATGTTATGATTTATGAAGGTAGTTTGAGATAAGTGGATTGCAGGAAGGTGGGGCTGAACAAGTCTTGAAAGAAGGGATGTTCATTGCTTAAAAGGGATCCCCGGGGCTCGAATCATCAATTAAGGCACATGGTTCCAATACAACATCCTAGGTGGAGCTGTGACAGGGCAGCTGTAACAGAATGCGCCATCTTTAGTATGTCATTGCTTGAGTCTAGTTATGATCTGGAAGGATCGCCACTCCTGGGCCAATCGACAGCTTTCTCATATTTTTATGTCTCTACTTTGCCACGTATTGTAACAGCTAGTTTTTTAGGGCGCCTGAAGATCAGAGATCTTCATGGCTGCTCGTTATTAGGATTGGATGTTATGATTTGTATGTATAAATATGGGGAGTTGCCTCGACCCTGGGGGTTGAACAACAGATAATTAATTCATTGTATTAGCAGCAAACGCAACTGTGTAATCATTCTTCTGTTAATATAAGGAGTTACCTCTGAGTTAAAGGAACTTGCGTTGTTCAGCTAGCATCTCTGTGTGAAGGTTGGGCCCGTCTTCCACAGGGATTGCTGAGTTAAAATAGGATTTTGAATTTGTTGTTGTGTGATGTTTGGTTCATGAAATTTCCCTTGTGCGCAGCAGTAGTAAGTGTGGTGTGGATTTTCGGTATGATTGAGATTATATTTCCTTAAGATTGGTAATTGGTGCAGAGCAACAGTCGACTGAGTAGGAATTTCCTTTATGCATTTCATATGATAGTTGTACACAGCTTTGTTCATCTTGCAGTTAAGTTGTGATCCCATGAGCCCTTGCAATTTATCCTTCCTGTTATGATTGTTGATTTTCATTCCTGTAATTCAATTTCTTAGAACAGCTGAACTCTATCCTTTGCAATTAAATTTCTAGATTAATATTCAGTTTCTGCTTATGGTTTTCAAGAATGATCGGATTGAAGTGAGTTACTTGTTCTAGGATGTGAATAGGATCTCTTTTTATCTGCAATTGTCTTTGAATCTTATTTTATTCCTTGTTGATGAATGGTAGAAAGGAATTGAAATTATAATATTTAGACAAGCAACTGGGATTGCACAGCTCTTTGGGATGAACATAGTTGCTAGAGGATAACAGTATTCAATTATAGTGATTTGGTGTTTAAGCATAGACTGTGCATTTATCCTTTGAAATAAAAAGACTTTCTCGGGTTGACAATAAATCTCGTATCCTCTGTGTGTTGGTAATAATTTATCTACATATAGGGTGCTCAACAGTATTCCTTAACAATGTTTGAAGATTGAGCCCCATCATTGTATTCTTGTTGATAACATTGGTTTCTACTCCTAATTCTATCAAAGTGTTTTAGATAAGTGTCTTGTTGATATGTACATCCACTAAATGACTTCCTAGGAAAAAGTGTTTAGGATTAAAGATTGTCCCTAGCATTAGATCAGTAAGTTGTCATGTGGCATTGATAGTAGGGGGGTCTTTCTTCCTTCTCCTGGGATTCTTAATACAAGTGTCATTGTTGAACGGATTGTAAATGGGTAATTTCCTTAATGGATTGAAGCAAAGGAATATTCACACATACATTGTTGACTTCCTCTAAGAGGGGATTTTCATATTTTTCTTTCTCTTTTGGCCCTACCTATGAGGAAATGAAGGTATGGGAGAGGGTAAGTCTCCTATCCCTAGATGTTTTGTAGCTTCTTTCTCTTGATCTACCTTGGAGTATCTTGAATCATAGGGATTCTATGTTGTTTAGCAATGATTGGTGGTGGAGAACTTTTCACTATCATTCTTGAACGTATATTTAATTCATTAGCATCCACCATATTCAAAGAATAGGTATAGAAATTGGTCATCTCATTGTTACATACAGTTTGGACCTATCTATAGTTTGGGTTTGGTGTTGGTTGAGCAGGAATTTGTGGTGGCCCGGGTGACTATTGGACTAGATTTTGAGTTGTGGTATTCATAGGTAACATTAAAGCAGACTGTTGTTGTGGTGGTGTCCAATTTGTTGTTGGGAATGATCATGAAAACTTATTTTTGGCTAAAATGGAAAGAATGATCCCTATGGTTGTTGACCCTTAGGGTTTTTCCATTGGAATGGAAATTAGTTAGGCAATGAAGTTTTTCCAATGGGTATACATCCATAATATTAAGAGGGGTTCCCAAAAGGAGAAAAGTAGGGTTAATGATGATAAATGTTAATTATATGGCTATTGAAAAGGTCTTGATGAACCAGACCTCCTCGGATTCATGTAGAACATGGGTTCCATAGTGTCCCCTGGCTCATAAAGGGTTTCTTTTAGATGGGGAAGGAATGGACATCTATCAGTGGTATGTTTTCTTATCATATTCCATAGAATTCCACTGACATGGCATTGAATTCTACTGCATCTAATGGACATTCATTCCTCTCATGATTCTTCCTACATTTGGGGTAGCAAATTGCTAGAGATTTTTTAGCTTCCTCTTTTTTCATTTTAATTTGCAGGGAATCCATTTGCATGGAAAGAGAATATAGGATGTTTGTTTTCATGTCATCCAACAAATTACCTATTTCATATTTGGTAAGAGATTAACTTTTAGACTTGGATGGATAGGTGACATGAATCATAGCACCTTTGTTTCTTTTGATTGCAAACCTAGAATAATTCTTGAAGGTTTTCTTGATGTCATCATATTTTTGCTAAAAGATATCACCATTGGATAATAGATTTAGAGTTTCCATGAGGTCTTCATGTACTCATATAAGGATTAAAAGCTTAAGAGATCCTCATCTTAGGTGCAATTATGAGCTCTCCTATAGTTGAGCTAGAAATTTTGTTCATAAGTCTCGAGTGATTCATTCTCCCCTTGCATCATTCTAAAGATTTCATCCCATATATCTCTAGCCTTACAATAATCCCTATATTTGTCTATGAAAGTTTGTTTCATTTGATCCCATGTGGTGATGTTATTTCATTCAAGATGCATAAACCATATCAAAGCTTAGTCTTTTGGAATGGAGGGAAAACGTTTAAGCTTTTGGGAGTCTAGGACATAATCATAAGTTCTACATATGAATTCAAACTCAAATAAGAAAGTGTATGGATATTCTGAGATAATACCATGAAAATTAGGCAGGGCAACAAGATTGTGTTCTTCATCATAGCTTGGTCATCATTGGCTCCCCTAATGGGAAACTCATATACCTCTAGTTGTTTCTCTTTTTCCATGGGATTATAAGTTGTAGGAATTCCTTGATCGACTTCTCTATATGTAGTTAAGTCTCTTAAATATGCAAAAGGATTGTCAAAGAGACCTTCTACTCTAAGGTGTTTAGGCTAAAATTTTATATTGGGATCTTCCTCCTATCCTATTCTATGACTTGTACCCGCTTTAGGCTAAGTACATTTTTTTGGAAAAAAACCTACCAAACTCATCTCTAGCTTGAGGCATGCATACTAAAAAATGTTTTTGGATGGTTTTCTATTTTTACAAAAAAAATCCTTTCTTTTTGTAGATTAAAAGGAATCCCCAATAATGACACCAAATAGGTGGTAGACCTAGGATTGGAAGCAAGAATACTGAATCCTTAGCTTAGACTTTAATTATCAACCCGGGAGTTCATACGAACTTAAGAGATGTGCTACAAAATATATGCATCTACAAAATAAATAAATACTTATAACATAAAACAAAATCTAACCATGGACTACAAAATGCAAGATGAAAATGCTCATACTCAGCCTCTATTTCATCATCTACCCACAAGGGGAAAGCAAAGACAGAACTCTCCCACAAGGCTAGGATACCAGGAGGAAGAGGCTTCTTCTTACTATTTCTTTGGTAATCAAGAATTATAAACAAAGTCAGTTGTATTTTATATTATGTGAAAGATGTAAGCTGTGAGTGTTAAATAAGCAGAAAGCATCGCATTCAAGCATATGAAATAAATAACATGGCATTAAATAAATATTCTAACTATTCGAAAGTAGATGAAAGAAACTTGTTAACAATAAATAACTAAAACTTCATTCTAAAGGATTTCTACAGGAAAGTGCATAAACCTATAGGAAGATAACAATTAGTATAAAAACATCTAAACTATGGAAAATTGGAATCGAGACTAATTGAACATAAGATTCATGTATTCTCTTAGGTGGCCCCCCTAGCCAAAGATCCTACAAGAATCGAGATCTACTTAGTTAAAACCCACAATGAAAAGTCTGCTCATTCTATTCTTAATGTTGTGAAATACATAACAAAGTATAGAAACCAAACAGTATTGGAAATGTATTAATACAATCATGATACTTCAAAAATGATAATAAATCATAACCAACTTTGGTTCACCCCCCTTTGCTTCCCTTTATACAAAAAGATTCAAAGATATAACTGAGGTTCAGACTGAACATAACTAGCATTAACTTCGAGTTCATATCAGTCTCTCTCTTTTTAGTTAAGTCCGAGTGGCTACCACTGATAAAGGATAGGATTCCTTTGCATAAGTAGGTGCACTCCTAGGTAACACGTAGATAGAATCAACACTTCCTAGCTTATTCAACACACATGTGCTTCCAACATCTTGGTTAGCATAGAAGGTCCACTCATAAAAAATAAGTTAGGTGCAATAAGTAAACTTTACACATTAATTACTAGATTCATTCACATAACAAACAAAGTAAGGTTACTAGAAAAACATTATCATTAAGTTATATCTACTATTAACCCTTATGCATCCTTAGTGAATTTTCCAATTCATAAAGATGGGCTAATAAATGCTCAATTTGATTGTCCATTATGTGTATCCTTCATATTTTTATGACCATGAAAGAGAGATAAAAGTATACTCAATAATGTATTTTTCGTGTAGGTTTACGAGCCCAAAAAAATGATAAAAGGATGCTCGACAATGTCTTTTTTGTGTAGATTATATGAGCTCGAAAAATTGACAAAAGGATGCTTGTTAATGTATTTTTTCATGTAGGTTTTATGATCCCTTAAAAGAGATAAAAGTATACTCATTAGTGTCTTTTTCATGTACATTTTACGGGCCTAAAAAAGAGATAAAAGGATGCTCATGTAGAGAGGATGAGTGGCTCAATGTAATGCATGCATGTTCCAAGTGCATGGAACTAATTTATGCAACAGAAATTCTTTAGAGTGTTGGAAAATAAATTCCACTCATTACAAGGATTCTCTCCATGGGAAAAAAAGTAGAACAAGATGGAATCAAGGCGATGCAAATGGTGAGAGGTCAAGAGTGACTGCAACAGTAGTAAGTAAGACAAATATCAGCTTGGCAGTAGGCATTGAGACATGGGAAACAATAAGTATATGCAATCATTGAGTAAAATAATAATGGTTGGGAACCCCCTAGAGGATATGGCCAGAACAAAAATGTTGAGTAATATTATGTGGTTCAATGGCGAGTCATGGCGGGGCTAAACAAGGGTTCATGTACTTTATAATAATAACACCATGGGGACCAAATGGTATTCAAGGTGTTAATCTATGGCTCCCATGGCAGGTAGGCACTACAACACAAATGGAAATGCACAAGAAGGAAGGAATAATGGCTAGAACAAAGATGTTGAGTAAGAATATGCGGCTCAATGGCGATTCATGGTGGGGCTAAACAAGGGTTCTTGTACTTTAGAATAATGACACCATGGGGTCCAACTGGAAGTCAAGGTGTTAATCTATGGTTCCCATGGCAGGTCGGAACTACTGTACAAATGCCAATGTGCAAGAAGGAAGGGCTAATGGCGCTACTTGGAGGTATTGAACCTAAGGTATACAACTAGGAATAGGGACACTCAATAATCCAATGGAAGATATGGGGAAAAACCTATCCCTATATTCTAGTTTAAGAAGCATACCTCAAGTTCAGTGAACGTCACCAAAATACCGTGTGTTTATTTATTTATTTATAAATATTTTTTTTTGTGTCTTTTTCATATAGAACAATGGAAGAAACAAGTGTCACAGGGCATTGAACTATGTTCCAAGTGCATGGAACGAACCTATGCAAAACAAAATGCAAAAAAGGTATTAAGTAGGAGGTGGACACTCATAAACATGTTTCTACCAGGGATACAATTCAAAATGCAAATGCAATGGAAGCAAGTCACGAGCAACATAACACATGCAATGGCAATGTGAAGGTTGAAACGAAGCATTAGGCATAGCTGTGCAAGTAATAGTGACCAAAAGAAAATGCATAATGAAAAAAATGGGAGCCTTATAAGGGATGCCTAGAAATAGATGTGAAAGAGAGGCATGATGCTTATTTTCAAAGTCATGGTACAACTAAAGAGAATTTCGAGCATATGAGAAAAATTCGACATGGGCACCAAAATGGAAATTAAGGTGCTAACTAGGGTGCCCATGATATGTAGGATCTTATGTATGATTGGTGTAGAATGAAAATAGAAAATTTCAATGCACTAAGATCCAACAGGTTTCACCCTATGAAAAATTTAGGTGGAAAAAGGTTTAAATGCATCATAATAGAGGGAAGGCCTAAACCTATATGCAAGTTTCTAAATATACCTGGTCATATCAAACAATTTGCAAAGCATGATTCCTAAGAAACTAGGAATGCAACCCAAAGTCCTATATCCAAGAAACATCAATACTATGATCATAGATAAAAAAATCCAAAAGGAAAAAAATGATATGAGTTACTTAGGTGGGGGTATTTCCAACTTTAATGTCTTTCACAATATTTGTTACCATGGTAGAGTCTACCAGCAAAGGATAGAGAACACCATGGCCTGAGACCTACAATTAACAAGATCAAACTCATCAAGAAGATCAAAGTTGAAAGTAGTAGTAGAGTTTGCATGAATAGACGCATCATCATAAGATTTTGCATATCTACTAGAAGAATGAGAATCAACCATATCCATGCTCCCCTAATGACCTGCAGTATCTAGGTGCTTGGCAACAACGCGACTTGCAACGATTGGTTGCTTGTCTCCATTATGACTTGTAGTGACTAGTGGCTTGTCTCCAATATGACTTGCAGTGATTGGTGACTTTCCCCTAGAAAGCACAAAAGGGTTTGGTGCAATCCAAGGATCCAACCCATGAGGTGTTGTCAATGGAATAGTGGCATTCTCAATAGATGATGATCCTACAGGCATCGAAGACATGATGTGAATCGGGTGTTATCAGTCAAAATAACAATTCTCCGTCAATGACCACATTGCTCCATCGGTCACACAAAAGGACATTATGGATGGAAGAGCTTGCTTGACCTTAGATGACTTAGAGTTGAGCCTTGCACTCATTTCATCAAAACATATTTTTTCTGCCTACTTTAGAGCATAACCGTGACCCTTATGCTTACCAACACGTGGGTTAGCCGCGGGTGTCTATACTGACAACACACAGGTATCTCCTGAAAAGTTGCACCTGCTATATGCAAGTTGGGATAGTCGCGGTAACTTGCTAGTTTCCCTATATCATATTCATGGGTATCTTAAGAAAACTTGAACAAATATATAAGAATAACTAATTATGGATTAGTTTTTGGAGTTATTCCAACTTCCTCAACTACCTATGCCAACCACCCTTCGAACTTGTCCTCATCCTCTTGCCATAAATACAAGAGGAAGGCCTTGGAGAAGGATAGCCTACTTTTGGTAATGTAATGCTGGAGGAATTCTAACTCAAGAGAGAGGAGCAAGAACTCAGGGTCTGGTTATGATGATGCTTGCTACATTCAGGTATAATTTATGTACTTGTTCTATGCATTAATAAAGATCAGATATTCTTCCTTTCCCAATATGATTTGTTCTTATATGTTGCAAATCTGATTACAAGTTGATGTTTCATGTTATTGTAAATGTCAATCTGTTTGTTTGTAGTCAAACTGGTTTGAGGAAGGTTTTGGGTTGTTTTGCAGGTTGTTGCATTGAAGAGCAAGAAGGAGAAAGGATCGGATCAACCTTCAGAATAAGGTACACATCCTTCTAACCCTAATCTCTTTGCTTAGTATATGTATATGCGGAACATTGTATGTCTAACTTTTCATATCAGTACGTTGGTAGTCTCTCCCCTGCTATAGGATAATTTCCCTAACAACAGAACTGGCGAATCCACTGGCGAGCACTGTTTTTCTGCTTTGTGGGATGCTTGAGGGTCTTTTCTTTCAGTTTTTATCATTGTGTTAGGTCTTTGTGAAGGTTTTGGTATATCTTACATCATGTTTGCTTGACTCTTTATGGTTTGGTCTGTAGTCTACTTTCTCTTTTTAATTGATTCAGAGCATACCTGCGAGTCTGTTATACTTACAGTCGTGATTATCACCCTGCACCCGCGAGTCGCTCACTACTGTACCCGTGGACCCACATGCTGCTATTATTACAGTCGCGGTTTTTTCCTGAGAAATTTTTGTTTTTTCTCTAGGGTTTTCTTTTTAGGATTGTTCTGCTTGGATCTAGAAAGTTTGTTTGTTGGTCTTGGGTTAATGACTGCTTAAGGTTAGTAGTATGAGTCTTGTTTACCCTTTGCAAGTCCTTTGTTGGTTCTTTTTCGCTTGTCGGAGGTTACTTAGGTATATATAGCCCATACTGTATTTGGTGGATGCTAGGCTCTAGTCCTTTGTAGTCATCGGTTGTTTGGAGAGCATTTTTTATCTGTCTGTGGTTGATTTGCTTTCTGTCTTTTATATCGGTTGGTTCTTATAGCATCTTGTTTCCAATTTAAAGTTACTTTTTGGGTTTGTGTAGCAACTTGTTGGGTTGGTATTTTTTGGTACTTTGTGTTGGTAAAGTCCTTATTTTTATAGCCTTAAGTCTGGTTTCCTTCACTTGCATTATTGATCATTCTTGTTTGTTCATAAGTAATTTTCATTTTATTTTTATAAAGGAAAAAAAAAATAAAAAAGAACACTTTCATTTATAACAGGGATTGTCTCTTTCTTTTTCAAAGTAGTTAGAAGTTGTTTATGCTTTTCATCTTTGAAAAATAAAAAAAGTATAGTCGGTTTTAGGTTTGCTTTGCATCTTATGTTTTGAAAGACAAGTTAGAAAATTGTGAAGATTTTACTTTCAATATGTACACTTTAATTCTAGTTGCAACCTTCACGCACAAATAAGCACTACCTTTTTTAGTAATATAGCCTTAAAAAGAACCATTAATAAAATTTATTAGTAAATAATTTTAGGTCTCACACAAACCAACTAGCTTAGGCTAGGGTTTTGGAACAAAACACTTTTAACTTTCCAAAACCATTCAAACCTCAAAAATTGTAGTAAGACTATCATTTAGGTAAATCCACTTTTGTGGAGGTGTCCAGGAAGCTCTACTCAAACCAGATTTAAACACGAGGTCATGTGAGATTGGACTATTGGGGATACCCCCCCCCCACTTTTCATTCGAGCATACACCAGATCCTTTTCGCGTACGGGGATCCATTAGTGCCTTGTGTACTCTTGTATTTCGGGCTTAGTTACCCTGCCCATGCATCACCTGCGATTGTACCCCGGGGCTCTTTCTGCAAGTTTCGTAGCATTTAGTATCTTTTGACCTATAGGGATCTACACAGGTGATGGTGGAAGGATATTTCCACTGTACCTAGGAAAAACATGGGAGGAAATCCCTTGTAGTGATTTGGGGGGGTAGTTGGTGATTCAAATGCTTGCACCTAGAGACTCTGTATTGTGGACCCTAGGTAGCTGTTCTTCGCTGCTCTACTGGTTAGTTCTGGGCCCTAATCATCCCAGAATCTCTTTTGAGAGTATCATCTTTGTTTTCCTGGTCTTGACTACTTTAGGAAAATTTGGTAGTGGTGTGTTTTTTGTTCCTTGCTGTTGTAGTGGCCACTAGGTTTAATACTTAGTTCATATTTTTACAAGTGTGGAGGACTACCCTCTTCGTAGGTCATGAAGGTTGCAAAACCTACCTCCACTCACAATGGAGCCTCCACTGCCACCTCAGCGGTGCCGAACTGACTCACGTGGTTCATATGAACTCACGGGGACAACTAAACCCCCTAGAGAGCAACATCTCATTTCTCAACCGGTTCAGGAAACTATTGAGGTTGAAGACTTGACTACTTAAGAGTTTGCAACACCCTTCAACCCTCCATTAACTGGACCCAACACACCTTTATTGGAAAGATTTATCTCTTTAGGGATACCTGAACTGAGTGTATACAAGTTCACACCTGGTTTTGTCATGGATAACTCAGGGGATGGATCAGGAGTGCCCCGCACTCCCACTTCAGCTATTATACCAGGAGGTGTATCTCCTCCTCATATAAACACATCCACACTGAGCTCGCCGCAGTTCACTTTTGCTCCAAGCACTTCATTTAGTTTCAATGTTGGTCCTTCAGGTTTATCCAATACTCAAAGTACGATGACATCTATGCCTTCTCGATCCTCCATTGGCCCATCCAGTATTACTTTCTTGGGGATACCCTCGGTGTCTTTCACATCTTCCCCCTTTGTTAAGCAATTCCAATTTAACCCTACTTCTGCTCCGTTTAATCAAGGATTTCCTTGGCTCGGAGGACATTTGATCCTTCGACACCTTTTGTAGGCTCAATGCCTCCCCCATCTACTGCATCTATGTTAGGTTATAACCCCTTCACTGGTTTTAATGCACATTCTTCTAGTGTGAAAACTTCTAACGTACCTGTAGGGAGTACTCCCTTTTCATTATTTGGTGGAATGGGCGGTAATCGTTATACCAACCCTCCATTCGGAGGCACTTCTACTCAGTCGTGGTGGACGACACCACACAGAAGTAATCCATTAGCCTTTGGTTGGAGCAACTTTTAGAATGTCTCTTCTTCACAACCGGTGGATGGGGGAAACCTCAATCAACCTTATAGGATCCAAGTTTTGGGTGGTTCCCCTTACCAAACTCCTCCACATCATATGCCATCGGCACGACCTCACTTGTCGTTTCTAGAAAATTTGAACTTGCCAGACCTTTCGAAAGTCATGAACGATCCGGTACGTCATAACCCTACTTGGCCTCCGGTCCCAACCAAGCTTCCTTCGGACATTCCAAAGTTCGAAGGTAAGACTGGTGAAGATCTCAGAGATCACATTACAACTTTTCATCTCTGGTGCTCCTTGAACTTGTTGAATGACGACTCAATTTGATTGAAGCTCTTTCAGAGAACCTTAACGAGTGTAGAAACTAAATGGTACATCAAATTTCCGGCTGCAACATACGATAACTTTTGGGATTTAGCGACAGTCTTTTTGAACCACTTCCAGCTTCTCGTCCGGTGTGCTGCCGGCACGGACCTTCTGTCTACATTTAGACAAAACAAATCCACTCACCTTTCTGATCACATTCAGGAGTGGCGAAGGTGGAAGAGACTCATCAAGGCTAAGATTCCCCTAGAGTTTCTTTTGGAGTGGTATTTGAAATCACTGCTCCCTTACATCTCTAAAGATGTTTCAACTTATGGGGTAACATCTAAAGAGGAAGCAATCCTAAGGACCCAACAGCTCGACCTAGTCTATGCTCAATCCGGGATCCTTTATGAGATCATATTTGACACACCATGATATAATATAGATCTTCGAAAGCCCAAACCCAGACCTCATGCCAATGGCATTGTTGGTTCGGCCGACTCATCTGTGCTGGAGGCCTTAACAAAACAAGTGCATGCACTTTCTATGAAGCAATCAACAGTGGAAGAAACTACAGTTGTGGCCTCCCCTTCACAATCTGAATCTGTACAAAGTGTGCAGACAAACCAAAAGGATCCTCGACAACCCAAGAAGAAGGGTAAGAGAGGGGAGGGAAATCAGAAGCCCAAAAACACTGAAAATGTCGAGGAGGGCAAGAGAGACAAAAAGAAGGTCAAGTTTCCTTGAAAGCTTTGTAAGGATGATCACCTTACTCACCAATGCTCTCTTATCAAAGAAGCCTAGAAGTTGTTGAAAGAGAAGAAATCGGTCGTCTTGAAGGATCCTTTTCCCAAAGGATAAGGCTCAACTTCTGGAAACTATATACTGGGGGAACTCATCGTGACACATCAACTTATCAATCATATATAAACATGGTTAACTCACATGCTCTTTTGCAAATGAGAGCCAGGAATTATAACCCAGAAATGCAGTAGAAAGATAGGGAGGTTCCTAAAAAATCTGTTCCTCTCCACATCGAGAGGCCAACAGAGCCTTTGCTGAAGATACCCAAGGGTGTCTACAAGTGGGTTGTGCACAACCCTAATGCACGGGCTGCTCCCAACTACTCTGTTGTGGAGGACTTATCCCAAACACCAAGTGCCATGTCCGCACTGGAAGTATTGGAAAGATGCCCTTCACAGTGGAATGCACTTCTAGCGGCAATGGGTAGTATGGACTCATCAAGTATGCTAGCACACTACTGTCCCTCGACCTCGACCAGCACCTCCGCCCCTGCCTCCACGGAATCCTCCTCTAAATCCTCCTCGCATTTTTCCATAAGGATTTTGGTTGTACTACAACGTCTGAAACTGCCATTGGTCGTACTGTGGCTGGGGTTGACTGTACATTGGCTGCGACTGATTATAATTGAGTTGTGGTTGATTATACCGATGATTGTAGAGTGGCTGATGCTGACTATATTGCGGTTTCTGCTGGTTGTACTGTGGTTGTTCTTGCGTCAAGGGTTTCTCCTCCCCCTTCATAAAATATGTATTTGCAGTTCTTTCCTGGAGCAATTTGTATGCCCTACACTCCTCTCCGTGTCCAACCGATTGATGCAACTTGCAGAATAAGTTGATTGATTTCGACACCATTTTTTGCAAATACACACACTGTTCTTGTCGATGTCCCCACGTCTGACAAACCCGGCACCATGCCATTCCCCCTTCGGTAAGTGGATTTGGTGCGCCGGATTGTAAATACTCGCAGAAATCTGGGCACTGGTCCTTATGGTGCCCTTCCGATTTGTAGCGGGTGCACCATATCTCCTCTCACACCTCTTTTCCCTTCTTCATGTCTTGGAGTTGTAGCGTTACATTTTCTAGTTTTGCTTGAATGTAATTCATGCCTACTCCTGCTTCTCCAACTGGTGAAGCTTCCAATTTCATTGCAATCTCCAGCGCTTTCGACTGGGATGTGATTTTCTATTGCATCAGTGGCCCACAAATGTGCGGTACGAGTCCTACGATGAACGACTCTTTGTGTTGTACATCGCTCATCCCGAAGCTAACTTTTGCCATCATAGTTTTATATCTCTGATCGAATTCCCACACCGATTCATTCAGAAACTGCTTAATTTCCTTCAGTTCTGTGATGTACTGTGACTCAGACTTCGATTTTCTGAATTCATCAATTAGTCCTACCCTTATTTGCGATAATGTTTTATCTGGACTTCCTACAGGCACCTGTATGAATATCATGAACCAGTCTAGCGCACAACCCCTAAAGGTCGTCGCCAGCTGTCCCTTCTTGATGTCATCGTCCTGCACCTATTTCACTATCCATACCACTTCACACAAAAACAGATATTGTTTGGGATCCTCGATCTCGTTACAGCACCGTTACAGTGGAAAATTGGCATTTTTACGTCGTCTCCTGCCATCCTTAGTCTCCTACTATTATTTACTCATCCTCTACTTTTACCACTGCTCTGGCACTTCGGGCAACATTGCGATGAACTTACGTTTCTTCCTCCAAAATTCAGCATGGTGCGCGGGGTTGTGGGTATTGTGTAACTTTGGATCTATCCTTCGGATTCAAGGGTAGCCTGGTTGCTTCCTTCGTCACAATAGGGTCGCTTCATCTCGTGTGGTCCTATTTTGCAGTTCTCTGTTCCGATCACCTCAGGAGACTCTCTCTCAACCTCAATCCTCCTCTTCTTCTCTCGCTGTCGGAACCTAACCCCACTTCGTAGGGTACCACAACCTTCCTCAGTTTCCCTTAAGAACTCGTCATCACTCAGGGTCATCTACCCCACATCATTCTACCAGACCCGCATTCACGCAGTACCCTCAACCTCCACACACCGGGCTTTACTCGTCAACATTCATCCTCCGTATTCCTTTTTCGCAGATGAGCATCTTAATCCACACTTTTAGTGACAGTAGAAATCTTCTGCGGGGTCCTTTGAAAAATTTCCTCTCTGCGTCGCTATATGATTTGATCATGTTGACGGCGAATTCAGTAATATATCCTTCTAGAATGTTATCCACCCAGACGTCGACAACCCTTGATGCCTTGTTGTCCACCCACTTCAATTGTTGAATCAATTCCGGTGTCCAGTGTTCAGGTTCACCACCTTGGCAATTTTTCTTTTGAAATGTCAATTGCACCAACCACTCATGCAACAATATTGGGAATTCACAGAAAAATATCTCGTGGACGTCGGAGTATATGTATTTCTGCAACCACTCAGTCATCGACCATTCGGGTTGGCAATTCTCTTTTTCAGCAAACTCTTGTGCTTTCTTGTCGAACCAATCCTCGATCTTTGCTTTCGTCGAATGCCACAGCATGTCCTCTCTTTTTCTATTTGCACTACGGTCCCGACAACGGAACCATTTGTTGGCAGCAGTGCGAAGTGAACCCCTGTCGACAGAACTGTGTCAACCATATACCTATTGATATCTCCAACAAACCGAATGTTGTGGAAAACATCTTTATTGGAGCAAACTGTTCTCCACGGGAGATCACTTTGTATACCAATCTATTTAAAGAATTCCACAACATTTTTGCCTGGTCTTACGAGGAGATGCCAGGAATCAACCCCCCCATTTTGGAACATGTTATCACAACTTATCCCAATGCCAAACTTGTACGACAAAAACTTCATCCAGTCAATCCTAGGAAAGTTGCGGCCATCAAGGCTGAAGTCGAGAAGCTCCTCAAGGTCGATTTTATCTATCCGATTGAAATGACAGAATGGGTCTCTAACCTAGTCCCGGTTGAAAAAAAGAAAGGGACCATATGTATTTGTACGGACTTCAGGGACCTTAACAAAGCCTATCCAAAGGACAACTACCCCACACCATTCATTGATCAGATCATTGATGCGTGTGCAGGACATGAAATTTTCTCTTTCATGGACGGTTTTTCGGGATATAATCAAATACAAATCAAACTCGAACACCAACATAAGACGGCTTTTATTTGTCCCTGGGGGAGCTTCACTTATCGGAAGATGTCGTTCGGACTGAAAATTGTTGGACCTAATTTCTAGCGAGCCATGAACTTCGCTTTCCACGATATCAAGCATGTAGTCGAACCCTATCTGGATGATCTCCCCACGCAATATCGTAAGAGACAAGATCATCCTTATCATTTAGGACTCGTATTTGAACGACGCATGTATTACAAGATATGGTTAAATCCTAATAAGTGTGTATTCTGCATCGAGTTTGGATGTCTGCTAGGTTTCATTGTGTTTAGTTGTGGCATTATGGTCGACTCATTGAAGTCGAGGCGATTGTCAAATTGCCTCCTCCTCGTACCGTTAGACACTATTCTATTATGGACGACTTAGCCCAAATGCCATGTGCCATGTCTGCAATGGAAGTCTTGGAAAGATGCCCTTCACAGCGGAATGCACTTCTAGCGGCAATAGGTAGTATGCAATCATCAAGTATGCTAGCTAGATTTGATATGTCCAATATCAAACCCCAGTTTCCATATCATGTTGCCTTCCAAATTGAATTAGTTCATGGTTTGAAGACTATTGGACGAACAGTCGTAGATGAAGGCGCGTCGACATGCATAATTTCTATATCCTGTTGGAAAGCCTTGGGTTCTCCTGAGTTATCCCCTTCAACTACACTACTTACCATGTTTAACGGAAAGTCTTTCCGTCTGCATGGAGTCTTACCAACATTCAAGATTCAACTTGCCGGTAAGGTAGTGTTTGTGGAGGTAAAAGCTCTAGATGCTTCTCTTGACTACAACCTGTTGTTGGGAAGAAGTTGGACATATGCGATGCAAGCTATCCCATTGTCTATTTTTTGAATACTCATGTTCCCCTACGAAGGTAAGATCATCACAGTTGATCAACTATCCTTCACTCGGAAGAACAACACAACTTCATCAGATTCTAATATCCCTTTGATTGATCAAGCTCGACCGCCTAGTGAGAGCTTAGGAGTAGGTATGTTGCGACAGAAGATTTAGGACGCGAGATCCATATTGAATAATATATATATAATTGAATTGATAAGATGCTTAATGCTTTACAAGAGCTCGCCTTTTATAAGGTTGGAGCATTTCTTAAGAAGGGTTACGTCCCTTCAATTAAACTAATTAATAATTTAATGATTAATTTGATACAATATTTAATATACATAGCATTGCCACTCCCTTTTAAAGAGCTTTGTCCTCAAAGCAATGGTAATGAGGGATGTAATTGTCGAAATTGTTCTGATTCCCATGTTGCATCTTCTTCGGGAAGATTTTTCCATTTAATGAGGTATTCTTTAATGACTCGCGTTCTTAATCTCTTCTCTCTAGTAGCAATGATAGATTCGGGCTCGAATATGATTCTTCCTTCTTCATCTAACAAGGGAAGTATTGTTTGTGCCTTCTGGTGTTGACCTATCATCTTTTTCAAACATGAAACATGAAAGACATTGTGGATGCGACTTGTAGTTGGCAATTCCAATGCATATGCCACCTGACTAATCTTCTTATTGATTTGATATGGGCCATAAAAACGTGGAGCCAACTTATTTTTTCCACCTTGTTTAAGAGATAATTGTTTATAGGGTTGTAGTCTTACATATACCCAATCTCCAATTTCAAATTCTCGTTCTGTTCGATGTCGATCTTCTTGTTGTCTCATTCTATTCCTGGCAGTATTCAAATTCTCTTTAAGTACTTGGACAACCTTTTGGTTTTCTTCTAAATGGTCATTTACTGATGCGACCCTTGCTTGGTTGGTGATGAAATCCTTCCATTTTGGGGGTTCATATCCATATAGGGCTTGAAATGGTGTCATTCTTGCAGATGTATGATAAGTAGAATTATACCACCATTCTGCAAGATGTAGCCATTGGAACCATTTATTTTGCTTATCAGTCACAAAACAACGGAGGTAGGTTTCTAAGCATTTATTGACAACTTCTGTCTGTCCATCTGTTTGGGGATGATAAGCTGAGCTCATGTTAAGAGACGTTCCAATTTGCTTGCAAAACTCTCTCCAAAAGTTCCCTTTAAACTTGGCATCCCTATCACTTACTATAATCTTCGGAAAACCATGTAATTTGTAGACATTTTTACAAAAAACCTCGGCTGTTTCTTTTGCCGAATCAGTTTTCTTCACTCCAACAAAATGTGCATATTTGGTTAGCCTGTCTACCACAACTAGTATTTTGTCTTTTCCATCTGATATGGGTAGACCTTCAATGAAATCCATTGAAATTTCCTCCCATTTCTTATTCGGAATATGTAACGGATGGAGTAACCCCGGACTTGAGATATTCTCAGTTTTATTCCGCTGACAAATGTCACAATCTGCAACATACTTGTGAATGTCAGCATACATACCCTTCCAAAAGAATGATTGCCTTGCATTATAGTAGGTTTTAAAAATTCCTACATGACCAGCGGCTGGGCAATCATGTGATTCTTTAAGCACCTTGGTCTTAAAACTGGAATTGGAACTTAAGTAAATACGTCCTTTGTACCATAACAGTTCATTCTTCCATTCAAACTTCGGATACTGATTTATGTTGTTAATTATGGAGCAAACCTCTGAATTCTTGGCATATTCCTTTCGAATTTCGTCCAAAAATTCTGGGATCACCATGGATACGGCATAGACTTGTATCTCTTCATCTTTCCTTGATAAAGCATCAGCTACTACATTGTCCTTCCCTCTTTTATGTAGGATCTCCATATCGAAGGTAGAGATTTTCTCTATCCACTTTTGTTGCTCGGTTGTTAATGTCTTCTGCTGTAACAAGTGTTGTAGACTATTATGATCTGTTCGGATTAGGAATTTACTTCCCAAAAGGTATTGTCGCCATTTAGTTAATGCATGCATGATGGCAAGCATTTCCTTGTTGTAGGTAGACTGTAGGTATTCTCTTTTGTTCAACTTCCTGCTTTCAAAAGCGATTGGATGACCTTCTTGCATTAGCACAGCTCCTATCCCAAACCCTGAAGCATCACATTCGATTACGAATGGTTTTACAAAATCAGGTGTTGCCAAAACGGGAGTTGAAGACATAATTTGTTTCAACGTTTCAAAGCATCTTCTTGCTTCATCATCCCATTGAAAAGAATTTCTTTTTAGGAGATTTGTTAGTGGGGCAGTGACATGTGCATAGTTCCTGATGAACCTTCGATAGTAACCTGTTAATCCCAAAAATCCTCGCAATTTTGAAACATTCTTTGGTTCAGGCCACTCCTTCATTGCCTGGATCTTCTTTGGGTCCACCTTAACTCCTTCCTTTGAGATTATATGACCGAGATACTCCACTTCTTGCTTCCCAAAGGTGCATTTTGACTTTTTTGCATAGAACTAGTTTTCCTTCAGAAGAGATAGAACCTCTTCTAGATGTGTCAAATGTTCTTTCCATGTCTTGCTATATATAAGGATGTCATCGAAGAATACTAACACAAATTTCCTTAGGTACGGCTGAAATAGTTCATTCATAGTTGCCTGGAATGTGGCAGGGGCATTAGTTAACCCAAAAGGCATTACTTTGAATTCATAATGTCCTTCATGAGTTTGGAAAGCAGTCTTTGCGATATCCTCTAATCTGACCCTGATTTGATAGTACCCTGACCTTAAATCGAGTTTTGAAAAATATTTTGCATCATGAAGTTCATCCAGCATGTCATCGATGAAAGGGATTGGAAACTTGTTCTTAATTGTTATTTTGTTTAATCCTCTATAATCTATACATAATCTAAACGATCCATCCTTCTTCCGTACTAGTACAACTGGAGCTGCATAAGAGCTTCTACTCTTGGTGATGACACCACAATTCAGTAGATCTTGAACCAACCTCTCTATTTCTGTTTTGTGGTGGTGGGGATACCTATATGGTTTAACCTTGACAGGATTTGACCCCGGTTTAACCTTGATTATGTGTTCTATACTCCTTTCTGGTGGTAGCTGCATGGGTAAGTCTTGAAATATGTGTTCATGTTTCTGGAGTAATTTTTGGATTTCCTTTTTGAACTCATTTGGTTCCTCCTCTTTTCCTTCCAATTGATGACATTGTATTACGTATGCTGATGCCCCTTTTCGAATGAGTTTTTCCATTTGCTGAGATGAAACTACTTGTGTGTTTGGTGGATGAAAACCATATAGCTTAAAATTTTGCCCTTGCCACTTAAACTTGATGAAATGCTTTTGATGATTGGCAGAATATGTTCCCAATGTTTGTAACCATTGGACTCCCAAAACGATGTCTACTCCTCCCAACGGTAAGGTGTAGAGTTCTGATTCCAATTCGAAGTCTTGTATTTGAAGTCTCACCTTGTGGCACTTTCCAACTTTTTCGATCTTCTTGCCATCTGCAACCATCACCTTCATGTCTGGAACTGGATGTACGAACAACTTGAGTTTTCATGCTACTCTTATATCAAGAAAGTTGTGAGTGCTTCCAGTATCTACTAGCACTGTAACATTCTCATTTTTTATATGCCCTTTTAACTTGAGAGTCTGTGGTTGACTAATGCCTTTTATGGCTGCTAGGGAGATTTTGGGGTTCTCGTCGTTCCCGGCTGCCATATTTGCGGTTTCCTCCTCTTCATCTTCTGGCTCTTCTTCTTCTTCTTCTTCTGATTCACTATTCTCCTCTGCTTCACAAGTATATAATTTCTTTGAGTTTTCCTCGGGGCGACACCTATGTTTAGGGTTCCATTTGTCTCCACATCGTCGACATTTTCCTTCCCTCATACGTTGATTCTCGAGGCTCTTCCTATCGTCCCTTCTAGGTGGAGGGATGTATTTGTTTGTATCATCCTCTGGAGTCGACTGGATGTTTCTTTGTGAGTATGACTTCCCTTTATTTGATTGAAAATTATCAAATTTGGCCTCGGCTGCTTTTGCTTTTTGTCTTGCTGCCTCGACATTTGTTATGTCATGCATTTTTAACTCCTTTTGTATGTATGGTTTTAGTCCTCCTAAGTAGGTTTCCAACCGTTGTTTGTCGGATAGCCCAAATACTCTGGTAGCGAGGGATTCCCATTGATGCGTGAATTCTTTGACGCTTCCCTTTTGTTGTAATCTGGTAAGTTTTGAGAAGAATTCATCTTCTGTGATTCCTTGAAACCTTTTTAAGAAATCATTCTTGAATAAGTTCCAAGTGTATGCGAAGTTGTCTCCCTTCCACCACATATACCAGTTGTAGGCATATCCTTCAAGGTGCATTGAAGCATACTTGACCTTTTCTTCGTCCATTGTAATGTTATATATGTCGAAATACTCTTCTGCTTTATTCAACCAAGCGACGCATTGGTATTCTCCTCCATTAGATTTCGTCATCTCTATTTTTGCTCTCGACGGGTACATTACGAATGGTTGGTATTGAGTACCTTTCATCCTGTTGTGTTCTGGTGACTCAGAATTGGAAGATGGGGTAACCGACATATCCGAGTCATGTTGTTTATGATTTTTTTCCTCATTCTTCATTTTTTGTAATATCTCCTCGATACCTTTCTGGCTCTCAGTCACTTTTTGATCTAACATTTTTTGTTCCTTGCTTATAATGTCGAACTTGTCGTCTATTTTCTGCTCCATTACCTGAATGACTTCATCCTTAATTTCTTTCTTAAGTGTTTCCTGGCTCTTGGTGATCATTTCCTTGAAGGTTCGGAAATCCTTCTCTATTTTCTCCATTTGGGATTTTAACTCTGTCGTCATGCTTCTTAGGTGTGGTGGTGAATAATTGGACGCAATTTTGGCTTATGGGATATTGAGGGCAATTAAAAGATCTTTGAAAAAATGGTGATCAATAATAATTATTATAGCAATGATAATTACTATAATAAAAATAGTAAAATAATAAATATTATATTTAAATATTTATTATAAGTGGAGATTTTTAATAAAATTAAAATATTATATAATAATATTATATTATTATAATAATATTTGTTTTATTAATTTGGTTTGATTTTTTTTTTGGCAGGATTTACGTGGAGGAGGGTGTGGAAGGGCGCACGCACAGGTGGCAGCGTTGATGGTTAGACGCAGAGGCTAGGGTGCAGGGATGGGAGCGACCAGCGTGGAGGGGGCGGAATGCAGGCGGCAGACGTCGAGTGTGGGGGATTGCGCAGAGGGGGCGAAGTGGAGGATGGAGGGCGGCGGATGGTGCAGGAGGGGAGTAAGAAACGCGTGGACGAGGCTGCGTGGGTGCAGAAGGGGGCAGGAAGAAGAGGCGACAGGAGCGTTGGAGCAAGGGAATGATTACGCGGGGATGGGAGCGACCAGCGTGGACGAGGCTGCGTGGGTGCAGAAGGGGGCGGGAAGAAGAGGCGACGGGAGCGTTGGAGTGAAGGTAAGGATTACGCGGGATGTAGCGAGGTGGGGAGGACAAGCGCGGAATGGTGGACGGGGAAGCAGGCGTAGGTGGCGTGCGGGAGTCCAGCAGGGGAGCGGTGGATGTGGGTGTGGCGTGAGCGTGGAGGCTGCAGGAGGGGAAAGGAACGCAGGGGAAGGACGTGGATGGAGCTGCTCAATGAAGAACACCGAGAAGATCGCCGAGCTCTGATACTAAATGCGACAGAAGATTTAGGACGCGAGATCCATATTGAATAATATATATATAATTGAATTGATAAGATGCTTAATGCTTTACAAGAGCTCGCCTTTTATAAGGTTGGAGCATTTCTTAAGAAGGGTTACGTCCCTTCAATTAAACTAATTAATAATTTAATGATTAATTTGATACAATATTTAATATACATAGCATATGTATTCATCATTGATGGGCACATTTGACCTACCTGCTCCTGTATATTACATTGGTTCTATGAGTTCCAACGATATATCATCTCAGGAAGTTTTTACGATTAGTCGAACGATTGATCCGTGGATCCTTCTAACTCAACAAGAACCGAATGTGCCCCCATCCATTGTAGAAGTGGTGTACCAAGCATCACAAAATGTTGCAATGGATCACATCTTGACTCCATCAGTCTCAGTTGAGTCAGATTTCGATTATGCATCTACATGGTCAATAGACTCTACCCATTCTTTTGACTGTTTGGATACTATTTTTCCTTCCGGCGAGGCTATCCTTTAAGCCATGATTGGTTTGGATAATCCTTGGGAACACATGCATCACGGATCTTACTTCCTTCTAGATCTAGACAGGATTGAGAATGGTGAGTGTTGACACCAGGTCTAAGGAAAATTGACATTTTTGATAAAAGGTCCTAAGAGAAAGAATCATCTCTAAAAGGGTGGAAATAAAGATTTTTATATAAAAAAATATAAAAAATACATTATAAAAACCCATGTTTATAAAGTCCGCCAACAAATTTATGGAAAGGTTAAGCCCCGGTCAGGTTTCGTCGGCGGAGATAGCATAGATCCAAACCAACGGTCCATATTAACCCCGCGTCGCCAAAGTGATCATCAACAAACGGTGGAGGGTGGTAGCGGACATAATACCGCCAAGGCACGTGTCCCACATTCATTCATCCGCGCTTGGAGAAAGTGGTATCGGAAACCACCATAACACCGCGCGGAACCACCCATTACAGAAAAGTGGAAAGATCTCTTACGTGGCAAGGTGGGACCTAACAGGTAGCTAACGAGGAATGGATTGATAAGACCGTGGCGCGTGGCACTATACTTTGCATGGATCGGAAGGCTAATACATGTTTCAATCAAATCAAAGGCCAGCATTTCATCCGCGGCCAGGAACATGCGCACGGAATATAAAGGAAAGCGGTCGCGGAAAATAAACCGCCTTGACAGGTGTCAGCAGATGGTGCATCCGCGCGGGTAGCAAACCGGAAAAGGAAACCACCTTTTCGATCGCGGATACCGCCGGTGCAATAAAGATGGACAAGATCTGACGGTTCAAAATGATGGTTCAAAGATCAATGGTTGAAAATGACCCACGTTCGTAAAAGTGCAAGAAGGTTAGTCTAAAAGGCTTATATAAAAAGAAAGGGCTCCACATAACGGCATTTTATATGTGTCGTTATCCTGGAGAGCTCCGAAGACTGGTGGAAGCCGGCGATTGCGACAGAAGGCGAAAAGCAAGCACTTACAGGTAGGGTCTGGTGACCTGTCACTCTCTTTAAACGGAAATTTGTTTAAAAGAAGCATTTAGATGGAGACTGTACAAGATATAGACGTTTTTAGGTCAAAAGATGCCCTAGAAGACAGAGATGAAGACGTTTTCGATACCCTTATTAGGTTCCCAGTCTCCGATGTAAAAGTGAAGTTATCTGAGCTGTTAAAAGAGGGTATAGACCCGCATAGAGTTCACCAGTCATCTCTGATAGCTTTTTGCCCTGACCAATTTCCTGTTTTCCCAGAATTCGTCTCCTGGTGTGCCGAAAACTATTCACGGGAAGAAAAAGTTGTTTTAAACAGTCAGAAAACTAGAGCCATCTGCAAAATTGAGCCAGCCGAAGTGATTAGAGCCCTAGAAATAGATTTGCCCCGAACCCTCGACCCTGAAGTTTTTTCTGAGGTATCAATTATTGAAATTTTTCACCATGCCTCTCAGAGTGATAGAGAAGTGTTTCTGTCGACGTGTCTCAGACCAGAAACCAGCCTTTCTGAACTCCCTTATCCTTTAGATATCAACCTGTTTAATGAGAATACCCAGTTGGTCTTGACACTGTTGGCCGTAGTTTTAGGGTTAGATTCTGATTTGTATATAACTGAGTTTCAATTGAGTTTATTGTACAGAATAAGTATAGTCCAGTCGGGAATTGACGAAAGTCAAATTCCCCGACTAAGTTTTGAAGCTTTCATAGCCGAAAGGATGCATGACCAGATGGTCAATTTTTCCACACACAGACATTTCAGGTTTCAAGCATTTTTAATCATTAGAGAAATTTTGAGGTCAAAAAATGGCCTCAAAACAAAGAAAATGTACTATAAAAAATAACCAATCACATTCTAGTAGATGACATCATCCCCCTTGGTGAGGTGGCATTGCATGAGTTAAGAATGCTTATTTGTCAAATTTTCTATGGTGGATGAAAACACATAGTTAACTAAGGTAGTGGTGTAAGTACTTTTAAGTCATAAAGTAAAGTACTCATAATGATAGTCTTTTCATAAAATAATATTATTGTCATTTTCAAGTAAAGTACTTATAATGAATGTCTTTTCACACTTTCTCATAAAATAATATTATTGTCATTTTCAAGTGAAGTACTCTTAATTCATAAAGAAAGTTCTTTCACATTTTTTTATAAAATAATATATTATCATTTTTATATTTTAAATTTTAAATTATATATTCACTCCATTGTATTTAATAACATAATGTCAAACTAATAAAGAATAATAATAAATTTAATAAATAATAATAATAATAATATGTGGAATATAATAATATTATTAATATTTTACATGTAAATAAATTCTCAATTAAATTACATTATATTAAATTCATGAGAAAAATACTAAATATAAAAAGTCAACATAAAATTTAAAAAATAGCTCTTAAAAATATTTTTTATTATTTAATTTCATTTGCAAGTTCAAGAGAAATAAATGCTAAAGGACAATAAATTTTTGGGAATTTATAATGAATATTAGTCACATCAATGTAGACTTATTTTATTAATTTTATTTCTAGTGAATTTTGAAAAGCAACTCAACCATGGTTATTTATATTGTGCATAGAAAATAGTGTGGGAGGTGACTTGTTATATATACCTACCCCATAAAACCCCAAATTCATAATATTTTAATATATATCATATTTTTGTAGTACATCTCTTAGGAGGCCCATTTTTGACCTCAAAATCTCTCTAATGGAAAATGATTATGGTATCCAGCCAGGAAGAATTACAGTTCCCAGAGATTGTTTTTGCAACTCCACTGGAAAACAATATTTTCAATTTCATCAATTACATGCTCTTGACGATTTTTAAGATGATTTTCGGAAAAAGTCTGCCTAGGGTATTGCCAGAAATGCAGGTATCAATGCAACTGAATACAGAGTATGCTACAGGAGACTGGTTTTTATCAAAAGATAGTACAGTGGTCAGATTGTATGGGTTCAAGCATAAACCCTATGTGCTACCAGCATTCCTCACCTTGAGGATTTTTGCCTTGGAGTTTTTAAGACAGAAATTGATTGTAGAAGACAACAATTTTTTAGTCCACAGACAAGCAACGGACATTAAGTACCCTTTCACATTAGGTCCGTTCACAATAAAGAATAAGAACGCTGCTGTATATATAGAGAAATTGTTAAAAGATATGAATTTCGAGACAGATGCAGCATTGGAATATGACCCATTAAATATCATATCCAAAAGAAGAATTGAACATCGTATTAAGCCTCTGAATCATCAAACTGTTGAAGGGATGGTAGACAGAGCCAACTGGTTCGAATACAAAGAAGAAATTATCCCAGACAAGTCCGACATAGAAAGGTCATTGGAAGAAGCAATGGCAGAAACAGAAAGCGAAATCAATACTGCATTAGTAGGGTCCAAAAGACCTATACAGGACATTATGATTATTGATGATGAGAAGACAGAAAAAGGAAAACGATTGAAAACTGATGAGTCACAGGAATTGGCAACCATTTCAGAAGAAGCAAAAGCTACAGAAAATGAAATACCCGAGGTTACAGTGAGGGAATACAATATTGAAGAAACCTCTGTAGGGGATGATATAAATAGACCTAAAAATTTCATGGATGTATTTAATGAACATAGTAAAAACAAACAGGAATCTGCGAAACAAACAAGTCTATTGTTTCCAAAGGTCAGAAATATATCAAACAATGAAGTGAGCTTATTCACCAGCAGGAAAATCAAAGAAAATTCTTTAAAATTTTCAGTTGTGACCAAAGACAAGATCTCAGAGATGAGTGTAGATTTGTCGAAGATAAATGCCCCTGATAAAATTTTGTTACATAGACAGGCTGGAGAGGTTATATACTCAGACTATTTGGGGGCCACATTGAGAGCAAACAAACTAAAGAATTCAGTAGAAAAATTAAATAATCAGTTGAGGCAAGAAAAGGCAGAGAATAAGTCTCGACAACATCAAATTAAGAAACTGCAAATGGACTTAACTAATAAAGATGGAGCTGCAGCTACCAAACTGCTCCAGGAGAAGGAAGAAATGATTTTAACATTGAGACGAAAGTTAAAAATCCCAGATGTTGTACTCATTCAAGGTGCAGAATTGACTATATTAGAAAAAGAGAAAGAAGAGTTATCTAACGAAGTCAATGATGTCACAGCTAAATTGTTAAAGATGTCTGACGAAAAGGACTATTGGGAAAAAGAAAGGTTCATTTTGGAAGAACAGTTGGCAACAGTGAGAAAACAACTAGCAGAGAACAGTCAGCAGCAAGTACAGGCAGGCCCAGAAGAAGATAAGAATGGTGTAGATGGGATTTTACAAGCAATGTCACAAATAAGTTTAAAGGATAATGAAATTAAATTATTGAAGGCAGAAATACAGAAATTAAAAGAAGAAAATGAAGCAAAAGAAAAAGAAATAAAAACCTTGCAGGCAAATAATCAGGAATTGAGCAGTAATAATAAAGGATTGGCTGCTCATGCAACAGGACAAGATGCTATGTAGGGATGTAAACATATGGTATGGGATCAGATCATTAAAGAAGTTGAAAAACTTAGGCCGTATCTGGATTATATAAGAGTTAAGGAAAAAGTAGCCAAAGATGCCTTCAACAGTTGCCAGGCAGTCAAGGAAAGCTTAAACAGAAAGCCGAAAGAAATAGCCCAGAGAGCAATTACATTTTTAAACAGTTTATCCGAGGCAGACCTGACGGCCATGAGTATAACAAACAGAATTTCTGTCATCACTTGGGCCAGAAGGATCTTGGGCAAATACTCCCATATCGAAAACATCGAGACCAAAGCAGGAGAAATAAGGAAAGAAGTAATCCAGTTCAAAAAGCAATTTGACAAATTAGTGAACAAGGGATTCCCATCTTTCTGGAACGAAGATAATGAATTAATTCCTCAGAATGATTATAAAAGATTATTGTTTGATATCAGGATGGATCACCGAAAATTCCAGCAGATAGATCACATGCTCACAGGAAAAATCCTAATGGAGAAAATGTCAGGGGAATTTGAAATTTTAAATATGCTGATTTCAACTTGCGCAAACCTTCTTCCTATTTCTTATGCAGGTCATATCGAGATGCGAGTCTTGGTGAAAGAAATGACCAGTTATGACCTACCCACGGTTGACCAGTGGAATTATGTAGAGAAGTACGGAAAGACCAGATATTCTGTTCATACTTAAATGCATTTGAATTTCTTGCCATGTGGCAAAATGATGATATCCAAAAATCTTGCCAAGTGGCAAAAAGACTTTTTATTTTAAATTTGTAATATTATCTGAAAAGCAGTTATGGGTTACTCGAAGACAGTTATCTTTAGTTAAATATTTTTAATTATTAGTTAGAAGAAGCAGTTATGTGGAGCTTCTTCTAAAAATTTTGTATAAAAGACAATGAAGGTCATTGTTGAAGGGGTTGGAAAATTTTTGAGAAACAAGTATGTTTTGAAGTTTATTTTTGAAATAAAGGCAGTACAGTGATGATACCTATCTTTTGATACAGAGATTCATGAGTTAATCAGTCTTGCAGTCTGTTATTTTCCTTATCCTTATATGTGCATGTTTATCTTCCTCGTTATATCTCCCATGGTGTTTTTCTTCTATATTTAAATGAACATTTGAAATAATTTGAGATTCATACTGGTTATGCCTCATTTTATCTACATTTAGATATCCATTTTATTCTCCAAAGTTGACAATAGATTTATCCTGGATAGATACCTGTTGTTGATGGAATGTCTTTACTTCTTTCTGTGTCGCCTGAAAAATCAAATTGACTGTAACATGATTACTATCTTGCCTCTGTGAAAATCTTTATGGTGAAAATCTCTTGCTGGTTTATTACATATTATGAAGGCTTTGACTCCATGCCCAATGTTTTTTGTTTACCTTTTCGACCAGAAAATATCTTTTGATAAGTTTTAAGGAAACCTTTGTATATTTTAGCCTTCATATATATATTCTGAGAGAGCCCTCTCTGGTAGAGAAAAATGGCTAGTTCTTCTACCTAAAGCTTGGTCTGAAATAGGTTACCTTAGGTCTTATTTTCTTACAACCGGAATAAAATCTAAGTGCTAACATTTTGGCGCCGTTGCCGGGGAACGAAAGTGAAATTTTCCCTGGGAGAAACGACAAAGAGAGCTCAAATTTCTTGGGCAAGGAAGTTTGAAACAAATTGGTTGTAGATATTGCCCTGGCGACTTCACTTGTGACAGTTTTTAGAAGTTTGGAGAGTAAGATTGAGAAAGACATTGTGGCTACAAGAAGAAACCCCGGTTCGCAGTTCTTTTCAGGCGTAGATAATCCAGAAAAGCTCCTCAAGACGGAGAAGATTAAAGGCAAGACAAAAGAAGGTATTTCTCAGTTTTCGAATATATTTCCTTCTTTGCAAGAACATTTGTTTGAGGAAGAAAATATTGGTTCCAGTGAAAAGATTCTGTTTAGAACTAAGTCAGATTCTGATTTGAAAGAAACAAAAGTTAATCCTCAAAGTTTGTGGGACTATTCTTTAAAATCTGTTTGGGAAAATTTACAAAGATCTGAGAGGAAAGCACCTGAAATATCCAAGGCCCAAAGAATACCTATACAGGGTAATAGACAACAGGCGACCGTAGTTGCACCTTATAATCCACCACCCATGGCTGCCAGATTTGCTCCTTTGGTTTTGCCAGCAATTTTACATGATTTGCCTCAAAATTATGCACAGAGGATTTTTACTTTTGATAATGAAGGAAATTATACAGCACAGCAACATGTTGATAACTTCAGCGATTTTATTGATTTAGAAGAAGTGGATTTTGATGATGCTAAGATGAGGTTGTTTGCTCAAAGTTTGAGAGGTGAAGTGAAAAAATGGTTTAGAGCTTTGGCCGCTGGATCTATTGCAAATTATGATGCCTTTACAACCCTTTTTATCGAAAGATGGGAAGATCAGAAGAATCCTTCACAGGTATTGACCCAATACAACAATTTGAAAAAAGGAGGGTTTGAGTCAGTTCAAGAGTTTTCTGCCAGATTTATGAAAGTCTATAATTCAATCCCTACAGATATAAAACCTCCAGTAGGAGCAGCCAAGTTACATTATGCTGATGCTTTTGAAGGTGATTTTTCCTGCACATTAAGAGAAAGAAGATCTACTACTTTGGCAATAATGATGAAAGATGCAGTAGAAGTTGAGGCTAATATGATGGCTTCTGGAAAAATGAGACATAGAGATATGGATAGAAAGAAAATTAGAGAAGATAATCAAAATGTAGCTTCTTCTTCTTCTTCCTCTACAGATATAAAATTCGAAACAATGATGAAAACTATGGAAAAGTTGCTAGAAAGATTAGTAGTGGACAACAAAACTCCAAATAAGGAACAAACAGAACCTCAAATCAGGAACCCGAACTTTGGGAGGCCTTTTGTTCCAGCTGTAAGGCCGAGAGGACAGCCAAACCCAAGGAATGCAGAAGATCAAATCCGACCTCCTTTTCCTGAAAATTATATTGCTGGAGAAGCTGAAGCCGAAATGCCTGAAGGAGATATTCATCATTGTGGCAGTCCTGATCCAGAAGTGTACTTGACTAAACAGGAGCATGATATGTTCATGGCAGAAGGAGAATGTTGTAGTTTGGAGATAGGAAGTGATCAATACCAGATTGGTTATCAAAATGCCATAAATGATCTTCAAAGAAAGATAAATCTGAGGAACCGAGATGTTGTAATTGACAAAGGGAAAGAACCAATAGGCAAGTCAAAGAGAAATGCTGATAAAGCTTCTACAAGTCAATCTGAATCACAAACTAAAAGAAAAGAAAATGAAGATGTACCCAAGGTAATTCCAGACATCAAGAAAGATTCAATGAAAGAAAGTGATAAAAATTTGGTTCCTTTCAACATACAAAATGAAATGTCAAGAGTCAAGATTTCAGTACCCTTTAATGAAATACTGAAGAACAAGGAATACAAGGAACAAATTTTCAAGATGATGCAGGTAGAAAATCGGGTGGAAGTAGACACTTTGGAGTTAGATGATGATAATCCTAATATCTGTTTAGGATCAAGAATGGAAGACAATAGTTTGGAAGAAGTTTCTCCTTTCTATGTGAATTTGGATATTCATGATAAAGTGGTACATAACTGTATGTTGGATTCCGGAGCTTCTCATAATTTGATGCCTAAACTTGTAGTAGATTCTTTGGGATTGGAAATCACAAGACCATATGATGACTTATTTTCTTTTGATTCGAGGAAGGTTAAATGTTTAGGGTTGATTAAAGATTTGACAGTCAATCTCAGTAAAATACCAGCCAAAGGTATTCTCATGGATGTGGTGGTTGCTGATATCCCTGCAAAGTTTGGTATGTTATTGTCTAGGTCGTGGGCTTCAAAGTTAAAGGGAACTTTACAAATGGATATGTCTTTCGCTACTATTCCAGTGTTGGGGGTACACAGAAGATTGTATACTGAAAAGAGAGCTTCTTATTTGGTAAGTGATCTAAAAGAACCTGAGAAACATGCCATTTATGCTTTAGACACCGATTTGGGGTCTTGCATTTTGTACAATGATGTTGAATCTAAAGAAAAGATTAATTTAATTGAACCTAAAGAAAATAAGGAGGAAAAATTGTTAAGAGAAAAGATCAGAAAAGAAGGTACTTGGACAATGCACTTTGATGGAGCTAGAAGCAGAGAAGGAGCTGGAGCAGGAGTATGGATAATTACACCCGACAGAGAATTTCTAATGTTTTCTTACCAATTGAATTTTGAATGTACCAACAATGTTGCAGAGTATGAGGCCTTAATTCTGGGATTGAACGTGTTGAAGGATTTGAAAGCAAGAAAGATTGAAGTATTCGGAGATTCTGAATTGGTTATAAATCAAGTAAAAGCTATTTATCAGACCAAACACCCGAAAATGAGGTCCTATAGGAATGAAGTGTGGGATTTACTGGAAAACTTCTTTGATGAACATGATGTTATCTCAATTCCCCGAGTTAGCAACACTGTAGCAGATTCTTTAGCCACTGCAGGAGCTGCATTCAAAACTCCCGCCTTTTCTAAAAAGGAATATAATATCGAAGTCATACATAGACCATCTATTCCAGACAATGTCAAGCATTGGCAGGTCTTTGAAGATGACCAACAGATCAAACGCTTTTTGGAAATGACAGATGAGTTCCACTACAGATCTATTGACGCTGAAGGTGATGAGATGGGTCCAGACGAAGTGGATTCTCCGGAGGAAGCCGAAAAATTCAAACAGAGGATCGGAGGTAAGGATATTATTCAACTGAAGAATAATGTTATCCCTAGAGGTTTAATTCCTTTAGAAAAGTTATTTGATAAAAATGATGTGGTAAAGAATCCAAAGATTGAACCAAAGCCTGAAGATGTGAAGGATTATAATCTGGGTTCTGAAAAAGATCCCAAATTAGTAAAACTTTCAAAGAAGTTACCAAGAAAAGAAGAAGTTAAAAGTGTGGAAGTAATGAAAAGGTTTTCAGATGTTTTTGCTTGGAGCTATGAGGATTTAAAGGAATATGATATTTCTGTTATACAACATACAATTCCAATTAAACCAGGTGAAAAGCCTTTTAAGCAAAAGTTGAGAAGAATAAATCCCAAGCTACTGCCAGTGATAGAAAAAGAGGTGAGGAAGTTGTTTGATGCTAAGATAATTGTGTCTCTGAGGTTTTCCAAGTGGTTAGCGAATTTAGTACCTGTGAGGAAAAAGAATGGAGAAATAAGGCTGTGTGTGGATTTTAGAAACTTGAACAGAGCTTCGTTGAAAGATAATTATCCACTCCCTAAAATGGACCAGGTTTTACAACAAGTGGTGGGAGCTGAGAGAATTTCCATGCTAGATGGTTTTTCAGGTTATAATCAAATCAAAGTCCACCCAGAAGATCAAGAAAAAACTGCTTTTACTACACCTTGGGGAACGTTTATGTACGCCAAAATGCCATTTGGTCTAATGAATGCAGGAGCAACATTTCAGAGAGCTATGGATATTGCATTTGCAGACGAAAGGGACAAAATTGTGGTAGTATACATGGATGATATCACTGTTTATTCAAAGAACGCAGCTGATCACTGGAAACATTTGGAAAGAGTTTTCATAAAATGTAGAAGGTTTGGAATTTCGTTAAATCCTAAGAAATCACATTTTTGCATGGAAGAAGGAAGGTTATTGGGACACATCATATCCAAAGAAGGAATTAAGATTGATCCAGAGAGAGTATCTGCAATACAAAAGGTGGGAATTCCTAGAAGTAAGAAAGAGATTCAGTCATTCATAGGAAGGGTAAATTGGTTGAGGAGGTTCATCCCCAGTTTTGCCGAAATTTTAAGAAATATAACTGAAATGTTGAGAAAAGATAGAGAAATCAAATGGAATGAAGAAGCAAGAAAATCCTTTGACAACATCAAAAAAGCATTGACCGAAGCACCGGTATTAATTAGTCCAGATTATACAAGGGATTTCATTATGTTTACATATGCATCGGAGCACACAGTGGCTGGAGTACTGTTGCAGAAGAATCAAGAGGGTATAGAACAGCCTATTGCATTTTTTAGTAAAATTTTGAGAGATGCAGAATTAAAATACAACATCATGGAAAAACAAGCTTATGCTTTGGTGAAAGCATTGAAGGATTTCAGAATATATATTTTGCATTCTCATACAATAGTGCATGTTCCATCATCAGCAGTAAAAGATATTCTTACACAACCAGATCCTGAAGGGAAAAGAGCAAAATGGATAGCAGTATTGCTAGAATATGACCTGGACATTAAACCCACCAAATTAATAAAAGGTCAAGGTTTAGCTAAGATGATGACAGAAACAAATTTGGATTCCCTCAGTATAAATTTTATGGCTGAAACTTCATCCGAGAATGTTCTGAAGTCACCAATAATTGAAGATTTTTCTTTATCTCCCTGGTACTCAGATATTGTATATGTCTTACAGAATCTCCAAGCACCTGTAGACATGGAAAAAACAAGGGCCAGGTCAGTAAAACTGAAAGCTGCAAAGTTTTGCATATTAGATGGGAATTTGTTTTGGAAAGATCCAGGAGGAATATTGTTAAATTGTCTTTTAGAGAATGAGGCACAGCATATTATGGTGGAATTTCATAAAGGTATGTGTGGAGGACATCATGCATGGAAGGCTACAGTGAACAAAATTCTTAGAGCTGGTTTTTACTGGCCTAGCATGTATTCCGATGTGTATAAAGAAATAACAAAATGTCATGAATGTCAAATTTTTGATGGAAAAAGAGAATTATTACCATTTCCATTGAAACCCATTTCAGTTGAAGCACCGTTCCAACAGTGGGGGTTAGATTTTATTGGTGAAATTAACCCGAATTCTTCAGGACAACACAAGTGGATTTTGACTGCTACTGATTACTTCACAAAATGGATTGAGGCCATACCAACCAGAAATGCTACAGAGACGGTGATTATGAACTTTTTGGAAGAAAATATTTTGTCCAGGTTTGGTTGCCCTAAAAGGATAGTGACAGATAATGCCCCAGCGTTCAAGTCAAAAAAGATGATAAATTTCTGTCATAAATATCACATACATCTGAATCATTCAACAGCTTATTATCCACAAGGAAATGGATTAGCCGAATCTTCAAATAAAAGTTTGGTGAGAATCATAAAGAAGTTGTTAGAGGATAATAAGAGGGCTTGGCACACCAAACTGAAATATGCTCTATGGGCAGACAGAATCAGTACAAAAAGAGCAATTGGCACTTCCCCTTTTCAGTTGGTATATGGTACAGAAGTAGTTTTTCCTGTTTCTTTAGGATTGCCAGTCATGAAATTGTTACAAGAAGTTGATGAAGAACCAAATCATATGCAAAGAAGAATAAATCAAATGATAGAATTACATGAAGTCAGAGAAAAGGCATACAACAAGACCCAAATACATCAAGAAAAAATGAAAAAAACTTTTGACAGAAAAGTTAAGGAAAGAGATTTTCAAATAAATGATTTGGTTTTGAGATGGGATTCCAGGAAAGAAGAGCACCATGGAAAGTTTGAACATTTATGGAAAGGTCCATATATTATTGCAGGATGCCAAGGAGAAAATGCTTTTATCTTAAAAAATTGCAATGGAGAATTTTATCCTGGAGGGCCAGTAAATGGGAGGCACCTCAAACATTATTTGTCCTAACAGATGGAAGTTAAAGAAAGTTCTTGTACAGTGTAAAAAAAAAAAAAAAAAAAATATATATATATATATATATTTTGAAATTTGAATATGGCCCAATGGATCAGGCACTTGGTCTACGATGTTCTTTGCTACCTCGCAGGGAGGATAGCATCCCCAGTTGGAGCCAGTTGTTGACACCAGGTCTAAGGAAAATTGACATTTTTGATAAAAGGTCCTAAGAGAAAGAATCATCTCTAAAAGGGTGGAAATAAAGATTTTTATATAAAAAAATATAAAAAATACATTATAAAAACCCATGTTTATAAAGTCCGCCAACAAATTTATGGAAAGGTTAAGCCCCGGTCAGGTTTCGTCGGCGGAGATAGCATAGATCCAAACCAACGGTCCATATTAACCCCGCGTCGCCAAAGTGATCGTCAACAAACGGTGGAGGGTGGTAGCGGACATAATACCGCCAAGGCACGTGTCCCACATTCATTCATCCGCGCTTGGAGAAAGTGGTATCGGAAACCACCATAACACCGCGCGGAACCACCCATTACAGAAAAGTGGAAAGATCTCTTACGTGGCAAGGTGGGACCTAACAGGTAGCTAACGAGGAATGGATTGATAAGACCGTGGCACGTGGCACTATACTTTGCATGGATCGGAAGGCTAATACATGTTTCAATCAAATCAAAGGCCAACATTTCATCCGCGGCCAGGAACATGCGCACGGAATATAAAGGAAAGCGGTCGTGGAAAATAAACCGCCTTGACAGGTGTCAGCAGATGGTGCATCCGCGCGGGTAGCAAACCGGAAAAGGAAACCACCTTTTCGATCGCGGATACCGCCGGTGCAATAAAGATGGACAAGATCTGACGGTTCAAAATGATGGTTCAAAGATCAATGGTTGAAAATGACCCACGTTCGTAAAAGTGCAAGAAGGTTAGTCTAAAAGGCTTATATAAAAAGAAAGGGCTCCACATAACGGCATTTTATATGTGTCGTTATCCTGGAGAGCTCCGAAGACTGGTGGAAGCCGGCGATTGCGACAGAAGGCGAAAAGCAAGCACTTACAGGTAGGGTCTGGTGACCTGTCACTCTCTTTAAACGGAAATTTGTTTAAAAGAAGCATTTAGATGGAGACTGTACAAGATATAGACGTTTTTAGGTCAAAAGATGCCCTAGAAGACAGAGATGAAGACGTTTTCGATACCCTTATTAGGTTCCCAGTCTCCGATGTAAAAGTGAAGTTATCTGAGCTGTTAAAAGAGGGTATAGACCCGCATAGAGTTCACCAGTCATCTCTGATAGCTTTTTGCCCTGACCAATTTCCGGTTTTCCCAGAATTCGTCTCCTGGTGTGCCGAAAACTATTCACGGGAAGAAAAAGTTGTTTTAAACAGTCAGAAAACTAGAGCCATCTGCAAAATTGAGCCAGCCGAAGTGATTAGAGCCCTAGAAATAGATTTGCCCCGAACCCTCGACCCTGAAGTTTTTTCTGAGGTATCAATTATTGAAATTTTTCACCATGCCTCTCAGAGTGATAGAGAAGTGTTTCTGTCGACGTGTCTCAGACCAGAAACTAGCCTTTCTGAACTCCCTTATCCTTTAGATATCAACCTGTTTAATGAGAATACCCAGTTGGTCTTGACACTGTTGGCCGTAGTTTTAGGGTTAGATTCTGATTTGTATATAACTGAGTTTCAATTGAGTTTATTGTACAGAATAAGTATAGTCCAGTCGGGAATTGACGAAAGTCAAATTCCCCGACTAAGTTTTGAAGCTTTCATAGCCGAAAGGATGCATGACCAGATGGTCAATTTTTCCACACACAGACATTTCAGGTTTCAAGCATTTTTAATGAAAATGATTATGGTATCCAGCCAGGAAGAATTACAGTTCCCAGAGATTGTTTTTGCAACTCCACTGGAAAACAATATTTTCAATTTCATCAATTACATGCTCTCGACGATTTTTAAGATGATTTTCGGAAAAAGTCTGCCTAGGGTATTGCCAGAAATGCAGGTATCAATGCAACTGAATACAGAGTATGCTACAGGAGACTGGTTTTTATCAAAAGATAGTACAGTGGTCAGATTGTATGGGTTCAAGCATAAACCCTATGTGCTACCAGCATTCCTCACCTTGAGGATTTTTGCCTTGGAGTTTTTAAGACAGAAATTGATTGTAGAAGACAACAATTTTTTAGTCCACAGACAAGCAACGGACATTAAGTACCCTTTCACATTAGGTCCGTTCACAATAAAGAATAAGAACGCTGCTGTATATATAGAGAAATTGTTAAAAGATATGAATTTCGAGACAGATGCAGCATTGGAATATGACCCATTAAATATCATATCCAAAAGAAGAATTGAACATCGTATTAAGCCTCTGAATCATCAAACTGTTGAAGGGATGGTAGACAGAGCCAACTGGTTCGAATACAAAGAAGAAATTATCCCAGACAAGTCCGACATAGAAAGGTCATTGGAAGAAGCAATGGCAGAAACAGAAAGCGAAATCAATACTGCATTAGTAGGGTCCAAAAGACCTATACAGGACATTATGATTATTGATGATGAGAAGACAGAAAAAGGAAAACGATTGAAAACTGATGAGTCACGGGAATTGGCAACCATTTCAGAAGAAGCAAAAGCTACAGAAAATGAAATACCCGAGGTTACAGTGAGGGAATACAATATTGAAGAAACCTCTGTAGGGGATGATATAAATAGACCTAAAAATTTCATGGATGTATTTAATGAACATAGTAAAAACAAACAGGAATCTGCGAAACAAACAAGTCTATTGTTTCCAAAGGTCAGAAATATATCAAACAATGAAGTGAGCTTATTCACCAGCAGGAACATCAAAGAAAATTCTTTAAAATTTTCAGTTGTGACCAAAGACAAGATCTCAGAGATGAGTGTAGATTTGTCGAAGATAAATGCCCCTGATAAAATTTTGTTACATAGACAGGCTGGAGAGGTTATATACTCAGACTATTTGGGGGCCACATTGAGAGCAAACAAACTAAAGAATTCAGTAGAAAAATTAAATAATCAGTTGAGGCAAGAAAAGGCAGAGAATAAGTCTCGACAACATCAAATTAAGAAACTGCAAATGGACTTAACTAATAAAGATGGAGCTGCAGCTACCAAACTGCTCCAGGAGAAGGAAGAAATGATTTTAACATTGAGACGAAAGTTAAAAATCCCAGATGCTGTACTCATTCAAGGTGCAGAATTGACTATATTAGAAAAAGAGAAAGAAGAGTTATCTAACGAAGTCAATGATGTCACAGCTAAATTGTTAAAGCTGTCTGACGAAAAGGACTATTGGGAAAAAGAAAGGTTCATTTTGGAAGAACAGTTGGCAACAGTGAGAAAACAACTAGCAGAGAACAGTCAGCAGCAAGTACAGGCAGGCCCAGAAGAAGATAAGAATGGTGTAGATGGGATTTTACAAGCAATGTCACAAATAAGTTTAAAGGATAATGAAATTAAATTATTGAAGGCAGAAATACAGAAATTAAAAGAAGAAAATGAAGCAAAAGAAAACTGGGGAAATAGGGCTTCAGTCGACTTCCATTCACTAGATTTGTCAAGAGTGTGCCATCTAACTTTTGTAATTGTACTGTACCTCCATCAGTGATAAAATTTATGATATAAGGACCCAACCAATGCATCTGCAGCTTACCTGGATGCTTCACAAACTTACTGTCGTATAGCAATACCATATCTCCACATTGAAAGTGCTTTGCTTTGACATGTCGATCGTGCCAAGCCTTCTGGATATCCTTTTCTACTTGTTGCTGGAATCCTGCAATAAACATGTCCTCGTCAAGTTGTACTAGTTGCGCCAACCGTTCTTCAATTGCTTCGTCGTCACTCATTTATGTGGCTGCTGCAATGCGAAGACTGGGGACAATGTATTCCATCGGCATCAGCGCTTCTTGTCCATAGACTAACTTGAATGGTTTCTGGCATGTCAAGCGTTTACAATTTTTCATGTATGCCAACAATATTGTCGGAATCTTCAAGTCCCAGTCATCGTAGTCTGTGTTGCATACCTTTGTTAGCGCATGCTCCAATACCTTGTTAAATTCTTCTACTGCACCATTCACCTGTGGGTGATACGGGGTACTCTTGCGATGTTGAATTTGGAATTCTTCCGTCGTTACCTTGATTGTTTGGTTGACGAAGTGAGTACCCTGGTCCTTCATCAGTATCTTTGGACACCCAAACCTTGTGACCACATTGTCAAAAAGGAATCTTGTTGTTGTCATCGTTGTGCAGTCTTTTACCGGTGCAGCTTCATCCCAACGCGTCAAGTAATCAGTCACGATGGTTATATATCGTGACCCCGTCCTTTTTTCCTAGTGAGTTGATCAGTCCTACAAAGTCAACCGCCCACGTATCGGAAGCTTGTAGCGTCAACTAGGGTACTAGTGGCATTTCGTCCCTTCGCAGTGGTTTTCCTGTTCTTTGGCACACATCACAGCTCCTAGCATAGTCTGTAGCATCTCCATGCATTGTCAGCCACCATAATCCAGCTCCAAGTATCTTCCTAGCAGTGGCACATCCTCCATAGTGTCCTCCTACGATCCCATCGTGAGCTTCTGCTAGTATCCTCTCTTGCTCATGTGGAAGAATGTATCGACGAAGGATCTCGTCTAGCCTCATTTTGTACAATTGTCCTGTGATCAGCTGAAAGTCGGCAGCACACACCACTAACTGATTTTTCTGGTTGGTAGTGAATCCTTCTGACACACTTCCCATAGTCAATAATTGGATGATTTGTTCGTAGTGGTCATCAACCATCCCAATTCGAAATAACTGTGCGTCTGGTAAACCCTCGTCGATGCTTCTGGGTTCCTCTCCTGACTCGATTCAGGACAGGTGATCAGGCCCTACATTCAATTGTCCAGGTTTCACAATAATCTCAAAGTCAAATTCTTGAAATAACAACATCCATCGACAAATCCCCCCCCCAACACAAGCTTGTTGACCAGGTATTTTAGTGTCGAATGGTCAATAAACATCTTGAAATGGCCTCCAAGTAGGTAGTGGCCAAATTTCTGTAATGCATAAACCATTGCTAGCCCTTCCCTTTCTATCGTCGTGTAGTTCATCTCCGCGGTGGACAACTTCCTACTGACAAATGCAATTGGATGGTCAAGCGCCCCTTCTCCTGGCTGAGCCAATACCACCCCTAGTGCGACTGATGACGCATCCACATGAACGTGGAATTCCTTCATCCAATCGGGAAAGGCTAGTATCGGTGCTGCGACCATATTTGCTTTTAATATATCAAGGCTTTTCTGTCATTCTTCATTCCATTCAAACTTCGCATCTTTCTTCAACAGTTTCTCCATGGGTGATGTGATCACTGCGTACCCTCTGATAAAATTCTTGTAATACCCCATATGCCCTAACGTTGCCCTTAATTGTTTTACTATCGTCAGAGGTGGTAAGTCGACAACAATTGTGATCTTCGTTGGGTCCACCAGCATCCCCTCCTTGCATACTATGTGTCCTAATAGGATGTTGAATGGGGCGTAGAAGATGCATATCTTCAAGTTCAACGAAATCTGATGCTGCATGCATCTCTCCAACATCAATCTTAAGTTTGCGACATGATCCTTCACTAGTCCATACACTATCCAATCATCCATGTATATTGCAAGGAACTTGTGAATGAAGTCCTTGAATGTGGAGACGACCAATCGTGAAAAGATTGTCGAGGCATTTTTAAGACCAAATGGCATTACTGTATATTGAAATCAACCCCATTCTGTTACAAAGGTTGTCTTATGTTGATATTCTTTCGCAATCTTTATTTGATGATATCTTTAGAATCCATCTGTGAACAAGTATATTTCTTGACCTCCAACGCCTTCTAATACTTCGTCCGTGAATGGTGTCGAGAATAGATCGTGCAAACATGCGTCATTTAGTTTCCTGAGATCGACGCAAATCCTGACTTCGTCGGTTTTCTTATCTTGGACCACCATCGAACTAATCCATTCATATTCTTCTATCGGTTCTATGATGCCCACGTCCAACATTCTCTCTAGTTCAGCTTTCACTCACTCCTTGTATCTGGGGTTCAACCGATATGGTCGCTGCTTCACTAGCTTTGCATCAGGCTTTAGTGGGATCTTCATCTCGCCTAGTTCCCTGGAAATGCCTTTCATTTCCAAAATTTTTATTGGGAATAGATCCTGAAATTCGTGTAATAGATCTGTGACTTTTGCGATGGTCGCATCATCCCAATAGTCTCCTATGTTTGCAAACTTAGGGTTTTCCTGCGACCCAATATTCACTTTCTTGAGGCATAGTGGCTGCTGAAACTTGACGAAAGATATCTCCGGTAATTCAACATTCTGACTTCCTTCTGACTCTGAGATATAAGTGGATCATGGATCATCCTCGTCATCTGGTCCTCCCATCACATTGTAACATTCCAGCATCATCTCCGGCGTCACGGTCCACTACAATCCCATTGGCTTCTCCATCGGTACTGCCTCAAGCACCTTCTCCCGTATCACCTGTAGTGTGCTATGGATGAATGAGTTTTCATTCGAGAAGCTGAATGTCCGGCTAAAGTTGATAGTGAGCTCCTCCCATGTCGTCGTTCCGTGTCCCAATTATGTTGCGACACACCAGTTCCACGGTATCTCATCCAATGTATGGATTAATGCATGGACCCATTCTTTCTGCGATCTCATTCCCCATGCACCTTGACATTCCTCTAAGTGCTCCCTTGGGTCACTCCTGACATTTTATTTCCTTCTGTGGTATCCCTTAGTTTCATTGAACCTGATCTCCATGAGTTGTCCACATAGCGGCCAGCTCGCTATTGTCGACTTGTGCGTCACCCACCATCTCGTTGGCGTAGCCTTCAGTGCCTCCTCTAATGCCAGCAGCCTCTGTGGTTCAGTGACTCTTTCTTCAAATTGAGTGATGAAATTAGTCAGGTTGGGGAGTCCTTCATATGTCAGTAACTCACAGGCCTCTGTCGCCACCAATCTCAGTGATTGGGTGATGCGTGCGCATCTCCAGAATGATACTTCATGCAATCGGTTCTGCCAATTCTCCAGTGCTTCATTAGAATCTGACGATGTCGAGCTACCACTCCGCCACCCTAATTCGTCGTCAGCGGTAGGATTGATATAGTCTTATGAGATATTATACAAGTTGTCCCATCCTTCCATGAATTCATCCCACCTCAATTCAACATACCTCTATCCTACTATTGGATCCAGAGGTGCGACTACCCTCATGTCGCGATTTTCGAAGGACATTGTTCATTTTCAGAATTCGATTACGGCCTGGTTCTCCATTTCCCAATCTATCCCCAAAAATACTAGGTAGGGGCTCTTGTTGTTGACTATTTCTATCACATCAAAATCGGCATATGTCTTGAGTCCCTCTATCTCAACTGGTATGTGGCATAGTCGACCGATAGGCGTGACCTTACTCTGGTTCGATAATCAAAGCTGCACTAGGGACCATATAAAATGTGGTTTCCCCATCGTCTCCCATGTCTGTTTTGTCAGGATATTCACATCCGACCCCAAATCCAAAATGATGGAGGCAACATCGAATGCACCAATCTGTGCAGTCATCCTCATCTCCCTTCTTCTCTTCTTTTTATGTAGTCGATTCATTGTTCGGATCTGTCGGCCATCCTCCTGTCGGTGTAAGAGGCTAGCTATCTCCGCTAGCACGTCCTGGTCTTTCGCCAACTCCAAGCAACTCTCCAAGAAGGCTTTCAAAGTGTTGATCTTCCTCTGTGAATTCATTGTGTCGAATGCCGGCGGTATCTCATAAGTGGGTTGTTTCAGGCCCACCGGTGGCTTCCTCATCTATCTCATCGCGTCTTGTGCTTCCAATAAGATCTATTTTTTTGTTTCTACATCGAATCGGACCTACTTTCTTGCTATCGGTCAGACACTCGACTGTGTTCTGTCTTCTCCTATCACAACACCTCCTCTGGTCACTACCGCAACATTTACTGGTCGACCCCTTATTTCTATCAAAATATTCTATACATTTGGAGGGGGATTCTGTCCCTGGTTCGGATTCAGTTGAGGCTGAGGTGGATTTTTATTTTGCCAGTTCGCAATCAACTAGGGGCAGTTCTCAACGTTGTGATCTGGTGTGCTACAATACATACACTACGGAACTGGACTCGGACAATCTCTTTGATAGTGTCCCACTTGACCACAATTGTAGCACACTACTGGCCCTCGACCTCGACCAGCACCTCCGCCCCTTCCTCCACGGAATCCTCCTCGCATTTTTCCATAAGGATTTTGGTTGTACTGCACTGTCTGAAAATGCGGTTGGCCGTACTGCGGCTGGGGTTGAATGTACATTGGTTGTTGTATTGGAGAAAACTCACTATGGCTTGGGAATACCACAACAGACAGATTACTACCAGAAATCTACTCAATTCTCAAAGCAATGCTATTATAAATGACAATGTTAAGATAATGGAGAAATGTAACCAACCTTGATCCAACGTTTGATGTAGATCCCGTTGGAGCATTTAATCCACGCACTTGTAATCTCCAAATTAGTCTTGACAGCCAATATCCAACAAGTACATAGAATATATAATTGACATTAACACTATCAATAACAATGGTCCATAATATCACAAGCAAATGTAACCCAATGTATAATAAATGACATTCACACCATGAATGGACGAGAATATGAGTATTTCTATTAATGAACAAGAAGAAGTACAAAGTGATACGACCTCTTGCCGGCAACCAATCTAAACCAAGATCTAGATCAATCCACTCGTGCCTCCACCACTTCAATTCTCCATGAATGGCAAACTCAAACTAGAAGGAGTTTGGAAGGTGAACATAAGGGATTCACAACTACAAGGATCAATGAGTGCAAACTCAAGACAGGGCAAAAATCCACTAGAGTTCTCCTACGATTCTCTTCTTCCTCCCATCCATAATCCATATGTGCTCAATATATAGTCCCCTCAAAGGTAGGTGAAAGGACACATCGAGGCGTTACTTGGGAAGATAGAGATCCAAAGGTCACCCAATGACTGCTTTTTGGGAGTAAAAAGTAATTAATAGTGGTTTTTACCATTTTACTTGATACCCGCGGGCTATAGTGATGTAACTCGTGGGTACGCCTACTATAAGGATGAAACAGGCGGGTAGGAATAAAAATAAGGCAAACTGGTATCACTGAAGGATATAAATGGATCTGAGTCACTGAAATGGATCCTACAGGCCAAAGACTGTTGATGCTCACAATGTGGAAGATTACGATGTAACAGATGCCCCCTAATGTGTGAGGTCAGAGAATGAATGTGCTACGATGGCCGAAATACATTATAAAACTCAAAAGTGGAGTGATGGAGACACAAGTAGAAAGAGCAGCTCACTCGTCATAATACAATAGTATCTCTGAATACATGTCGGTATAGTACAACAATCTGATACAATGGCCATGAATAGGCAATACATAGTGAATACATGTCATAAGTGATCATAGCCATGATCCCTCTACAGTAAGATATGGTCTTCGACTGAAAAGAAGACAACTGGTGCAAACTGGAGGTACAAACTGCTGAAATTTGAGAGGTGATATCTCATATGTAAAGTCAAAGTCATATGTAGCATACTGAATGCCACAATCGCCTGGGGTCTTCTACACAAGTCTTCGACGGTGCAAGTCCCATCAAGTGAATAAAGGAGTTGGGGTCGAACCTGATGAGACATCGTCTGATTATTGATCAATGATGTATACCGTTAACATATGCGAGATGACCCACCAATAATGAAAATGGGCATCAAGGCACAGAGAAAAATCATCAGAGTGTGAATAAATGGGTTGAAGTCGAACACTAGGATGAATCCATCGATCAGGGGACATTGATGTATTCCCAAAACTATCGATGGCGAGAGAACCTGCCACTAAAGACTGCAAGCCTCAAGGTACTCAACCGAACTCTAAGCCTCAAGTCCCGGAATAAATGAGTTGAAGTCAACGGAACGAGACTTGCTAGAAGGAGGGCATTAAGGCATCCCCCATCAACCAGCACGAGGTACCAGCAATGCTGAAAGATTTTGAAGATCTCAGGTAAAACAGACTGACTTAATAAGGATGGCCGACATGCAATAGTCAAGAGAACTGAGGAGTGGCCGACACTGGTTTCAGGACTTCCTTTGAACAAGAGCATGAGCAAATGGATAGACTCAAGCAGCATAGACTTGACATAAACTGTGCAATGCAGGAGGCATTACAGAGGGCTCCATAATGACTGGAAGCTTAACTAATCGGTGGAGAAAACTGAGAAACAAGTACAGCTCCTAAGGCCCAACTATAGTCCCGACTCATAATGTACGGAGTGGAATGAATGCTCTGTTCAAAGGTGACACAACAGCTGCCAACAAGAAATAGTGATCATAATCCCGTCCGGCTTTTTGGAATATTTGATTTTTTTGGTCTTTTTTCATATTTGGGAAAAGCTTGAAAAAGAATAAAATTGCTTATAGTACAGCAAGTGAGGGAACGAGTGTCAAATAGCTAGCAGACTAGTCCCAAGCAGTGGAACATACCTATGCTCAATGCAAGGAAGTGCGTGCAGGATGTGGACACTCGGGGGTGTGTTCCCTCAGGGTCAAAGGGTCATCAAGTTGTGAAGGGAAAATATATAAGCTCTGCAGGGCTCGACAGGGAAAAGTGCTCAGGCACCAGGCTAACAATTGAGTAAGCGGGAGCCGACACAAGGCTCAAGTGGCAAGCAGGATGATGCAATGCAATCACAACATGATATAAAAGGGGAGTCTTTTTTCGTAAAGTTAGTCTCCTCACCCGAAAAAGTGTAAAACAATGAGAGAAGAACTCTTCTAGTCACGTATGACTAGAGTATACCTTTTTCGTAATTAATCCACAAATGTCTGGAAAAGGGTAAACTTATACCTAAGTGAATGTCGCTTCAAATCCTTTAACGAGTCTAAAATGACAAGCATACTCGGCAATCTTGTTTGATTTTGAAACAGTCTAACAAGGGCTTAAAAAAGACTTTATAAAAATCTTTTCCGTAAAGGTTTGACGAGCCCGAAAAAGTAAACTCGTGACCTCCTTATTGTTTTTAACGAGCTCAAAGGAGATATGGTAGAATGCTCGTAATGAGAGCAGACGAGTGTTAGGGGCATGCGAGACTAGTTCCAAGCACATGGAACAAAGCTATGCATAATGCAAGGAACATGAGCAAGATAAGGACACTCAGGGGGGTGTCTGCGAATTCGGATGGCACAAGGTTCAAATGCATCATAACAATGGGGAGGACTAAACCTATATGCAAGGTTCCGAATATGCCTGCCATGAACGAAGCAAATGTCGAAAAGGACCAGTAAACAAGTATAAGTCCAGCTAAGAATCCTGTCTCCAAGAAACATAAGTATCAAGATCATCTCTAAAACGTACGTAAAGAAAAATCTGATACAGGTCACTATGGTAGAAAAAATTTCAACTTCACTATTGTTAACCTTAGACATAACGCAGGTAGAGCTAACCACTGAAGGTGCCATAGTACCAATACCTGAGGGATCAAAATGATCATCTTCAAAATAAAGAGCAAAGCTGAAGGATGTGAAGGAATCTGCAGTGGCAAATTCATCATCACAGGAGCTGGAAATTCTAGAAGTAGAATCGAGCTCATTAGGATCACCGATTTGCAGATCTATAAGAGAGTCTAAAGACTCGTCACTAGGGAGATAAGACTTTAATGTCAAACTGGGGCTAGACAAAACTATGCCTGGATCAAAATGTATGGCAAACTGTATTCAAGGCTCATCTCGTTCAATAAGATCAAGGGTGGGAAGGAAATAAAATTGATGATGATAATCCTCCCAAGGCTTGTCATTACCATTCATGGACTCAATAAAAACTTCATCTGAAGGTAGAATACCATCGAGGCAATCACGAGAACAAGACGAGTTGGCTGCCCGAACTGGCAGCGTAACGGGATCTTCTTCGACTGTCTGGGAAGAAGAGAGATCCGGATCTACAGTGGTTTGTTGGATATGATCGTAATCGAGCTCCGCTATAGATAAAGGCATAGACATGCGCAATGTCTCCAGACGTGGAACTCGTGGATGGTAAAGTCCATGGATCATCTAAATAGGAGGTCCAGAATAACATATTATTCGAAGGAGGAGACACATTATTGGTAATGGTTCTAATAAAATTCACAGGTGCTGAATGGTTAAAAGTTCCCATCAATGAGGGGTACATTCCAACACCTATGTTCCCAGTTGCCGGTTGAGAATTAGAAACTTGCGGGACTACGGATCCCGTGGATGCTATGGAAGGAGTGCCAACATAATCCAGTTGATCGATCGTCACAATCTTGCCTTCATGGGGAAAGTAGATAACTCTAAATACAGTAGATGCGACAACCTTCATAGCGTACATCCAGTTCCGACCCAGTAAAAGGTTGTAGTGGATGGGCGCATCAACCACTTCGAATTCAATAGGCACAGACTTACCTCCCAAGGAGACAACAAGGGAAGGGATAATTCCATGCGGCGTAAAATACCTACCGTCGAATACAGTGAGTGTAGTTCTAGACGCGAGTAGAGGAGGAGAGCCAAGAGCTTTCCAACAAGTTAACGACATTACTGACACGGAAGCACCTTCATCAACCATAGTACGTTTGACGAAGCTTTTAAGGAAAACTACCTGGATTTGGAAAGCCACGTGGTAAGGTAAGCGAGGCTGGACATCAGTAGTATCGAACTTGATAACACTAGGATTTCCCTCATCCTGAACTCCTAACGCACTCAAAAGGGCATGCTTCTGAGAAGGACAGGCTTGCAAAACCTCAAGAGCCGACATGGCACACGAAGTTTGGCCCAAATCTTCTACGATGGAGTAGTTATGGGCGGCTCGAGCATCAGGATTCTACATGGAGCACTTGAGAACACCTTTCGGTATCCGCAGCATAATGGAAGGCTTCTCGATATGCAAGGAATTGTCAGGAGGAGGGGGAGGCTCACTCCCCAAATTGGGTTGTGGTGCACCATAATCGCGTTGATGAGTAGCAACACAAACCTCCGACTTAACCATATTCACACATCCATAACCACTAGTATTGGAAGAAGACGTTTCCGTTTCGTTAGTACCATAACCAGTGGTGGGAGCATGCGAAGCCATGTTTTGGTGATGAGGTAGGGGATCCTTCAACACAGCTGGGCTCTGTGCCAAATGCTTCGATGCTTCTTCAATTCGAGGACATAAGTGAGTAAGATGATCCTCCTCACAAAGCTTGCAAGGGAATTTCAAATTAAGCCTAGGTTTACGATCCTCGCCAGCATTACCGCCTTCCCAAGGAGGGTTGGCATTCTCTTTACGAGGAGTATTACAATTTCTATTGTTATTACTTCCATTGTTTCCACCCCTACGATTATTTATCCCCTTTTTCTTACCACCAAGTTGTTGGTTACCCGACGGTTTCGTTGATTGCACATGGTGTACATCAGACGACGGAGTGGAAGTGGACAAGGTGTGAACCTATCCGGGGGAAAACTAGTTTAGCGACAAATTTTGCATTTGATTAGCTACCAAGTCTACAGGGCGAGTGCATGCGGACCCCACGATGCCATCGACATGTGGTCCAGGAACTGACATGGGCTCATGTCTTGTTCTCTGTGCATCAGGAATAATGTCATACAAAATGCCAGACTGAGAATAAAGTAGATCTAACTGTTGGAATTTCAAGATAGCTTGTTCCTCATTCACAATGCTGGAAATCGAAACATCCTTAGCAATGTAAGGGAGTAAAGACTTAAGGAACCATTCCAACAGGAACTCTGGAGGAATGTTAGCTTTCACTAATCTCTTTCGTCGACGCCACTCTTGAACGTGGTCAGAAATATGTGTGGCCTTATTCTGACGGAAGGTGGACAACAACTCAGTACCAGTATCATAACGAACCGACAACCGGAAATGGTCTAAGAAAACCAAAGCAATCTTGTTGAATCCCCTATAGGTGTTCCCAGGCAACTCTACATACCACTTCGCGGCTTCCCCCGTGAGGGTGCGATGAAATAGTCGTAAACGAATGGAATCATGATTCAAAGAGTTGGAGGAGCACCAAAGGTGAAACGTCGTGACATGATCTCCCGGGTCCTCACCACCTTTCCCCTCAAACTTCGGAATGTCTGAAGGGAGCTTGGTAGGGACCGGGGGCCAAGTAGGGTCGTGACACACCGGATCATTCGTGAGCTTCAAAAGATCTGGGAGATTCAAGCGTGCAAGGAACGGGAGCTACAGCTGGAAAGATGGATTATAAGCTCCCATAAAAGGTTGGTTAAACGAAACTGTGTTATAAGATGGACCAAAAGCTTGACCATGAGGATTAAACTGCTGATAAGAAGGACCTGATAGACCATAAGCTTGCCCATGGGCATAGTATTGATAACCTCCTCCTGCCTGACCCATTTGAGAGTAAGCAGGTATATGCGTGTTTTGGGCCAACACCGACTGTGTTGTAGTAAGGGTTACCACCATGAGTATGGGGCATGTATGTACTATTCATAGCGGGAACCGTGTTGTAATGACCGTAATGGTATGGTATGTTCCCACCCCCAGCATTAGGATTAGCTTGAGCAGTCGTGGGGTGACCAAAAGCATGAGAAGTATGCCCAGCCCAAACATTAGTGTGATTAGTAGCAAGGTTGGTGGTCCATGTGGATAGGAAATATTCCCACTCCCTACATTAGCGTTACTAGTGGCGGTAGTGGACGCAAAAGTATGTGGTATGTGTCCACCCCTGTGGTTGGGAGGAACAGTATCATGTGCAAAAGTAGTCCTGGGTTGACGAGTAGCGGCACGTGTATTAGGTGGTGGATGGCGAGTCGTATTCCGAACAGCATTCCGGTTAGGTTGGGTATTCCTAGGAGGTGGTCATGTTCCAACATTAGCATGGTTAGGAATCTGACCAGTCCCCATACTATGTGTGTGGGTGGACAACGTAGTGCCCCCAGCGAGGGTAGTGCCCCCAATGGGTATAGTATGGCTAACACTTTGACTAGTGCCAGCGTGAGTACCAACCGTAGTGGAAGGTTCGACAGTATTATGACTAGGCATACTAAAAGAGAGTGTGGTGGGGTTGATCGTAGGGCCAGTTTCGTCATGAGTCTCAGGCCTATCTATAATTGCGTGGAAACGAAGGAACGAAAGGCTCGTCCTGTTCTTCCTCCTCGGGTAAGTCGGGCATCCCGTAAAGATAATTGTCCAGATTTGAAGGATCAAACGGATCCCGATCAAGAGGATTAGGCCAAACAGAACTAGGTTGAGTCTCAGGTGGATCACCTCCCCAATCCTCATGAGAAGTATCGGGATCGGAAGTATGTTCAACTCTACCCTAAAGAGTAGAAGGATCTTTCCCAATACCAGGATGTGCAGCCATGTAGTCTTCAACGTAAGTCACGTAAGAATCTGAAGACTCAGAGGGAGCCCTCCGGCATCCTCTAGCAATATGGTGTGTAACCTCGAGTGGCTTTAAACCAGCCAATCGACGGGACCAGCGGAGAGTAGGGCTCCGTGCCACGATATCTCCGGAGAGAGTCACAACGTCCCCTAAAGGCCAACTATCGATCAAAAAACAGTAAATCAAAAGCACACACCTAGAGAAACTACAGCCAAGAGCAGACAAATAGAGTGGCTAAATGAGCTCCCGACACTAGAGCCGATATGTCTCGCCTGGGAGAGGCTTGAGACTCCCAAACTATAGTAGGAGGTAACAGAATCAGTTATAGAGACACCCAGGCTTCATTGTGTCGATAGGGTCAAGTCCACTACACGAACACAACTGTGCTATCCAATCCCTATCTGACTCAGGACACAAACAGCATAACCACTGCAAGTACCCTATGCAGTACCTAGGTAAGGCAACTATGTTCACCGCAATATAACCAATGCTCAGGGGGACAGTCGCAGATGGGACCCGTCGTATGGGTAGGGTAGCTAAGCCCGAAGCACAATAGGACGAACCTCTGGTACCCCCAGATACGAACAAATCATGGATATATCTCCCACGTTCAGCTGGTATCAGAGGGATATCTCCTCAACCAACCTCCCGTGACCTCGTGCTTAACTCTGGATTGAGTAGAGCTTCCTGAGAACACCGATCTATACCATGGATTCCTCCACTCCCTGGTCAGATACCTAATGTTTCGTCTAGTAGTCTTGGATTGTTAACTCACAATGATCTATTCCAAGACTCTAAACCTATGCTAGTTGGTGTACCCTATAAATAAAATCAGTCTAATCAATTTTATGATTAAGCGTTAATTTTAGTGGTTGTGATTACTCAAGGGATATGATCGTGAAACTAGTGATGTGTAGACTCAATAGTATGCAACATCGTCCAATCCTAGACTCATCTATCCAATAAAACAATGTCACTAATATGCAAAATCAACCAACAATTCTGAAATAAAGATGCAATCTTTTATCTTTTCGATGCACAAGCAGAACCTAAAATGAAGGCAACAAGCACTCAATGCAAGATGCAGTACATCGAAATAAAATATTTTTGTATTTTCGCTTATAAACAAGAAGGAAAAATGCAAAAAACTGAATGTATATTTTTGTATTTTTTCAATATAAATGAAGTGAAAAAATGCAAGCAAAATCCTACTATTCAGTCACTGAAGTGCCGAGAAGATCACTAAGACAACCCAGCAGATCCTAAACAGCAAGACTCAGCCAAAGGAATGAGCTCAAAAGGAAGAAACCAAGAGGCTAAAACCAAAGATTGGTAAAAAACCAAGAAGGCTCAACCAAGAGAAACGAAGAGATCTGGTCACAACCAAGGCATGAAACAGTCAAGAAAGAGGCCAACAAAGACTCAGGAACCAACCAAACTCACCCAGCAACAACCAATAGTCATAAACCAACAAAAGCCAGAGTTACACGCTACTGTCGAAGGAAATCCTGCGGGTTACAGCGAGCAATAGAGTAAACAGAGGCGGGTAGACGCGGGCAGAGCTAAGCTAGCCCATGGGTGAGGAAAGGCAAATGGGCAAATAAAGAGTCCAGAGGCTCAGAAAAAGCAAGTTTTCTATGGTGTATCTTAACGGCCAATCAGTGACACAGAGCTTCGATAAACAACAACTCTAAATATGGACTAATGCTCAAAACATTTCCCAAACATGGATGTTTTCCCCAGTGGAGTCACCATTTCTGTATTGGAGAAAACTCACTATGGCTTGGGAATACCACAACAGACAGATGACTACCAGAAATCTACTCAATTCTCAAAGCAATGCTATTATAAATGACAATGTTAAGATAATGGAGAAATGTAACCAACCTCGATCCAACGTTTGATGTAGATCCCCGTTGGAGCTTTTAATCCACGCACTTGTAATCTCCAAATTAATCTTGACAGCCAATATCCAACAAGTACATATAATATATAATTGACATTAACATTATCAATAACAATGGTCCATAATATCACAAGCAAATGTAACCCAATGTATAATAAATGACATTCACACCATGAATGGACGAGAATATGAGTATTTCTATTAATGAACAAGAAGAAGTACAAAGTGATACGACCTCTTGTCGGAAACCAATCTGAACCAAGATCTAGATCAATCCACTTGTGCCTCCACCACTTCAATCCTCCATGAATGGCAAACTCAAACTAGAAGGAGTTTGGAAGGTGAACATAAGGGATTCACAACTACAAGGATCAATGAGTGCAGACTCAAGATAGGGCAAAAATCCACTAGAGTTATATTACGATTCTCTTCTTCCTCCCGTTCATAAGCCATATGTGCTCAATATATAGTCCTCTCAAAGGTAGGTGAAAGGACACATCGAGGCGTTACTTGGGTAGATGGAGAGCCAAAGGTCACCCAATGACCACTTTTTGGGAGTAAAAAGTAATTAATAGTGGTTTTTACCATTTTACTTGATACTCGCAGGCTATAGTGATGCAACTCACGAGTACGCCTGCTATAAGGATGAAACGGGCGGGTAGGAATAAAAATAAGGCAAACTGGTATCACTGAAGGATATAAATGGATCTGAGTCACTAAAATGGATCCTACAGGCCAAAGACTGTTGATGCTCACAGGGTGGAAGATTACGATGTAACAGTTGCAGTTGATTATAATTGAGTTGCGGTTGATTGTAGGGCGGCTGCTGCTGACTGTACTGCGGTTGCTGCTGCGCTAGGGGTTGCTCCTCCCCCTTCATAAAATACGTATTTGTAGTTCTTTCCTGGAGCAAGTCGTATGCCCTACACTCCTTCTGCAAATACACACACTCTTCTTGTCAATGTCCCCTCATCTGACAAATCCGGCACCATGGCATTCCCCCCTGGCTAAGTGGATTTGGTGCGCCATATTGTAAATACTCGTGGAAATTTGGGCATTGGTCCTTATGGTGCCCTTCCGATTTGCAGCGGGTGCACCATATCTCCTCTCACACCTCTTTTCCCTTCTTCATGTCTTGGAGTTGTAGCGTTAAATTTTCCAGTTGTGCTTGAATGTGATTCATGCCTACTCCTGCTTCTCCAACTGGTGAAGCCTCCAATTTCATTGCAATCTCTAGCGCTTCCAACTCGGATGTGATTTTCTATTGCATCAGTGGTCCACGAATGTGTGGTACGAGTCCTGCGATGAACCACTCTTTGTGTTGTACATTGCTCATCCTGAAGCTAACTTTCACCATCAGAGTTTTATATCTATGATTGAATTCCCACATCGATTCATTCGAAAACTGCTTAATTTCCTTCAGTTATGTGATGTACTGCAACTCAAACTTCGGTTTTCTGAATTCATCAATTAGTCCTACCCTTATATGGGACAGTGTTTTATCTGGATTTCCTGCAGGCACATGTATGAATTTCATAAACCAGTCTAGCGCACGACCCCTAAAGTTCATTGCTAGTTGTCCCTTCTTAATTTCATTGTCCTGGACCTGTTTCACTGTCCATACCGCTTCACAAAAAAACCAATATTATTTGGGATCCTCGGTCTCGTTACAGTGGAAAATTGGCATTTTTACGTTGTCTCCTTCCATCCTTGGTCTCCTACTATTATTTACCGATCTGCTACTTTTACCACTGCTCTGGCACTTTGGGAAAAACTACGATGAACTTACGTTTCTTCCACCAAAATTCGGCGTGGTGCACAAGGTTGTGGGTATGTTGTAACTTTGGATCTGTCCTTCGGCTTCAGGGGTAGCCTAGTTGCTTCCTTCGTCGCAATAGGGTTGCTTCATCCCGTGTGGTCCTATTTCGCAGTTCTTCGTTTCGGTCACCTCAGGAGACTCTCTCTCAACCTCATTCCTCCTCCTCTTCTCTCATTGTCAGAACCTCACCCCACTTCACAGGGTACCACAACCTTCCTCAGTTTCCGTTAAGAACTCATCGTCACTCATATCCATCTACCCCACATCGTTCTACCAGACCCGCATTCATGCGGTACCCACAACCTCCGCACACCGGGCTTTACTCGTCAGCGTTCATCCTCAGTATTCCTTTTTCGCAAATGAGCATCTTAATCCACACTTTTAGTGACAGTAGAAATCTTTCGCGGGGTCCCTTGAAAAATTTCCTCTCTGCGTCGCTATATGATTTGATCGTGTCGACGACGAATTCAGTAATATATCCTTCTAGAATGCTATCCACCAAGACGTCGACAACCCTTGATGCCTTTTTGTCCACCTGCTTCAGTTGTTGAATCAATTCCGGTGTCCAGTGTTCAGGTTCACCACCTTGGCAATTTTTCTTCTGAAATGTCAATTGCGCCAACCACTCATGCAACAATATTGGGAATTCACATAAAAATATCTCGTGGACGTCGAAGTATATATATTTCTACAACCACTCAGTCGTCGACCATCCGGGTTGGCGATTCTCTTCTTCAGCAAACTCTTGTGCTTTCTTGTCGAACCAATCCTCGATCTCCAGTTTTGTCGGATGCCACAGCATGTCCTCTCTTTTTCTCTTCGCACTAGGGTCCCAGCAATGAAACCATTTGTTGATAGCAGTGCGAAGTGAACCCCTATCGACAGAACTGTGTCAACACTATACCTATTGATATCTCCAACAAACCGAATGTTGTGGAAAACATCTTTATTGGAGCAAACTGTTCTCCACAGGAGATCACTTTGTATACCAATCTATTTAAAGAATTCCGCAACTTTTTTGCCTAGTCTTACAAGGAGATGCCATCGACCCCGTCATTTTGGAACACGTTATCACAACTTATCCCAATGCCAAGCCTGTACAAGAGAAACTTCGTCCAGTCAATCCTAGGAAAGTGCGTCCATCAAGGCTGAGGTCGAGAAGCTCCTCAAGGCCGGTTTTAGCTATCCGATCGTCATGACGGAATGGGTCTCTAACCCAGTCCCGGTTGACAAAAAGCAAGGGACCATACATGTCTGTACGAACTTCAGGGACCTTAACAAAGCCTGTCCAAAGGACAACTACCCCACGCCATTCATTGATCAGATCATTGATGCGTGTGCAGGCCATGAAATTTTCTCTTTCATGGACGATTTTTCAGGATACAATCAAATACAAATCAAACCCGAAGACCAACATAAGATGACTTTTATTTGTCCCTGGGGCAGATTCACTTATTGGAAGATGCCATTAGGATTGAAAATTGCTGGAGCTAATTTCCAACGAGCCATGAACTTCACTTTCCACAATATCAAGCACGTAGTCGAACCCTATTTGGATGATCTCCCCACGTGATCTCGTAAGAGACGAGATCATCCTGATCATTTACGACTCGTATTTGAACGATGCAAATATTACAAGATACAGTTAAATCCTAATAAGTGTGTATTATGCATCGAGTTTGGACGTCTACTAGGTTTCATTGTGTTTAGTCGTGGAATTATGGTCGACCCATTGAAAGTTGAGGTGATTGTCAAATTGCCTCCTCCTCATACCATTAGACAACTTCAAATCCTACAAGGCATGTCTAACTTTCTACTATGGTTTATAATGAATTATGTTAAGATCACCAAAGGATTCATGCGACTGCTCAAGTAAGACACCCATTTTGTATGGGATGAGGCTGCACAAACCTCGTTTGATGCTTTGAAAAAGGCACTATTATTAGTGCCTTTGCTGAGCCCGCCAGATTATACTAAGGACTTCCTTTTATATCTTGCGGCATCTGTTACCACGATCGGTATAGTTCTATATCAAGAGGATGACAAGCTCCAAGAGCATGTCATTTATTATCTCTCTCGTGCATTGCTAACTCCATAACTTAAGTATGCTCACGTTGAGAAGTTGGCATTAGCTGTTGTCTATGTTGTTAAGAGATTACGCCACTACATTTTGTTGCGGACCACCACAGTTATAACGGATGTCAATCCTTTTCAATATATGTATTAACTCGACATATCATCGGAGGGAAGTTTAATAAGTGGATTGTCATTTTGCAAGAATTTGACCTAGCATTTCAATCAACTAAGTCAAAGAAATATTTGGTGTTCGCCGAGCTTATATCGGAGTTCTCTAGTGATGTAATTAGCAATGAGGAAGATCCATCATTAACTGATGAACACATTTTTCTCATTGCGACCTCTGACCCGTGGTATGGAGAAATTTTAATATATCTCCATACTTTGAAGTGTCCACCCACTTTCTCCAGATATGAGCGACGAAAGCTTAGAGCTCATGCTAAGAACTACCTCATCATTTCTAACAGGCTCTATAGACGTGGGGTAGATTCCATATTACGCCGTTGTTTGAATTTGGAGGAAGCAGAATCAGTATTGAATGATGCCCATAGTGGAGCCTGTGGGGGTCATCTTTCTGGGTTGGCAACAACCTAGAAAATACTGCGTGTTGGGTATTTTTGGCCCACCATCTTCAAAGATTGCGTGGAAGTCATGAAACACTGTCAACCATGTCATTTTTTCACCAAGAAAATGCAAGCACACCCAGCTCCTCTTCACCCTGTCATCACAGTGGGTCCCTTAACCAAGTGGGGGATTGATTTCATGACTTGTAATCCAGTGTCGGCTGGAGGACATCACCACATCATCGTTGATGTCGACTACTTTACTAAGTGGGCCGATGAAATGCCTACTGTGAAGGCAGATGGAGAAATCTCAGCTTATTTCGTGTTTAATCAGATCATTGCTAGATTTGGTATACCTAAGGATATTTTCACTAACCACGATAAACATTTCTAGAACTACATGATGACTGATTTATACACCATCCTAGGTTTTTGACAAGAACACTTGTCCTCGTTCTATCCGTAGGCGAATGGGCAAGTCGAAGCAGTCAACAAGACTCTAAAGATTATCCTTCAACGGACTGTTAATTCGAGTAGATCCAACTGGCACATCATGTTGTATCCGACTCTCTGGGAATATCGATCCAATGTTAAGACTACTACGGGTTTTTCACCTTTTCAACTCGTTCACAAGTTGGAGGCAGTTATTCCAGTCGAATACGAGATTCCGTCTCTAAAGTTGGCTATCCATTTGCTTCCTAAAACTTCTACTTTAGAAGAGCGTTTGCTTAATTTAGAACACTTAGATGAACAACGTCGAGATGCGCTTACTGCAAAAGAAGCTCACAAAATTCGAGTCAAGCATCATTACGATAAGTCTATAAAACCAAGGGTTTTCTTGGAAGGAGACCTTGTTTTGCTCTATGACCAAGACAAGGATCCCTTAGGGGCAGGCAAGTTTAAATATATGTGGCCTAGACCTTACATTGTTTCTAAACTATTGAAGAAGGGAGCTTATGAGCTAACAGATTACAATGGTTATAAGTTGCCTGAGCCTAGAAATGGGCTCTACCTGAAAAAGCATTACGCTTAGGCATACATGCTTTTTCTTGTACTATAACTGTACATTTTTGTAGAGTTATTCATTTTTTGGATTTATTGCCTTATGTGTCTTTTGGATTGTGTTTTCAGATGACAACCGAGTACTTCATAGGATTCACCAATGGCGCTAGTCGCCACACTTGTCGGCTGGCTTCAACAACTTGGGTTATTTACTCATCCTCTGGCCAGCTTGTTTCTTCGGGAGGTGCTTGTTTGGGCCCTACGACGAATTGTAGCTGAGTATAGTGCGGTTATCAAGTTACTCCGAGATGTTATTCATCACGGCATTTCATGTATGGAGGTTCGGATTGATTTGCAGTCAATAGTACTTCCATTGTTGGGTGAGTACAGGGTTCGTGATCCTTGTTTCTTATGCCAGTTTTTGCGAGTTAGGTTGCTTGAAAGACGTTTTGATTTTATTACATATCAACACATTTCAAGGAATTTAAATGCATTAGCTGATTCATTTGCAAACTATGTACTTGATTGGCATTTGTATCACACACAATAACATTTAAAACACATAAAGCAAACATGTATATAATCACTGCTGTATATATATATGTTCCAAAAAATACATAAGAGTTTGAGTCATCCACTGTCAAAATATACAAAAAGGGCGTAAATAGCCTAAAAAATAATAATGTGTGTCACTCTCCCTATGGAGAGGGAGGAGCCTCAGCTAGCTTTGCTACAGCCTCCTTATAACATATGACCATCTTGGATACTTTCCTAAGCAACCTAATCCAGGCTGGGGGCACCCCTACAACATGTTGCTACATCTCAAAAGGCATGTGCTCTATCTGGTAGGTAGGGATATCATGAGTCAATTGACTCATCTTTCACTCAAAATTCCTCAGCATGTTGTCTGCGCCATCAGGCTTAGTGGGTCGAACATATGTCCGCGGATGTCCTGCAGGTCTCACTGGCCCCACATCTGCACACATTACATTTTGTTAGTTACTCTCACTCACCATAAAAAACATATATTAAAAGACATAATTTTTTTATAAATTCATCAAAAATAAAAAAAAACATTGAGGTACCTATGTCTCCCCAAGCTGCCTTTAGAGGGAATATGAGCTATAGATCTCCTCGAAAATCCTTCCCTGCATATGGAAAATTCTTGAGCGTTGGTACTTGGCGGCTCCACCACGCCAAATAATCTTCGTCAACATATGAAAGGCTACTCTCGCCACCACCCTAGCGCAAGAAGATATCTCCCCACCGAGTCATCAGTGGCTCGCGAGGGTCCAACATTGGTAGAGCTACCCCCAGACTTAGAGGGAACTCTCTCTTTAAGAAGGTACACAAGATACTTCTGTATTCGAAGTTTTTTTCTTCCTAGTTTTACACTCTATCAACTGGTGTTTCATGTTCACCAATAGGCCCAAACACCAATCAAATATCACACCACGCAAACACTCAACCCCTATCTGCATATAGTTTCAAGGGGACAAATGTTGCGCGACACTCCCTCCGATCCTGTTAAGTGTGCTCAATATCACTTTCAGTGGGAAGCTCGCAATGGATCCAATCAGAACTTGGCTTCCGCTCTTCTCAGTGCCAGGCAAGCAGTAGACATTGATGTAGTCTTTGATAGATAAAGCACCTACCACTCGAAATTTTCCCTTGAGTTTGACTCCCTAACCTCTTCGGGATAAACTGGTGATGAAATATATATCATCTATTGTGATATCAAGCATATCCCCTTGGAGATCAAACATCCCCTGATCGACATCCCAGTAGTTGACAAGCATTTGGAGTAAGTGCGTTTGTGCACACATACTTGTTGTTCGAACAAATTTGAGAAGCCCGCATCTTCGTAGTGCATTCAAGGTAAGTGGATCCCCCATGGCATCCCTATCCATGGATTCATGCTCTCTCTCCCTCCAGTTTAAGACCATCCTGCATCATTCACCTCATTCCATGCATTAGTTTTTTATTTTTTCATTTTAAACAGCGGTACCTGCGACTTCACCTTTGCAACAGAGGCGGGTACCCGCGGGTCTGCTTATGCTAAACTCGGGTACTTTCCATGTAACCACTAGTTTAACATAGCCAGACTCGCGGGTGCGAAGCCCTAAATTTTAAACTCATATAAAAAATAAAAAACACCACTAAAACACTAAAAGAATGGATTGAATCAAGGCAGAGGTAACTTACTTGCAAGTGGCGGAAGTTGATTTTGTGTCCCAGATTGATCGCTATCAGTGGTTGAAGTAAGGGGGTGTTTTTGCTCCTTTGCTCCAATGAAATGACTTTGTGAGTTATGTTTTCATTTTGACACTATTTATAAAAATTATTTCAAATTTTTACCCACTTTCATATAGTTTCAAAATTCTTTTTAACTTGATTTAATCCTAATGACTTTTTTCAAGTTGTTTTTTATTAGGTGAAGCTCTAAAAAGCACTTTCTCACTTTCTCACTTTTTACCCACTTTCATATAGTTATGGGTTGTGAGTATATGTTGGAGTATTAAGGGTTACTTGAACAATTTGTAAGTAGTTATGTTGTTTTACTTCCCTTATTTTATAATTAATGAAGCAATAAAAAATCCTTTCATTATATATATGTTTTTTCATGGCGTATAAAAATCATAAGAAACAAAGTACAGAGTGTAGCAAACATAAGATATATTGAGATGGCATGAACCATGGTTTCAAAAAATGAGTATTGTTTATGAAGCTATAATTGCTATGATACATTTTTTGTTTACACAATCATGTATATTACACTGTAAATAGATATCCTCATTACACTTTATTTCTATGTTTGTAGATGGAACATGAAGGGGTGCAATGTCAAACTCAAGCCAATCAACAAAACATTCCAAGTAACCCATGTACAATATCATGTGCAAGTGATGAAGAAATGAGAAATGAAAGCAACTCAAGTAACAACAATAATTCAAGGGATGAATGATGATCATTGAAATTGAGTGTTACAAGTTGTATAATTTGGAATGTTTGCCTATGGAAATTAGGCATGTTGTTTAATGTGGACATATTATCCATATTGGATGGAGACATGATACCAATAATTGTAACAATTAATTATTGATATTTTGAATATGATAGATTTTTATGTTGTCTCATTTTGTATAATGAAGCATTCCTTATTATTAGTATATAATAAAATGAACAATTATTTATTGATACTTGAATATTGGAGACCTTTATGTTGTTCCATTTTGTATAATGACTGGTCTCTTCTTCATATATAATTAAATGATTTTCTTATTATATTGCATTGTCGAGTATCGTAAAATTTTACATTGTTGATTAAATATATAGATGGCTTACACCGTTACAATGAACTAAGTTGTAATAAGTTGGTATATTTGTTTAAATAGTAAAAAATAATTAATTCAATGATTATATCCAAACATAACAATTAAAATATCAAAATCAATGTTATTATAAAAAAATGATTTTATGATGATTAATTGACATTTTGTAAAAAAACAAGAAGTTGCATTTTCACACCTATAAAGTGGAAAAAATCAATGTTGAACCATTGCATTGTATTTATTTGAACTCAATGGTGTGGTTCATACCTACTTTTGCACCCATGTGTTTAAATGAGTATTACACACTAGTGTAAGAAAAACATAATAATATCATTCGTGCTCCTAACAACAACAAAGCATAGTTCCTTCAACGGTACCATTACCACTGCTATTATTGTTATCATTATCATTAGAAAAACTTATGGTGTGCAAGATCATATATGCATGTGTGCTTTTACATATGTAATATGCACTAGTATTTTTAGTATATAAACTATGCATTGAGCCTTCATAATATTTATAATATACACATGTTCGTGACATTTATTTCTCAATCCCTTGTATGTATAAAGATGGAGTGCACTGATGTGTTTTATTGATTAAATCACCTCAGTGGTTTCAATAACTAGAATACACACTAGGCTTAAAAAAATATGTCGTATGCATTGGTGCTTAGTATAGGTATTTTTGAGGCATTGATGTATATCAATTAGTAGCAAATTGATGTGTTTTATATAAAGTTGATGCACCGATGTGGCAAATCAATATAAGTGCATAACCTTTGTTAGAACCTCCAACTACCCATAATTTTTAGTTACAGTGGAAATCCGTTAAAACCTCTACTACCAATTGCATAGATTTTAATGGAGTGTTTTTTGATAATTTTGCCCAATCTTGTAACACTGCAAACCTTCACTAAAAGGTGTCTTCCTTGTAGTGACAATAATGGGAGATAAGGGGGAAGCCACGGTAGTAACTTTAGTTTGTTTGCATAATTTCCCTTTACAACTAAAGAAAGTGTATTCTAAACATATTTTGACAAGGTTAGTATTTTAGGGTTGATGATGCTTGAGATGTCAACAATGGCATCATTAATGGGGATTTTGGTAGAAAGAGAAACAACATCAAAGCTAACAAGGAGGTCATAGTTGTTGAGTTGGATCTATTTGATAATGATAACAAAATCAAGTATTTGATGTGAGAGGAGGTGTGACCAACAAAGGGTTGGAGATAACTAGCCAAGAAATTCATTGATGAATAAGTAGGGGAATCAATGGTACTAGCAAGAAGTTTAAGGGACACACTTTCTTTATGGATTTTAGGGGTTGGAGATTTTTGGGAATTAAATGTTTATTGGTGTTAGGATCATGGGAGGGCTTATTAATGGATCATGCGACAAGTATTGGAGGAGAGAAGGTTCAAATTTTTTGTACCGTAGTCATTTGTGTTGATGATGACTACTGTTTATGTCAAATGATATTTTGGTTAAAATGTGTTGACCGATGATTTTCCTACCTTTCAATTTCTTAAGGAAATTTTCACTAGTTAACATCGTTTCCCTCAAGCTAATCCGAGGCCTCACAAGTTTTCTTCAAATTAGTTGCACATTGAGTCCTCACCTATTTTTTAGATGGTTATACAGACTAAAAGAAGAAACTCACAAACATGTTCAAGGGGAGAGAAATTGCCTTCTCATATGTGAAATTAAGCAAAAAGGCTTTTCATATGCTTACTTGTGCATCTCTATACTTGTCCAACAAAAGAAGGACTTCAATAGGCTCAACATTTGTGTGGGATTTTAAGGTTTGAATACATTTACAATGACATACCATTTTTTCACAATATTTGCAAAGAGATCATCAACAAAGTTGCGAGACATTAGTGTTACTCCTTTACAGATGGATTCTCAAGCTATAACCAAGTACCCATTGCAGAAGAAGAGTGTGAGAAGACCACATTTGTAATTGGGTAGGGCTCCTTTACTATAGATTATTTCCATTTTGGGGGCCAACTTCTCTAACTAGGCATTGAAATGAGGCCTTACAAGCATATTTTAGTATTAAAAAATGGGCTCAAGTAGCTTTAGGAGCTTCCAAACACTCCTCCTCTATTGAAACATGGAGTGTACTTGACAATTGGAGAATTAAACAACATGCAACATACAATAAAATATTGCAGAGAAAAGTTGAAAGGGTAAGTGTAATTTTTTTACATATGAAAGATAAAGATATAATGATTCTTACAAATAGAGGATGCAACTTGACATAAGCAAAATCAACCCACCGATAAAGACTTGGTAGGGTGGAAATAGACGATTGAACACTTGGATAAATGAGATTTGACATAAGGAAACTCAAAAAATATGAGGAGAGATCAATATTTTGATTGACATGGCACTATTATATAACACGAATGAGACATGACTATAAATGTTAAAAATGTAGTGTATAGAGTTTGACAAGTTTGGTTTGATGCTTAAGATATGTTAGAAAGTTAAAAACTAAAAGGATAAAGTGAATGTATATCGCTCTTATAAATAGGAATACTAACAATGATATAAGCTTATCTTACGGTGTCTTGAAATCATTTAAGACTATAAAATCTTCTTACCTCCTATTACACATTATGAGAATGACCCCTAAACAACATATAAACCTCAATATATCATAATCTTCATATCTACACATCCACAAATACATTAACCCCCTCCTAACATACCCACAAATACATCAACAACCCCCACCTAACATAGTAGTGGAGGATGATAAAACCCTATCTTGAAGGATATGGGTTTGGGTATCAAACGCTAACGACGGCCTAAACAAAAAAAAAAGGTTGAAGTTACCCATAGTTGAAGCATAACAAAGTATATTAAGCACGAAGCAAAAATATAAATAAATAATAAAAAATAATACACAACACACTTCGATTCTATAACAGTATAGAACACGATGATTTCCCTTCAAATGTATCCTTTTTAAGTGTTTCCATTATAACGATCTTTTAGGTGTCATGGCTGGTCTGTATGTGTGTGCAGCTGGATTCCTGTCAGCCAAATTCAGACGAGGATCGCCATTTCGAATGAGGCAATTTCGTTCAAAAGCAACGAAAGATGCCATTGCGAGAGCAACAAACAGATTGTGTGGTCAAAATGCACAAATGGCATGCGTGGTGTATCACTATCCATGTTTTGATGGGGCTTTTGCTGCATTGGCCGCGTACCTATACCACTCCGTTGTCGGACTTCCCGCTGTTTTTCTGCCAAATTCCATCCTTGATCCTCTCAGGTATTTTACCCATCTGGAGCTCTTATGTTAAATAAATTAGCCTTAAGTAAATAAGGTCCACTCCTTACTCTTACTCAACTTGACGCTATTTTTTTCTGCTTCGCCTTGCACTTTGTCGAGCAAAACGCCAACGAAATCTGACCGATTTTTTTAGCTTTTTGTATTTTCCTACTCGTATACTGCTTCAAAAGATTATTAAAATCTCATTTCAATCTGGGCTGTAGAAAGTTTGTGATATCATTTACGAGTCCAGCTCAATACAAACCTGCCTCTACTTTTGTATGTTATTTTGGGAACACGAATGATGGATCAAGAATCATTGGAAGTTCCAGATTAATGCCATCAAGAAACACTGGAAGTTCCCACATGAAAGTCTGCCTTTCCATGTGACAATCTTCTTATTGCAAGAACGAAATTGCTGTTAAACTATGTAATGCCCATTTTAAATGGGTGTCCTATTTTTAGTAGGTTTCAGATAATATAGGATAAACAGTTTTAGGATTAGATTTGTTGATTCTATGGTGAGCTATTTTTTGTCCGCTGGATGTCTATTCTTATGCTCACAACCAATTTTGAAACAAATTTGATACTATAAATCTTTGCTTGTCGCAATACCAAGTTTGCTATGCAAGCACATGGCTATTGCATGTTTTAGGGTTAACTAGATTTAGATTTCAACATAACTAGTTCCTTTTCTTAACCATGGGCTTTTGTTAGTGTTAGCAAGTGACCAAGTCAGGGCATGCCGATTTTTTTATTTTGTTTATAATTTTTTTATTTTATTTTATTTATTTAGAATGTGACTAATTCAAAGCATTGTCGAAAACATTGGACGGCAAAAAATCGATGAGGGGTCCAAAATACAACTTCTCGACAACATTGGGGAAAAAATCGGCACCGCGACAAGCATTAAAAAATACAAATTTTTTTTTTTTTTCATTTTTTTATACATATAAACTAACAACAACATCAAATAAATACATTGGCACATAAATATAGGAAAAACACCGATATATATATATATATATATATATATATATATATATATGATGTAGTTGATGCCAAATCAAAATGATACATTAAAGTCAATACTAAATCCTAAACCCTAATAGCTGTCCAATAAAGAACTCAAAAGTGGCAACCAATACAAAATGACATCAAATATATAAATGTATCTCATCATCGTGAGTCATCTACAATGACAAATCTAGCAGCTAGCTGTTAGCCTATCCTGGAGAATCGATGACCTCTCCCCCTTTTACGGGAAAAGGTCATGGATCGTTTTCCACTAGAAGTTTCTGCATCATCTATGTAGAAGTTTCTCCCAAATTTGAGTAAACGTTGAAGGGGGCGTCGAGGTCTTCAATGTTAGTTTTTGGTAGCTCGACAGGTACTTCTATGTTGGAACTTGGGTGTGTATAGCAATGTAGAAGGGGCTGAGCAGAACTCTCTAGACAGTCTTAGTGTTTTAGAGGGTCCATGGTATTGGGTGAGCCCATGGTATTGACATAAAGTGAAGTTATAAAAGAAGTCTAAGGAGAGTCTAGAGAGTTATGCTCAAGCCCTTCTACGTTGCTAGACAGTCTTAGCGCTTTTGTAATACTTTATGGTCAATGGTTTTAGAGGGTCCATGGTATTGGGTGTCCCATGGTATTTCCCATGGTATTGACATAAAGTGAAGTTATAAAAGAAGTCTAAGGAGAGTGTTCTATCTATCACAATCATAGAAGTAAAGGAGATCTTCTATAGTGGTCAACATCATAGTTGTAAGAGATGGATTTCCTCTTGTAGTGAGTGGTCTAGATCTAGGGTTTGTCTGTCTAGTTTGCAAAGAGGATTTGGAGTACCTTCCTGGGTGTTTGGTCCAGATCCAGAGAGTGTATTTGGAGGACTATTGTTGTTCTATTGTAATCAAATCTTGCAATAAGAAGAAGATAAACATTTGTTGGTTTTCCCTGAAGGACTGGGGTTTCCAGGGTAAATACTTATGTTCTTGTGTGGTTATGGTTTTCTCTGTTTATGGTTGCTTATCAATGTGTTGCTTTTTCAGTAATTCAATAAGTTAATTAATTACTGGTTTAAGTATAAGATATGGTAGCTGGAATTTTAACATGGTATTAGACCAGGTCTGAGGAAACCCCGCACAAGACCAGAATTAAAAAAAAAAGGAATACTGACACCGTACATTGTACGGCTGTATGAACTCTTGAGTTCTATTCCGGGCTAGCAGAGTTGGGCATTCGAAGAGCCCGTGAGTTTGAGATGCATAAGTAACTTGTGGGTTGCAGCTTCAGGGACATCGAGGGACCAACATTGTGGGTGGTGAAAGGCGGCAGGGAAGCCGCTGATAGGTGATGGGAGAAGCCCATATTTGGCCTACTGGGAGTGATCGCTGGAAGCCGTGAGTGAAGCGAAGGGAAGTGCCTACAACACGAGGCTTGGTCGGCTAGAAGAGCCATGAAATCGGGTCGTGTAGCCCCCGACAGGCCGGCGAGAGGAGTCTCGAGCTCGACAGAAGATCAGTCGTCGAAGACGTGGAATCAAGTCGGAGCATTGTTGAGGCAGAAGTCATGGGTGTGGACCCGTGTTGCAGAAGAGGGGCAAGCGGTTGTGAGCTTTGTTGCAGCTGGATCGCGCACCTGGTTAACGCAGCAGAAATTGATGCTACTGTTCGGTGCGCCCTTGGGGGCAAGTCTCGAGTCAAGGTTGTCACTTGATCTTGACTCCTCCGTTTAGGTCAACTCCTAACCGAAGCCATGGGGGGTAGTCCCTACAGAATGTTTCTAAGGTTATTAGAATGTTTTAGTAAATTAATTATGGATGTTTTAAGGAGTTTTGAGAAGATATGATTACAACAGTCCAAGTTTGTTTGCGAGTATGTTTTAAAGATATGCTTTCAACAACAGAAAATACAAGACCACCAATATATAAAGATACAACAACAGTTTACGATATTAAGCAAAATAATAAATAGTGCTGTTGTGGACCAGTGCCAAATGGAGTCGATAAATCAGAGAAACTCCTGAAAGGGAAATGTTTTGCAAATGTCTCTTGGTTGATTTTAAATTATTAATGATTTAAAGTTTGTTAAGGGAAAAAGGGGAAACTCCCGAGATACTGTGAGGTATAGGGAGCAATGTTCGGAAATTAAGGGAAGGTGGCTCCTCACGAAGACGTGTGGGATGGAATGGAGTCTCTAGGGCGGTGTTCAACACTACACCAACAAGGGTGTAGCCTAACTGTGCCCTGAGGTCGCCTCCCAGTTGTTCCCGCTTCTTTTGAGAAATTTGCCCACGCAAAACTCAATTAATCGTAGTGCCAGATTTTCACTATGCGAGGGGTCGTAGTTGTTGATGTATTTGTAACTTCGGAAGATATTCTTCTATGTATTACATTTGTACTTTATTGTATATCCCACAGAGATGTATTATTCCTCTGATTGGAAGTGTCGTCATTTGTATTTGTAAGTGTCATCATGTGCATTGACAAGTGTCGTCATTTGTATTGATGGGTTATTAGACCACCAGTGTGGGGTCGGCCCTAGTTAGCACATGTGGTTGGGTTATTAGGCTTGAGTAGCAAGTCGGCCCTAGTGAATTAATTGGCAGGTCAAAGTCAAGTATAAATAAGAGGGGTATGTCCCTCATTCTATTCATTCACTCACTTCTCAGGATCACATAGCTAAGAGAGAAAGTGGCGCACTTGTGGAGGAGGAGGAGCATCTGCTAGAGACATCTTATTGGGTTTGATCCTTGTGATCTTGGTTTGGTGGCTTATCTTATCTCTGAGGAAGTTGCGGGGTTTTTCACCTTCTTGGTTTTCCCTGGTGAAACTCTGTGTCTCTTGTGTGATTGCTTTTGTGTCTATGATTGATATGCTGTACATGTTATTCTCTTAGAGATCCTAATGATAATGGAATGAAATTATCGAAAAATTAACATGGTATCAGAGCTTACCTAAGAAGAAGGCACTGTGCAGCTGCGGAAGCTAGGGCTTCTTAATATTTGGGTTTCTCTTCACAGATCATTAAAGGTAGAAAGCTAGATTGACTCTACTAGCAAGGGCGCATCTTTCTGTCGAGACAGAATTCAATTCTGAGCTGTTTTTGTTTTTGACCTAAAAATTAGGGTTTCCACAAAAATAGGAATTTCTGAAATCTGAGGACATAGCTGGAAGCTCCTTGGAAAAATCGAAGTTTAGAGCTTTGGATCGAACATTTTGGTTGGGTGAAGCTCCGGGAAACTCAAACCCTAATTCAGGGTCCTCCCTAGTGAATCTGAGAGATTGAAAAGCATTTCTGAGGGGTGAAACTTTGCAGTTTTCAAATTTTGAGTATACCAGCTTGATCAGCTCATCAAGGCGCTTCTTTCTATCCTTTCAGAATTTTGAAATTCAAATTTTGAATTTTTAGGGTTTCTCTGACAAACTCATTAACTTATCACTTGGTTTTTTGACGCTTAACAAGTGGGATCTTGGACACCCAAAGGGTTTCAAAGTCACCCATAGGGGTACTTGGACTAACAAAAAAAGGTCTCATGGTCACCCATAGGGGTGCATGGACTAGCAAAAGGTCTCATGGTCACCCATAGCGGTACATGGACCAACAAAAGGTCTCATGGTCATATATTCAAGTGCATCATCATATATAAGGAAGATATTCTTTGGTTACTGTTAATACCCAAACTGTAGTTACCCCTATGGATGTATCCACTCATGGATGGCAATAGGAAAGGGCAACTCAAAAGGTGTAACCATGATCACCTCGACCTCCAATAGATGGTTGTCACGCCAGTCGAGGCAACCTTCACTTTATGTTATCTAGCCCAGACAACAAAGGGGGAGACCCGATCTACTCCCGACAGGAGAGATCAAAACCAAGACACCAAATCAAGTTAATTCTAAGTGAAGTAAGGTGTATGGTTTATCCTAGACCTTAGGATGAAGTCACAAGACAAGTGAGGGGTTCAATGAGTATAGCTTTGGTTCATTGTTGATGTGAGAGTGACTTATAATATTTGAAATGAGATCCAGGATTAGAGTACTAGTCAATTGTGAGGAAATCCACTGCCTTGGGAACTGTGTCCAATGCAGGGTAGTTTAGGGGTTAAATTGGGGCTAACTAGTACACGTGACAAGCTTGATTGTAATACATGATGACATCAAAGGGCTTAGTTCACCACACAAGGGTCAAATCACAAGTTAATCCAACAATCTAGGAAAGTCGAATTGACTTGGAGAGAGACCAGTGCCTTGGGAATTGGGATAATGGAGTCAAAGTAAAGTTAACTTGTGGTTAAGGACTCCTACTACATGAAACAAGTGGGCAATTAAAGTCTTGATGGATGAATAGGTCTAGATCTAGGTTTGACCTAAGTGGACCACAATCCCTTAAAACAAGGAATGCTATCCCCAAGGCAAGATTTGACAAGGTGACCTACTAGACCTAGGTTTTGAATTATTCCCGTTCCAAATCCACTGAAATCTCAAGTACCCACGTCCTAGAAGTGGGACAACTCCCTTCTCCAAGGTGGTGCGACTTTACCCAAGGAAGGCTAAAATGTGGGGTAAGTGGGTCAAGACAAGTCCGATGGCATCCAAACTTTAGATCCAAGTAGGTTGGTCAAGAGGGAGTGCAGATCTACAGTTTCAAGGCAATCCGATGGCTAGATCTTACTAGATCTGAGTTTAAAGATACCAAGTGGTCCAAAATGGGGATTAAATCCCTTAAAATGTGGAATAGGGCCCACAAGGTAGCAATCGGAAAAGTAACAATCTGGGGGTAGGTTATTGGATGTGTAGATCATGAATCAAGCGGGATCTCACCTACCCACATACTAGATCTAGGTCAACTCACCAAACTAGGAAGTGCGCCCTTGCTTGGAGAGGCTAAATGCCTTGGGAAGAGGGTCAAATGGAAGCCAATCCTCACCAAACTATAGATCCGGGATGCCGTGGATACTATAGAGGTGGGTTTTCAAAATCTTACCCAAGAAGCCACTAGATCTTAGTAGATCTGAAAAAATGTAAAATGAGGGTTTTGAAGAAATTAGGGTTTTATCAATTTATGAGCTATGTCAATGGATTGGATCAAGATAAGAGAAACAAACCTGTGGATCTTACGTGGGTAACCTTGTAGATGCCTTGATGATGATGATCTATGCAAACCCGATCAGTTTGAGAAGCTTTGAGGTAGTTTTCTATGCAATCGATTTAGTCCAAGAAGCCAATGCGCCCTCTCTCCTGCACAACAAACGTCAACAATATCAGATTTGATGTAATCAAGAGATAAGACTAATGCCACAAGAGAAGTAACAGAAAGATAGCATAGATCACAATGATACTAATGATAACCCCCTGATACAAGCAAATGCCAAGAAAGTCGATTTGAAGAAGCCTTGCAAAATCGCCCTTGTTGAAGTCGCCCTCCTGTAGACAAGACAATGATTTCCAAAATAGATAGATCTTACCACAAATTCCAAATGCTAGGTTGCAATAGACTTTCCAATCACCATCTAAGAACACCAGATGCAAAGGAGACCACAAGAAAGTTTTTCTATACCAATAATCCAAGAGCCAAAGACCCCTTAAAATGAGAAGCTCTCTCCTTTAAATAGGAAGGAGAGGCATCAAAATCCTAACCACTTTTTGAATGAGTGGCTAAGATTAAAAGATACAAATGTCTAATCAATGGTTGAGATGAGCTCAACAATAAAATACATGGATCACTAATAAAATATAATATGAGTGGACAAAATCGCCCTAGAAGAGGGGAATCCCACGAAATCATGATGACAAAATATAATAAGAAGCTTATGGTGGGTCCAAGGGGTAATTTTAGACACCCATGGTCAATCCCCATAGTACAATAATAATAATATAGTCATCAATATACCAAATCGTGCCTCCATTGTCAAATCGTAGGCCTCAAAAGACCTCAGAAATCATCAGAAAGTGCCATAAGTGATGGATGCGGCCCCGATGAAACTGAAACTGCTGGAGGAGGTGTGGACGACATCAATCCATCATCACTGATCATCCCATGCCATAACATTGCCTCAGTAGCCCAAATCGATTTCCTCAATAGCCATTTCTATCAATCCTGAAATGCCTCGGGAAGCGTGAAACTGCCTCAAACTGCCTCCTGGAGTGCTTGCGCTGTCAAGGTGAGGGCACCAGTGTGTTCGGGAGGGGGGTAATATGGTAATAACAAGTGGCTGGACCACCCCCTCCAAGCACAGCGCCCTAGGTCAACCGGATAGAAATCAAATCTGCTCTGACAGGGCCTCCGACAGACCAAAACTGCACTGGGATAGCCTACTGAGGCTCAATCATCACTGTAAGTGCCCGGAACTGAAAATAAATTGTCTCATTGGACTCAGAAGGTCCAAATACATCCAAGATGTGTACTCATACACCATATAAGTCTCTGCATGATCAATATATATATCCAATATACCAGAACGAGTCAAATAATAATAATTTGTAAATGATCAAATGCTGCTGTAAACGATGAATCATCATCATAACCCTGTAGCTGCTGCATAGAATCATCATGTACATGTACATAGACCATATATCATCAATCCATATCATCACAAGGTCCAACCACCTCATGTCCTATGGTTGACCTTGGTCAAACTAGGTTTGACCAAGTCAACATGACCAAATATAACTCAGATCTATCATCAGAAGCTGCTGCAAAGTGTCAAAAGTTAATGCATGCTCTACAACTTATTCAAATAACAATTATAACACAAAGTAATCATTACTGGCGATCTAAATCCAAATATATAATGTCATTAATTATTATTATTACTCAGACCAGACTTTCAAGACCATACTCACTTCATAGCTGTGATCAATTTGCTAGTGAAGGGTGAAGGCTAAAATAACTGGCTAAGCTAAGGGATGACTTGACCGACTTAACTTTGTGACACTTTGGCAATGGGAAAGGGAATACACACCATAGTATACACTGAATGAGCAACAACACAGGGAATGGCGGTGTCTCACAAATGGATAAGTTGTTTAGAGAGTGCTTATTCAACTTAGGCATCATGTCTATATCAAGTTGATCCAGGGTCATTAGGATCATTCAATTTCATTTCTTGGCCTTTTTGGTCTACATAACCCTTTTGATCTCATGTGTGCTGATAAGCACAACTAGTTGCAGCTTGCATCCAGGGCATGTTTTTCATACATATATAAGGTCAACAATTGTTTAGATATAGCTTTTAAGAATCATTGCTTTTTGGACCTTTCTTATACTCTTCGAGGAGTATTTTTTAGCAGTTCATCGCTCTTGCTCTTTTTAGTTTCCATGGGCAAATTTATCAGTTTCCATAAATAGTACATGGGCTTTCAGTTTTAGCCAACAACATCTCAAGTGACTAGGGGGAGTTCGAGCCAATGCCAAACATCGGGACAACCGACTAGAATGATTTAGGTCTACAATCCAACTCACCAAAGGTAAGTTTTGTCACCAACTCAGAGCCGAGACACAGTAAATAGGGAAGCTCATCCAATATAGAGGCTACAGTGGGGAAAAGTCCTCCATGCCACTAGTCAAGTAGTAAGTCAGGGTGATAAACTAAAAGGTAGGCAATGGATGGATGAAGACAATGAATAATGGAGCCAACACTAGCAAGCCAAGGTATGGTGGAATGATCACCTCTATTCTCCCTAAGGAGGGTAAAACCAATGAGTATGAATAGTGAACTTCTAAGTCTGAGTAGGGACAATATAATATATATATAATAAGATCAACCAGGTCCACATATCTATATGATCGCTAGATCATGACACTAAGTGCTAAGACATGCTATAAGAATAAGTATAAAAGCAATATAACCATAACATAATGATATACCTGTGAGTCAGATACCTGAATGCTCATCAATCTGAACCATCATCTGTCCTTTGTAACTGCTGCTGTAACTCTGGGCACTACTGACTGCTCTGTACAACTAGTATAATGGCTACATTGGTCATCTCTCTGAGTGTCCCGAGACTCAGTCATGGCATGGGGAATACATACTGCTGTCCAAAATCTGATAGTGATCCAATATAGATGCTCATCTCAGCATCTCAATGTAAGGGAACTGGCTGAATAATGTACTGGAATCAGAAAAATAATGTATGGTAGCCCGACTACTATATATGTGATAACAGTTACCTTGTTCTCCTCATTAACACCAAGATCATGTGCTAGGTTCTTCATCAAGGGGTCGCCAGTCCCTTGTGAGGGTCCCATAACCCACTGATCAAGGAGAGGAGTACAACACTTGCTTAGATCCAATCTAGGTCTTCATGTTGATTGAATCAACATCCTAGTCCCAGACCAGGTTCTTCAGCCCCAGGTTGAAGGTTGACCGAAGTCAGCAACTTGGTAACTGACCAAGTGCCTCCATTCTTAAAGAATGGCTCTCAGCCTTAGGCTAAGCTTTAGTCCTAGACTGAAGTATGTTGATCAACCCCCTGGTCCTTGACCATGTCCCCCATTCTCTCGGAGAATGGTTCTCAGCCCTAGGCTGAGATTTAGTCCTAGACTGACTATTGATCAACCCTGGTAACTGACCAGGTGCCTCCATTCTCTCAAAGAATGGCTCTCGATGCTGCTAAAAAATCAACAGTTCTATCTATCACAATCATAGAAGTAAAGGAGATCTTCCATAGTGGTCAGCATCATAGTTGCAAGAGACGCATTTCCTCTTGTAGTGAGCAGTTTAGATCTAGGGTGGATCTAGGGTTTGTTTGTCTAGTTTGCAAAGAGGATTTGGAGTACCTTCCTGGGTGTTTGGTCTAGATCGGAGAGTGTATCCGGAGGACTACTATTGTTCTATTGTGATCAAATCCTGCAATAAGAACAAGACAAACATTTGTTGGTTTTCCCTGAAGGACTAGGGTTTCCAGGGTAAATACTTGTGTTCTTGTGTGGTTATGGTTTTCTTTGTTTATGGTTGATTACAAGTGTGTTGCTTTTTCAGTAATTCAATAAGTTAATTAATTACTGGTTTAAGTATAAGATGGTAGCTGGAATTTTCACATTCAACATAGGGGACCCTGCCAAAAATACTACAAAATTTATCTAAGAATACATGGAAATTGAAACATAGTCATTGAATTTTTTTTTTTTTTTTATAAATTATAATCTAATAGACTAATACATACATATCATTGATAACAATGCAACATAATAAATGATATTTCTACAATAGACTATCACCATCATCATTTGGGTACATATAGGTCTTGATGCTCTTGATTAAACATCAATCCCATACCCTCATACATGATAGAATCCAATGGAAATGGTGCAATTTGGCCAGTCTTGAAATCTTGAAAATTGCTAAGTCTACTGAATTCTGAATGGGATTTGAAATTCTACTTTCTCCATATGAAGTATGATGAGGTTGGAACCACTCTCAAACATCCTGAAACAATTAATGTTAATGTCAAAAAATTAAGTAAAAGGATAGAAAATAACCTTTTACTTTAAGAATTTAATATTTCCAGTAATTACTAGGGAACGTGTCCGCGTGTAACACTGAAAAGAACAAATACAAACCCAAATATCTCCCTTTAAGTGGGTTAGCACATGGCCTGGGCGATGTTTCCTGTCCTGGCACGATTTTTTGCCAAAAAATTGTGATTTTTCCTGAACATCGCGATTTCCGATTTTTTTGGCAGAAATTGCGATTTTTTTTGGGCCGAAAAATCTGTTGTGTGCGGAACAATCGTGATTTTTCGGCGATATCTTCAACTCTGATTGAAAGGCCACACCAGTTTTTTTAATAGCTTTTTATCTGTAAGAATTTATACTTGTAGGAATTATAGTTTTCATTGCACCTTTAGCTATATAGTTCGAAATTTAGAATACCTATATTATGTAACATATGGGGCAGTCTATGATGCTACGGAAAAGCTTGACAATGGTTTATATGGTTACTGACCAAGTGTGTGCATAGGTTTTTTTAGTATTTACAATATCCCTTTCCTTCTTCCCCATGATAAATGTGAACATGATACTAGAATGTAGTAAACAAGAGGTTGCATGCTCTTTGTGAATTCTCAGGTTTGAAAAAATTGCAGATGAAATATTACTTTCTTTCCAGTTAATCTTTATGATTTATGATAACCTTTCTAATATGAGGAAATCTGTAAAAAGTCTACATGCTTTTTTCTAAAAGTTTGTTGACGTAAAGTTTCATGAAGTTTTATGTAACTAAGTTGCTTCAAGTGTTTTTATTTAGAGTTAAAAAAATCTTAAATACACATTGTGTTTTCAAAAACTAAAGGAACTCGAAATTGTCTACTTTGGTTTTCAGGGTAGAAGATTTTGATTGCAAAAAGATTCACACTTGTTATCTTCTTGATTTTGTTGGACCAGAAGGGTTTGCAATCAATCTTTCTAAGATAGTAAAAGAGTAAGTGATCAGTTTGGTTTTCTTTATTCTTGAATGTATTGTGATATTGACTCTTGATCGTTTGTATAGAATTTGGAAAAAATTAAAGTAGTTTTTGGAAAGTATTTGCTTGTTAATAGTTACATGGACAATAAAAAGGTTTATATTTGGTACTTGAAATCCTAGATTCCAGCAAGCCATAAATAAAAATGAATCTAGTAATATTCATAACAAAATAAGCTATGAAGTTTAATCAATCCATGTAAGCACACTTGTGAGAGGGAGAGGGTTCCTAGCCTTTATATTGTGTAATATCCTTGAGGCATTATTTTTTAACCTTACTTCTACATTGTTTTCTCTTTCATATGTTGTTTTGTGCTGATAGTATTGTGGCCATCTTCTTGAATTTCTTTGCATTTTAGTCAATCGAGGAAATTGTGGTCAAGACTTAATATTGTACTTATACTCTACCAAGACCCTGCACCTGGGGGAACATGTGTGTGTAAGTGGGGTAAATATACATGACAGATATGCTACGATCTAGTCTATTTTTCCTTGCAAAAGATGCTCAAAAACAATTGTTGAAGGGAAGTTATCATGCAATGCAATCCACTGAGTCTCTATGGGGAAAATGGTGATACATATGCTCTAATTGGATACCTTTATTGAGGGCATATAATATATTCGAACAATCTTCCCATGGAGCTGAAACTCACATTGTTAGTGCCATTTGACATTCATTGCAATTATCTCTTGTGACTGTAACTAGTTTGTGGCTCCAAATATGTACCATATCTATAACCGCTCATTTGATATAACTGATAGAGGGTTGTTGTTGCTTGCTCACCTCAATAATGAATTGTATCCAAGGGTTGCAATTTATTGCTCACTTCAGGAATTAAGAAAAACTAAATAGTGGAGTTAGAGCTGTTGTAGTTATGGGCACCAATCATAGTGTCAAGTATTAAGGTGTATGCCATGCACATTATGTTATAGATCCGAAAAATATTTCCTTATTAAAAATAGTACATGAGAGTACTTTACCTAAAATCATCAAATAATGCAGCAGCCTGATCTTGGGCATACTGAATTTGTTTTAACTCCAAAATCTTAACATTATAATGAAGAAGAAAAATAAGAGATAAAAGGCAAGTCGCTACAACTGGGGAAGGAGGCAACTTAGTCTAGGACAGAAAAATGCACGAGAATTCTGGGTAAAATGTGCCCCATTTCTGGGTATAAATATTAGTGTGCATTGGGAAAAAGTCAATTCCACTGTTACATGTCTATATGTGTGTAATCTAAGTCAACCTATTTTGTTGTTGTTCTTGGGGATATGAGCTAGTTTTAATAGGTTGCTCCAAGGTGTTCTCCTTCAGCTGTGGCAGGTTCAGCAGATCCATTCCAGCCACGAGGCTTTCAGCAGAGTTGATTTGCAGCTGGAGTGAGGGTGCATTAGATAGATTCTAATGAGTGTGCGTTAGATTTAGTAGGCAGTTGGTGAGTCACTTGCATGAGTAGCTCTTCTATTTTTGGAGGGCATAGATCCCAATGCATGCAAGGTGCATTGCATGTGGAGGTTTATCTATTATTTAAGGGCGCAGATCCCAATGCAGGGGAGACACATGCATGCATTTACTCCTCTGGAGTGGGGCACACTATCCGAGGTAGATCCTTTCATGGATGAGTGTGCATTCTTTCTCGAAGACACATTTGGGTTAGGGTTTGATCTTGTCAAGGGGGGTGCATCAGGGTGCATCACTGGAGTATCCAGGTTCATTGTAACCTCTCTTCTCTTGTTCTGTAAAAGAGAGAGGTCTTCCTTGTTCTGGTTAGATAGTTCAAGTTTTGAGCTAGTGTGTTGCTTGTGATGAACACGTAGTGGATGCAATCTTTTCTTTTAGCTTAATAGAGATATATGTGATTGGTGCTGCAAATTTTGATTGCTGTCCTGAATTTCCAGATTTCAGACTTTGTGTACTGGATTGGTCTGATATTGTGATATGCAGTGTCCATGATTTTGAGTTGTCATTCTATGTTTCCATAGTTGGATTTGAGGTTTTGATAGGCATTTTCCTGGTGTTTTAGGTTCAGTTGTAGGATTAGTTAAGTGAAGTGCAGATCTGTTTATTATGTTGTAAAAATTAACATGCTATTAGAGCTATACAACTGTAGTCTTCAGACTAGAGTATAGAAAAGGTTGCTGCCTGTGAGGGGGTGCTGCTTTTGGATGATTTCAGCGGGTGTGATACCCAGAAATCTCTAGATATTGGAGTGTTTTGTCATCTGGCAATCTCTGTGTTGGCAGAGAATAACGATTGCTAGCCCGGTGGAACCTCGGGACTCTGCCTCAAGTGTCATGCTAGGCAGGGTCCCCTCTCTTTAGGTTTCCCAGTTCCGCTGAAAGCAGACCGAGACTAACCACGGGAGGTGTCCCCAATCAAATGTTCTCAGATACTTGTCGGTAGAACCAGTTTTCTCACAATACTAGTATTACGTGGTACCAGTACCAGCGCACCTGCAAAGGTCCCTAGGGAGAGGGGGTCAATTTTTTCTGACTAGCTAGCTTTTTCTGAGTAGGGGTTATGGCCCGACCCTCTGGTTTCTCCCTTGGAAGTACTATGGCTTAGTGGCATTGCTGACTGCCTCATGAAAGGGGTTGAAGCCCTGAGGTTGGTGTCCGGGGCTTCCAGGGGTGGGTCACATGACCCCAACCTTGATTTATCACTCCAGGGGCAGATCTTTCAGTACTGAGGGACATGTCTATCCTCCAGGTCACTTTCCACACCCTCCTGGTCCTCCAACTCACCAACGCCCTCCCTCCTTGGGCTCCTCTTGATGATGACATCATCCTCCAGGCTAGGCTGCAGTGCTTGATTAGGGGGGGGGGGGCGTTGAGGGATTTTCACTACTGTTGGGGTTAGATGGGGCATGACGACCCCCCCCCTCCGTGGTATGGACTTCAGAACGGACCGATATGCTCATTTTTAGCTATTTTAGCCATGTGTGGGTAAATTCTGGGAAAAATGCCCCAAATTACCCACACATTTAATTATTTTATATTATTATTGTTTTAATTTTAAGTTGACATTTATAATTTCAAATTGACATTTTAAAAAGGCATGTCGGCCAGGAAATTTTTTATTTTTGTAAAGTGAGTGTGAGAAAAGTATAAATACACTTCTCCTCACTTTATTTTAACACAACAACTTATGGGATAAAACATTTACTTCTGATTTTTACCCTACTTAGGCTCTTTGAGTGATGTACAGTGTGCACCTCTTGAGGATGGATGTACTTGCTAGCTTTAGGTCTCCAAGGTTTGTCTTAACTAGGGCCTCTTCAACCAACTTTTGTGGTTGTTGAAGAAAACCCTAGTTTGCCAAACTTGGCAAGTACCATCTCAAGAGGAGGGCCATCCTCTTTGATGCCCTAGGGTTAGGATAAAACCTTAGAACTCTAAGTTTGTCCATTTTCTCTACATCAAACCCTAGTTTGTATTTTTTATAAATATTATTGTTAGGTTAATCTTATATTTTCATGTGTAAATTTGCGTTTTCATGGTAGAATTAGGGTTAGAATTAGGTTGCAATCTTATGACAAAAACCCTAAAAATTAAAAAAATATTTTTTTTTGCAATTTTTGGCCTCCCTAAAATTTCGGCCCTTCCTCCTATAAATTCAGGCTGCCCTATTTGTCCCTAGAAACCCGAGGGCAAAATTGTAGGACGCCGTAAAAATTTAAAAAATCCTAAAAAACCTTAATTTCTGAGTTTTGTATCTTTGTACATATTATGTTAGTTAGGACTTTTAGTTTTTTTTGTATTTTAGATATGATTTTGTACATTATTGTCATAAAATTAAACTATAAAAACCTAGTTTTTCTGATTTAAAACCCTAATTGCAGATCTGTTTGCCCTAGAGGCCTCCTCAAAATCTGTCCCTCTGCCTTCGCTCTCCTTTTTGCTGGCTGCTCCTCCCTTCGCTGCCCCCTTTTTTCTCCTCTCCACTCTCCCTTCCCCTAATCATCTCCCTTTCTCTTCCTCCTTTCTACCACTTTCCAACTCCGCCCTCTCCTTCGTTTCCTTCTCTAACCTTTGCTCTCTCACTTCAGCCCCCGCTTTCCTTTTGACTTCTTCGCTGTCCCCTTTTAAGCTCGACCTTAAATCAACAGCCCTTGAACCATCATTTGAGAAGGTTTGTCAAAACCTTAAGGCAACCCTCATCCACTGCTCTTTTCTGTTCAAGATTTATATAACTTCAGTTGCGTACACAAACTAAAAAAGGGAGATTGATCTTTAGACCTAAGTCGTGTGCCAATTGGAGCAATTTTGTCATGAAAGATAGGGTTGGAATATATCCAAACCGAGGTCTGAATTTGATGTATACGGAAGTCTGAATGTTATTCCAAACAGAGGTCTAAAATTTATTTCCACATACAGTGAAAAGTTCTTATTCTAATGCCAGGGAATTGTAAATGATATGTTTTTAGTTTTGGCACTTAGATTGACTGGCATACTGCTATTAACATTTCTGATATGCTGCTATATTTCTGATACATCATTGATGTAGTAAATGGGAGTGGGAAAGGTGGCAATTTTAAAGGAGCAAGTGATTACATTAATCCTCCTACGAACTCTTTGATTATTCATACTGTTGTTATACTGTGACATTACCTCTGCATACAGCATGTTGTCCTCCGAAATGGCATGCGTGTCGTTTGAAAGCCCAAAATGTGCAACGCTAGCTGGATGACAACTCTCTTAGGAGAGAGGCCAATGTCACCACACTCCTCTCCTCTTCGCTTTAGGTTGGCTCTTCTCCAACACTAGGGGGGTATCCCTAAAATAGGATCGCTAAGGCATATGCAGTAATGGGAAAGGTGAATGGAAGAGGCTGCCTTAGAGAAACGGATGTAACAAAAGATAGTTTTAGATGGGTGATGGAAAGGAAAGGAAGATCAATCCTTAGGGAAAGACCAGTGCCAGTATCAGAGAGGGGCAAATGGAGTCAAAGGAAAACTCTAAAAGGACCTTGCTGCCAGATGAATGTAGTAACCAACTAAGAGCTCTTGCACTAGAGCATACCTGAAAACCGCAAAGCTTAAGAGAAAAACATGGGTCAAATAAAGTTGTGCTAGATTGTTAGCCTTCTATTCAGATGATCCTAGCTTAAGAATCGAAAGCAAAGGGCTAAGAGAGGTATTGCCTCATACAAAATGAAAGATGGCATACAAAGAAAAACGACAAACAAAGAGCGAAAGAATTCCCAATTTATCCAAAGAATCCCATCATGATAATTTTCTATTAAGTTCACGGGAAAAAACTCCCAAAATTTTCCATCCTTACAATGAAAGAGGCCATCCTCTTTATAGGTCAAAAAGGCTCACTCAAAAGTTAAAATAAAATAATAATAAAAATTGAGGAAAAGGTGGGTGAGATCCACTTTTCTCTCCATCGAATATCCAAAGCTTCTAACTCCCACTAATAATTCATATCAAACTAAAGGGGAATCCAGCACATAGAGTGAACAGCCACATAACAGCCACGTTTACCAAGGAAAACCCACCAGCTCCCACGAGACACTCCACGTATTTGTTAAACGCTGTAAACAAAGGAAAAGAATTGGCCGCCAGCTGAAGCATCCAGATGGCCAACAGTATTTTATGTCACGCTCAGCTTGCAAACAAATAAAACCAAGCGAAACTGTCGTGAATCAATGGTGGATTCATGACTCGGCTTCAGTTTCACGCTGGCACTCTTTTTTGTTAAAAATCGGGTGGTTTCGATTGAAGATTGCTGCCGTCTCCACTCAGATCTGTGGGTTTAACCCTACATATCAGCTGCTCAACCCGTAAATTGGAAAATTTGTCTGCTATTTGGCCGCGAGTGTGAACACGTGGATCAAACATAAAAAACGGCTGTCAATGAATCGTGAGTGCAAACTTCGTGTCTCGGTTTCGACATCAGCTCCCGGAAACTCATGCAATCACTGTCAAAACCCCCTACAGCTGTCGAAACGAGCTGTGAATTGACCACCGGTTTAAACTTCGCTGTGTCGATCAATTTGCTTGAACGCCGAGTTTACTGAATCTAACCCAGCATTAAAAAATTGGTTGTTGCCAATTATGGATACGTGACCTTCGATCAGTGTGTTCAACATGCTGAAAACCGACCTTTGTATTTCGACTTTGCAATCGGCTGCGCGCTTTAATTGGCGTGAAATGGTGGGTGGGAATAAGTCACGAGTCGCTTGAATGTAACTCCAACAATCCAATTTAAATGCAAAACAACTGCCACGACTCTTTGTCAAGCTGCGAAATTCACCGTATCTGTCAGTGGTGAGGGCATCGGCTTCAATCAAAAGCCGAAACATTTCATCGCCAATAGACACATGAAGACCTGAGAATTTGCAGTGATCCGCTCCAAAAGAAAACTCATTACACTCACCTCGGCTGCCACGAAAGGCGTGAACTCAACCGATTACCCTGCTGTGCTAAATGGTCGCTGAAACTCGAGCACCGTCAATTTAATTGACACCCTATTTCTGCATCAATCAATGCAGTCGGCGGCCAGGCTAACACGACGAGTGATGACTCGTGGAGAGATTGGCGGCTTCCATAAAAATTCCCGAATTTGCTTTTTAAAAAAAAAGCCGTGTGATACACCTCAACGCTCCATGATTTTGCTCATGACCACCTCTGACTGCTGCCAATGTTACTGCGGGCTCGACTCTGAATGCGAGCTCCCATGGCTATAGCACTTGATGCTTCATGGATAAGATCAGCTACATGCAATCCCAAAATATGAACTCCAAGAATCTCTCCCGTGTCTGGATGGTATATCAACTCTGCGTTTAAAAAAGGGAATTTTTCAATGCCATCAACATCAGTATGCCAGCGTGTCTTCCACTAATCAATATAGTAGCAGATTTTGAAGTATGGATTTCTGCACTTTTGGCAATATATTGAAACATCACATTTCTTTCCTCTAACTTAGCTGTATTTAATGTAACGCAGAAGGTGTACACTAAACTTTGATGTGCAGGTTCTCATTTTTGAATAGTTTGTGTTGATTTATGGACTGTATTCCTGACACATTGAATCAGATTTGTCAGCAATAAGCTTATACCAATCTTCTCAACAGTAGATGACACCTCTGCCTTTCTCATGGATTATGACAGAATAATCTTCCCAAGGTGTCCAACCATGAGGAGAACCTGAATTTCCACCAGCACCTTGGTAAATTAAAATTCATACAAGGCCACTACAGGAAATTGAATTTGGACCCTGAAGGCTAAGAATAAATTCTCTGTAACTTTGAATTCTGAAACATGTTTTGTTTGGTGCTGAAGTCTTTGATGGAGGAACGTTGGAAATCAACTGTTTGAAGGGTTGTACGAGCTGATTTATCATTTTGTCATACTGCAGGAAGATATAATTGTCCTCTGCCACAGCCAGAGTTACCATGACCTCCCCTGGTATCTTTTGAATGCCAAGACATAATTTCCAAGAATTTTTGTTTGAATGCTTCAACTCAGCTTGAACCCTATTTATTCCCTTCAACATCAAATAATATGATGCTGTCTTCCTTTCAGTTCTTACAGCATGTCTCTTTCTTCAACAGACTGCCATCATGCTTCCTAAAATAGGCACAACAACCGCTGCAAAAAAAAATGGTGCTCTGGCCTCTCACGAATGCTCTGGTGAATGAAACTCTGCAATCTCATAAATATTCATTGGTATTTGGCCTCTCTGTGAAACAAAAACTGAAACAACCTGCTTGCGTGTGGTCTCATTCTGCTGAAGGCAGTGAGAGCATTTTCATATGTGGACGCCCCTGCTAAATGAGGGGTAACACAGCATACTAAGACTTGCTTTCATTTGATTGATAAATGATATATTGCAGATGGAAAGTACTAGCTATCATAACATTTTTGTTTAAAAGATTGTCCTAAACCCTGTTTTTTATTGCACAAACTCCAAGATACTTGACTGAACATTATTACTTTTGTGCTAATAATTACGTACCTGATTTCCATTGGATGATCATTGGTATAAATGACATATGAATGAACTATGGAAGGCTAGCTGCTACATGGATGGTTGATGCATTTTCGCTTGTCTAACACAGTTGCATAGTTTGTTTCTTTTCATTGACTCCATAAGGCACTGGTCAAAACTAACAATTGCATAGAGAATATAGTCTTTTGTTGCATCAGTGTCCTGCAGGATATCAAAAGGGTCCTTCCCCTTGGAGGTTCCGACACTCCGAAGAAGTTAGAATTGTGATCGAGGTGACATTGGGTCACAGTTCTTATATTTGATTACTGGGAACTAGCCCTGCTAGTTTGCCCGGTAACAACTAGTAAGACCGATTTATGAAGAGACATGGCACCTTGAAATTTTAACAAGTAGGAAAATATGGTACCCCGAGGGGATTCACTCAAGGGGATAACTTAGGATTAAAACTAAAAGAATGAAACCAAACCCCTTATAAGCCACACAAGCGACAAACGGATGATCGAATTGAATGCTCAGGTTACTTGGACGACAGAAGGCACACAAGGATGGGATGACTAGACTTGGATTTATGATGGCTGTCCTAAAGGTTAAGCAACACGAAAAATGGAACAGCTTGGTTATGAAGTCTAGGGGTTTAAGGATTATGGTGCCTTGAAGGTTAAGTGTTAAGGGAAAGATGTCAGCTCTTAAATGAATAAATTTTAGAGTGATTAATCCTTAAATAAGCCCAAATATGAAGTTATCTGTTTGGGTGTATTGGCTGGTTTGAGGTTAAAGGCGCACCTAACAGTAAATGACTTGCTGATTTTGTATAACAGAGATCTGAATGCACATAACAGCAAGTATAAAACACACATATACTAAGCTAAACAATCATACAACAGCTGAAAGTGAAAGTGCCGAGAACAATGCCTAATCCTAGGGTTACGGAGTTATTCATTCAAGGATAAGCGTCCAAAATCTGATCTAGGAAGGAAAACAAAACTTTTCAGCTGAAAATAACTATTAAACCAAGCATATGTTTTTCAGAAAGTTACTTAGAAGCAAGGAAAAATAGGTGAGTAATGGACAAGCAGCGAAATAGAGTGAGCTTTGAGCACGCACTTGTGCTCTTGACGTGTGGATGAAATCGCTCCACCCTCCTTAGCAATGGGAAAAGAAAGCTGGTCTGAAAAACTCCTTCATTTGGCTGGGCGCACTTGAGGTTCTTGGCTCCTTCAACCTCCAATATGTGTTTGGGTGTATTGGCTGGTTTGAGGTTAAAGGCGCACCTCACACTAAATGACTTGCTGGTTTTGTATAACAGAGATCTGAATGCACATAACAGCAAGTATAAAACACACATATACTAAGCTAAACAATCATACAACAGATGAAAGTGAAAGTGCCGAGAACAATGTCTAATCCTAGGGCTACGGAGTTAGTCATTCAAAGATAAGGGTCCAAAATCTGATCTAGGAAGGCAAACAAAACTTTTCAGCTGAAAATAACTATTAAACCAAGCATATGTTTTCCAGAAAGTTACTTAGAAGCAAGGAAAAATAGGTGAGTAATGGACAAGCAGCGAAATAGAGTGAGCTTTGAGCACGCACTTGTGCTTTTGACGTGTGGATGAAATCGCTCCACCCTCCTTAGCAATGGGAAAAGAAAGCTGGTCTGAAAAACTCCTTCATTTGGCTGGGCGCCCTTGAGGTTCCTGGCTCCTTCAACCTCCAAACCAAATATCTTGGTTAGCAACTGAAAATCACCAATAAATCAAACACCAACTAAAACCCAGCTCACAAGATGAAATATTTATTATGCAAGAGAGAGAAAATGGTGCTCCGAGATTGAAAACACAAAGCAAAACAAATCTGGTTTAGAAATCCCCTTCTCCTGAAGACACCAAGGCACACTCGGGGAATTTGATGGCCACTCCTGCTTACAATTTGTAAAAATAATCCACAAACAAGTGTACCAGCAAATCTAATCCACAAAGAAGGTGGCAAAGAGCAAAATTGTCCCACAACAAAGAAGAGACACAAGGGATTTGGAGAGAAATGAAATATGTTTTCTATTCACTGCTGTAAAATGATCCAAAAGACCTTTACAATGAAGAGCTCACTTTGTTTTATAGGGAACAAGTGAGCAAAATCCCTAGTCCATAAGGATGGAGGGATGAGATTAAAACATGAGCAAGAGAGATCAATGGCTGAGATTTTATTTCAGATTTACATTTTTAATAAGCTAGAAATTACCATTGAGATAGGGGGGTGAATTGCTTCATTGATCCCATGTACAATGAAAGAAATGCTAAGTGATAAGTTTAAGTTACAACTTGGGGTCACTAGGAAGCCCCCTTGGTGGTATTTTCCACCCCACATCATGTGCTAAGCATCAAACATAAAGTTGAAGTGAGAGAGTGTGCCCCTTGTTGCTCACCGGATGTGCACACCAACAGCAGAAATCTTTCGAAAGCTGTTTCCCAAGTGGGAAAGGTGTGGCCTTGGGGGCAAGCAAAGAGTCAGGTGCTGTCACCTGAACCTGACTCCTCCGTTTAGGCAAACTCCTAATGAAGCCAAGGGGGGTAGACCCTACAAAGAGTTTCTAAGGTTCTTGTGTTTTAAATGTTTTTTGAAAAGTGATGTGATGTGTATGGGTGTTGTTTAAAAGTTTTTGATTCACAATAATATTTATATAATCCAAAGATACACTTGCAAAAAAGGAGAATTTGAGATGCACAACAAGTGATATCTAATCAATATACCCACAGCATAAATTAAAGCATGTAAACAATATATGATCCAGATATAAATAAAGCAGATAAAATGAAGGACCAGTGCCTTATGGAGTCAAAGTGCTGTGGTTGCTTGATACAAGAGTTCGTGTGCTTGAGAACCGTTTTGCAATTGTTCTTTGTAAATTTTATTGTTATTTTATGATGATCTTGATTATTATGGCTAAGGAAATCTCCAAGATATACCCTAAGGTACTGGAAATATGTCCGGAAAATACTCTAAGTGGCTCTGTACGGAGACATGTTGACTACCAAAGCCCTGAAAGCGTGTTCAACACTACACCAAACAAGGATGTAGCCTAACGGTGCCCCCAAGGTCTGAGTACAGTGATCCAACGTCCCAGGCAGAATTTGCCCACTTTCGAGTATTTGCGATCAACGTCGAATTTTCGTTGGTTATGGGGTATGAATTTTATTATGGTTTTGAAATTGCAATTAAATGTGAAAATTAAGAAGTCTATACTGTTTCTGTGTATCCCAGGAACGGGTAGAGCATACGTAGTATAACAAATAGTAAATTCCAATTTTAGGGGATGCGTGAAAAAAGAGAACCTTTGTAGAAACTCTCCGACAGAGAGCACTCTTGATCCGCCTTATGGCGAGATTCAAGAGATTTATGATGCATGGAAATAAATACTGAAAATGAAATCTAATCTACCCAAGAATCTTTTTCAGGTCTTAAGATCGTACTCAGGAGAGCAAGGGGGTTAGTCAAATCAAAGCAAAAGAACTCTCCGACAGAGAGCACTCTTGATCCACTTATTGTCCACCGAGATGCACACCAGCAGCAGAAATCTTTCAAAAGCTGTCTCCTCACTACAAGTGGGAGAGGTGTGGCCTTGGGGGCAAGCAATGAGCCAGGTACTGTCACCTGAATCCCAGCTCCTTCGTTTAGGCTAATTCCTAACGAAGCCAGGGGGGTTGTCCCTAACAAAGAGTTTCTATGGCTCTATGTTTTTTAAGTGTTTTTGTATGTGGTGATGCGGATGAGTGTTGTTTAGGAGTTTTATGATGAGATCACAGTTTTTATAAGAGTAAAATAAACACAAGATAAAGCAATCCACGTTGCGATTACAAAATATGATTGCAAGATGAACAATACAATGACTTGAAATTTAAAAAGGCATCCACAAGATAGACTTTAAGCAAATGACAAGGACATATGGTCTAGATTTAGGTGATACAAGTGAGTTTCAAAGATCAGTGCCTTATGGAGTCAAAAATGTGCAGTGCTTGGGTATGCTGAAGATCAAGTCTTAGAAAAATGTTTGTGAGGACGTTGTGCAAATTATCTTGGTAAATTCAAAATAATTTTAGTGATCTTGATTATTAGGCTAGAAAAAGCAAGGCATGCGTCCAACCGGAAAAGTATACCTTCAGTGGCTTCCCCTTGGAGACATGACGGACCTGTCTGGGATCACAAGCTAGGTGTTCTGAGAATTTAACCAGCGAGTGCCCAGATTGGGTTGCCCGGCGCCACCAGTTAGGAACTTTGCCCACTACCTGAGTATTTCTCGAAATAACAACGCCGGTTCGATGGTTGTGGGGTGAAAATTTTATTATGTTATCACTTTCAAGATTAACAATTCCAATCATCGTTCTGAGTACGAGTACAACTTTTTTAAGGTTGGCAGAGCATACTAAATGATGGAAAGCAACGAAGTAGATTTTAATGGGGAATGTGAGTTGAAAGTATTTTATTTAGGAGCACACAGTTCAACTCTCCGATAGAGAGTGCTCTTGACTTCGTCTTATGACGGCAGTTCAAGAGACTTTAACTAATCTATATGCTTGATGCAAGGAAATGCAGTGGGAATGCTCTCCGACAGAGAGTGCTCTTGACTTGTGTTACTGCAAGTTCAAGAGACTTTGGTTCTTTTTTAAGATACAAGCAGTTTGTAAACATAAACCAAATGATGGCTCAAATAGATGATAAAACAATGAGAGATAGTTAATATACTACTTGCGAAATTGAACTAATCTAGCAATTAGTATTCTACAACAAAATTGAAACTAAGCTACTAGCGAAAATAAACTAAGCTAAGAAGAAACAAACCACTCAAAGGACAATGCAAGACTTCCCCAAATGGGGGAAGCTGGGTGTGGGGGATTAAAAACCCCACTAAACAAACTTTATTATTAAGTACAAATGCCTTTGGGATTTGAAACCCTTGGAAGGACTTTGAGAGAAATAACTTGGAAAATAACTTGAAACAAGCTCTTTAAGAGCTATTACAAAGGATAGATAATAATTTCTTGGTTTGGATCGTCCCTTTGATTTCTTGATAATCTTCTTGGTTTAGATCTTTTCTCTTCTACTTGCATCAAAGAATTCTTGAGTTTCTCTTTCTCAAAGAAAAACCTATCACAATGGTGAACTCAAATACCCATTAGCATTAGTCAAAATAAAATAAATTTGAAACTAACAAGCCTAACAACCAAATATGAGATCTAAAGCTATATGCATGAAAATAGATGATCTGAAATACAATGTAAGTTTTATCTTTTTGATGAGATATGAGATCTGAAATAAAACCACCAATTCTACTACAAAGAAGATCTACTAATAAAATGCAAACTAACAAACTAAGAATGAAACTAGATCTACAAATGCAAGATGCAAAGTATAATCAACGATGCCTAACTTTCAACTTTTGAAAAGTATGCAACTAACTGCTAACCAATACTTATTGTTTATTATGTTTATTGTAGTTTTTGAAGATGGACGAAAAGGGAGGCTTTGAAGACAAGCCTAAGGGAGAAAGAGAGGTTTGGGAAGGAGCTAGAAGGAGGAGGGACGAAAGCAAAGGGTAGAGAGAAAGGCAAGGGGAAAACGAAAGGAGGCTAGGAGGTTTTGGAGAGGCTAAAACAAAAGGATAAGCAAAGAAACAAAAGGTAAGGAGAGGCTAGATAAGGAGGGACGAAAAGAGAAGAATGGAGGAGAAAGAGATCAAGACGAGAAGGAAGAAAGGAGAGAAAAGTTGAGGGAAAACGAAAGGGCAAGAAGGAGGACGAGAGCAAGGTAGGAAAGTCAAAACAAAAGCTAGAGGGAAAAGCTAAAGGAGGGGGACGAAACTAGGAGGAAGAAGGGATCCTAGAAGGCCAAAACGAGAGGGAAGAAAGGCTTAGCAAGCTCAAAACCAAAGAGAAATAAACAAAGGTGGGATCAACCTCCGAACAAGGTGACCACTAGAACACTAGTCCAAGAAAACCTTCCAGCTAGCTGGATGCACACAAGGTACTAGTGGGGATAAAGAAGTAGCCACAAAACAATGTGGCCCTTGGTGACCACTAGAACACTAGTCCAAGAAAACCTTCCAGCTAGCTGGATGCACACAAGGTACTAGTGGGGATAGAGAAGTAGCTACAAAACAATGTGGCCCATGGGATTTCATCCCAAGGTGCTTACTCAAGTCAAAACTTTAGTATAGAAGAAGAAAAAGAGGAGTGTGGGAAAGATAGGCTTGTAGATCTACTACTCAACAATAGAACCAGGCTTGTAGATCTACTACTCAACAATAGAACCAAGTAACCAAGTTTAAGTTTTGAATAAGAGATCTTCGAACTTAGCACTTCTTTGCCAAATCTCTAATGCTTGAGATCAACTTTGGGAGATCTTGAAATGCACACGAACGTTAGAAAGTAGGTCTTTTGAAGAGGTGAGAGATGCAACCGAGCTCAAGCCTCTCTTCAACCTATTAGATCTGCACAAGAAATTACTCACAAACACACCTTGATCAAATATTGTATGTAAAGCAAAATGGGACTAGAAGAGTATAAGTATTTCTAACTACAGTCTACTCCTTCCAAATCACATAGAACCCCAACATAAATGGACAAGTTGAACCCAAATGCCCACCCTATGGGCTTAAGAAAGCCTTCTAAGCTAAATAATTGATCAAAGTAATGAAATATGAGCAATAAACAAATACAATATCACCTTAGAATAGATGAAGCACTTCCATAACAAGCATCAACACCACATGGACCTCCAAAGTCACTTTATTTCAATAAGCCAATGGCTATACGATTACAAAATGGCAGAGTAAGTTTGCCCAAAATATCCATCCTAAGAGAGTGCATAGCACCTCTCTTTATACAAAAACCACCAACTCAAAGGCCCAATTCGAATTTGGCATAAGGAGAGCCAAAATCCCAATCAAAGGCAAGTCGAATTCAATCAATCCATGGCTTGGAGTGCATGATCCAATAGACAACACGAGTTTGAGCAATTATGAATGGGGAGGTGGCCTCCACTCTCCATTGGAAAGTCCATCCATCCAATTCATGAATGCCAACTCATAAAGTCGTGAGCTAGCAAAGGAAAGTCGTGAATCCATCATGGAGCAAACTCGGAGTTGGTGGTTGAGATAACTCGAGTTTGTTGAGCTCCATGCTTGTGATGTGGCCTCCATTTGGGGGAAGGCGCTTACCATAGCCTTAAATGCAAGCTCAACGATCCATTAAAACCTTGCCATCTCACTAAAGTGTGAATGCCCACGTGAAAGGTAGCCCACGCTAAAATTTAATCAAAATCTTCAATTTTGACTTTTATAACTTTTGACTTTATTCCTCATGTGGTCGTACACCCTATAAAAATTCAATCCATGCTTTTCCATAGTTAAAAAATCACATTTTTTGATTTTTAAAATTTTTGTCCATGGTGCAAATTGTCCTTTTCCAGCAATTAAATGCCAAATTGTAGAATTTTTAGCCAAAACTCCCCCAGTGGTGACGTAATCGCCCGAAAATTGAAAAATGAGGGTGCTAGGGTAAAGAAGACGCTCTGAGCATCAAAACGAGCCTCCCCACGCCAAATTCCGCCTCCAGATGAGGTTTTTATCACACTGAAAAATTCCATTTAAACCATTAAAAAATGGTCTAAATTACAGAAAAAATTATTTTTCTTGGAATCAAACGAAACTCCTAGGGGACCTAGTGCATGTTCATACGACTCAAACGAGATGGCTAACACGTAAAAAATTCTAGACACAAGACTCTAATAACCACCTTAGGTTTTGACCACCATGGAAAATACTCCAGCTTTGGAGGTTTGAGTGAAAAACTCAGGGATTATACGCCACTGAAGAGTAGCGCATAATTCCTAAGGAAAAAACACTCTAGAGTATCCCCCAAATGGCTAAACCTAAGGATAGCCGAGTCTTTTATAAAAGGACCCCGTTTAGACCAACTTTTTACATTTTCCCCATGGGGGTATGAACATGCAGTTATTACAAATGGGGCAAAAATGCCCTGAAAATGACTTCTGAACCTCTAAACACTGATGATGAACATTGAACATGTTCATGAAACTGGCGGCTCACAAGAAATTCAGCTATTGTACAAAATAGCTGGTAACACCACTGTTGAGTGAGATTCAAGAGATTTATGAATTTTAACAGATTATATAAAAAAGACAAGTATTGAAACAAGACTAAACTAGCAAAGTGACTTTAGCAAGATTTGACTAATCTAGCAGTATATCCAAATGAAAACTATTCTAACTTATTCTAACAATTTATTGTGCAGGTATAAAGCAAGTGAAAGTGCAAAAATCAGACAGTGGACGATATAGGCTTCCCCCAAATGGGGGAAGTGGGAGTGTGGGAGCCGTTATCCCACTTGCTCTTATTTGATTTTTTACAATATTTTTTAGTTCTTTTTCACTTGTCAAAAAGTGGTTTGCTTGCTTGGTTTTGTTTGTTAGCCTTTGGGCTCTTCACTTGTTGTTTGTCCTCTTGATCACCTGTGGATAAAAGCTCTCAACAAAGGCTAATTAAAGTGTTAGAGAAAACCAAAATTTGACTTATGACCTAGAAATTGAAAAAACAGAAGAAGAGATGCAAAAATCGAAGATAAATTGAAAACGACCAAATATAGTCAACCTAAGTCAAACTCAAGTAAAAAGTCGAAAAAATAGAAAAATGGATTGATAAGAGGAATGCCAAGAAATGAAAAAGTGACAAAAATAGTGATCTAAAGCCAAAAATCAGCACTTTAAAAAAGCTGGAAAATGCACGCTTTTCAAGGTAAAAACTTGGAAAATTTTTAGGAAAAAATTTTATGGATTTTTTTCACTGTTTTAGGGTAATTTCCAGAACTGTAAATTAAGGAGAAATAACAGAAAACAGTGGGCTAAATGGCTGAAAATGGGCATGCTTTCGAGACGAAAATTGTGCACGTTTCCGAAGGCAAAACTAGGGCAAAAAGTGGACTTTTTGGGTGATTTTTTCGACTGTTTTGGACAAAACCAGAATGCTGAAAACAGAGAAATGATGGGCAGCAAGTGGCACGCAAAATGCAGCAAGGTTTGGGGCACATTTTCCAATGCACTTTTAAGATAATTTTTTGGCAAAAATTCTAAGTGTTTTGGGCACTTTTCCAAGTGTTTTTTGGCACTCTTCTTATGATAAAAACAAAGCTAAAAAAAGTGGAAATGGATCTATGAGATCTATAAGCCCAAAAAGAAGAAAAAAGTGGAAAAACAAGCAAAATAGAAAAAATGGAAAAGATAGATCTACAAATTGAAAAGATGAGATTAGATCTTTAAATTTTAAGCTTTATAAAAATAGATCTAGACCCAAGAAGTAGATCAAAGTTATGAAGCTTTGATCTACTTAGCCAAAGAAGTGCAAGATTTGAAAAATGTGACTTTAAAATAAATGCACTTTTCAAAAAGCGAATAACAAGGAGATAAAAACTTTTAATTTCGAGATCCACTTTCTAGTAACCAAGAGAGAGATTTGAAATCTTTTGATAGTGGATGGATCAAGAAGAGGACCTCAAGCCCAAGCTTGAACAAACGAAGTCTTTGAGATTTCTTGTATGACAAAGATCATTAGCCTAAAAAGTGACGAAGAAGAAGGGGATGCAACTGGACTCCCAATCTTACTTTGCCTTATGATGTTCTGCCAAGATAAACAAACTCAAAACAAACGATTAGATCTTAGTATGTTTAGCTAAGCAAAACTAGAAGTGCACAAGTATAACCGACTACAAAATGCTACTCCTAAATCTTGAATAACCTAGCATAAATAGATAAATTGTAACCACAAATATCTATACTTTGGATTAGAATTATAATCTTCGTAAGCTAAGAATCATAAGCAAATGCATAAGAATTTGAAATAACTAGGTAGATTTCACCTCGATTTAGACACAAGCCACGAACAATTTGCACACTATTTGACCTCCAAAGCCTTCACTTTATTCCAACTTGCATGCCAAATAGCATCAAGCATTACACATGAAAAATACCAGAGCTTCCTTGCACAAATCATCCACACAAAAAATGGAGGCAAGACCTCATACTTATACAATGAGAGAGTACCAAAACCAAAACCCTAGGTCGAATTGGCATGAAGAGGGCCAAGGCATGCGCATGAGCCAAATGAAGGAGAGCACCACATCATGATTGATGAGTTAACTAGAAGTTGGAAGGTGGGAGGGGGGTGAGTTGGCCTCCACCTAGGCAAGGCGCCCACCCCCAAGCCTTGTGCTCATCACCAAGCCAATAAACAAGTGCCAACAAAGCAAAGTCACCCTCCTTAGAGAGAGGGCATGTTGATGCCTTGAATATCGCTGCATCAATCAGCAAGGATTCTCTCCAGTAAGCGATCCCAACTAGATCTCCCACCGTTTGGTGTGGGGAATCCGTCCGGTTAACGGTTCCGGCTACCGTGAGTTTTAAAGATTTGTTTGTTTTACCGGTTGCGGCCCGATCCACCAGTTATTTATTTTTTGTATTTTTATTATGATATGCATGTGCCCTAAATTAAATGCATGTGGGAAGCAAATCTATGCTAATCTAATTTAATCTAAATTATCCTATCCTTATAAGGAGCAGATTTAAAGAATGAGTAATAAACTGGAAAACACACCCAATAATTCTACAGATAGCTGTTAAATTGAAATGAGCATTTACAACAGAAATAAAGATTATCCAAGATAGCTTAGATAAATATAAGCATTCAATTACCCATTTAACACATAAATTTTGCAAAGAACATGAAACCATTCATAGCAAAGAATAAATTCGTAAGAGCCAGGAAAGATCTCACAGGAAATGTATGAAAATGCAAAAATAGTTCAGCAGTTAATCAACAAGACTTAAAGCAAATGCTGTGCCAGCTTCTATAGGCCAAAACGATTTTTCTTATTCATGTGGCAGAAATAGTTCATTTACAGGACAGAAAACCTTTCACCTGCCAAAAGTCCTTTCTACCTTCCTCTAATCAGCTTTATATAGCTTTACAAAATGGGCCAAGAGTTGCCACCTATACCCTAACCGTTTCTATTCTTCTAATTTGTCTTGTAGTGTTGACATTACAAAAATAGGAATATCTCAAATAACTTTACCAAAAAACGGGAGCACAAGTCACTTTAATATTACAAAGGTATATGCATAAACTATTAATCCAAGAGACACGTTGATGAAGGCAAACTATCCCTGAGCTAGCGTGTTGGGCGACTTAGGCGTTTCTGGGACCGCTGGGGCTTCTTCCATCACTACTGCAACAGCTGGGCCACTTCCTGATGTGGGAACTTGATTGGCTGCCAATGCCTTATCTACTTCTGCAATATAATTTCCCCATTGATTTGTTTCTTTTACTATATTCATTCCAACCAGGGGAATCATAAATCTGAGGGACACTCTCTGCTTGGCGAGTTTTTCTGCTAACACAGCTATTTCTGCCATTATGGCCCTGAGACTTTCTTCTAGGCGGGGCTTATGAATAGCTGCTTCGTTGATAAATTGGTGCAGGTTTTCTGAAGTCAAGACATCTAGCTTCTGCACATATTCATTTTCTGCCTTGAGTTCTTCACTTAGCTTATATAAACGTTGTGCTTTATCCGGGAATTCTTCTAAATTTGGAGGCATGGCTATATGACAACTTTCCTGTGTGGCTTGTATTTGGGAATACAAATTCTTGCACCGCTCATAAGTAGCTAAGGCCACAGTGGCCAAATTTACTCCGCAATCCTTAGAATAATCTAGGGTGCGCATATCTGCCCTGTACTCAACAACAGACTTAAGGGGAAGATTTGCTGGGAACTCTGACCTTCCTTCCCTCCATTCAATGTGTTTTTTAATCTCTCCCCTGATGCGTGTGTGCTTCCTGACCCGAGTGACTTCGACATTGATTTCCTTAACCTGGGCCGTTATAGCTTTTAGCTTGTATATTTCTTCCGATAGAGGTTCTTGTATGCCATAGGTCTCTCTTCGTATTTCACAGGCTTGCTCGTGGAAGGGGCTAATGTCTCCCATTTTGCTGTTTGCCAGCTTTAACTGTTGTTCTAACAATTCGTTGTCTCCTTCTAACTTTTCAATCTGTTCTTTCAGGTCAACAATCTCTTGAATGTTGTCAAACTTTTTTGATTCAAGCCTCAGATTTTTTCCTTCAAGCTCTCCCTTTTCTTCCTCTAACATCCTTACTTGTATTGCTAGAGCTCTTCTGTCAGCTTCCAGTTGTTGGAGAATTTCTTTTAACTCTTCCTTCTGAGATGTGAGGGCATCATTCTTCTCAATCATCAAATTTGTATAGTTCTGCTCTTTAATTAAAGCTTCCTGCAGCTGACTTGCTTTCTCCTTTTCTTCACTCAATTTATCCCCTAGTATGTTGACATTATCTGCATTTGCTGTAACCGCGGCTACGGAGATGGATGCTAGGAGTTTAGCAGCCTCTTCTGTGTTTTGCATGACCGTAGTCTCGTGTGTAGTGACGATGTCTGGCCGAAAAGGTCTTTTCAATTTGGAACCTGTCTCTTTGACAATGGTTTTCCTCTTCTTGTAAGCGAAATTTACCCAATTAGAAACTGTATTGCCTTTGTAGGGTGTAAAAGGGACAATGGGGAAATCTCTTATGGGACAACCCATATCCAAATTTTGCAGGTCTGGGCTTTTGGGATCAATATCCTCTTGAGACTTCTTTTCTTCCTCCTCTTTCTTTCGTGCCTCTTCCTCCTGCTCCCTTCTTAATGCATCATGTTGTTCTTGCTTCGCAATTCTTTCCAATCTAATTCTTTCTTCTTCTTGCCTCCTCGCCTCAGCTTCGGTTGCTTGGATTCTCAAGTTCTCTTCTTCCACGTGTCTATCTTCTTCAATTTTCCTTGCTTGTTCTAGGAGCCTTTGTTCTTCTACAGCCTCCTTTTCTTTCTGTGAACCTGTTTTCCCCATAACATTAGAGCTCGAGCTGGCCCCTTCTTTTCCCATTTGGAAAATCTGTAGCTCAGTCATATTGCTGATCCCCCTATATGCTTCCTCTTGTGGATAAAAAAAGTTGGCATACTCATAGGGAGTGGAGAGTTCTTTGCAATGTTGTGCAATTTGTTAAAATTCAATATGCTAAGACAGAAAATAGCAGCATTACATTCCATTTCACAATAATAGCATATACAGGATCACTGAAGAAACAACAAGCACAACATAAACACAAGAGACAGAGATTTATCCTGGGAAACCCTCATGGGGTAGAAAACCCAGCAAAGCTTCCTCAATATAGATGACCAGCAATATACAAAGATGAAACCCTGAGACATGATCTCCTCCTCCACAATAGCAGACCTCTCCTCCACAAGTGCGCTATCCTCAAGTGTGTGTGTGTCAAATGAGGAACACACCTCCTCTATTTATACACTACACTGACATGTATTTTACATAGGTACACGTAGGCTCGTATTTAACCAATGGGTTAAATACCCCACTACAACTGACTGGGCCGACCCCTCTAGGGTGGTCTAATAACCCTTTGACCCACATAACACATAAAGGGCCGACCTCCACTAGGGAAGTCTAATAACCCAAGTTACCACATTCTGACGGAGGAATAAACATCTCCGAATATACAATAAGATCTTTACGGAGGAATGAAACATCTCCGGAATAATAAAGTACAATTATAATATTCTTTGAAGTTACAATATCTCAACACTCCCCCTTAACGAGAAGGATATTATAACAGCATCTGCAAGAGCAAGGAGTCATCAACATCATACATGATACATCTATAAATCATTGGAAGCTTTCTCAACATCATCAGTAACTCAACTAGTTACTGGAACATCTTCAATACTGGAACATCAACATCATCAGAGTTGATAGTACTCAATCATCAGCATTGTCAACACGCGATCAACACAATCATCAGCATCATCATCACACGATCATCAGCATCGTCATCACACGATCATCAGCATCGTCATCATACGATCATCAGCATCACGATCAGCATCGTCATCATACGATCATCAGCATCATCATCACTCAATCATCAGCATCGTCATCATACTATCATCAGCATCGTCATCATACGATCATCAGCATCGTCATCATACGATCATCGGCATCACGATCAGCATCGTCATCATACGATCATCAGCATCATCATCACTCAATCATCAGCATCGTCATCATACGATCATCAACATCGTCATCATACGATCATCAGCATCGTCATCATACGATCATCAGCATCGTCATCACACGATCAGCAGCATCGTCATCATACGATCAGCAGCATCGTCATCATCATCGTCATCATACGATCAGCAGCATCGTCATCATATTACAGGATGATCAATCCTTATCTCTTTTAAGACAAGTCTCATGTCTAGGGACACTTCAATCCCGACCACAGTGCCAGTCCTCTTTTCATACTGGATGTGTCACATCTACAGAGCCAGCCCTGTTTCATGCTGGATGTATCATATCTACAGAGCCAGCCCTGTTTCATGCTGGATGTATCTCAACTACAGAGCCAGCCCTGTTTCATGCTGGATGTATCATATCTACAGAGCCAGCCCTGTTTCATGCTGGATGTATCACAACTACAGAGCCAGCCCTGTTTCATGCTGGATGTATCACAACTACAGAGCCAACCCTGTTTCATGCTGGATGTATCACAACTACAGAGCCAGCCCTGTTTCATGCTGGATGTATCACAACTACAGAGCCAGCCCTGTTTCATGCTGGATGTATCACAACTACAGAGCCAGCCCTGTTTCATGCTGGATGTAACCTAGAGCAATTCTAGGATTTGTCACGTACGTTTTGAACCGAGGTCCAGGGACGATCCAGTCCTCTCGTTCAGTTATCGGAGACCTCATGTCTACGGCTCTTCTTTAGGACTGAAGTCCGGGAATGATCCAATCCCCTCACATGTTCACCAAGAACTTTATTTTCGAAGACATACGTCTACGGCTCTTCTTTCGGACTAAAGTCCAGGAATGATCCAATCCCCTCACATGTTCACCAAGAACTTCATTTTCGAAGACATACATCTACGGCTCTTCTTTCGGACTAAAGTCCAGGAATGATCCAATCCCTTCACATGTTCACCAAGAACTTCATTTTCGAAGACATACGTCTACGGCTCTTCTTTCGGACTAAAGTCCAGGAATGATCCAATCCCTTCACATGTTCACCAAGACATGTATCATCAAAACATGTATCATCACAACATGTATTATCATCATCAAAACATGTATAACCACAACATGTATCATCATCATCAAAACATGTATAACCGCAACATGTATCATCATCATCAAAACATGTATAACCACAACATGTATCATCATCATCAAAACATGTATAATCACAACATGTATCATCATCATCAAAAGAAAGAATATAAGAGTCCTAAATCTAAACAATTCTAGGTAACTAAGTGCAGTAAGCAGGTAGCCTCATCATTTATGAGATAGATTTGTTGTCGGATACTGTGCTACTCCCCCTTTCGAGGAAGGTCCTTCTGAATTACACCAAGCTTGTCTCGGAAGTGTTCAAACTTTACTCGAGATAGAGGTTTCATCAGGATATCAGCAATTTGATCCTCAGTGCTTATATACTCGAGCTTGATAGCTCCTCTCTGCACCATATCTCGTATATAGAAGTATCGGATCTCAATGTGTTTTGACTTATCATGGAATACAAGATTTCCTATCATCTTGATGCAGCTTTGATTGTCACACATAATCATAGTGGAATCCATTTCTAAGTCAAACACTCCATATAATAGCTTCTGAAGCCATATTGCTTCACAGCTGGCAGAGCAGACAGCTATATATTCTGTTTCAGTAGTACTGAGAGCCACACTAGATTGTTTCTTGCTAAACCATGAGATCATGGTAGATTCAAGACTATAACAACCACCTAAAGTACTCTTTCTGTCTGAGACACTTCCTGCCCAATCAGAATTTGAGTAACCATGTAAACGGAGTTCATGACCTCCAAGATTATATATAGACCAAAATCTAAAGTACCTTTTAGGTACCTCACTATATGCTTTGTAGCTATTAAGTGAACCTTTCTAGGTTCTACTAGATACTGACTTACGGTATTTACAACAAAGCATATATCTGGCCTAGTATTTGTTAAATACATCATTGGCCCAATGATTTGTCTATATATAGGGTTAGGTCCACTAAATCCGATGAGTTATTAACTAATAACTTCAAGTTGGAGTCCATGGGAGTGGCCATGGCTTTACACTCCAACATATCAAATCTTTTTAGAAACTTCACAGCATACTTACCTCGATTTAAAAGATTTCTTTTGGATCATGCCATACTTCTAGACCTAAGAAGTAGTGCATTAATCTGAGATCTTTCATTTTTAATTCTGCAGCCATTTTCATGATCTGTTTCTCATTCCTTGTCAGAAAGAGATTATCGATACATAATAATGGTATGATAGGTTCATCATCCACAACCTTTAGGTAAAGGTTAGGATCAGCTTTACTTCTGGTAAAGCCCAAGCTTTGTCATGAATCTGTCAATTTTCCATTATTCACACTCTGCATTGAGTGATCTTCTGCATATCTATCTGTGCCATCTCTCGTCAGATGGGTCTACTAATATGAGCCTCAAAGTCATTCGAACTCTATGGTGAGTTTCTTCTTGCATCCATATCATATGTGTATAGAAGCCATATTCAACCTTGTAGCAAGGGTTGAGATCCACATCACCCATGATGATCATTAAGCTCATCAATTGACTACCGATCCTGGGAACCCATACAGAACCTGATTACATTATTAAGAGAATGGTCAAAACATCTCATGATGATTCTCTTCCTCTTTCTAAGAGAATCTCTTAACCATAAGCTTTCTATAGTGTGTTTGATTTGTAAATCCTTTTGTTGAACATCCATCGCTTGTTCATCATTCATCATGATTTTCCCTACAAATCAAAATTAAGTACAGGATTAGTAATACTTCATAATCATCAAATCATATTGACATAATAACCTATTATGTATACAGATATCATTTACATAGTTATGCAACTAATTTGACCAATACTTTGGCACAACACTTTCCCATATCTTGTATGCATACAGTGGCTATCTATATGCCTTCCATCTCCACCAGAACATACTATTGAGAGTGTGCACAGCTCTCGGCATGTCAGCAAAGAGGTTTCATTCTAGACAAGCAACAATGGAATGTTTGTCCAACTTACCAATCATATGCACATTAGTAGTATACTATTCAATGCTCTATGAATGTTTATACTCAGCATTATATATTCTAGGAATACAAATATGCATACAACCTATTACAGGCAATATCATTACTATTTCAAATAACAACTCAAATACTTATCTTTTATGTTTGTGTGGTTGCCTCCCGCTTGAACTTTTGTATGTCTTTTGATCTTCTATTCATTCTGTACCACTGTGCATGCTCAAGAGTCATCCTCATGATCTTATGCACAAACATACACTCATTAGTATATTCTAAATGCTATCAAAACATTATAGTACTAAATAATCTTGAAAATGTATAGTCATGATTATAGTTAATAAACATTAGTATTCAAGATTTCAGGGAAGTCTTCTTTTACTCATGCATATCATCAATCAAGATAAAAGATATAATATGCATAATCCCTTGATTACTAACTTTATGAATAAGCATAACCAATCATTCCAAGTATACTTATATAAGGGATCCTAACACAAGGTAAGATTCATGGGAAACATACCTGGATTAGTATACCTACTTGGTTATGTACAACACACCTAAACAATCTCTTCAATGATTTAGAGATCCTGAGCTAGAACCTGCATGTCTCATAGGTTAAGCATAATATAACAAAGTCATACATACCTCATAAGTAGAACAAAGATTATGGATCAGTCTTTGTCTTCATGTTTTCATGGTCATGGAACTTGATTTGTCTTTTGTGATGTACCTGTATCTTGTTAGCAGACAACATCAACCTCACACAACATCATAATGCCTTAGTACAATCATAAGTGTCAACACCCTAACCAATGAATATCTTCTATCATGCATTCATAATTTTGTTAAGGTTATACGACAAATCTAAAATCAAAATTGTACTAACTGTAATAACCTGAAGACAAACATACCATAAACTTAATCATGGACAAGTATCGAAACATACCTCGATGAGTCATACCTGTCGAGATCGCTTGTATTCTTCTTATGTAAGGCCTTAGGAACTTCTTCACTTATGCAGGTGACCAATCCATCTTCTTCTAGGATTAACCCAATCCACTTGATTTGCAAGAACTGGACCTGGAGCTGGATATGGGTTTGTCAGAGAAACCCAAAAATTCAAACTTTGAATTTCAAACTTCCGAAAGGATAGAAATATGCGCCTTGATGAGCTGATCAAACTGGTATATTCAGAATTTGAAAACTGCAAAGTTTTACTCCTCAATTTTGCCTTTGAAACTTTCGGATTCACTGGACGTGACCCTGAACTGGGGTTTGATGAAGCCCACTCTTTTGTCCCATCAAAAGGTTTGATCCAAAGCTCTAAGCTTCTGTTTTTCTGAGGAGCTTCCAGCCGTGGTCACAGATTTCAAAAATTCCCATTTTTACAGAAGCCCTAATTTTCCACTTTTTTGATCAAAGTCCCGAACTAGGGTCTAATCAAGCCCGGCCTTCTGCCCAACCAAAAATTCTGATCTTGGTCTCTAAATTTCTATTTTGATGAGTAGCATCCAGCCGTGGTCTCCGATTACAAAAATTCCAACTTTCTTCAAAGCCCTAAATTCCGGAAGCCATGAATGAAGGTACCAAAAAATAATTCTGTTTTGACAGAAATATGTACCTGATTGTTTCTGGTGTAACTCCGAAATTTTTGATCCACAGGGTCTGAAAAAGTTTTTTGAGATAGCCTGATCTGTTAGCTTTCCATCCTGATAGGTCTTATCTCAATTGGATGTTCTGAGAGAGAGTTATGCCAAATGTCGCAACGTGACCTGTTTTTGGGAAAATACAGGAGAGCGAACTTGTACGGCGTGCCACGTGTCACTGTTTTACCTTCGGCCTCTGAAAAAGTTTTCTGAGATAGCTCGGCCTGTTATCTTTCCATCCTGACAGGTCTGAACTCAATTGGATTCTCTGAGAGAGAGTTATGCCAAGTGTCGCAACGTGACCTGTTTATGGGATAATACAGGAGAGCGAACTTGTACGGCGTGCCACGTGTCACTGGTTCAACTTCGGCCTCTAAAAACGTTTTCTGAGATAGTACAGTCTGTGTACTACCTGTCACTTTTCACGAAATTTCATTTGGAGCTTCCTAGCCCAAGTTATGACCTTTTTCCCAAGGTCACCTGATTTTGACTCAGATCTGGAAGAGGCATAAACCCTATATTGTACAGATCATAAATCACAAAGTACAACGAATTAGAGGTTGTCCTTTGGAAACAAGGTACCTGGAGATTTTAGCTTCGTCCTGTAACAATTTCAGATCCGAAAACTTCGCCAAAACGGATTTATAGCGAAATTGCTACGATGACTGGTTTTTGCTATGTAAAACCCTAACCTTCAAATTGTCGTAAGTAAAGCAAGTGTCTTTAGTGCCATACCTTGTCTTCCTTCAGGTTAGCTCTGATACCATGTTAAAATTCAATATGCTAAGACAGAAAATAGCAGCATTACATTCCATTTCACAATAATAGCATATACAGGATCACTGAAGAAACAACAAGCACAACATAAACACAAGAGACAGAGATTTATCCTGGGAAACCCTCATGGGGTAGAAAACCCAGCAAAGCTTCCTCAATATAGATGACCAGCAATATACAAAGATGAAACCCTGAGACATGATCTCCTCCTCCACAATAGCAGACCTCTCCTCCACAAGTGCGCTATCCTCAAGTGTGTGTGTGTCAAATGAGGAACACACCTCCTCTATTTATACACTACACTGACATGTATTTTACATAGGTACACGTAGGCTCGTATTTAACCAATGGGTTAAATACCCCACTACAACTGACTGGGCCGACCCCTCTAGGGTGGTCTAATAACCCTTTGATCCACATAACACATAAAGGGCCGACCTCCACTAGGGAAGTCTAATAACCCAAGTTACCACATTCTGACGGAGGAATAAACATCTCCGAATATACAATAAGATCTTTACGGAGGAATGAAACATCTCCGGAATAATAAAGTACAATTATAATATTCTTTGAAGTTACAATATCTCAACACAATTTTGCCCTGTCGATCATTCCTGTGAAAAATCCTTTCTCCAAAATGAAAGCTCCTCAATTTTGCAACAAACTCTTTCACAGTTGCAATTCCTGAAAACTTGTAGGCCCCGACATAGAAGGGTAAGGGTGGAAAAGTGGCCTTCTTGGCCTTATACAGGGTATTACCCATTCCATCAATGAACACTTGCCTTACCATCTCCTTGTGGATTATATAATCCGTAGCGTATCTTGGTAGAATATACGGGGTTTTGGATCCTCCGTACATCCTTATATAGGTACCTTCTGGAGAAAAATAGAAATCATCGTATTTCTCCAAAGCTTCCATGGCGTTCTCAGACAGGCAGTTGAGTTCTTCATTAAATATTAATTGATAAAGAGGCATGATGAACTCTTCACAAATGAGCCCGTAATCCCTATTGTAATTTTGAGCCCAGAAGATTTTGCAGGCAATGAACATTGGGCCCTCTGCCAAGCTCCACATGCATCCCAACTTGGGAAAGCGACATTTTTCCACAATACAATCTATCAGGTAAGAAGCCATATAAAACTCTGCTTTCCTCTCCACCAACCCTTCTTGTGCCATTGTTATAGCTGGTGACAGACTGTCTGAGATGATATCAGCCCAGTTGAAGATTGTCCCTTTGAAGGCTACATAGTGGATGATAGAGACCCATTGTAGCATAATCATCGTCCCATCCGGTCTCCTGAAGATTCTGCTTAACATGAGAGTGATCAGTCTGAACGGAGGCCTCAGATTCTGAACCTCATACTCCTCACTATCTTTCCTTCTGATTTGCCTGCCTGCAATTAACAACCTTCTTGCCATGTCTAAATTATCCATATGGATTCCTTCCAACCATGCATCATCAAGCCGCTGCTGTGCTTTGGGTAATTTGTAGGCAGTTGAGATATAAGACGGGTGAAACGAAGCAAAGGCCTTTCCCGTGCTATCTGCTATGACTCTTGTCTCGGTGTTCGCATGTTGCAACACCCACCCATTTACTTCTGAGCACGGGAAGAGTTCTGGACGTGTGGCCGCCTTGGATATACAGGAGTTTCGGATGTTCTGATATAAACATTCCTCCTCAAGAAGAGCCTCAGGGAAGTCCTGATCTCTTATCATGCGGTAAACATCTCCCCAATTTACTTCTGGAGGCATGCCTGTAGTGCACTTGGTATCCTAGAACGTTGTTTCTACTCTTGTGCTCTCGTCGACTGCCTTTGATTTTCTCTTGCCACCTTTAGCCATTTTGAAAATCCTGTTCAACACAATTTAAACATGAATAAGCATGTATGACATGATGAGGACAACCCAAACTAGTGTCTCTTTGATAATATCTCCATTTCAACTAAAACTCCTAAAAAATGTTTCCTTCAAATATCAGTTTATAATCTTGTGAAAGCATTAATTAAGTTACCTTTTGTGGTTGCTATTGTGATTAGGAACCATGACAGCGAATGGACAAGGGTTGGTTCAGGTACCTTAGTCCTTAAGAGACAAAATACCGACTGGCATGCAAGCGCGAAAGGCGTAAATTCTATAGCTGCGGAAACGCCTATGATTAGGTGTGAGAAAGGGCAGATAGGGTCTAACAGGTGATGGGTAGGTGCAATCATTCTTCTAATTATTTTAAAATGCGAGAGCCTTGAGGCCTTTTACGTCCATGCTTAGAATTGCTGACAAAACGCTTCTTAGGTTGGGGTGATGGTAAAAGAGACCCACAGTAATAACGGGGCGACCCTGAATAATCGAAAGGCCCTGGACTTAATTGTGACTAAGAAGGAAGGACTTGGCAGGATGGTATTCTGCAACGGGTTGACGATAGGCGTAATTGTTCCGAAAAAACGCCATGGCTAGAAAAGAATGAAATAACAGATGATATCATTTAAGTAGGAGCACACATCATAACCAAGCCTGCGAATGTACTTACCTGGAAGAGATGGCGTGGTACCAACGTTTTTTTCGAAGGGTCCGTGGATCCGCGTCTTCAAACGACGATGGATGTGCTTCGCGGTTTAAACGGAACGGAAAACACTCCGGGTGACGAAAAATAATGAAATGCTAACGGGGTTCACCCCAAAATATTCAACTTGGTTCGTGCGGACCATTAATGTGGTGGTTGCGATGTCATTAAAACGGGACTTAAGGCTGCGTACGGCCGGGTCAAATCGAACCTCTCTTCAATAAATATGACCGTCAAAATCGGGACGGTTAGGTTAAGGCTTCCGTCTCCTGCGGAAAGAAACGTCGAGTTTTACTCGCCGTTGCGGGAGAATTGTTTGAATCCTTCTGCGGAGGAGCCGTCTGTCGCGGCAAACTTATGTGAGTTCGCCCACTTTCACGGGAGAGTTGGCCGAGTTCTTCCGATTTATGTGCCAACGCTTGTCGAAACGGAAACGATAGATGAGTCTTTCCGCGAAAAACTTGTTGATGTGCTTCCGATGCTTGTGGAAGAGTTAGATGAAAGCTTCCGCTGTTGCAGAGAGACTTGATGAATTCGTTCCGCCGCGGGCCCGCTTGATCAAAAGTTTCGCCCTTTCGGAGACTTTAAGGTAACTTTTCCGCCGCGAGCTTGACTTAGTGATTTATTTCCGCGGTTTCGGAAGGCTTGAAGTAACTCTTCCGCCGTGGCGGCAAGATTAGCTCAAAGCTTCCGCCATTGCGGCTAAAAATCCTGAGTTTTACTTAGGCAAAAACACAACTCAAAAGAAAGTTTAAGGCAAGTTGAGATTCCTTTTAAGGAAAAATAAGGGAAATATTTATGATACCTGGATGACCTTAGGCAGATTTTTTTTTCTTTCAAAAAACAGAGGAGGGCCCCAATATTTTTCAAAAAATTAAAGGAGGGGTGTTGTATCAACAATAGATGGCGATTCACTGGTGAACACAGATATCTGAAGCAAACTCATCTGGAAGTCAAGAAACTTTCAAAGTGTTGATTACATGTGTACCCGGATGTCTCCACAGTTCAGTTTCGAAGAATGCATTGATCACTCTTATCGTGATGGTGATAAAAGGGAAATGTAGCGTTGATTCAGTTTTCTTTAAAACTCTCTAAGGGCCGAATTGTGGGATTTTTAAAAGAAGACTGTCTTTCAGAAGTTAAATAGTATAGGACTCCACAAGATCGTGACAAAATCTCACAGGGACATTCGTTTGTTCCTCATTCCCATGCTTTTACATCCTTGTAGATGTTTCTTTAAGTTCCGACTTTTAGCCGTTTTGAGCCTTCCAGAAATAAGTTTTTCCTGCTTTCAACGTCTTGATATAAGTTCTTCAATCCAAAATGTCCTTTTGTGTGAATAGAAGATTTGATTTCATGATTCACGGACGGAGAAGAACTTTTGCTGGGTTGATTTATTAGACAGCTCCCTTCAGCTTTCTTGAGCTTACTTTTATTTATCGACCATGCTTTAATTGAGGCGAGAATTTCTGGAAACCAGACTCTTTGAGATATGCCTTTTGGATTTATTTGTAGCATGGGATCATTTAAATACCATGTATCTGTGAGACATGTTTCCTTTCCATGGGTCCTGCCATACTTAACTTCTTAAGACAGTCGCTGATGTCAAAGTGAATGGGCCCTAAGATAGCAAAAGGAAATACAGAATCGAAGCTATTTGATAGGGGTTATTTTGACCAACAAGAAGGAGGATCACTACATTCTAGGAGACCGATCATTGCAGACGAAGTTACAAATATGCATATCTTTATTGATGGGCTTCTTATGACCATCCTTCTGAGTTCTCTGGAGTCTTCTTCATTCAGCTACACCATAATTGGAGTTTGGCTTTATTTCAAGTAACGAACCAGGAAAACGAAGCAAAAATAAAAGAAAATGGATCAAACTGACTAGCAAACCAAAGGTAATCAAAACAAGAGAAAAGAAAAGACAAATCAAAACAGAGAAGCAGAGTTTTATTTATGTACAAGAACCTTTCAGAAATCATGCAAAGTATTGTTTTAGGGCGAGGCCATTGAGAGGGAGGTTCAGTTCCTCTCCTTGTAAATCCTTCACTTTATAGGTTGATGGACCAACTTTTTCAGAAATTTGATAAGGTCCAAGCCATAGGTGTTGAAACTTTGTGTGCATTCCCTTACCGTCGTGTTGGTGGTCCCATTTGAGGATTAAGTCTCCTACTTCGAAAGTTCTCTTCTCGGATTTTCTTTTATCAAACCATCGTTTGACTATGTCTTGATGATGATGAAACCGTTCCTTGGCCTTTTCCCGTGACTCTTCTAGTTTCAGCAAGGTATCAATCCTGGACTGCAGGGCTTGATTGCTAGAACCTCGGGAGGATTGGGCCAACTTCAAGGATGAGAGTAATATATTCGGAGGGAGAATGGCTTCTTTGCCATAGACCAGGTTGAAAGGAGAAGCTCCTAAGGCATTTTTGGACGTTACCTTGTCTGCCCATAGGGCGTGAGGGAGGGCTGTGTGCCAACTTCTTTGGTTTTCGATCACAGTCTTTTTCAGGATTCGGATGAGGTTTTTATTGGTCGATTCAGCTAAACCATTTCCCTGAGGGTAGTAATTGGCTGAGTAATGTAACTTAATTCCCCTTTCATATGTGAATTCATTAATCTTTATTGATGAAAAATAAGGTGCATTATAAAAAACTAGAGAAATTGGAACCCCAAACCTGGTTATGATGTTCTCTTCCAAAAAGTTGATGACCGTATCTTCGTTAGCTTTCCGAAGGGGAATAGCTTCGGCCCAACTTGTGAAATAATCTGTAGGTCAGAATGTACCGATGCTGCAACGAAGAGTTAGGATTTATTTCTCCAATTATATCTATACCCCATTGCTCAAAAGGTTTAGTGATGATAACTGGTTGCAAGGGACCTGCTGCTTTAGGTAGCTTTCCAGTGCTTCTTTGGCATACATCACAATTTTTGACATAGGCATGGGCATCCTTGAAGAGAGTAGGCCAATAATAACCTGCTCTTAGGATTTTGTGGGCTGTAGTGTCCCCAGAATAATGTCCTCTAGTAGGTCCGTCGTGTAGTTCTTTGACCACGTTAATAGCATCTTCCTTTTCTAAACACCTGAGATAGATGCCATCATAATTTTTCCTGAAGAGTACTCCTTCAATGATCTGATAAGCTGCTGATTTAAGATGGAGGGCTCTCCTTTGCTTCGAATTCCAATGTTCTGGTAAGTAACCTGACTGTAAGTAATGTACTAGGTCTCTGTACCAAGACTCTGGGGTTGTAAAAATTGGACATACGTCTACCATATTTAGTTCAGCTTCATTCCTCCAATCTAGCTCTCCGTTGGTTTGGCTTTGAGTGAGTAGCTTGCATAGGCCTTGACCTTTAATGATGCTAGCTGGCTTGAATTCCAAGTCGTATTCTTGGAGAGTAGTGACCCAATTCCCTCTCCTTTCTCCCAATTCCTTTTGGACGAAAAGAGACCTGACAACGGGATGAGGGACTATGACTTTAGTCCTATTTTTTAGAATATACGGTCTTAACTGCTTTACTGCTTTGAAAACTGCATATGCTTGTTTATCTACCATGGGATAGTTCAGTTCAGCGCCTTGCAGACCAGTGCTCATAAAAGAAATTGGGTATTCATCTCCTGATTCCGTCTTCTGAGTAAGCATAGCTGCAAGAGAGTCATCAGAAGCGAATGTATACATTATAAAATCTTTATCAAAATCTGGACTTCTTGAAGAGGGTGCCTTGGCTATAGCAGCTTTGATTTCTTTGAATGCAACCTTCTCCAAGTCTGTCCACTTAAATTGTACATTCTGCTTAACCATTTTTTGCAAAGGTTTAACGATATGGGCGAAGTCCGGCACGAACCTTCGGACAAAATTTATGGTGCCCATGAATGATTGCATAGACTTCTTGGTATGAGGCATGGGAATCTTATCGATAACCTGAATCCTTTCTTGATCTATTGAGATTCCTTCCTTGGAAATGATATGACCGAGAAGCTTTCCCTCGAGACCAGCGAAAACGCTTTTCTTAGGGTTTAGAGAGATGCCGTACTTCCTACAGCGATCAAAGATTTGCTTTAGGTGAGAAACGTGGTCTTCTCTCTTCTTTGAAAAGACTGTCACATCATCCAAGTATACTACTACACATTGACCCCCTAGTCCTCGGAACTCAATGTCCATGGTTCACTGAAAAGTGGCTCCTGCGTTAATCAAGCCAAAAGGCATTCTTCGGTACACGAAGGTCCCCCACTTTGTGTGAAAAGTGGTTTTGAGTCGGTCTTCCTCCGCTACTAGCACTTGGTTGTAACCAGAAAAACCATCTAGTAGGGAAAAGAGTTCCGATCCTGATACCATCTGCAATATCTGTTCCATTGGGGGCACCGGATAGCTGTCTTTATCGGAAGCTCTGTTTAAGTTCCGGAAATCTACACACAGCCTGATTTCTCCTGATTTCTTCCGCACGGGGACTAGATTAGCCACCCATTTAGAATGTCGGACTTTGAAAATGATCTTGGCCTCCAACAATTTTTTTAGTTCTTTCTGTATTAGAGGCTCAAGTGTCGGGTGCCTTCTCCTTAGCTGTTGCTGAAAATGTTTGACTCCTTCCTTCATAGGTATTACGTGTTGAATGATACGGGTGTCATATGTCTTCAGATTGTCATAGGTCCAAGCGAACACATCTTTATATTGCTGGAAAAGTTTAATTAATCTACTTCTTTCTGCCGGTGTACAACATTTTCCCAGATTGACATACTTTGGTTTAGCTTCTGTGCCCAAGTTTATTAACTCATATTGCAGGGCTGAGCTATGGGTTTTGGCATTCACAGGTCTCCTGAATTTGCTTTGCAGATCGAAGAGGGCTTCTAGCGTTCTCACTCCTTTGGGCATGAAGTTCCCTTTCACTGTGTCTTTATTTTGTAGATTTGAGTCATGCTCTTCTTCTTCTATGATGGCCTCCTGAAAAGCATCTTCATTGGTTAAGAAACTAATGATCTGATCGTCGTCGTCAAATACTCTGAAATTTGTGATGTTGTCCGGAACAAAAGGCCTGAAAATTAATTCAATAGAATATTTATTATTAGTGGGTACTAATCTAGAAGCAGAGGTAGCTAACAGATCAGCTGCAGCGTTTTGCAATCTTGGGATAGAATTGATGTTAAAAGCATCAAAACATGAAATTAAATTCCAAATTTCTGCGTGATAACCTTTTAAATGCGGTGAAAGACAATGGATTGTATTTCTTATTTGCCTAACAACAATTTCAGAATCACCAAAGACTTTCAGAAATCTAACATTAAGACCAATGGCTTTCTTCAAACCTTGAATGAGAGCTTCGTATTTTGCGGTGTTATTAGTGCATTCAAATTCTAACCTACATGATAAAAAATGTTTGTTTCTATCAGGATCAATTAAAATGCAACCGGCTCCGGATCCTTCCTGAGTTTTGGAGCCGTCAAAATAGAGAGTCCAAAAGATATTGTCTTCGTTTACTAGGTTAGTTTGATTTCTGTCTAAATTAGTGACTAAGTCTACTATATTACAATCAATATCATCAGCCCGTGAAAACTGAAGGAGATCAGGCTGTTTGTCTGAAATATGGCTAACTTCCTATGATTTGTAGTTCCCAGGTTCAATTTCTAAGAAGTAATTTCCTAAAACTGAAGAGGAAAAAGTCACAGCTTCATTTTTTCCTTCTAACTGAGTAACATTTTGTTTCATGTGTGGCTCCCTTAATATCTTGATCTGATTCTGGCGATTCTGATGGGGCAGCCACAGATGAGACCAATCTGTTGCAAAATACCCATTGAGTTTCGAAGACCAGTCCCTACTCAAAATTAGACCATATGCCTCAGGGATATCGACCACCATTATATCAATGAATTGACACACTCTGGGATCGGATGACAACCTAATAAGTACATCTTTCAGTTCACCAATAACCTTGATAGCGGTCCTATCTAATTGAATAATTTGAGATGGGGACGGGATCGGCTGTCCATTGATCTTTTTGCAAATTGACAACGGCATGACATTTGAACTAGCACCCGAGTCTACCAAATAGTTGTGCACATTGTGATTAAAAATCTCAAAGGTTAAGAGAAAAGGAAGAGTTTGAGATTTTGATTTTCCGCCAATACTTGCTTCATTAATTTCTGGGTTTTCATCAGTGTTTTCTACTGGGATAGCTTTTGCGGATGTAAGGCTTCCATCAATTTCTTCCTCTGCTGCGGTAAACTGCACATATCGAAAATGGAAATATTAGCTTTCGTTTTTTTTATATCCTTGACTATATCATAGCTCATGTCACATCTCTTCAGAGTCTTTGATTGATTTTCTGCTTTGTTCAAAGGAGCTTGTGGCTGTTTAATTCTTTTTGAGTTTGGTTCTTTAGTCACCGTAGGAGCAACCACCGGGCTCGTCTTGGGTTGGGGAGGGATAACAGTTATGTGCCGCCTCGGTACTTGGTTAGACCTTGCTTTAGGTGGTTCTATTGCTGGTTCAATCATTGGGCCTTTACTCCTGGTAGTAATGTTAACAGATGCTGTTTGTACTTCATCTGCGAGCTCTTCACAAGACAGTTCTTGGGCAGGAGTCCAATCCCAAAGGATCATCGTAGTGTCGGGAGCTGGTTCTTCACTTTCAAGAATTTGCTCTTGCTGGGGGCTCGTTTGCTCGGGCATTTGTGCATCTAACATTTGGTTCATTACTAACCTCATCGAGTTGATCCACTGTGGACAGCTTTTTTCTGAGTGTTGTTCTTGGTGAAAAGTGCAGAAGTGGTCCATCCCTATTTCATTCAGATTTAGTACAGCAGAATTATTTACTGGTGGGGTTGGCTGTCCATTGTCTTCTTTCTTTTTATATAAGGGTTTGAAAGGAGGTCTCGAAGAACTTGTTGCTTTATCCTTTTCTAGATCCACAATCTTATTGGAGAGTTTCTGCATCATTTTTATGACATTTTCTAAATTTGGTGTAGGTTCTTCCTTATCCCTGGTTAACAAAAAAGGTTTCTTAGCAGCTGCTGGCTTAACCTCAATATCTAAAGCATGTTTAGCGATGTTGTTAACTTCTTCTTCTACCTTCTTGGCTTCTTCAAAATTTTCTGTGACGGTAGGTTTTTTTGTTCTCTTGACGAACATTGCAAGCGGGGATTTAAGAGCTGTTGTATAATATTCTACTAAGCATTCCTCAATGGGCTTTGTTGCATCACTGAAATTATTTAACAACGTTGTGAACCTTTGGTTAAACTCTTGAACTTTCTCATTCTTTTCCATTCTCATAGACAATAATTCTTTCATGAAAGTAGCTACAGTTTTCTGATTGCCATATTTTTTAAGAAAACATTTCTCAAAATCTTCCCAACTTGTTATTGAGCCGGCTTGCAAACTAAAGTACCAGGAAGATACTTTGGGCTCGAAAGTATAAGGAAAGAGACGACAAACCACGTCTTCGTGTTCTACATTTAAAAGATTTAGGGCTAGATAAAAACTTTTGAGGTGGTCTTCAGCAGAGATTCCCTTGCTAGGGTCATACTTAGGCAAAACCTTCTCTGGGTTCTTGGGCAAATCATGGAATGGTTCGACTACATTTAATGCCCCTCTGGCTCTCCATGCAGGTACGACCATGACTCTCGGAGGAGAGCGTGGTGGTGAGTGCGGTGGTGAGTTAAGAGGAGTATCCCTTGGAGCGTGCTGCTCTGGGTTTGTAGGGGTCTCTGGTCTAATTTTGTCAAAAGGTTCAGTGATCTCTTCTAGAGATAAATCTAATAATTCTTCTAGACTTTGAACAAGAACAGAATCCCTTGTACACTGAGGATTTTTTCGAGGAGCTCTGGTTCTGGGTAACAGAGGAACTGTGGTTAGTCCTCCAAGACTTCTTACGTATGAGCAAGTATGTCTCCTGAATTGATTTACTTCTTCAAAAGGGACAACATACACTATTTTTGACTGTTCGGTTTTAGGGTTAGGATCTTCTTGATTTCTTGATTCCAAATCAAGAAATTCTGGGATGACTGTTTCAAATGGGTTTTCAGTGGAATTTTTATCAACAAAAGAATCTCTTCTGCTAGCCATGCACTGGTGGCCCTCTTTCTAGCGCCAAAAACTGTTGATGCCTCGAATATCGTTGCATCAATCAGCAAGGGATTCTCCCCAGTAAGCGATCCCAACTAGATCGCTCACCGTTTGGTGTGGGGAATCCGTTCGGTTAACGGTTCCGGCTACCGTGAGTTTTAAAGATTTGTTTGTTTTACCGGTTGCGGCCCGATCCACCGGTTATGTATTTTTTGTATTTTTATTATGATATGCATGTGCCCTAAATTAAATACATGTGGGAAGCAAATCTATGCTAATCTAATTTAATCTAAATTATCCTATCCTTATAAGGAGCAGATTTAAAGCATGAGTAATAAACTGGAAAACACACCCAATAATTCCACAGATAGCTGTTAAATTGAAAGGAGCATTTACAGCAGAAATAAAGATTATCCAAGATAGCTCAGATAAATATAAGCATTCAATTACCCATTTAACACAGAAATCTTGCAAAGAACATGAAACCATTCATAGCAAAGAATTAATTCGTAAGAGCCAGGAAAGATCTCACAGGAAATGTATGAAAATGCAAAAATAGTTCAGCAGTTAATCAACAAGACTTCAAGCAAAATGCTGTGCCAGCTTCTATAGGCCAAAACGATTTTTCTTATTCATGTAGCAGAAATAGTTAATTTACAGGACATAAAACCTTTCACCTGCCAAAAGTCTTTTCTACCTTCCTCTAATCAGCTTTATAGCTTTACAAAATGGGCCAAGAGTTGCCACATATACCCTAACCGTTTCTATTCTTCTAATTTGTCTTGTAGTGTTGACATTACAAAAATAGGAATATCTCAAATAACTTTACCAAAAAACGGGAGCACAAGTCACTTTAATATTACAAAGGTATATGCATAAACTATTAATCCAAGAGACATGTTGATGAAGGCAAACTATCCCTGAGCTGGCGTGTTCGGCGACCTAGGTGTTTCTGGGACCGCTGGGGCTTCTTCCATCACTACTGCAACAGCTGGGCCACTTCCTGATGTGGGAACTTGACTGGCTGCCAATGCCTTATCTACTTTTGCAATATAATTTCCCCATTGATTTGTTTCTTTTACTATATTCATTCCAACCAGGGGAATCATAAATCTGAGGGACACTCTCTGCTTGGCGAGTTCTTCTGCTAACACAGCTATTTCTGCCATTGTGGCCCTGAGACTTTCTTCTAGGCGGTGCTTATGAATAGCTGCTTCGCTGATAAATTGGTGTAGGTCTTCTGAAGTCAAGACATCTAGCTTCTGCACATATTCATTTTCTGCCTTGAGTTCTTCACTTAGCTTATATAAACGTTGTGCTTTATCCGAGAATTCTTCTAAATTTGGAGGCATGGCTGTATGAAAACTTTCCTGTGTGGCTCGTATTTGGGAATACAAATTCTTGCACCGCTCATAAGTAGCTAAGGCCACAGTGGCCAACTTTACTCCGCAATCCTTAGAATAATCTAGGGTGCGCATATCTGCCCTGTACTCAACAACAGACTTAAGGGGAAGATTTGTCGGGAACTCTGACCTTCCTTCCCTCCATTCAATGTGTTTTTTAATCTCTCCCCTGATGCGTGTGTGCTTCTTCCTGACCCGAGTGGCTTTGACATTGATTTCCTTAACCTGGGCCATTATAGCTTTTAGATTGTATATTTCTTCAGATAGAAGTTCTTGTATGCCATAGGTCTCTCTTAGTATTTCACAGGCTTGCTTTTGGAAGGGGCTAATGTCTCCCATTTTGCTGTTTGCCAGCTTTAACTGTTGTTCTAACAATTCGTTGTCTCCTTCTAACTTTTCAATCAATTCTTTCAGGTCAACAATCCCTTGAATGTTGTCAAGCTTTTCTGATTCAAGCCTCAGATTTTTTCCTTCAAGCTCTCCCTTTTCTTCCTCTAACATCCTTACTTGTATTGCTAGAGCTCTTTTGTCAGCTTCCAGTTGTTGGAGAATTTCTTTTAACTCTTCCTTCTGAGATGTGAGGGCATCATTCTTCTCGATCATCAAATTTGTATAGTTCTGCTCTTTAACTAAAGCTTCCTGCAGCTGACATGCTTTCTCCTTTTCTTCACTCAATTTATCCCCTAGTATGTTGACATTATTTGCAGTTGCTGTAACCGCGGCTACGGAGATGGATGCCAGGGGTTTAGCAGCCTCTTCTATGTTTCGCATGACCGTAGTCTCGTGTGTAGTGATGATGTCTGGCCAAAAAGGTCTTTTCAATTTGGAACCCGTCTCTTTGACAATGGTTTTCCTCTTCTTGTTGTAAGCGAAATTTACCCAATTAGAAACTGTACTGCCTTTGTAGGGTGTAAAAGGGACAATGGGGAAATCTCTTATGGGAGAACCCATATCTAAATTTTGCAGGTCTGGGCTTTTGGGATCAATATCCTCTTGAGACTTCTTTTCTTCCTCCTCTTTCTTTCGTGCCTCTTCCTCCTGCTCCCTTCTTAATGCATCATGTTGTTCTTGCTTTGCAATTCTTTCCAATCTAATTCTTTCTTCTTCTTGCCTCCTTGCCTCAGCTTCGGCTGCTTTGATTCTCAAGTTCTCTTCTTCCACGCGTCTATGTTCTTCAATTTTCTTTGCTTGTTCTAGGAGCCTTTGTTCTTCTACGACCTCCTTTTCTTTCTGTGAACCTGTTTTCCCCATAACATTAGAGCTTGAGCTGGCCCCTTCTTTGCCCATTTGGCAAATCTGTAGCTCAATCAGATTGCTGATCCCCCTTTATGCTTCCTCTTGTGGATAAAAAAAGATGGCATACTCACAGGGAGTGGAGAGTTCTTTGCAATGTTGTGCAATTTTGCCCTGTCGATCATTCCTGTGAAAAATCCATTCTCCAAAATGAAAGCTCCTCAATTCCGCAACAAACTCTTTCACAGTTGCAATTCCTGAAAACTTGTAGGCCCCGACATAGAAGGGTAAGGGTGGAAAAGTGGCCTTCTTGGCCTTATACAGGGTATTACCCATTCCATCAATGAACACCTGCCTTACCATCTCCTTGTGGACTATATAATCCGTAGCGTATCTTGGTAGAATATACGGGGTTTTGGATCCTCCGTACATCCTTATGTAGGTACCTTCTGGAGAAAAATAGAAATCGCCGTATTTCTCCAAAGCTTCCATGGCGTTCTCAGATAGGCAGTTGGGTTCTTCATTAAATATTAATTGATAAAGAGGCACGATGAACTCTTCGCAAATGAGCTTGTAATCTCTCTTGTAATTTTGAGCCCAAAAGATTTTGTAGGCAATGAACACCGGGCCCTCTGCCGAGCTCCACATGCATCCCAACTTGGGAAAGAGACATTTTTCCACAATACAATCTATCAGGTAAGAAGCCATATAAAACTCTGCTTTCCTCTCCACCAACCCTTCTTGTGCCATTGTTATAGCTGATGACAGATTGTCTGAGATGATATCAGCCCAGTTGAAGATTGTCCCTTTGAAGGCTACATAGTGGATGATAGGGACCCATTGTAGCATAAACATCGTCCCATCTGGTCTCCCGAAGATTCTGCTTAACATGAGAGCGGTCAGTCTGAATGGAGGCCTCAGATTCTGAACCTCATACTCCTCACTGTCTTTCCTTCTGATTTGCCTGCCTGCAATTAACAACCTTCTTGCCATGTCTGAATTATCCATATGGATTCCTTCCAACCATGCATCATCAAGTCACTACTGTGCTTTGGGTAATTTGTAGGCCGTTGAGATATAAGACGGGTGAAACGAAGCAAAGGCCTTTCCTGTGCTATCTGCTATGACTCTTGTCTCGGTGTTCCCATGTTGCAACACCCATCCAATTACTTCTGAGCACGGGAAGAGTTCTGGACGTGTGGCTGCCTTGGATATACAGGAGTTCCGGATATTTTGATTTAAACATTCCTCCTCAAGACGAGCCTCAGGGAAGTCCTGATCTCTTATCATGCGGTAAATATCTCCCCAGTTTACTTCTGGAGGCACGCCTGTAGTGCACTTGGTATCCTGGAATGTTGTTTCTACTCTTGTGCTCTTGTCGACTGCCTTTGATTTTCTCTTGCCACCTTTAGCCATTTTGAAAATCCTGTTCAACACAATTTAAACATGAATAAGCATGTATGACATGATGACGACAACCCAAACTAGTGTTTCTTTGATAATATCTCCATTTCAACTAAAACTCCTAAAAAATGTTTCCTTCAAATATCAGTTTATAATCTTGTGAAAGCATTAATTAAGTTACCTTTTGTGGTTGCTATTGTGATTAGGAACCATGACAGCAAATGGACAAGGGTTTGTTCAGGTACCTTAGTCCTTAAGAGACAAAATACCGACTGACATGCAAGCGCGAAAGGCGTAAATTCTATAGCCGCGGAAACACCTATGATTAGGTGTGAGAAAGGGCAGATAGGGTCTAACAGGTGATGGGTAGGTGCAATCATTCTTCTAATTATTTAAAATGCGAGAGCCTTGAGGCCTTTTACGTCCATGCTTAGAATTGCTGACAAAACACTTAGGTTGGGGCGATGGTAAAAGAGACCCACCGTAATAACGGGGCGACCCTGAATAATCAAAAGGCCCTGGACTTAATTGTGACTAAGAAGGAAGGACTTGGCAGGATGGTATTCTGCAACGGGTTGACGATAGGCGTAATTGTTCCGAAAAAAACGCCATGGCTAGAAAAGAATGAAATAATGGATGATATCATTTAAGTAGGAGCACACATCATAACCGAGCCTGCGAATGTACTTACCTGGAAGAGATGTCGTGGTACCAACGTTTTTTTCGAAGGGCCTGTGAATCCGCGTCTTCAAACAACGATGGATGTGCTTCGCGGTTTAAACGGAACGGAAAACACTCCGGGTGACGAAAAATAATGAAATGCTAACGGGGTTCACCCCAAAATATTCAACTTGGTACGTGCAGACCATTAATGTGTTGGTTGCGATGTCATTAAAACGGGACTTAAGGCTGCGTACGGCCGGGTCAAATCGAACCTCTCTTCAATAAATATGACCGTCAAAATCGGGACGGTTAGGTTAAGGCTTCCGCCTCCTGCGGAAAGAAACGTCGAGTTTTACCCGCCGTTGCGGGAGAATTGTTTGAATGCTTCCGCGGAGGAGCCGTCTGCCACAGCAAACTTACGTGAGTTCACCCGCTTTCACGGGAGAGTTAGCTGAGTTCTTTCGATTTATGTGCCAACGCTTGTCGAAACGGAAACGATAGATGAGTCTTTTCGCGAAAAACTTGTTGATGTGCTTCCGATGCTTGCAGAAGAGTTAGATGAAAGCTTCCGCCGTTGCGGAGAGACTTGATGAATTCATTCCGCCGCGAGCCCGGTTGATCAAAAGTTTCGCCGTTTCGGAGACTTTAAGGTAACTTTTTTGCCGCAGGCTTGACTTAGCCATTTATTTCCGCGGTTTCGGAAGGCTTGAACTAACTCTTCCGCCATGGCGGCAAGATTAGCTCAAAGCTTTCGTTGTTGCGGCTAAAAATGCTGAGTTTTACTTAGGAAAAAACACAATTCAAAAGAAAGTTTAAGGCAAGTTGAGATTCTTTTTAAGGAAAAATAAGGGAAAGATTTATGATACCTGGATGACCTTAGGCAGATTTTTTCTTTTTCAAAAAACAGCAGAGGGCCCCAATATTTTTTCAAAAAATTAAAGGGGGGGTGTTGTATCAACAACAGGGCACAAATCCCAAGAGAAGATAGCTTGTGGTGCTCCGATGTTGATCTCAATCTGTTTGGTGAAGATTGGAATCACTTTTAATACTCTCTTCCATGTCATTCTGACTTTTATTTTAGTCAATTTGGCCTTTTTTGGAGAGAATTGGATTTTCTCCAATATTTTATTTTCTGAATATTTTAATTAAATATTCCTCAATTTTGATTTTTTGAGAAAATATTAATTAAAAGGCCAAATGAGTGTCTGAAACTTAGGATAAGTGGGTTTGGAGTTTAACCGAGATTTTTGGCTCAGGAATTAAGCCTCCAATTATTTAAATCCACCCCCAAACCACTTAATTATTACAAATTGAAAATTTTCAATTAAAATAATTGAAAAATTTAATAATAAAATAATAAAAATGAAAAATCCAACGCGTCCGGTAATTTTTTTTCGGACGAATCTTCTAAACCACCTAGGGACTTTGGAAATGACCATAGAACATACAACGAGTGTCTAGTAGGTTCATATTTTGCAGTTGGGCTCTAATAACCCCCCAAGGCCTAACCGCCAAAATCGGGCATTCCAGCTTTGGAGGAAGCAGGAGAAAAACTCATCAATTATTACTCGGCTAAAGGCAAAGCATAATCGACTAGTGAAAAAACTCCTTGGAATACCTTAGTTGACTGTTAAGTCTTAGGGAACCGAGCCACTCAAGACCCCCTACTAGCACACTTTATTACAAATACCCCACGGGGCATGGTCATTTCAACATAAAAACAAAAATGGCTAGCCAAAATTGGCGAAGTCTTAAAACTGAACTTCTGATACTCTGGATATGAACATGGATCATGTTCAACAATTGGCGGCTCAATGGAAGTTCAACTATTGTACAAAATAGTTGGTAACATTCGGCTCCAATTGTGGGACGAGCACTCGTTTGATTTATGAATCAAAGAGAGTGTTCGAGAACCTTAGAATATCTGTTTCCTGCATGAAAACAGAAGTGTGTAAGCCCACATATACATGATAAAAAATGCCAAAATAGATACCAACATAAAATGAAATCTATTTACAACATTAATATACAGCATATGATATAAAGCAATATGTACATGAAAATAAAGTACAAGCATATATGGTACAAAATATGATAAAAAAGTAGAAGTACATAAAATACAACAAAAGAGGGTTTAGAAAAGCCCTGAAATGCCCCCATGGGAATTTTTTAGAGGTCGTTGCTGTAGAACAACTTCAATTGTTGTGCATTCATAAGTAAATTCAATCTCTCTCCTTCCATAGTGTTGAGTATGAAAGAGTTTGTTCCGGCAAGGTCGCATATTAATAAAAGGGCCTCTCTAGAGGCTGTCGAATTTTCCATGCTTGCCCGGTTTCTCCCTTCTTTTATCCCATAAGAGGACTGTGTCCCCAATCTGGAAGGATCTAGGTTTGGCTGATTTGTCAAAAGTTTCCTTCATGCTCTCTTGATGTCTTAATAGTTGATCTAATGATGCTTTTCTATTCTCGTCGAGCTCGATAATCTGATTTATTCTATGTTCCATCTGTTCCCCTTCTGAACCATATTCCATTAACTTTCTAAAAATAGGCATCTGCATGCTGACAGGTAGCTCAGCTGTGAGACCATATACTAATTCGAAGGGAGACTTCCTAGTAGAACTCTTCTTTGTGATTCTATCAACCCATAATGCATACTTGATCTTACTATCCCATGCTTTCTTATTGTTACCCACAATTTTCATAAGGATGTTCCTCAAGTTTTTATTGGTGGACTTAGCAAGTCCATTTCCCTGTGGGTAATAATCGGATGAATGGGATAGGGTAATGCCATACTTAAAGCAGAAAGATGTCATGTCGATGGAGCTAAAAGCTTTGGCATTATCAGTTGTTATCTTGAGAGGGATACCAAATCGTGTGATGATTTTATCCTCAATGAAGTCCATAACAACTTTCTCCGTGGCTGTCTTAGTGGGTATGGCCTCTACCCACTTGGTGAAGTAATCAGTTGCCGTGAGGATCCAACAAAATCCATTGCTAGAATTGTCTTTAAACTTTCCGATGAAGTCAAGGCCCCATTGCTGAAAAGGGGCAAGGACTACTACAGGTGTAAGGGGAAGAGCAGCCAACTTTTGCTTCCCAGTGAAGAGTTGGCACTCTTGGAAACACTTAACATGTTTGTGTACATCTGCAAAGATGGTTGGCCAATAGTACCCGCCTCGAAGGATTTTGTGGGCAGTTGTATTTGCTGCAAAGTGGCCTCCACAAAATCCTGAGTGAAACTCAGTCAAGATCCTCTTGCAATCTTGTTCATTAACACACCTAAGTATTATACCGTCTGGGTTCCTCCAACCCAAACCCTCCTGAGTGAGGCAATACCTAGCAGTTTTTAATCTCAAAGCCCTTCGTTTGTGACCCTTGAGGTGATTCGGGCAAGTGAGATGAAGCAGAAAAAATATGATGTCTGAGTACCAATGGTTGTCGAGATTATGTAAAGCTAGTGTCATGATTGGTTTAGATCTATTATTTTCACATACCATGCCTATTGCCTCTTCATTTTTCTGAGTTAACATCTTAGCAAGGCCCTGTCCTTTTATTAACTTGGTTGGCTTAATCTCTAAGTCATACTGCTGAATTTTTGAAACCCATGTGCCTCTAATTCCTAAGCAATCTTGTTGAGACAAGATGTCTTTTACTGCAGCATGGGGAACATATCCTATGACTTTTGAATATCCGATGTATGTTCTGAAGTGCTTAAGGGATTTAACCAAGGCATAGGCTTGCTTTTGCATTATAGTGTATTTTAATTCAAAATTTTGCAATGCACGACTCATGAAGGCAATAGGTTGCTTGAACCCTTCGAAGTTCTTTTGGAGCAAAACCCCGACAATAGTGTCCTCTGATGCAAAGGAAAATATCATGAAGTCCTTGGTGTAATCTGGGTTGATTAGGACAGGTGACTTAGTGATTGCCTCTTTGATACTAGAAAAAGCCTCCCTCCCTTCATTATTCCATACAGACTTAACATCTTTCTTGAGTAACCTTTGCATAGGTTTCATTAATTCAGCCAAGTTGGGGATGAATCTTCTAATGAAGTTGATGTGTCCATTAAAAGATTGGAGGGCTTTGACATTCTTTGGTAGAGGAATCTTCTTGATAGCTTCCATTCTTTCAGCGTCAACTTTGACCCCGTCTTTAGATATAATGTGACCTAGAAGCTTTCCTTCATCAATCCCTAAGACAGACTTAGCCGGATTCAAGGAAATCCCATACTTCCTACATCTTTCAAAGACTTGCTTAAGATGATTAACATGGCTGGATCTTTCTTTTGAAAAGACCGTTAGGTCATCTTGATATATTTCAATGATCTTGCCAATTAATTCTTTGAAGGCGTAGTCCATGGCTCTTTGACAAGTAGCCCCAACATTTAGAAGACCAAAGGGCATTCTTAGATATTTGAAGGTACCCCATGGGGTTGTAAAGGTGGTTTTGTGTTTGTCCTCTTTCTGAATGATGACTTGGTTGTATCCCGAGAAACCATCAAGCATGGACATCATACTAGATCTAATGACCCGTTGGAGGAGGGTCTCCATGTTAGGGAGAGGATAATTGTCCTTTTGACAAGCTGTGTTGAGATTTCTGAAATCTATACATATCCTTATACTCCCATTTTTCTTTCTTACTACCACTAAGTTGGAGCACCAAGATGAATGTCTAGTGGGTGCTATGATTCCAGCTGCTAGCATTATTTCCAGTTCCTTTTTTACAATAGGAGCCAACTTAGGGTTTATTTGTCTTAGCTTTTGGCAGAAAGGTTTGACTTCTTTAAATTCCTGCTTGAGAGGGATGGTATGTTGGAACACATCTTCCCGATGTGCTTCTAATTCGTCATATGTGAAGGCAAACACATCCCTATATTCTTTTACAAGATTGATCAAGTAAAAGAATATACTGTTCTATGAAATCTCCTGGTTTCATTTGAATATTTTATTTCTATGAAATCTCCTGGTTTCATTTGCTCAATACTGTTCTTTCTCATGTCCTGTCTGTCAAATATGTTTTCTAATGCAATAAATCCATGTGGTACAGGATTGTTGACTTGGTTGCCTTCTTCCTGATACTCTTTACCTTCCTCCTGTTCATTGACTTTGAAATCTGAAAACTCATCTATATTATGAATGAATTTTAGGATTTGTTCATCATCTTTGAAAACCTGCCAATGTTCTATGTTATCTGGTACTGATGATCTAAAGTAGATTTCAAGTGTACAATCACCATTCAACATTTCGTTTGAAGGTTGGAGGGTTGATGCCGAAACTGCCAATCTATCCGCTGCACTATTATGATCTCTAGGGATTGCTTCTATGTTTAAGGCATCGAAAAACTCCATAGTGTCCCAAATTGCATTTCTATATCTTTTTAGTCTTTGACATTTACATGCAAATTGGTTTTTAATCTGTTGAACAATTAGGTCCGAATCACCCTTTATGCTTAGCAATTTAATCCCCTTGTCCTTGGCTAACTCCATGCCTAGTAGAAGTGCCTCATACTCTGCTACGTTGTTGGTGGCTTCAAATTCCAGTCTAAAAGCAAAGTTGAAAGTCTTACCCCCTGGTGAAGTTATAACTATTCTTGCCCCTTTTCCATCCCTTGAGTGGGCACCGTCAAAATTCATCCTCCATAATTCATCTACTTTTTCATCTTTTATTTTTTCTTGAATGGGGGCCAAAAAGGTAGAGTTAATCTGATAGGTTCCATGTTCATCAGTATTATACACATGTTGGTTCAATGGCCTTTTAGGATTTTCAACATGGAACTTCTTCTCCTTTTCATTATGCAGTTTAACAAGAGAATCCTTAGATGCTGGCATAGTGGCATAGGTCCAATCCATTTGGATTCATCCTCCTAAAGTGGCAGCCCACTTCCTAGAAAGCAACATTCTCCATTTATCCGGAACATCAATGACAAGGATGTCCATTTTTACATGGATATCCGGATACTTAGCTAACCTTGTTGACTGATTTTCAATAATTCCCACAACATCAACCTGCCTAGAGTTCATGGCACAAACATTTTGATATGGTCTTGATGTCTTTAGGTTGAGTTGGTGCATGACTTTTTTGGTCATGATGTTGGAAGAAGACCCCAAATCTAACATACAGTTGTGTAGAAGATCACCTATCATCAATGATACATAGAAAGGGGGATGATCTTCTTTTCTTGGGTCCTTGGTATGTAGAATTACAAGGGGGTCTCCTAAGTCACTGTGGTTACTTGTGGAAGGTTGCTCAATAGTTTATGCAAAGGTGACCTTCTTAGGGGTAGGAGGTGTTAGGGGAGTAGGGGGGATTGTATAAGTAGGAGGATCTAAGATTTTCAATAACTTTTCTTTCTGTCCAGGAATTTTATATAGTTCATTAACAGGTACAGGTAGCTTGGTAGTGTTAAACCAATTACCCCGATTAAAATTTAATTCACTTGATTCATTTGGAATATTTGGAGTAAATACCTTTGGTGGATATTGCATGGAAGGTCCAAGATTTGCTCTTCTCTGATAAGTGACCCCTTTGAATTTTTGCATGTTATGAACTTGCTCATTTGAAGGCCTCTCCCCATAATTTCTGGTCAAGTTGTCTATATCTTGGCTATATTGTTTAGCCTGCCTCCAACTTTCTCTAGGGATGTTGTGGATGTCTCCTACTGTGTTCACATAATCAGGCTTGCCTGATGACGTTTCACCACCACATCCCTCTGGAAAACCACGCTCTTGAACATAGCATGCATAGTGACAAGTAGATTCTTCATGGAAGTCTCTACATGCCCTACAAAATGGAGTGTAATCTTCAACCATGTTAGCAGCCTCCAATGGATTGGGAGGCCTCTTTTCATGGTTGGGACCTTTCATTTGCCATGTTGTTTTTTGAGGATAGTTTCTTTGAACAGGTTGGGTTTGAGCTCTTTCCACAGTTATGACTCTGTTCTGCATTTCTTTCATTTGGGAGAGATATTTCTGTTCCATATTTTCCATCTTTTCAGTCATGTCCAACAACTTTCTTTCATAAGAATCCTTTATGGAAGACAAAGGATCTTTTTCTTTAGGTTCAGTTGTTTATGGAAGACAAAGGATCTTTTTCTTTAGGTTTAGTTGTTTTTAGATGAGTTGATGCCCTTGAGTAGCCAGGAATATTTGATTAACCAGAAGATTGCATATTTTTATCAATTTTAGTAGCCATTTCCTGGGCCATCAGAAGAGTAGTGGGCTCCTTATCCCTGAGTTGATATTGCATTTCCCCCATTAAGTGCCTCAATATAATAAATCAAGATGGATTGAGCAGGTGGTTTATAATCAGTATGGATAGCATTTTATAAGTCAGTGAACTTGTTGAACTCATCCATAGTCTCGTTTTCATTTCTCTTTGTATTTGTCAAGGCAGCTAGCTGATGTTGAGGCTCTTTCTTTTCACCAAACTTATTGGTAAAAACAGTTTTGAATGCAACAAAGGTTGCAAAAGAGTTGTCAGGTAGACCAATGAACCAATCACCAGCATCTCCGTCCAAAGATAGTGCAAGGAGTTTCATATAGACATCATCATGTTTGTGAGTTGGGTCCCTGACATAGGCGCCGATACACTTTGTGAAGCTTTTCAGGTGATAGGCAGCAGTAATGGCATCAGTGCCAGTGAAGGTGGGCAACTTGTCTATAGCTTTGTCTGGTATGTCATGTGGTTGACCTGCTCTCTGAGTAAGGTTACGAGGACTGTAAAATTCAGTCATTGGATCAATCAAACAGTTATTAGGTTCTATAAAAAGACTATGGATGTCCGAAATAGACTCAGATCCAAGATTCTCAAGGATACTATGAGAAGTTAACCTATTCAATCTCCTCCTATAAACCTTTTCAGACTCAGGGATGAAATCAAGTAGGCCTACAGAGTTTCTTTTTGTTGAATACCTTGGTAAGTTAATTGACAGTGGAGTCGCCAGATGGATTCAAGTCTAATTTTAGAGAGTTGATTGGACTAAAAATCTATAAAAAAGGTAAAGGTAAAAACTAAGAAAAAACTAAGTTAAAGTCGTCCAGGAACAAAAAATTTGTCCCCGGTAGCGGCGCCAAAAATGTTGTTCGCTGGATGTGCACACCAGCAACAGAAATCTTTCGAAAGCTATTTCCCAAGTGGGAAAGGTGTGGCCTTGGGGGCAAGCAAAGAGTCAGGTGCTGTCACTTGATCCCGACTCCTCCGTTTAGGCAAACTCCTAACGAAGCCAAGGGGGGTAGACCCTACAAAGAGTTGTTAAGATTCAATATGCTAAGATAGATAACATCAGTATTCCATTCAATTTCTCAACAATAGCATATACAGAATCACTGAAAGAACAACAAGCACAACATACTCACAAGAGACACAATTTATCCTGGGAAACCCTCATGGGGTAGAAAACCCAGCAAAGCTTCCTCAATATAGATGACCAACAAATACAAAGATGTAATCCCCAAACAAGAGCTCCTTCTCCTCCTTTGCAGATCTCTCTCTCTCCTATGCGCAATTGATTAGTGAGTGAATGAGTGAGTATAAATGAGGAACACACCTCCTCTATTTATACTCTACTTCTACTTGACTTTTATCCCTAATTGGGCCGACTTCTCCTAAGAGAGTCTAATAACCCGTAAACAACTAACTCAGGGCCGACCCCACTAGGGAAGTCTAATAACCCTTGTTACAACATCTTGATGGAGGAATAAACATCTCCGGATATACAATAAAGTCCCGATGGAGGAACGAAACATCTTCAGATAAAGTACAAATAGAATATTCTTAGAAGTTACAATATTTCAACACTCCCCCTTAACGAGAAGGATATTGTAACAACATCTGCAGGAGCAAGGAGTCATCAACAACATGATACATGATACATCTATAAATCATTGGAAGCTTTCTTCAATCATCATCAGTAACTCAACCAATTACTGGAACAAAATCAATACTGGAACATCAACATCGTCAGTACTGAGTCTTCATCTTCTACAGCATTTGATGAGCTACAACAACATCATCATCTGGATCTTCTGATCAACATCATCATCTGGATCTCTCGATCAACAACCTCATTGTTTGGATCTCCCGATCAACAACATCATCTGGATCTCTCAATCAACAGCCTCATTGTCTGGATCTCCCAATCAACAACATCATCTGGATCTCTTGATCAACAACATCATCGTCTGGATCTCACGATCAACAACATCATCTGGATCTCTCGATCAACAACCTCATCGTCTAGATCTCGCGATCAACAACATCATCTGGATCTCTCGATCAACAACCTCATCATCTGGATTTCCCGATCAACAACATCATCTAGATCTCTCGATCAACAACATCATCATCTGCAACACACATGATCCTTCCTTTCGGAATTACGGGATCACTGTCTAGAGATGATCAATCTCATCACAATCAATATTTAAGACTATCCTTCCTTTCAGAATTACGAGATTTACTGTCTAGGGATGATCAATCCCATCACAATCAACATTTAAGACTATCCTTCCTTTCGGAATTATTGGATTTACTGTCTAGGCATGATCAATCCCATCACAATCAACATTTAAGACTATCCTTCCTTTCGGAATTACTGGATTTACTGTCTAGGGATGATCAATCCCATCACAATCAACATTTAAGACTATCCTTCCTTTCGGAATTACTGGATTTACTGTCTAGGGATGATCAATCCCATCACAATCAACATTTAAGACTATCCTTCCTTTCGGAATTACTGGATTTACTGTCTAGGGATGATCAATCCCATCACAATCAACATTTAAGACTATCCTTCCTTTCGGAATTACTGGATTTACTGCCTAAGGATGATTAATCCTCAACCACTTACAGGATGGTTAATCCTGATCTCTTTAGGACATAAAATCCAGGGATGGTACAATCCACTCGTCTACTTAGACAAAGTCTAAGGACCACACATCGACCTCATCATCGGGACAGGTATCCTCATCGTCGACCTCATCATCGGAACAGGTATCCTCATCATCGATACAAGTATCCTCATAATCGACCTTATCGTCGGTACAGGCATCCTCATCATCGGTACAAGTATCCACATCATCGATGCAAGTATCTTCATCATCGATACAGGTATCCTCATCATCGACATTATCGTCGGTACAGGCATCCTCATCATCGATACAAGTATCCATATCATCGATACAAGTATCCTCATCATCGACCTTATCGTCAATACATGCATCCTCATCATCGATACAAGTATCCATATCATCGATACAAGTATCCACATCATCGACCTCATCACTCCCCCTTTCGAGGAGGGTCCTTTTGAACCACACCAAGCTTGTCTCTGAAATACTCAAACTTTACTCGAGACAGAGGTTTGGTCAATACATCAACAACTTTCTCATCAATGCTCACATACTCGAGCTTTATAGCTCCTTTCTGCACCATATCCCGTATATAGAAATATCGGATCTCTATGTGCTTTGACTTATCATGGAACACTGGATTCTCTGTCGCCTTGATACAACTCTGGTTGTTACACAGGATCACAGTGGAGTCCATCTCTAAGTCAAATAATCCTGATAACAACTTCCGAAGCCATATGGCTTCACAACTAGCAGAGTAAGCTGCTATATATTCCGCTTCAGCCGTGTTGAGAGCCACATTGGACTGCTTCCTACTAAACCACGATATCATAGCAGATCCCAGACAATAACATCCACCCGATGTGCTCTTTCTGTTTGAGACACTTCCTGCGCAATCTACATCTGTATAACCATACAATCTGAAGTCATGATCTCCAAGATAATATAGACCAAAGTCTATTGTACCTTTTAGGTACCTCATCACATGCTTTGCAGCTATCAGGTGAACACGTCTAGGTTCCACTAGATATTGACTCAAGGTGTTCACAGCAAAGCATATATCTGGCCTGGTATTTGTCAGATACATCAATGACCCAATAATCTGTTTGTACTAAGTTACATCAACCAATTCTGACGATTCATTGGCCAACAACTTCAAGTTGGAATCCATGAGAGTGGTCATGGCTTTACATTCCAACATATCAAATCTTTTCAAGATTTCCACAACATACTTTCCCTGGTTGAGAAAAAATTCCTTCTGGGCCTTGCTATACTTCCAGACCTAGGAAGTAATGCATCAATCCGAGATCTTTCATCTCAAATTCTATAGCTAGCTTCTTCTTGCTTTCCACAATCAGTTTCTCATTCCCTGTCAAAAGAGATCATCCACATACAGTAATAGCATGACAGGTTCATCATCCATAACCTTAAGGTAAAGGTTGGGATCAGCTTTACTTTTGGTAAAGCCCAAGCTTGACAAGAAGCTATCAATTCTCCCTTTGTGACTGAACATCATTCACACTCTGCATTGAGTGATCTTCTGCATATCTATCCGTGCAATCTCTGTCAGATGGGTTTACTGATATGAGCCTCAAGATCATTCCAACTCTATGGTGAGTTCCTTCTTGCATCCATCTAAGAGAAGAATGTTATCTGTATATAGAAACCATCTTCAACCTTGTAGCAAAGGTTGAAATCCGCATCACCCGTGGTGACCATTAAGCTCATCAAATGACTATCGATCTTGAGTACCCATACAGAGCTTTCTTCAATTGTGTGATTCTCTATCGAATCCTGGGAGTCTGCTCGATTCGCACTTCTTCTTTAATTACACTATTAAGAGAATGGTCATGTCATCCATGGGTGTGTCTAGCCACTTGGAGCAAACATCTTGTCATGATCCTCTCCCTCTTTCTAAGAGAATCCTCTAGCCACAAGCCTTCTATAGTACGTTTGATTTGTAAGTTTTCTTGTTGAACATCCATCACTTGTTCTTTGGAACAAGTGTTCATCATCCTTCTTTTGTAGATCATAGCACATGATTTTTCCTACAAATCAAAGTTAATTACATGATTAGTAACACTTCATAATCATCAAATCAAGTTGACGTTTCAACGATAACCTATTATGCATATTGATATGATTCACATAGTTATGCAACTCTCTTGACCAATACTTTGGCACAACACTTTTCCATATCTTGTATGCATACAGTGGCTATCTAGATGCCTTCCATCTCTACCATAACATACTATCAAGAGCGTGCACAGCTTTCAACATGTTAGCAAAGAGGTTTCATTCTAGACAAGCAACAATGGAATGTTTGTCCAACTTATCCATCATATGCATATTAGTAGTATACTGTTCAATGCTATATGAATGCTTACACTATGCATGATATATTTCCCGATTCTAGGAATACAAATATGCATACAACTATTACGAGCAATATCATTAACTATTCAGAGATTCAAGAGGTAATTCAAATAACAATTCAAATACTTATCTTTTATGTTTGTGTGGTTGCCTCCCTCTTGATCTTTAATTTCCCCTTTATGATAGCATCATGATTATATGTCTTTGAACTTCTATCCATCCTGGACCACTATGCATGCTAAGTGTGTACTAGTTTCATCATTGTGTCTTTCCTCAAGATCTCATACATAATCATACATTCATTAGTATAATCTCAATATTATCAAAGCATTATGATTCTAAATAATCTTAAGCATGTATGGTCATGATCATTTCATACACAAGTATACTTATCTAAGATCCTAACACAAAGTAGGATTCTAACTTGATATAGGAAAAACATACCTGGATTATCATGCTTGCTAGTTATGTCTAACATACCCAACCAATGTCTTCTTTTTTCTCTTCAATGATTTAGAGACCTCGTGCTAGTAACCTACATATCTCATAAGTTAAACATTGTATAACCAAATTATACATACCTTGTAAGTAGAGCTTCTATGTGATCAATGACTATGGATGAGTCTTTGTATGTCATCATGGTCATATGGATTTGTGTTTCTTGATGTACCTTTCATGTTAGCAGACAACATCATCCTCATACAACACCACAAGTGCATTAGTATAATCATAAGTGTCGTAATCCTAATCAATGAATGTCTTCTATTATTCACATGCATTCATACTTTTACTAAAGTGATCAGACAATCTAAAATTAATCATGATTGTACTTGTTAGATTATGGTAACTTCGGGATGTCCTCCATGACTCAAATGCCTTGCATGGAGGGACATTAGTACCATAGGCATCAGGATGGAGTAGAGAGTGAGATGCACTCTACTCAGTGGCATAAGCCCAGCAGGGGCTGCATGCGGAGCTTCAGGGGAGATTGACCTATGCATGCATGAGTTTTGCATGACCTGCCAGCATTCAGTGAATGCAACTTTTGCATGCATGCATGCAAAAGTGACTTTTTGCATGCACCGGGAATTAGGGTTTTGGCAAACCTAATTCATCAGTGAGATTATTTATAGGGGCAGGGGCTCCCCAGATGGGGTTACTCAGTTGCATTATTTGAGAGAGATACTGCTAGAGTGAGGAGGGCGAATCTGTCCATGTGGAGCGACTTTCTGAGATAGGGAGGAGTTGCTGCAGGAGCTAGGAAGGTCAGATCTGAGCTAGATCAGTGACCTTCAGTTCTAGAGAGACTAGATCCTCAGTACTGTGAGTTGAGAGAGCTCCACAGTGTGACTACTGATCAGATTGGAGGAGGCCGAGTTTGCTTGGAGGAGGATGTTTTTCCTGAGGAGGAGAAGCTCGTTATGAGCTGGATCAACCGAGTTGGAGTCCGAGACTTTCAGGATAGCCTTGCCTTGAGATTTTAGGAAGGTTAGAGATGATCGAAGCTCAAATATGTTGAGATCCGGAGCTGTACGAGCATTTGACATCCAGAGGAGGAGGGCGCACTTGTGCATGCAGAGAGGGCCGATTTCATCAGTGGGTTGTCTTCAGAGTGAGCAGATCAGAGCAGAGTGATCGAGAGAGGGCAGATCAGTCAGACACTTCATCAGAGCACTCAGATCCAGATTGGCAGTTAGGGCACATTCCATCAGTGCATGCATGCAAATCAGGGTTTGCCCTAGTCAGAGGGATTGAACTATCAGTTGAGGTAACTCTGTATCGTATCTTCTTTTATGCATCTATATGCTTTGGGCTCGAGATTAAGAAGATCGCCCCATAGTTAGCTGGTTTCTCCCGAAAGGGTTCCAGGGTACATCTGATGTCTATATGATTGCTTTATGTGTTGGTAGATGCAGGCCTAGTTATTTGGATCTATGTTTATGAGTATGTACTGACATAGAGATTCATATCACTTGAGGTCTTAGACTGATACAGAGGGAGTAGTGATCTCTGTATCAAAGATTTACAGTACTAACCTCAATAATATGAAGACAAACATATCATGAACTTAATCATGAAACAGATTTCAAAACATACCTGTATCTCCTCAAGTCATACCTGTCGAGATTGCTTATAGTCTTCTCTGTAAGGATAAAACCCCTAACCATCCAAGGTAGATCACTTGAAAACATCTTATATGGGTTCATGGTTCTAGGATGATAGAATATCAGTGCCATTTAAACCTCCTTTATTGCTGCCCTATGAGTCTCCCAACTTTGCTATGGTTTCTTCTTACTTGGAAACCCTAATTTTCAATCTCCTTCCTCCCACAACATTTTGATGGAGGATTAATATCTATGATGAATGGATTCCAAATCCATATCAAAGTTTCCAATGTTGCATCAGGTGTCTCCAACATTGTACCAGGTCCTTCCATACCTAAAAATTGAAAACCCTAAGTGAGAGCTTCTTCCTCCTCTTCCTTGATTTCCTTCGTTGATCCATTTCAGATGTGCCGTGTTGTTTCTGGTGTATCTCTGAAATTTCGGATCTGCGGGGTTTGAAACTTCGGCTTGTGGTAACCTGACCTGTCCTCTTTCCAACCCTACAGGTTTGAGCTTCATTGGATTCTCCATCAGAGAGATATTCTCAATTTCCAAAGATGACTTGTTTAAGGGATGAAACAGTATAGCGAACTTGTATGGAGTGCCATGTGTCATTGTTTCAACTTTGGCCTCTGAAACTCGGACCTGTGAAACTACAGTCCGTTCCCTGACGGTCACTTTTTACGGAATTCCATTTTGAGCTTCCAATCCCGAGATATGACCTTTTTCCCTAGGTCACCTGTTTAGGGCTTCATTCTGGAAGAGGCAGAAACCCCAACTTGTACGGATCATATCTCAGAAAGTACAACGAATATGAGGCTGAAACGCCGACACAAGGTATAGGAAAATTTCATCTTCGGCCTGTCCAAGTTTCAGATCCTTAACCTTCGCCAAAATGGATTTATAGCGAAAGTTCCACGATGATTAGGTTTTGCTATACAAAACCCTAACTTTCAAATTGTCGCAAGTGAAACAAGTGTCGTAAGTGCCATACATTGCCTTCCTTCAGGCTAGCTCTGATACCATGTTAACATTCAATATGCTAAGATAGATAACATCAGTATTCCATTCAATTTCACAACAATAGCATACAGGATCACTGAAAGAACAACAAGCACAGCATAAACACAAGAGACAATTTATCCTGGGAAACCCCCATGGGGTAGAAAACCCAGCAAAGCTTCCTCAATATAGATGACCAACAAATACAAAGATGTAATCCCCAAACAAGAGCTCCTTGTCCTCCTTTGCAGATCTCTCTCTCTCTCCTATGCACAATTCATAAGTGAGTGAATGAGTGAGTATAAATGAGGAACACACCTCCTCTATTTATACTCTACTTCTACTTGACTTTTATCCCTAACGGGGCCAACTTCTCCTAGGACAGTCTAATAATCCCTAAACAACTAACTCAGGGCCGACCCCACTAGGGAAGTCTAATAACCCTAGTTACAACATCCCGACGAAGGAATAAATATCTTTGGATATACAATAAAGTCCTGACGGAGGAATGGAACATCTCCGGATAAAGTACAAATAGAATATTCTTAGAAGTTACAATATTTCAACAAGAGTTTCTAAGGCTCTTGTGTTTTAAATGTTTTTTGAAAAGTGATGTGATGCGGATGGGTGTTGTTTAGGAGTTTTTAATTCACAATAATATTTATATAATCCAAAGATACACTTGCAAAAAAGGAGAATTTGAGATACACAACAAGTGATATCTAATCAATATACCCACAACATAAATTAAAGCATGTAAACAATATATGATCCAGATATAAATAAAACAGATAAAATGAAGGACCAGTCCCTTATGGAGTCAAAGTGCTGGGATTGCTTGATACAAGAGTTCTTGTGCTTGAGAACCGTTTTGCAATTGTTCTTTGTAAATTTTATTGTGTATTTTATGATGATCTTGATTATTATGGCTAAGGAAATCTCCAAGATATACCCTAAGGTACTGGAAATATGTCCAGTCTGAACTTGTTGCAAATTACTCCAATTTGCCATCTTAATTTCATCAGACACAGTCTGATCAGGAGCAGAGGATTTGAGAGGCAGAAATTCTTTTTTAGTTTGACCATCAGATGAAAATTGTCTAAAAGGGAGATCTGGTAGATTTCGAACAGGGGTAAAAGATCGACCACTGGGAGTTGTAGATTCTATTTCATGACCTTGGAGAGGAAGTGAAAACATACCCAAGGTTGGAAGTTCCCTTCTGGTTTGATGTTGTAACTTTTGTATGATCGTTTTGCATGCAGGACAATCATCATGCTGGCCACGGTGTTCAGTTTCATACAACCCTGTGAACGACTGTTCAGGGTGAGAAGAAGCAGAAAGAGTATTGCTAGCTGCTTGGCGTCTACCATTATCATAAGAGGAACGAGATGTAGACCTAATTAAAGGTGGACCAAAACGAAGAGGAGGATTCCCTTCAGCTGCTCGGAAAGAATTGGTACGTTTGTCAAACTGCAAAGGTTTGTTCTTGATTAACCGATTCATTGCCTCAACATCTCTAAATTCTTTATATTTAACTTCCCATGCTTCTGGGTAATAAGTAATGCCAATCCAATCAAATGTTACAGGAGTAGCATGTCGAGATGTATCAGTTTCCACCACGCTTTGCAAGCGCGAACTATGATGGACAGTGGAACGGAGAGGAGGCAGGGTATCATTTCCTAAGCAAATACAAACAGCTGCTTTTAACTGGATAATCTCCCCCTAATGTGTGAGGTCCGAAGCGGAGTTAAGGGCCGAAATACATTATTTTTTATACTGAGACTCTTCGTACTGATACTCTTTATTGATCAAAGCAAGGATGAAAAAGGATTAGCTCATGGGCGTAGGATTAAGGAGAACACCTACAAGTGAAACATAGCAATATCTCAAATATACAATATCTTCCTGAGGTAGGCATACCCATGCTCAGTGGTAAACAAGCATGGCCACGGACAATACACAGTGGATCCATGTCAAAAGTAAAATTTTCAGAAGTGTAAGAATGCACTTTGATGAGTGCGAGAACAAGGTCTTCATCGAACTTTTGACATGGTAGTTTAATCTTGCGCAACTGGGGTAGTGCATCGATGAGTGATACAACTGTTTTTCCCAAGGTCTTCAATACAAACCGACGATAGTATGAGTTTATATCATGCGAATAAATGAACTGATGTCGAGCATAATAAAACACCATCTGATTACCGGTCATTGATGTATACTGTTAACAAATGCGAAGAGACCCATCGATACTGATGATGGACTCTAAGGTACAGAGTACAAACTAGCAAGTGTGAATAGATGTTATGAAGTCAAACACTTGTAGAATCAAATAATCAGGGGTCATTGATGTATACCCACTGTCATTTGCGAGGAAACCTACCACTAATGACTGCAAGATCCAAGGTACTCCGGGGTTTCTATATCCATTTCCTAGATGATGATTTGGTGTCGATAGGAATAGATCCATCGGAAGGAGGGAATTAATGCATCCCACATCAACCGATACAAAACAAAGATCAATAGTCTAATATAATTTGGTAAAACTGCGAGATCCAACATTGTATACTAACACAAGGAAGGCCGACATAATTGGTTAGGAATATTTGAGGAATGGCCGACACTGTTTGAACTTCCCTTGAACACATAACACGACGCATAATGGACACTTGGCAACATAGGACTCGAGTAACCGACCTTAATGAAATCCGCCAATGCCAGATGCATTAACGAAAGCTCCATTGGTGACGGGAAGGATAACCCATCGGTGGAGATCTGTTCAAAATACTAGTACAGTTTCCGAAGGAAAATGTAGATGGTGTACTGATAGCGGATACCAAATTATGTGCTGTGTTCAAGGGCGACAAGGACTGACTGTTGCCATTTTTTCCAGAATACGGTATGATATGATTCATTTCTCCACCTTTTTGGATTTTTGTGTTTTTTAATTTTTATGCCTTTTTCATTTATTAGCTCGAAAAAGAATAAAGAATGCTATAGTACATGGGAGGGAATGAGTGTTGCATGGGCGTACTCCTATTTTTCAAGGGCATGGGTCAGGCCAAGGCAAAGATCCATATTGCAAACAAGGGATGAGCTAGTTGTGCACACTCTTACAGATGTTCCCTCCATGGGTAGGCTATCTGAAGTAGGATTATGTGTTGACGGACGGTGAAATAATACCATGTAACTGATTTTATCCAATTTGGTATAATGGCCAAGTAGGAATGGGTCAATGATGTTTACTTCATACCGAGTCTTGTGAAAAATGCCAAAATCATAAATCACCATGAATCATGGTCTATCTCCAACTACCTGAATCAAATAGGTTGAACTGTCAAAGTCTACAAGTCTTGTGATCAAAACCATTTCAATACCCAACGGTTTAGTTAGAAACCGGTTCAAATGTGCATTTAATATCTAAAAAAAGATAGCCAAAATTGAAGAATTATGCATCATCCTATCATTCAAAAGGATACGGTTATACATGTATGAATAAAAGATCAGTAAAACACTCATTTTTTACCATATTCCTTGTAGGTGTAGCTGATGGATGAGAGAAAGTATCTCCTTCGGCATGGATTTCTAGAAGCTATGAACCATTATTCAGTGATATGCTAGTTGTAGGCGAGTCTTCATGCCGGACTAGGAAATTTGAAACAGTTTCAAATGTTTTTTGAAATTTCCAAATATTTTCATTGTTTTTATAAATTTTTTTGGGTTTTATCTTGAAGAAAAAGAAACAAAAAGATAAATTTTTTTACACTATTCTTTTTAATGTGTGCAAAGTTACTATCCAAAATGTCTAGAACCTCAACACACTTTTTGGTTTATGATGTAAGCTAGTTATTTCAACTTTTACTTATGTCTTTAAATGATATGTTCAATTAGATTGCCATGAATAATGTACATGCTTGCTTTTTTCGGAACGATGTTAATGACTTAGATGCCAATCAAGTACGTAGTTAGCTAAGGAATCAGCCAAACTATTCAGACTTCGAGGAACATGACTGTATTCAATGAACTCAAACTGACGTTCTAAAAGACGTACTCGTAGAAACTTTCTAAACTGTATAGGATTTCGAACTTGATACTGACCATTTAACTGAGATACAACTAATTCCGAGTCCAGTTTGACGATTATTCTTTGGATGCCAAGGGTGATAGCCTCGACAAGAAGCTCAATGACTGTGCTATATTCTGCAACATTGTTGGTTGCAGATCCGAGAAAAATGCCTCATGAACTTAAAACTTCGTCATTAGGTGTGAAAATCACCCATGCGGCGGAAGCAATGTTTCAAGAACCACGGCTGGCGCCATCCGCATATCCCAAATATGTGAAGGTTTCTTGTGCCATCTGCCAAAGTGACAATGCCAAGTAAGATAAGTGTGTGCTCGAAACAACTATAGTACAAAAAACTATACAAAGAATACAACATAATACAACAAGTGTTGCTAGGCATTAGTTCCTACGCAAAGTATTTCTTCAAATAGAGACCATTTCTGATCTGCGACATAGGTTCTCCATCATAATTGATTAATTCATAAGCTCCCCGTTTTAACACAGTTTTGACAACAAGTGGGCCAAACCATTTTGGTACAAATTTCCCTTCTCCTATTTTGTCTTGGTCTTGGTCATAAACTAAAACCAATTCGCCTTCAGAAAATACTTGGGGACGGGCTGATTTGTCATATTGCGTTTTAATCCTTTTCTTGTGTGCTTCTACATTTAGAGGAGCTTCCCTTCTAGTTTCATCAAGAGAATGAAGATGGAGAAGCCTGCCTTCTTCTGTAGAAGTGTTAGGTAGGAGTTCGACTGCTATGTTTAACGATGGGATTTCGCAGTCAATCGGCAACACTGCTTCTTCTCCATAAACCAATTGGAAAGGAGTGAAGCTGGTTGCGGTTTTAGCAGTGGTTCGGTAAGCCCAAAGAGCTGAAAACAACGTTAAGTGCCAGTTAGTTTTGTTCTTATTAATTGTCCTCTGCAACATAGTCTTCAAAACCTTGTTAATGGCTTCTACTTGTCCGTTACATTGAGGGTAATATGGCAAGGAAAAATCTTGCCGCAATCCTAACCGATGGTAAGTTCATCCATAAAGGAATTCCTAAATTGTCTTCCGTTATCAGTGACGATCTCTATAGGTACACCAAACCTTGCTATCACGTGATTGAATAGAAAATATGCTGCTGTTTTTGCCATGCAGTTGAATGTAGGCATCACCTCAGCCCACTTTGTGAAGTAGTCCACTGCTACTATGATGTAGTGGTGGCCATCGGATGAAGGGGGTTTGATTGTCATAAAATCAATGGCCCATTTTGAAAATGGACCCATGGTTACTACAGGGTGTAATGGAGCAAGATGTGCATGCATTTTTCTGTTAAATATACAACATCAGGAGACATTCTCCAAACCAATCTTGTGTAGTCAAGATTGATCCTCTCGTATAGAGGTGAGCACTTTGATTGCCTTCTGTGTAAAGGTTATTCCTCCCGTATAGAGGTAATTGATCAAAGTAATGATGTTGTAAAGTCTTGTTGGACAAGGCTCCGAACTTGTGTGTATCAAGTCATGACTATCACGTGAACCTTCCATATAAAGGTATCCATGAGATGGACCTCCCGTATAGAGGTGGATCTTCTGTATATATAAAGGTCATGCTTTACTTGTTAAAAGCATTTAATGTTGTGTGATATATTATTAACCATGATCACCAGATTGCTATTAAGTCTCCTTTAGAGATTGATCACCTCTAAAGTGAATTACTTTAGCATATGATTATTTGGTCCGGAATAATATAATATGATCACAACATCCGATAATTCTTCTTAGGATAATGTAATGTGATGGATAATTAAAGTTAGCACATATTGACCATGTAGTAAAAGATAAAGAAATAAAAGATAAAACATAGAGATCAAGAGAATTCGAAATTGTGCATGCAGACACTTCAACTAATTAAAGAGAATTCGAATTGTTAAAGCTTCAGTTAAAGCATCAGTTAAAGATATGTCTCAGTTAACTAAAGAACTCACAGTGGTCACTTCAAGTAAATCAATCAACATGATTTTAGTTAAATAAGTGGTAAATAAAAGGGACTAGTTAACTAAAGTATTTTTCACTTTAGTTAAACTAAAAGACGACACTTTAGTTAAAGAGAGTTAACTAAGTGACAACAAAGAAGATCTAGTTAACTAAGTGTTATTGCATGACGACACTTATGTTAAACTAAAAGATGACACGTGAGTTGTGACACTTGCATGTCGACACTTAAGTTAGCCACCTAACTAAGTGGGCAAGCTTTCAATTAAGAGGCGAGTTCATCCTAAGTGACAACTCAGTGAGATGATGCATTGCATGAGAAGTGGGGCGCACCACTACATGCAAGATTAATACATCCAGTTTGAGGGCGAGTTTATCCTGAAGTTAGAAGTTAAAAATAGAAGAGAAGAATGTAGAAATATGATATACAGGATTGTTAAATCCAGTGTGAAGTGAATTCTCTTCTCCATTGAAGGCAAGGCGCTTCTCTTTGTGTAGGGTATTGTTCGTGCTTGTTATTGTTGTGCTGGGCACACATCCGATTGATCTCTCTTCTCTATTGTTTCCGTATCTTCACCAAGAAGTTTGGTGATCTCTTATCTTCCGAAAGCAATCTGCTATATTGTAAAAGAAAGCATTCTCTGCTATCCATTATATTATACTGAGAAGAATTGCTGGGGTTTTTGTTCTCATAATTTTGAGGATTTTCCCTAGGGTATATCTTGTGTTATGGTTGTATGAATTTCATAGATTGAATTGTCTCATTGCTTCAAGTCTCTACATCTAAAAGAATTAAAGATCAAAGCTCAACCAAATTTCAACATGGTATTAGAGCTCAGGGCGTGAAGGAGCTCAGTTTTGCATGCCAGCTGGAGCTTCCATGAATGTCATGCCTGTTGCCGCCTGGTTCCACACCTGGGAAAACTCAGCAGAAGTATTCAAGCTGTTGGTGTGGCCTTGGGGGCAAGTCAGAATCAAGTGCTGTCACCTGAAAACTTGACTCCTCCGTATAGGCTTTCCTAGCGAAGCCAAGGGGGGTGGACCCTAAAATATGAAAATAAACTATGGTGTCGAATCTACGAAAGACAAAGAATCTAAACTAGGAGTTAGAATATTTTTTGTAAAGCAAATACCATTCATCATCATTTCATTTGCAAACGTTCATCATTATCATTGTCATTTAAAACATTCACAATCAATTTGAAATATAGCAAGATAAACCAGTGCCGAAAAATGGAGTCAATAAAGATGCATGAACTGGAAAGAAAGTGTTGTGTGATTGTTCTTGGTTTATTTTATTTTTACTGTCGTAATGATCTTTTTTATTAAAAGCTGGTGGATTCCCGATATACACAAAGGTACAGGGAGTATGTCCGGAATTCAACTGTGTGGTTTCTCACTCAGACTTGGGCTGGATCGAAGTCTCAAGGTGTTCAGATGCTATACCAACGAGGGCAAGCCTAACGGTTTCCAAGAGGTCACTACCCAGTGTTATCCCAAGTCCTTTGAAAAATTTGCCCACAACAGAAGAATGTTCGCTTTGTGCCGGATTTTCATTATTAGGTTTGTTTATTTGGGAGTGTTAAAACCTATGACTAGTCATCTTCTCCTTTCTGATGTGTACCAACATGTTCGGACTAAGCTGCAAGTTGGCCACAGAGCATACGGGAGAAGACTTTGGAAATTTTAAGTTTTTTAAGAACCAGTGTTTTACTTTTTTAGAGCCCCAAGGATCTCTTTTCGGGCTAGTACTCGGGCAAGCCCTTATCTTGAAACCTTACTTCGGGAGAGCAAGGGGGTGTTTTGAAATTGTAAAAACAATGAGAAAATCTAAGTCCTGAGTGAACTCGTGGCCCACCAATGGAATGGAGGGTGTTTTGAAATTGTTAAAAAAAGGAGAAAATCCAAGTCTTGAGTGAACTCGTGGCCCACCAATGGAATGGACTAGCGAGGTAAATTTTAGCCCTAGTTAATTTTATTTAATGCAGAAATACAAGAAATAAAACTAATTTAACAATCACGCCATGAAAATTGAGACGACACAGACCACCCTTGGGGGGTGGGGTGTGGGCGCTGGTTAGCCCACTTGCTCTCGTTTAATATTCTTTACAATGAAACAGAGAAATGCCCCAATCTCTTTAGAATGACTTGGTGGCTTACAATATTGAAGAGAAAAGTAACTGGTTTAAAAAAAAAAAACGTTTTGCTACTCCGGATGGCTTGGATGTTCAATTTTTGGCCAGCACTTTCTCTTATCTGTTCGTCTTCTACTGCAAACCAGTAAACAAACTTTAGTACAAGATGCCCAAAAACACTTTAAGAGTGTCTTTGGAACACCTCTTAAAAACCCAAAAAATTTATAAGTCTAAAACTAGTTAAAAATGCAAGAAATTAACCAAATAAGACAAACAGTGAGGCTTGTTTACTTGGGATCTTTGCAAGCTTTAAGAGCTGCAAATTTTAAGTTCTTGTAATCAACTAGATAAACTTTTCAATCACATCTAACGCCACCCTTTAAACTCTTTGAAATTTTGACAATTTTAACAAGTTTGAAGGTAAAATGCTAGATAACCGAGAAGATCTAATTTATGAAAGATGAATGCTTTGTAAATAAAAAAGACAAGACTTATTGAAAGCAAATTCTGATCTACTTAGGGTATGAATATCAACATATAAATAAGAAATACTTTTCATAAGTAACCAGTAACAAGAGATTTAATAAAAGTATAAGGAGGAAGAGATGGAGAGTATCTTTTTTTATCAAAATTTTCTTGAAGAAAGCTTTGGATCCTTTTCAGTGGTTAGAGCTGAGGGACTGTATCTACTTAAGAGATTAGAGACGTAGAAGAAACAAACAAGTTCTCTCACCTATCCACTTGAGACAACCTGTAAAAACACAACTTGCAACAAAAAGATCAAATCTAGATAAAACACATAGTAGAAATTAAAAGGAAATGATCATAAGCAAATGACACATTTAAATCTGATCTCTACATATGCGTAAAATAAAAGACTAAGCAATAAACAAATTACTTAACCTCCCTCATAAACCAATACTGATATTTCCCAAAGCTAGATTTGATCTTAGAGAAACAAAAAGCACTAATACAAGTTACCTCATGTTAAACCAATACATTCATCCACTCACAAAGCCCAACACCATGAGTGATCTCCAAAGTCTTTTATTAATCAAAATGACAAATACAACAATATGGCATGCTCCAACTCCAACTAACCCAACATGGAGAGAGTGAGTGCCAATTTATAGAAAAGAAGAGAGCAAGGAGGGCGAATTTGTGAGGAGAATAGGGTGGATTGATGGCAAAAATCATGGAGGAAATAGGGGCTGCCAACTCCACCTATCTAGCTGCCCCATATCAGCACCAAATGTGCTAACAGCCAAAGCATGAAACAAGCTGCCCATCAGCATGAATCGTGGGCCTCCCATTTGGGGAATGCACCCTCCTCTTGAAGGAAATGTGCCCAAGTTAATGTGGAGTCGCTTCCACTATTTGGGCTGCCCATTTGTCATAGCAATCAGCCCAAAACATTCCTTGATTCATGCTGAAGTAATCAGACCCTTAACTCTCTCAAAAATCTTTTAATTTTTTAAAGTCATTTTTTCATTTTTTTATTATTTTTTCACGACTTTTTTCACTTTTTTGAGCATAAGTGAAAAATTAAAGACCCAAACATTATAAAAAGTGGGTTTAGGGGTAAGGTGGGTGCTCTGAGTTGGAAAACGAGCACCCCCAAGGCAAAAAAGACCCCTCGATGACATTTCTATGCCATTTACAAAAATATTAATTGAACCATTAAAAAATGGCCCAATTTACGGAAAAAATAAACTTCGCCGAAAATTAAAAAACAACCTAGGGAGACTTAGCACATGTCCATATGATTCAAAAACAATGTCTAGCATGTTCATATACATTGACCCATGGAATTTAATAATCCCCTACGACCCGTTAACCTCACTAGGCATTCCAACTTTGGAGGAACAGGAGAAAAACCCAACAATTATGTTACGCACTAATGCAAGACATAATTAATAGGTGAAAAAACTCCTTGGAATACCTGACTTAGTCAAAAAGTCCTAGGGAACCAAGTTCTTTACAAAACACCATGCTAGTACATTTATTACAAACCCCGTAGGGCCATGGACACGTGGCAAAAAAAAAAAAAGGGGCCCTTATAAAGGCTTGATGGATATCAAATCATCGAAAATGAACATTGACATGTTCAAGTTTGCCCGCTCGCTTGATAATCCAACCAAGTACAACTTAGTTGGCAACAATGCCTTTGCAAATCATGGAAGCCTTGGGGTTAAAAATAACTAGGCCTCATGGGAATGTGTGTGGAATTGACTCAAGACCATTTCAAGTCTTTGGATTAATTAAAAACTTGAGAGCTGACTTGTTTTCATGCCCTGATATATCCATGCTAATGGACATAGTAGTCATAGATCTACCCCCAGTCTACGGAATGCTTTTGTGTAGAAAGTGGTCTGCTGGACTAAGGGGACATCTTCCAATGGACTTGTCTTACTCTACTATTCCTAACTCTGATGGGTCTTTAGTTAGAATATATCGGGAGCCATTTTACGATGGTCACCTTGAAAGTTATGAGGATGGTGTAAGGAACACATATGGTGAGGGAGAATTATTGCCTGAGGGCATCTTTATGGTCATGGGTAGCCATAGTGAGGATCATAGTACAGGAAGAGAAGAGATATGGAGATCTTTTGGAGTTGATAGTTCTTCTGAGGAAGAGAGGGATAGAGCTATTTTTGCTAGAGAGATAAATCTTGAACTGCATCATGGAGAAGTGTCGGAAGAAATTAGAACTTTGAACCAACTTAGTGATGTGGACCCACAGATTGATCAACTTGAGCCCATCACTGAAACAAACAACTTTCAGACTGATGTAGATCAAATAAGAAGGGGTGAGCATTGTTATCACCTAAACTGTAGTTACCCCTATGGATGTATCCACTCATGGATGGCAATAGGGAAGGGCACCTCAAAAGGTGCAACCACGATCACCTCGACCTCCAATAGATGGTTGTCACGCCAGTCGAGGCAACCTTCACTTTATTTTATCTAGCCCAGACAACAAAGGGGGAGACTCGATCTACTCCCGATAGGAGAGATCAAAACCAAGACACCAAATCAAGTTAATTCTCAGTGAAGGAAGGTGTATGGTTTATCCTAGACCTTAGGATGAAGTCACAAGACAAGTGAGGGGTTCAATGAGTATAGCTTTGGTTCATTATTGATGTGAAAGTGACTTATGATTTATGAAATAGGATCCAGGATTAAAGTACTAGTTCAATGTGAGAAAATCCACTGCCTTGGGAACTATGTCCAATGCAGGGTAGTTTAGGGGTTGAATTGGGGCTAACTAGTACAAGTGACAAGCTTGACAATGAAGTATGATGGCATCAAAGGGTTTAGCTCACCAATCAAGGGTCAAACCACAAGTTAATCCAACAATCTAGGAAAGTCGAATTGACTTGGAGAGAGACCAGTGCCTTGGGAATTGGGATAATGGAGTCAAAGTAAAGTTAACTTGTGGTTAAGAACTCCTATTGCATGAGACAAGTAGGCAATTAAAGTCTTGATGGATGAATAGGTCTAGATCTAGGTTTGACCTAAGTGGACGACAATCCCTTAAAACAAGGAATGCTATCCCCAAGGCAAGATTTGACAAAGTGACCTACTAGACCTAGGTTTTGAATTACCCCCGTTCCAAATCCACAAAAATCTCATGTACCCATGTCCTAGAATTGAGTCAACTCACTTCTCCAAGGTGGTGCGACTTTACTCAAGGAGGCTAAAAGGTGGGACAAGTGGGGTCAAGACAAGTCCAATGGCATCCAAACTTTAGATCCGAATAGGTTAACCAAGTAGGAGTGTGGATCTACAATTTCAAGGCAATCCGATGGCTAGATCTTACTAGATCTGAGTTTAAAGATACCAAGTGGTCCAAAATGGGGATTAAATCCCTTAAAATGTGGAATAGGGCCCACAAGGTAGAAATCAGAAAAGTAACAATTTGGGGGTAGGTTATTGGATGTGTAGATCATGAATCAAGCGGGATCTCAACTACCCACATACTAGATCTACGTCAACCCACCAAACTAGGAAGTGCGCCCTTGATTGGAGAGGCTGAATGCCTTGGGAAGGGGGTGAAATGGAAGCCAATCCTCACCAAACTATAGATCCGGGATGCTGTGGATGCTATAGAGGTGGGTTTTCAATATTATACCCAACAACCCACTAGATCTAATTAGATCTGAAAAAATGTAAAAATGAGGGTTTGAAGAAATAAGGGTTTTATCAATTTATGAGCTATGTCAATGGATTGGATCAAGATAAGAAAAACAAACCTGTGGATCTTACCTGGGTAACCTTGTAGATGCCTTGATGATGATGATCTATGCAAACCCGATCAATTTGAGAAGCTTTGAGGTAGTTTTCTATGCAATCAATTTAGTCCAAGAAGCCAATGCGCCCTCTCTCCTGCACAACAAACGTCAACAATATCAGATTTGATGTAATCAAGAGATAAGACTAATGCCACAAGAGAAGTAACAGAAAGATAGCATAGATCACAATGATACTAATGATAACCCCCTGATACAAGCAAATGTCAAGAAAGTCGATTTCAAGAAGCCTTGCAAAATCGCCCTTGTTGAAGTCACCCTCCCGTAGACAAGACAATGATTTCCAAAATAGATAGATCTTACCACAAATTCCAAATGCTAGGTTGCAATAGACTTTCCAATCACCATCTAAGAACACCAGATGCAAAGGAGACCACAAGAAAGTTTTTCTATACCAATAATCCAAGAGCCAAAGACCCCTTAAAATGAGAAGCTATCTCCTTTAAATAGGAAGGAGAGGCATCAAAATCCTAACCACTTTTTGAATGAGTGGCTAAGATTAAAAGATACAAATGTCTAATCAATGGTTGAGATGAGCTCAACAATAAAATACATGGATCACTAATAAAATATAATATAAGTGGATAAAATCGCCCTAGAAGAGGGGAATCCCACCAAATCATGATGACAAAATATAATAGGAAGCTTATGGTGGGTCCAAGGGGTAATTTTAGCCACCCTTAGTCAATCCCCATAGCACAATAATAATAAAATAGTCATCAATATACCAAATCGTGCCTTTATGGTCAAATCGTAGGCCTCAAAAGACCTCAGAAATCATCAGAAAGTGCCATAAGTGATGGATGCGGACCCCGATGAAGCTGGAACTGCTGGAGGAGGTGTGGAAGACATCGATCCATCATCACTGATCATCCCATGCCATAACATTGCCTCAGTAGCCCAAATCGATTTCCTCAATAGCCATTTCTACCAATCCTAAAATGCCTCGGGAAGCGTGAAACTGCCCCAAACTGCCTCCTGGAGTGCCTGCGCTGTCAAGGTGAGGGCACCAGTGTGTCAGGGAGGTGGGTAATATGGTAAAAACAAGTGGCTGGACCACCCCCTCCAAGCACAGCGCCCTAGTTCAACCAGATAGAAATCACATCTGCTCTGACAGGGCCTCCGACAGACCAAAACTGCACTGGAATAGCCTATTGAGCTCAATCATCACTGTAAGTGCCCGGAACTGAAAACAAACTGTCTCATTGGACTCAGAAGGTCCAAGTCCATCCAAGATGTGTACTCATACACCATATGAGTCTCTGCATGATCAATATATATATGTAATATATCGGAACATGGCAAATAATAATAATCTGTAAATGATCAAATACTGCTGTAAACCATGAATCATCATCATAACCCTGTAGCTGTTGCATAAAATCATCATATGCATGTACATAGACCATATATCATCTATCCATATCATCACAAGGTCCAACCATCTCATGTCCTTGGTCAAACTAGGTTTGACCAAGTCAATATGAACAAATATAACTCAGACCATCATCGGAAGCTGCTGCAAAGTGTCAAAGGTTAATGCATGCTCTTCAACTTATTCATATAACAATTATAACACAAGGTAATCATTAATGGCGATCTAAATCCAAATATATAATGTCATTAATTATTGTTATTACTCAGACTAGACTTTCAAGATCATACTCACTTCATAGCTGTGATCAATTTGCGAGTGAAGGGTGAAGGCTAAAATAACTGGCTAGGCTAAGGGATGACTTGACTGACTTAACTTTGTGACACTTCGGCAAAGGGAAAATGAATACACACCATAGTATATACTGAATGAGCAACAACACAGGGAATGGCGGTGTCTCACAAATGGATAAGTTGTTTAGAGTGCTTATTCAACTTAGGCATCATGTCTATATCAAGTTGATCCAGGTTCATTAGGATCATTCAATTTCACTTCATGGCCTTTTTGGCCTACATAACCCTTCGGATCTCAGGTGTGCTGATAAGCACAACTAGTTACAGCTTGCATCCAAGGCATGTTTTTATACATGTATAAGGTCAGCAATTGTTTAGATATGGCTTTTAAGAATCATTGCTTTTTGGACCTTTCTTATACTCTTCAAGGAGTATTTTTCAGCAGTTCATTGCTCTTGCCCTTTTTAGTTTCCATGGGCGAATGTATCAGTTTCCATAAGTAGTACATGAGCTTTCAGTTTTAGCCAACAACATCTCAAGTGACTAGGGGGAGTTCGAGCCAATACCAAACATCGGGACAACCAACCAGAATGATTTAGGTCAACAATCCAACTTACCAAAGGTAAGTTTTGTCACCAACTCAGAGCCGAGACACAATAAACAGGGAAGCTCATCCAATACAGAGGCTACAGTGGGGAAAAGATCCTCCATGTCACTAGTCAAGTAGCAAGTCAGGGTGATAAACTAAAAGGTAGGCAATGGATGGATGAAGACAATGAATAATGGAGCCAACACTAGCAAGCCAAGGTATGGTGGAATGATCACCGCTATTCTCCCTAAGGAGGGTAAAACCAATGAGTATGAATAGTGAACTTCTAAGTCTGAGTAGGGACAATATAATATATATGATAAGATCAATCAGGTCCACATATCTATATGATCGCCAGATCATGACACTAAGTGCTAAGACATGTTATAAGAATAAGTATAAAAGCAATATAACCATAACACAATGATATACCTGCTGAGTCATATACTTGAATGCTCATCAACCTGTACCATCATCTGTCCTTTGAAACTGCTACTGCAACTCTGGGCACTACTGACTGCTCTGTACAAATGGTATAATGGCTACATCGGTCATCTCTCTGAGTGTCCTGAGACTCAGTCATGGCATGGGGAATACAACTGCTGTCGAAAATCTGATAGTGATCCAATATAGATGCTCATCTCAACATCTCAAATGTAAGGGAACTGGCTGAATAGTGTTCTGGCATCAGAAAAATAATGTATGGTAGCTCGGCTACTATATATGTGATAACAAGCGTATACCTAGGACTGTTAATGAATGGATCACATTGGTTGATCATAATATGGAAAAAGAAAGGCAAGGGCTTGATCACATTATTCCTTGGGCAAACAACATTGAAGGAACACACCCTTCCCCTATTTTGGGGAATGATGAAGAACCAACTTAGTGATGTGGACCCACAGATTGATCAACTTGAGCCCATCACTGAAACAAACAACTCTGAGACTGATTTAGATCAAATAAGAAGGGGTGAGCGTATACCTAGGACGGTTAATGAATGGATCACATTGGTTGATCATAATATGGAAAAAGAAAGGCAAGGGCTTGATCACATTATTCCTTGGGCAAACAACATTGAAGGAACACACCCTTCCCCTGTTTTGGGGAATGATGAAGAACCAAGTGAATATCATTTTTCTGATGTTCCTGATCATTTATCTCATATGTCCTTGGAAGATGGTGTTTTGAGGCAAGTGAATGACAACTCTATGAGTTAGCAAGAACATGCCTTGTTACATGATGCTCCTGAAGGGGGTTTCTCATTGAACAACCTAGCTATCTTTCAGTAGGAGCCTCATGCCAACCTTGCAACCAATGAAGATGAGTTGTCTTTACGTTATCCGTTACTTAGGGACATCCCTAGTTTTCTTTTTCCCCGTGAGTTTCCTATTAGTGAAGAGAGTATGCCCTCTATTGATGCATCTCACATTCCTACTTCTTCACCAACATCTTTGAACACGGGAGCTCAGAATGCTTCTAGCACGGTATCGAGTCATTCGTCACTTCCCACCAACCACCTAGCAATTTTAGAAGACATGGTTGTTCCCATCCCAACTGGACAAGGTAGTAGTAGGAGTATTGAGATCCAAAACGTACCATCTCCGTCAGAAGATGAGGTTGTCATCAAATATTTTTGGACTGTGGGAGAAACTCCCAAGTATATCAATTACCCGCAGAGTGAAGAACCGAGATATGAACATCCAAGGAGAAGAGTGATTCAGGAAATCCTTATTGGTAGGGTAGCCATTCCTTTAGAAGGTGGACCTCCCAGGTTTGATGTAGTTCCTCCTAATAGGAACTCGAGGATAGTCACACCCCAACCTCAATGCAACTCTGACATTCATCCCATTCCGATTCATAATGTTGAAGCCATCCCTTAGTCTGTGAATCGCCATAGATTTTCGTGTAGTGATAAGGTCGTTATGCCTAGTGATTTATTTTACATAAGATCTAGGGGATCTGGCTATATTTGGGTTGGACCGCTCACTGTCAAGTGTTGCATTGATGATATGTGTTTCCTCACTACTGGGACTGGGCAGCAGATCATGCTACGTATCAATCAGAGAGGGTTAAGGGATTATATCCCAAACTTGACTTGAGTTAGGACTCCTCTTGCCTGTTTAGAATAGGTAGGTCTTCGAATAAGCTCACTTGAGCAGTAGGATTTGAGTGCCTTTTTCTTTTTCTGAGTGTTGAGTATTGCGAGCCTTTTTCTCTTTTGAGTGCTTTTTCTTTTGCTGAGTTTCTTGAGTAAGTTGAGTTTGCTCCTTTCTAAGCCTTTCTCATCTCCTGCATTCACAATAATAAAATGAAAATGTTAAAATTTTTTCTGAGTTAGTACTTTCATTTACATGCATTTTAATTTTTGCTTTAGATTAGAATTTCATTTATGCAGTTTCTTTTATTTTTTATCCCATACATGCGTCACGTGGTAGTTTGCTTTCCTTGTGTGTAGAAATAGGTACAAATAAAGATGAAAGCAAAACAATTGAGTGCTGGATTGAAGATTGATGCAGTTAGTGTTGGGGACCAGAGATTTTGAGATTCTCAATCACTCTCTCCCTTAGAGCACTTGTCCTAGTTGGAGCCAGATGTTATTACATCCATAGTAGCTGGTTTACCATGGTTACAGAGCAAATATCTGCACATTTTTGAGCTTTGCCTTTACACATATTCAGTGAGATCAACTATGACGAGCAATGTTATTTGTGATCACTCACACATCAGAGCAGCCTTATATCAGACATGCAATAGACCTGTTATCACACAACTTGTAGTTGCCCCTAGTGGTATCCCATCCGGGACGGTAGAGGAGGCAGGCAACTAAAGAGGTGACCCAAGAGATGCCACGGTTCCCAATGCAAGGTGGGAGTCACGTCAACCGAGGCACTCTTCGCTTTAGGTCAAGGTGTAACTAGACCAAGGGGGAGACCCTATACCCAATCACAGTTGATTGGATCCAAACAAAGGTTTCTAAGGGTAAGTAATTGAGGAGTTGCGGAAACCAATGCAAGGCTAAATGGACCTAAGAGTTGAGGTATGGTTGAAGGTGGTGTAATGGATTGTTAGTGTTTCAACCTATGTATGGTTTAGGCCACATTGTTTGGTATGATGTCAAGGTGAGGTACCATATGTTTACACAAGTGGGTCTTGTTTTCTTGGGAAGTGTGAAATGGTTCTAGGTAGGCCCACAAAATGAAGCTAGGTGTGAAGTTGGTACTATAGGATGGATGAAGACTAGATCTATGAATCTAAGCTGATTCTAGGAGTACCCACATACTAGATCTAGGGTTTGACACTATTCCCAAGGAGTGCGACTTGCTTAGAGAAGGACTAGTGCCTTGTTAGATGGGCTAATGGGGTCAAGAAGTATGTCAAAGTGTAGATCGGGACACCTAGAAGCCAAATCAAGTGGGCTAAATGAGATCCAATGGTTGGATTTTGTTAGATCTAGGTTTTTCAAGTAATAACCCTAAGTGGACCATAATCCCTTGAAACAAGGAATGCTACCCTCAAGGCGGATCGTGACAAAAAGACAGTCTAGACCTAGGTTTCAAGGTATGGGCATTCCAAATCCACGAAAACCTCGAACACCCACCTCCTCAAAGTGGGCAAACTCACTCACCCAAGGGAGTGCGACTTTGCTCAAGGAGGGCTAAAATGAGGGTTTGGTGGACCAAATCAAGTCCAATGGCCACCAGACTTTAGATCCAAGATGCTAGTACCCCGATCTATGCATGTCCAAAAAATCAAGTCAATCCAAGGGCTAGATCTTAGTAGATCTGAGTTTTGAGGTGCAAATAAACTCAAACGGGGGTTTTAACCCCTTAAAACATGGAGAGATGTCCACAAGGTAGATTTCACCAAAGTAAGAATCTGGGGGTAGGTTATCAAGTGTCTAGATTGCAAATCAAGTGGGATCTCACCTACCCATGTGCTAGATCTAACCAAACAAGCCTCTCACTAGGAAGTGCGATTTGGGTCAAAGAGGACTTTTTGCCTTGAAAAGTGGGTTAATTTTAAGCCAATCACCACCAAACTATAGATCCAACTAGGGGTGGATACTATAGAGGTGGGTTTTCAAAATCTTCTCAAGAGCAAGGCTAGATCTAAGTAGATCTAAGAAATGCCAAAATTGGGGTTTTAATGAATTTAGGGTTTTATGACCAATGAAGATAGAATGGATGAAAGAGGCACATACCTTGTAGATCTTACCTCAATTGCTTATGGCCACCTTGCAAATTGATAGCATTCTCCTATGTGTATATTCAAGAGTGAGATCCAAGAGCTCCAACCAAAACGTCCTTCTCCAAGATAGCCAAATCATCCTCCTCCTACAAGACAAGATCAAAGAAACAAGTCAAGCAAGATGATTATGAAAATGGTAGAAAGATGTAATAGAAAGCATCAACTATGTCACAAAGATACAATAATGATACTCCCTGTCACAAGATCAACCCAAGAGAGAATATGTGGATCCCTCCAACAATAACCCTCATGAAGTCGCCCTCCTCTCCACCAATTCGACTTTCCTGTCAAAAGATTAGAAGAAGCACCAAAATCCACAATGATACATAGAAGAGATACTGTATATTCAATATGCAAGAGAATCCACAATGCAAGAGAGATGTGCTCCACAAAAAATCTTCTATTCCAATATTCCAGAGCTCCAAAGGTGAGCTTTACAATGGGGGGTCTCCTCCTTATATAGGATAACAAAGACCAAAACCCTATACCACTCTACAATACTACATCAAATGAGTGGTTGAGATTAAAAGATCTCATCATACAATCAATGGCTAAGATGACCCATAACAATATATCACATGGATCACTCAATATAACAATAGCGCCCCCACTAAATGGTACAATAAGAGGGTGACGTCATCCACTAGAGAAACATAAGTACCAAAATCCACCTCATGGTGACTAGGACATGACAATATAAGCTCATGGTGGGGCTAGGAGGCATCAATCCTTACTAGCTCATCCCCAAGGCACAATAAAATAATAAAATATGTCCAAAATAATGTAAATGACCAAAACTGTCCTCAGAATCCACGACAGTCAAGCAGTAAATGTCCTCCTGTGATCAATCTGGGCATACCCACATGGTGAAAACTGACTGGAAGATAGTGATGCCACCCTGGAAGACCTCAGTGAAAACCAAATGCCAAAACCTTGCCTCAATTGCCCAAATCGATTTCCTCAGTGACCACTTTATCCCATTTTTTAACTGTCTCGGGAACTGTGAAAGTGCCAAAACTGCCTCCTAGGGTGCTAGCGCTGTCCATCTGAGCCCACCAGGCTCTCCAGAAGGGGGGGTAAATGGTAAAAACAAGTGGCTGGACCACCCCCTCCATCATCAGCGCCCTAGGTGAACTGGCCTCTCGGGGCCCCTGCTACTCAGGCTGGGAAATCAGCCCCAAATCTGGTCAACAAGTGTAAAACTGCATCAATCACTGTCAGAAGTGCCCGGAACTGAAAGATAAGTGTCTCATTGGATCCAGAAGACCCAAATCCACTAGAAATGTGTACTCATACACCATGGGTTGCCCTAATGGGCTAGCTGTAGGGTCCACCATATATGGACAATGTATAATCTGCTGATCTGAAGTAGTAATAAACCTGCTGAACTGGATCAAACATCATCTGCATCATATGTCCATCATATGATATCATCATCAAATATGTGGGCCCATCAATCATCATCAATAATCATCCATCCATGGTCCACATCATCACGGATCCCAAGAATATACAACCAAGGATAAATCACATCAGTAGACTAAGACAATGCTTCTCTAATCATTCTCACAGCTAAGCTCAAAGTATAACATCCCTTTAGTGGCATTAATTAAGTTAGCATATTCCGTTGTTATATAAAATTACTTGCACAATAGTTCAAATGACAAACTCACCCATTGGACATGGTCAAACTGCTAGTGAAGGATGAAGGCTAGGAACAAGGTTGGGCCAAGGGGTTGACTTGTCTAACTTAACTCAAAAATACTTTGGACTGGGAGAAAGGGGAAAGCTACAAACTCTGTGCTGGACAAAAGAACACGGGGGATGGCTGTGTCTCACAAATGGATAAGTTGTTTAGAGAGTGCTTATTCAACTTAGGCATCATGTCTACATCAAGTTGATCCAGGTTCATTAGGATCATTCCATTTTATTCCATGGCCTTTTTGGCCTACATAACCCTTCGGATTTCAGATGTGCTGAGAAGCACAACTAGTTGCAGCTTGCATCCAGGGCATGTTTTTCAAATATTTATAAGGTCAGCAATTGTTTAGATATAGCTTTTAAGAACCATTGCTTTTTGGACCTTTCTTATACTCTTCGAGGAGTATTTTTAGCTGTTCATCGGTCTTGCCCTTTTTTTTTTATTTCCATGGGCGAATTTTTTAAGTTTCCATAGGTAGAACATGAGCTTTCAGTTTTAGCCAACAACATCTCAAGTGACTAGGGGGGGTTCGAGCCAATGCCAAACATCGAGACAACCGACCAGAATGATTTAGGCCTACAATCCAACTCACCAAAGGCAAGTTTTGTCACCAACTCAGAGCCGAGACACTGAATAAACAGGGATGCGGTCCAAACACAGAGGTAGAAAAATGGGGAAGTCCTTGGTATCAGAAAGTCAAATGAGACAAGTCAGGGTTTAAAGTCAAACAGGAAGGTCATGTATGGATGGAGACAAGTGAATATGGAGCCTACACTAGCAGACAACTGGTGTTGTGAAAGACCATATCTATGTAAGGTGAGAAACCAGTGAGTTTTGTTAAATGACCTAAATGTGCAAGCAATTGTCCATTTTATGATTTACAGTTCATTTTAAATAGCTTGCCACATCAGGAATAATATACCAAGCACATGCTATGATCATGACTAAATCAACAAGATAATAATCCACAGTTAGTGATAACATATCCATAGATCATACAACATCATCATAATAATAATCATCAAGTATCATTTGAAACACTTTTGCAATACATCTATAAGCACTGAACTGAAACTGTATGGGATAAGTGGTCACATCAGTCATCAAATCTGAACTCTCAAGGCTCAGCCTTGACACAAGGTCATACATAAATCTGAATAATATACTGCTCTGATCATGAGTGATCCGAAATATATAGCCATGCTCTGGAATAATGGAAGCTCTGGAATGTGCAGATATCTGCTGTACAAGAATAGTAGCCCTGCTACTATGGTGTGATAACAAGACCCTATGCCAAGGATGAGCCTTAAGACCTCAGATTTGATGACCAAGATGACCTTTTATTCCATACAGGTACAAGGCAGTGTTCAGAGTTTCAGCAACAGTGTTCTCAGTGGGTATAGTTGGTCCAAATTACAGATACTGATATATGACCCAGTATATATATGATGTGCATTGGTATTATTATCTTGATGTTTAGGTCATTTTGATAGCTTGACTTGGCATATAGTAATTATGATCTGGCAGTATATATATGTTAAGATGAAATTGGTTGCTATGGATTATATGAATGATTGTATTACTGACATTTGGAAACTCTTGTTTTATACTCGTTGGTTTTTACCTTCTTAGGAATGTGGACATGGCCACTCTCGTCTTTTTGACTTGCTAACTTAGGCACCATTTCACTTGTCTCCATTCATCCATCTGTCTTTCCTTATTATTGATCTTTACCTTGACTTACACCTTGACTTGTGATATGGAGGACCTCCCCACTTTTGCCTCTGTGATTGGATCGCATCCATGTTTAATTTGTGTCTCGACTCTAAGTTTCCAACAAAACTTGCCTTTGGTAAGTTGGATTTTATTCCTTGATCTCTCTAGTCGGTTGCCCCGATGTTTGATCTTGACTGTGGAAGTCCCCATAGTTGCTTGAGTTGTGTTGGCTAAAACTTGAAGCAAAATGTACTACCTTTGGAAACTATTGATATATCTTTTGTAAAGCCCAATGAAAAGGGTTATGAACTGAAATGTAAATGCACCCCGGATGAAAGCTGCAATTAATTGTGCTTTTAAGCACATGCAAAATCCCAGCGGGGTCCTAATGTATACATGTATGCTAAATCTAAAGATTGTTGGCCAGGAAATGATATGAAATGAAAGGTCCAAATAAAGTAGTGGTTAAGTATATGCCAAATCTAAAGACTGCTGACCTTAAGTGAAATTTTCCTCATTGAGCCTGCGGGTTATGATATGAGATGGAGCAAGGGACAACTAATTCTAAGTGTCCCCTAGAACCGCAAGTTACAGTTAGCCGGGCACCTAGTTCACGACAGTTCTAGTAGTAGACATTTTGCCAAGGTTGAATAAGCACTTCTCTAAATAACTTACCCATTTGTGAGACACCACCATTCCTTGTTGTTTCTTTGTCCAACACATGTTTAAGTGTGTAATACCATTTACCTTATCCAAAGTATCACAGTGTCAAGTTAGTCAAGTCATCCCCATTTGGCCTAGCCTTGCATCCTTAGCCTTCACCCTCTGCATGTCTACAAATGAGTATATTCTTGAGGTTCTCTTTCAAAGTAAATTATTAATCAACCTGCTATTATCTATTAACTGCTAGTGAAATAATACTTAATGTTTTAAAGTCTTGCTAAGAAAATGATTTAAAGAACATGTCTTAACCATTTGCACTTGCAACAATAGGCTTCTTTAGCTTGGGTCATATTTTGATCAGTTTGATCGGTCAAACCTAGTTTGACCAAGGTCAACCTGGGGATCCGTGATGAGATGGATCACTTATATTATATGATGTTGATTTATGGTCCCTTATATACCTTTTGATGACTCCATATGATGGACACAGGTTTCAAATGATGATTGATGCAGTTTTTGTTGATTATTATTATTTCCAGATCATCATAGCTTTACTTATCTGGGTATGGTGGATGCTACATATGATTTTACAAGTTACCATGAGGTGTATGAGTACTCATCTCTAGTGGATTTGGGTCTTTTGGATCCATTGAGACACTTATCGTTAAGTTTTAAGCACTCCCAGATATGATTTGAGCAGTTTTTCACCTGTTGACCAGTTTGGCCATGCTGATGTGGCCTGTCCAGCTGATGCATTGGAGGCAAGTCGTTTCCTAGGGCGCTACAGAGGAAGGGGGTGGTCTAGCCACTTGTTATTACCATATTACCCCGCTTCCGAACATGATGGTACAGTCAGATTTTGTGCCCGGGCACCAGGCAGTGGGCTGTGGGAAGTTTGGTGGTTTTTTCAGGTGGAATAAAAAGGTCATTTAGGAAATCGATTTGGGCAATTGAGGCAAGGTTTTGGCATGAGGTCTTCTCAAAGGTCATCTATGGTGTATCCCATTCCTTCCAGATCAGCTTGCAACATTCAGTGGGGTCCAAACAGTCACCGGGTTGTGTTTTGATGCATTCTTCTCTTAGTTGAGGGGGCCAGGATTTGATCATTTGTACACTTGGACATGTCATTGAGTCATATGTTATATTATTGTGCCATGGGGTGATGCTAGTGAAGGAAAGTAATGTCTCCTAGCCCCACCATGTGCTCCTAGTCACTTGTCCTAGTCATCTTATGTGGCATACTTGTATCCTAGTCACCTGTATGTAGTGCGCACCCCCTTGGAGCCCTCTTTTAGTGAGTGGGCACCCCCCTTTAGTGAGTGATCCATGTTATATTGTACCGGCTCATCTTAGCTGTTGATTGTATTATTTTATCTTTTGATCTCCACCACTCATTTCAAAAGTGGTTTAGGGTTTTGGTTTCCCTCATCCTCTTTAAGGAAGAGACCCCCCTATTGTAAAGGCATCTTTGGAGCTTTGGAAACTTGGAATAAAATTACTATTTTTGTGGATTCGCTTCTTTAGTCTTGATGGGTATCTTTGCAACTTGAATATACAATTGTTTCTCTGTGTATCATTGTGGATCTATCTATCCAAACGTTTGCTATGCAGGAGGCCGTGTGGGTTGAAGAGGAGGATGTTTCAAGGGGATGCTATTGTGGGGAAACCCCATATCTTACCTTTGATTTTCTTTTTTGTCTGAGGGAGTATCATTATTGTATCTTAGTGACATAGTTGATGCTTTCGTTTTCATCTTTTCATCCTTACAGTCATTTTCATGCCAGAATGATTCTTACATAGATCTTTTCTTGCAGGAGGAGGGCGCACGTGTGACCTTGGAGGGATAGCGATTTCACTTGGGTGGTGTTGTCCGCCAATATGCACACCAGCAGCGGAAATCTTTCGAAAGCTGTCTCTTCACTTTAAGTGAGAAAGGTGTGGCCTTGGGGGCAAGCAATGAGCCAGGTACTGTCACCTGAATCCCAGCTCCTCCGTTTAGGCAAACTCCTAACGAAGCCAAGGGGGGTAGTCCCTAAAAAAGAGTTTCGCTAAGGCTCTTGTTTTTATAATGTTTTTTGATGTAGTGATGCGGATGGATGTTGTTTAGGAGTTTTTTGTGAAATGAGAGACGATATAAAGCTTGAAAATAAAACACAAGATAAGATGCAATCCACGTTGCGAAACAGTATATAAAGACTTGATATAATTGAGAAGCATCCACAGATAAAAATTAAATGACAAAAGGACCAGTGCCTTATCCAAATGGAGTCAAAAATAACAAATGTAGTGCTGGGAGATGCTGAAAAGTAGTCTTGATAGTAACTGTTTGTGAGATCGTTGTGCAAATTATCTTGGTAAATTTCAAAGTTTTAGTTGTCTTGATTATTATGGCTAAGACCAAAGGTATCAAAAGATGGTAGAACCCTACCCAAGAAAGATACTGGCAACCCTAAGTGACCTGTCGGAAGCACCCAGATTCAATAAGGATTGGTGTCCAATGTTTAAACCGCCCCTGAGTCTGACAGTGGGAATCCGGCGTCACCTCTCGTGGGAAGAACAGTATTTTGCCTTGGTTGAGGTTTTGGGTAAAAATTTCAATTAAGTTTATCGATCGTAATTATCAAGTCTTCCACCTTTCTGAGTACTAGCCCAACCGTTTCCGGTTGGCAGAGCATACGGGTGTAGGACAAACCAAGATAAATTAATTAGGGGTGTGTGAGTGGAAAATTTTATTTATTTAGAAACCTTGTTCAACTCTCCGACAGAGAGCGCTCTTGACTCGGTCTTATGACCACAGTTCAAGAGACTTACTAAAATTAAAATGCCTAATGCAGGGATGATGCAAGACTAAAATGCCCTCCGATAGAGGGTGCTCTTGACTTGGATTTGGCCAAGTTCAAGAGACTTTGGTTTATTTTAAGAAAAACAAATAAAAGCAATAGCAGTATATTTTCACTTGAAACAAAATTAAACCACAACGTTGATCAACAAGATGAAAATACTACCAGCAATAAAGTTTGCAAGATAAACAAATCTAGTGTTCTACCATACAAATTTTATTTTACTAGGTGGGATTGATCCCCGAAACAGGATCAACCACTAGAACCGCCTGCACTTGAGAACCTCCAGTGTTCTACCAAGGAAACCGACGGGGATGGAAGAGTAACCACAAATTATGTGGTCCTGCCCTTGAGAGGAAGTCTCAAGGATACTACTTCCGGCTGAGGGCTTTGGAAGAGAAACAAGATAATGATGAAAATTGAACTAAACTACCCAAGAATCTCTTTCAGGTTCAAGACCCTACTCGGGAAAGCATGGGGGTAAGTAAAATATGGAAGATAAATAAACAAGTTACTTAGCGAAATAGAAACTAATCTAAGAGCATGGAAACATAAACTAAGTTAAACCACACCACAAGACCCAACACTCTTCCCCAAATGGGGAAGAAGACCAAGAAAGTGGAGGCCTCCTCCACTTGAAACTTTTATTGAAAGATTACAGATGCCTTGGGTTTAAAACCTTGCAAGGTCTTTTGAGAATGAAGCAAAATGGAAATACAAGGCTAGCTCTTATAAGCTTATTACAAAGGATAAGTGTATCAAGTTTAAGTCATTTTCATGGATCCTTCACTTTGTTTTGCTTTGATCCTCTTGTTTCAAGATCTTATCAAGTACTTCTCTCTCAAATGGCCTACACAAGTTCAAGAACATCTAAACAAGGCACCCATTAACCATTAGCAAAAAATAAAAACAAAATTTGAAACTATTTGAGTCTATATTTAAGATTTTAACTCTAAGATGGAAAATGCATGAGATTTTGTCATAAAATATTAACTATGGCGAAACGTACCAGCGAACAACAAACTCTTAAAAAGTGCTAGAAAAGAGATCTAAAGTATAAAAAATTGAAATATTTTTTGTGCAAAAATTCTATCTTTTGAAAGATGTAAAAGGTTGTAAACAACTACAAGCTACATGCAACCTATCACTTCCCTATATGTTCAAGTAAACTACTTTAACATGCAAGAACTAGATTCCTAATATGAGATCTAAAAAGAATGCCTAAGTGTTTATCTTCTCAAGTGTGTGAGACTATTAGCAAAAAGATGCAAAAATAGATAGAGCTACTAGCTAGCTTCTAACCACTAACCACACTAACATTTATTGTTTGTTTTGTGATGCTTTTAGGGCACTAGAGAGGATGGACGAGAAGGGGAAGGGAGTAACAAGAGGAGGACGAAAAGGCAAAGCAAGAGGGTGAAAGGGAGATCTAAGAGAGTGGATCTAAGGGAGAAGAAAGAAGACAAAGGCTTGGATGAGAAACCTTTGAAGGGGAAAAACGAATGGTAGGGGAAAACTAGGATAAAACTAGGATAGAGTAGGATAAAAATGGATAGGATAGGGCTAGAATGAGAGCAAAGGGAGAGGATAGAAGAGGTAGAAGAGAACAAAACGAAAGCACAAGGAGAAAGGCGAATGGAAGGAGAGGCAAAAAAGCAAGTGGGAGGAATGGCTCTAGGGCAAAAGAGGAAGTAGGGCTAGCAAACTCAAGGGCAAAGATTCAAGGAGAAAAAGGTAAGGCTTGAAGAGATAGCCTTTTAGGACCAAGGTAACCAATTTTAACTTTTGAAAAGTGGATGGATCTTTATGAAAACTTCTCAAGCTCAACTCTTGAAGCACAAAACGATCTTTGAAGGCTCCTGAAATGCACAAAGATTAGCAAATAAAAATTTGACAAAGGGGAAGAAGAAGCAACCAAGCTCAAGGTCCCACTTTGTACTTTGGAGATCTGCAACACTAAACCACTTCAACACTGATTTGATCAAGATAGTATGATTAGTCAAAAAAGGGCAAGAAGAGCATGAGTATAACCGATTACTTTTTGCTACTTCTAGATCTCAATTAACAAAGCATAAATGAATAAATTGATAAACAAATATTCATTCCATGGACATAAAAATGACTTCTAAGCTAAAATGATCAAACAAGTATATATGAAATAGTATTAATGGAACAACATCACCTCATTTAAGCATCAACAATTTCTCATGGACCCAATGTGCACATCAATATGACCTCCAAAGTCGAATTTATTTCCAATAGCAAGAAGCTAAATCACAATTACAAATTGGCAGAGTAAGTTTGCCCAAAAATATCCAGGAGATAACAACCCAAATGGGCCTCTCTTTATACTAAAACTAAACACCTAAACCCTAGGTCGAATTGGTGGTGAGCAATGAAGTCGAATTCCAATCATGCAAGGCTTGGAGCAAGAGATATGGCCAAAGTCGAGTTGGTGTTTGGTGAGATTGGCATGAGGTGGCCAAGGGCTCGACTTTGTGAAGGAGATGCAACGAATGGCTATGCTACACAAGGGAAGTGCGAGCTAGGATGAGGAAAACGTGAGCCAATGTGGAGGAGCGAATGGGGTATGATGGAGACACGTGGAGAGTAGTGGGTGCTAACTCGACTTTGGAAGGAGCCAATACCACTCGTGATTGCATGGGAACTATCACTAACCAACCAACAAACTCCAACAAAGCCAAAACTCGACTTTGATGAAGATTGACGTGAGGAAGGTAGGGATTGCGAGTTGGTTGTGAGGGAACACGTGGTAGATGGTAGGTAGAACTCGAGTCATGGAGGAAGCCAAGCTATGGTGGATAAGGTGAGTCAATAGGGCGCCTATCTCTAGTCTTAAATGCAAGCCACCATCCCAAACAATAACTGACACATCACTAAATCGATTTTCCTATGAAGGAGGGCGAATTTCCTCAAGAAGACTCTTTGCTGGTGACTGGATGGGCTTGGAGTTGATTGGAATCTTCCTAAATGCTCATTGCCATGTCATTTATCCCTTTATTTTAATCAAATTGATTAATTTTGGAGAGATTTGGATTATCTCCAAAATAATCAATTTTATTATTTTAATTAATAATTTCTCTGTAAATGACTTTCCAGAGAAAATATTAATTACGGGGCGGAATTGACATCCGAAAGTTGGGTTTAGCTGCTCCATGGGTCATGTGTGATTTTTGGCTTATGAAACGAGCCATCAAACATTGAAATCGGACCCCGGATGACTGACATATTACAGACTCAAATTTCTCTATTTAAACTATAGAGAAATTTAATTAAAATTTAAAAATAATTAAAAAATTAAAAACCCCAATTTCGACGCATCCGGTAAAATTTTTTCGAAATTTTTTCTGGGGGTCCTAGAGACCTAGGACATGACCAGAACCTATTCTAATAGTGTCTAGTAGGTTTATACATTATAGTTGGACCCTAATAACCCCCCATGGCCAAATTTCCAAAATCGGGCATTCCAGCTTTGGAGGAAGCGGGAGAAAAACCAAGAGATTATATTTCGCCTGAAGCAAAGTATAATCTGACGGTGAAAAAAACTCCCTGGAATACCTTAGTTGTTTAATCCAGTCATGGGAGACCGAGCCACTCAGACCCTACTAGCACACTTTGATACAAACCCCCATGGGGCCATGGTCATGTCGACTCAAAAACAAAAATGGCTAGCCAAAACTGGCTAGACCCAAATATAATGAAACCCAGATACTCTGGAAGTGAACACTGATGTGTTCCAACACTGGCGGCTCAATAAGGTTTCAACTATTGTACAAATCAGTTGACAACAGGTGGCTTGGATCTCACTCTTGAATATACACAGGGGAAATTTATCACTTTGCAAAGTATCCTCAAGCTCTATAGGCAAGATCTACAAGGTTAGTAGTTTGTTTCATGCATTTTCATCCATTGGTCATCTCAAACCCTAAAAGTCAAAACCCTTGCATTTTTATTTTTCAGATCTATGGAGATCTAGCAATAACTTGGGCTTAATAAGTAAAACCCACCTTAATAAGCATCTTAACATTCCCGATCTAAAGTTTGGTGGACATCTGACTCCATTTGCTCCCCCGATCTAAGGCACTGGGCCTCTCCAAGGGATGTCGCACTTGTTGGGTAGGTGGTCTTTTGCTAGATCTACATCGTGGGTATTGCTGTTTCTTTCTCAAAGCCATAGATCCATTGTGTAGCAAATCCCCTAGTGCCATTTCATCTTGATCTTCACCTTGTGGGCCCCTTTTTGGTCATTTTCCTCATTTTAAGGGTGGGTCCCACTTGGATATCTTCACTTGGCATTAGATCCATCTAGATCTACATGTTTAAATCTATAAGTGACCCTTATTCATCCTTGGTTGAATATTTGTCCTTCCTTTTAAGCCTCTTCAACCAAGCCCTAACTCATTGGGTCCACTTACCCATTCTAGATCTAGATCTAATCCTATCTTGATCTTCTCCTTTATCATCATCACATTTCCCTAGGAGGGCTTGATTGGGTTCGCTAGCCTTCATTGGCTAAGCTAGGGTCTCCCCCTTGGTCTTGCTTGGGCTTGATCTAAAGTGAAGAGTGCCTCGGTTAATGTGACACAAATTGCATTGGGAACCGTGGCATCTCTTGGGTCACCTCTTTAGTTGTCCAACACCTCTACCGTCCTGGATAGGATAACCTTCAGGGACAACTACAAGTTGTGTGATAACAGGTCGTTTGCAGTGAACGTATCCGTTCACTAAGTTAACCGTGTCCAGTTAAGGGTTAAGAAGCGAGACCGTCTTCCATATTTGAGATAAATGATAATAATATATTGATTGATGATGATAAAGTTACAATAAGCTCGCCTTTATAGGGCTTGAGCAAGGATAGCGAATGGTTACACCCTTTCGCTTATTAACCTAATAATCTATTTAATATATAAATAATAATATTAATTAAATATTCACAGCATTGCCTTCCCCTTTTGGAAAGCTTTGTCCTCAAAGCTTGAGTATTTTCCTAATGTCGTCCTTCATTCAGATTCCGTGTCGGTATTAGAATCGGACGCAATTTCTTGTGTAGAGACTTGCACTTCCTTTCCATTGATGATTTTGCATTGTATTGTCTGATTGTTCCTACATTTATGGCCTGGGATCCAATCATCACCGCGTCGTCGACATATGTTTTTCTTCTTCTTTCTATTATCAGAGTAACTGTTAGATGGCTTTGATCTATTTTCCATTTCATAGGCATATGATTGAGGTTTGTGGCATTGATGGCCGGGGTGACCACGTATCTTCACAGCACCTACATTGTGTCTCTTTTTCTTGTCGATAATGGTTGTCGCCTCTTATTTTTATTCCTTCCAGTTTGCGTTCTGCGGCTTTTCCTTTATGTCTTGCTACCTCTATGTTAGGTATGTCGTGTAACTTTAACTCTTTTTGGAGGTACGGTTTAAGACCTCCTAAATAAGTTTCGAGCCTTTGCTTGTCAGACAACCCAAATACTTGTGTCGACAAGGATTCCCACTGATGTGTGAATTCCTCAACACTTCCAACTTGTTGTAATCTCATAAGTTTACTGAAAAATTCATCTTCCTTGATTCCTTGAAACCTATTAAAAAAATCATTTTTGAACAAGTTCCAGGTGTAGGCAAAATTGTCTCTCTTCCACCATAAGTACCAATTATAGGCGTACCCTTCCATATGCATTGACGCATATTTCACCTTCTCCTCGTCAGATTGAATATTGTAAATGTCGAAGTATTCTTCCGCTTTGTTTAGCCAAGCAACACATTGGTCTTCACTTCCATTGTATTTCGACAACTCTATTTTTGCCTTAGGTGGGTACACTATGTAAGGGTGATATTGATTCCCTTTTGTTTTATGGTTTGATGGTGTATCAGAACCACTGGATGATGTAAGTGACATATTTGAACTGCTTCGTTGTTGGCGGTGATTTTTATCTTTTTTATTCTCTACTATCTTACTGATAGCTTCTATTTGGCTGTTTAATCGTGCCTCCATATCTGGCAGTACTTTTGTTTCTATCTCTTGCTTAAGTGTCGCATTGTTAATCTTTATTTCTTTTTGCAATTCTTCTTGATTCTTGGCCAGTGCTTCCTGTGTGAAAATATGAAATGAGGCATCTAGCATGTCTGGACTGCTGACTTGGTTTGTCTTAGGCGTTAGTCTTTGTAACACCTCCATTAATATATTATGGTTTTGCGTCATGGTGCTCAAGTTCTGGGTTATGGTGTTTATGTTTTGAGTCATAGCACTCATTTTGTCATCCAAGTCTTTTTGTTTTTCGTTCAGAGTGTCAAATTTTTCACTCAACCTTCTTTCTAGTACCAGAACAACTTCATCTTTGATTTCTTTTTTAAGCACGACATTGTTATTTTTCATCTCTTCCTTTAAATCTTCTTGAAACACTTTCTCAAGTTCGTCCATTTTCCTATGAAATCGATTGGAACTCTCATCCAATTCTTTAAATGAATTCATAGTTAATGCAAAGGTTGAAAGTTAATTATTAATTATTATTAATAATTAATAATAATAATAATGATTATAATTAACTTGGGGGGAATTTAAATAAAAATTAAAAATATAATAAAATTATTATTATTTTAAACTTTTTATTATAATTGGACTTATAAAAACAATTATTAATATAATAATACTTATATTATTATATAATTTTTTGTTTTTATAAAAATTTAGGGTTTTAGATTTTTGAAGGGAGAGTCGTGGAGGAAATGGAAGGTGGAGGCGTTGGCTGTGGGCTGGGTTGCGATGGAGGGAGGCTGGTGCAGGGCGGAGTAGATGGGGCGTTTGTGTAGATTGAGAAGAGAGTGTAGAGGTGTAGTGCGAAGAGTGCGGTGGAAGGGTGCAACGAATGGAGCAACGGCGTGAAGGAGATGGAGATGGTGGTGAAGAGTAGCGACGGTTGCAGCGAGTGTTGGGGAGAGCAGCGTGAGCGCGGGGAGTAGAGGGCTGGACGTGGTTGCTGTGCAGGTGTCGTGGAGGAGGACACGGTTGGCAGGAATGGAAGTGAGGTGGAAGGAGGAGCGCGGTGACAGTTGCAGGCAGGTTGGAAGGGGCTGTGGAGGCCGGTTGGAGAATGGCAGTGGGGAGCTGAAAGGAGGTGGCTGCGGGGGCGTGAAGTGTGGGCAGAGGAGCGGCGAAGGTGGTGGATGGAGGAGCGGGGTAAGGGAAATGCGCAGAGGAGGAGGGCGTGAGGTACTGGGCGCGGGAGATGGGAGGATGAGGGGAGGCGCAGTGGTGGATGGGAGAAGGGGGTAGCGACGGGGTGGAGTGTGGAGGATGCAGCAGGAGAGTGCTGCGAGGGGTATGGAGGAGTGCGCAGAGGGGCGTGCAGGTGGTGTGGAGGGAAGCGATGGAGAGATGGAGATGGTGGAGCTATGTGTGGGTAGGAGCAGAGCAGAAGATGGGGAACGCGTGGAGAGTGCGGTGGTGGAGTGGATGGGGCAGCGGAAGGATGGAGTTTGAGGGAGAAGTGGAGAGCAGAGGAGCGGAGAAATCAGGAATTGATGAGCCGGGTCCAAGCTTAAGTAGGAATTGATGAGCCGAGTCTGAGCTCAGAGTGTAGGAGCCGAATCCGAGCTCAGGTCGAAGGAGCCGAATCCGATCTCTGATACCAAATGCAGTGAGCGTATTTATAAATAATAATATTAAATAAATCTTCATAGCATCATTTAGAGATATTCATGACTTCAAGGATGGCTTCATCTAATGAAAAAGTTTGATCCAGGATGTCATGAGTATTAGGAGTGTTGATGGCCCATATTGGTGAAGTGTAAGGATTATATTCCTCCATTTGGGAAGGATTTTGATCCGAATTTGCCGAAGCCATTTGTATAGCTTGATATGAAAGCTCTACGGCAGATAGGGGTACAATACTCTCTGTTTCATTATGTTGCATAGACGTTAGTATATTTTCATCACTCTTTCGACTAAGATGTCCTCCTTTGAGGCTCCATCCTTGGAAAAAACTTTTAATGGAAATTATACTTCTGACGTAATAGTGAAAATTGGAGTAGTGTGAGGGGTCAATACTGGTGGTGGAATCGCAAAAGTTCCCATGAGGGATGAATCTTTGAACATTCCTACCCCAATATCTTGAATCACCGTTTTCGAATCCCCTATAAAAGGTACATTCGAGTGGAGACCAGTTTTGGGTGTGCAGTAGTGTAGTTGATCGATCGTGACAATCTTCCCTTGGTGGGGGAACTGAATAACTCGAAATATTGAAGACACTACAACCGTCATCTTATGTATCCAACTACGACCCAATAGAAAATTGTAATCTATGGGCGCTGTTATCACATTTATAGTAGCCGGGCTACCATACATTATTTTTCTCATTCCAGTACACTATTCAGCCAGTTCCCTTGCATTTGAGATGCCGAGATGAGCATCTATATTGGATCACTATCAGATTGTGGACAGCAGTTGCATTCCCCATGCCATGACTGAGTTTCAGGACACTCAGAGAGATGACCGATGTAGCCATTATATCATTGGTACAGAGCAGACAGTAGTGCCCAGAGTTACAGCAGCAGTTCCAGAGGACAGATGATGGTACAGGTTGATGTGCATTCAGGTATATGACTCAGCAGGTATATTACAGGTGTTATGGTTAGATTGCTTTTATACTTATTCTTATAGCATGTCATAGCACTTAGTGTCATGATCTGGCGATCATATAGATATATGGACTTGGTTGACCTATTATATTATATTATACTGTCCCTACTCAGACTTAGAAGTTCACTATTCATACTCATTGGTACATACCCTCCTTAGGGAGAATAGAGGTGATCATTACACCATACTTTGGCTTGCTAGTGTTGGCTCCATCATTTCACTGTCTTCATCCATCCGTGGCCTACCTTTTAGATTATCACCCTGACTTACTACTTGACTAGTGGCATGGAGGACTTTTCCCCGCTGTAGCCTCTGTATTGGATGAGCTTCCCTGTTTATTGTGTCTCGGCTCTGAGTTGGTGACAAAACTTACCTATGGTGAGTTGGAGTTCCTTGTGAATTCCCCCTAGTCACTAAAGTTGTGTTGGCTAAACCTGAAACTTTTAGTGCTGCCATCAATACAAAATCTGGAAAATGAAATGCTATATCTTGTATGAAAAGCCCATTCATGCAATGTGTTTCTAAACACACATGAATGAGAGGCATGCCAAATGAACATGGCAATGAAAATAAAATGTTATATCTTTTGGAAAATAAATACCTAGGTAAACAAGCTGTCCATGACACACCTAGAAGTGCTCAGGTAAACAAGTGCCTTAAAAACACACCTGCAGCAGAAAGCCTAAAAGAAAAAATGTAAATCTATGCAATGTGTTTATAAACACACATAGATCAAGGCTATGGAAACTTCAGGCCCAAAAAGCAATGGAACTTAAATGCTATATCTAAACAATTGCTGGCCTTATTTGTATTATGGATTGTGCGCATCTGTGAAGGTGAATAAACCCTCTTTAAACAACTCATCCATTTGTGAGACACCGCCATTCCCTGTGTTATTGCTCATTCAGTATATACTATGGTGTATTCCCTTTCCCTTGCCAAAGTGTCACCAAGTCAAGACAGTCAAGTCATCCCTTAGCCTAGCCAGTTAATTTAGCCTTCACCCTTCACTAGCAAATTGATCACAACTATGAAGTGAGTATGATCCTGAAAGTCTAGTCTGAGTAATAATAATAATTAACGACAATATATATTTGGATGTAGATCGCCAGTTATGATCATTTTGTGTTATAATTGCTATTTGAATAAGTTGTAGAGCATGTATTAACCTTGATACTTTACAGCAGCCTTGGATGATGGACTGAGTTATATTTGGTCTTGGTTGGACCTAGTTTGACCATGGAGGACCATGGGACATGAGATGATAGACCTTATGATGATATGGATAGATGATATATGGTCTATGTACACATACAGGATGATTCTATGCAGCAGCTACAGGGTTATGATGATGATTCTTGGGGTACAGCAGTGTTGGATCATTTACAGAGCATTATTATTGGCCGTGTTTCCGGTATATTGGATATTTATTTTGATCATGCAGAGACTCATATGGTGTATGAGTAAACATCTTGGATAGATTTGGACCTTCTGAGTCCAATGGGACAGTTTGTTTTCAGCTCCGGGCACTTACAGTGATGATTGAGCCTCAGTAGGCTGTCCCAGTGCAGTTTTGGTCTGTTGGAGGCCCTGTCGGAGCAGATGAGATTTTTATCCGGTTGACCTAGGACGCTGATGATGGAGGGGGTGGTCCAGCCACTTGTTTTTACCATATTACCCCCCTCCCGGACACATTGGTGCCCTCACCTTGACAGCGCCAGCACTCCAGGAGGCTGTTTGGGGCAGTTTCACGCTTCCCGAGGCATTTCAGGATTGGTAGAAATGGCTATTGAGGAAATCGATTTGGGCTACTGAGGCAAAGTTATGGCATCGGATGATCAGTGATGATAGATCGGGACCTTCCACACCTTCTCCAGCAGTTTCAGCTTCATCGGGGCCCGCATCCATCACCTATGGCACTTTCTGTGGATTTTTGAGGTCTTTTGAGGACCACGACTTCACTATGGAGGCACGATTTGGTACATTCATGATTATTTTTGGGTTATTGTGCTATGGGGATTGACCAAGGAGGGATAAAATTACCCCTTGGACCCACCATAAGCCTCTTATGATATTTTGTCATCATGATTTGGTGGGATTCCCCTCTTGTAGGGCGATTTTGTCCACTTACATTATATTTTATTAGTGATCCATGTATTTTATTGTTGAGCTCATCTCAACCATTGATTAGACATTTGTATCTTTTAATCTTAGCCACTCATCCAAAAAGTGGTTAGGGTTTTGGTGCCTCTCCTTCCTATTTAAAGGAGAGAGCCTCTCATTGTAAAGGGACTTTTGGCTCTGGATTATTGGAATAGAAAATTATTATTGCATCTATCTCCAATGTTGTGGTGAATGTTTTTGGTGTTCGTTCGTTGGTTCTTCCTTTGCACTGAGTTATTGGAGATCTTGTTTGCCATATCTTTTGTACCACGATTTTGCATCTACAGGTGGAGGCCGATTTGCTTGGAGGAGGAGGTATTGGTAGGGGAAGACTCTCCCTACTTCTTCTTTGGAGCTCTTCGTTGGTAACAGGGAGTATTACTGTCCCAGGACCTTCTATTTCATGTTACTATTTGCATTTCTCTTGTATTTCTTCCATACTTGATCTTACTGATTGAATTTTATTCCTTGGTTTGACAGGTAGAGGAAGGCGCACTTGTGGACTAGGGCATCAAATTGGCAAGCAAATCAACAATCTCTCATTTGATCTCTGTGGGAATCTTCCTCAACATCAAGGCATCTCAACCACATCATTCAGGTATGATCTCAAGGTAAGTTCTATCTCCATAGTCTATCCAATTGTCAAAAACATTTAAAACCCTAATTAATTAAAACCCCAATTTTGCATTTTCTCAGATCTACTTAGATCTATTGGGTTGTTGGGCGTAATATTAAGAACCCACCTCTATAGCATCCACGGCATCCCGGATCTATAGTTTGGTGAGGATTGGCTTCCATTTGACCCCCTTCCCAGGCCAACTTAGCCTCTCCCAAGCAAGGCGCACTTCCTAGTTTGAGCAGGTTGACCTAGATCTAAGTGATGGGTGTTTGAAATTCCACTTGATTTGACATCTACACATCAAATAACATACACCCAGGTTGTCCCTTTCCTGAAATTTACCTTGTGGGCCCCATTCCACATTTTAAGGGATTTAATCCCCATTTTGGACCACTTGGAACACTTAAACTCAGATCTACTAAGATCTAACCGGTGGATTGCCACGAAATTATAGATCCATACTCCTACCTGACTGATCTACCCGGATCTAAAGTTTGGATGCCATCCGACTTGTTTTGACCTACCTAACCCCACTTTTAAGCCTCCTTGGGCAAAGTCGCACCACCTTGGAGAAGTGAGTTCACTCACTTCTAGGAACTGGGTACTTGAGATTTTTGGAGATTCAGAACCGGAATAATTCAAAACCTAGGTCTAGACTGTCATCCTGTCAAATTTTGCCTTGGGGACTGCATTCCTTGTTTTAAGGGATTGTGGTCCACTTGGGTTAAACCTAGATCTAGACACATTCAACCATCAAGACCTATATTGCCCACTTATCTCATGTTGTAGGAGTCCTAAACCATAAGTCAACCCTACTTTGACTCCACTTCCCAATTCCCAAGGCACTGGTATATCTCCAAGACAACCCAACTCTCCTAGATTGTTGGATTGACTTGTGGTTTGACTTTTGCATGGTGAACTATACCCCTAAAGCTATCATGAATCATGGTCAAGCTTGTCTTATGTACTAGTTAGCCCCAATACATCCCTTAAAACTATCCTGCATTGGACACAGTTCCCAAGGTAGTGGATCTTTTAACATTGACCTAGTACACTCATCTTAGATCTCACTTCAAACATTGTAAGTCACTTTCACATCAACTATAAACCAAAGCTATATCTCTTGAACCCCTCACTTGGCTTGTGACTTCATCCTTAGGTCTAGGATAAACCATACACCTAACTTCACTTAGAAATACCCTGATTTGGTGTCTTGGTTTTGATCTCTCCTGTCGGGAGTAGATCGGGTCTCCCCCTTTGTTGTCTGGGCTAGATAACATAAAGCGAAGGTTGCCTCGACTGGCGTGACAACCATATATTGGAGGTCGAGGTGATCGTGGTTGCACCTTTTGAGTTGCCCTTCCCTATTGCCATCCATGACTGGATCCATCCATAGGGGTAACTACAATTTAGGTGATAACAGGCGCGTCCATTACCTCAACATCTACTTGAATTGTATTACCTCCCAGTTCAATTGGACAAGCCATGATAAGTCCATGAGGAGGGAATGAATGTCCATCAAATGCTTTGAGTATTGTATGGGATGGTACTAGGGTGGGTGATCCCAAAGCTTTCCAACATGCTAGTGACATGACACAAGTTGAGGCTCCTTCATCCACAACAGTTCGAAAAATGTTCTTACCATGTGAAGTCACTTTAATCTGAAATGCGATTTGTGACAGAAGCCTACATGTAGACTGTTCTAAATCAAAAGTTATCAAATTGCTGTCAGATGGATCAATAGCACCGATAGCAGACAATAGTGCCTTTCGTTGAGTAAAACAACTTTGCAAAAATTCCAAGGCGGACATTGCGGAAGGAGCTTGAGCTAAGTCTTCAACCACATTGTAGTTTTGAGCAGCTCGTGCATTAGGATTGTGTGTTGTTCTTGTTATCACACAACTTGTAGTTGTCCCTAAAAGTATCCCATCTAGGATGGTAGAGGTGTTGGACAACTAAAGAGGTGACCCAAGAGATGCCACAGTTCCCAATGTAAGCTGGGTGTCACGATAACCGAGGCACCCTTCACTTTAAATCAAGCCTAAGCAAGACCAAGGGTGAGACCCTAACTTAACCAATGAAGGCTAGTGAATGCAATCAAGGCTTCCTAGGGAAATGTGATGATGAAATGAAGGAAGACCAAGATGAAATGAGATCTAGATCTAGGATGAGTAAGTGGACCCAATGGTCGAAGAGGCATATGAAGTGACAAATGGTTCAACTAATGAAAGATAGGGGCCACTTATGAAGTTGAATAGGTAGATCTAGATAGATCTAGTACCATGAAATTTAGCCAAGTGGGGCCCACTCCTTAAAAAGTGGAAAAATGGTTCAAGTTGGGCCCACTAGGTCAAAGTTGAAATGAGATGGCACTAAAGGTATGCTATGACATGGATCTAGAGGTTTGATGAAGAAATAGCAATACCCAAGTATGGGATCTAGCAAATGGCCACCTACCCAAGGAGTGTGAATTGCCCCAAGGATGACTAGTGCCTTAGATCAAGGGCCAAATGGAGTCGGATGCCCACCAAGGGGTAGTTGTGATGTTAAGCACGCTGGGTTTTAAATGTCAAGTACAGGCCATGGCTAGATCTCCATAGATCTAATGCATCACCAAGTGACCCAAGTGGGGCATAACCCTCAAAATGAGGAATGGGGCCCACAAGGTGAAAATCAACAAGGTGAAGCACTAAGGGTAGGTTTTAGGGGTTAATCTCTTAAATGAAGCAATAATCTCTCCTACCCACGTCTTGGAACTAACCCAACTAGCCCTCCTCAAGAAGTGCGATTTCCCTTGGAGAGGCTAATATGCCTTGGGAAATGGGTCAAATGAAGGCCAATCACCACCAAACTATAGATCCGAATTTCCGTGGATGCTATAGAGGTGGGTCTTAAGTTTTATCCCCAAAAGCATGCTAGATCCAAGTAGATCTAAAAAAATAAAAAAAAGTGAGGGTTTTAACATTAGGGTTTGTTTGACCAATGGAGAAAAGAGATGGATCTAGGTACATACCTGTCATGCTTGTGGCCACTTTGCAAATTGATAACCTTCTCCTTATGTGTATATTCAAGAGTGAGATCTAGTGCTCCAAGCCAAATCGTCCTCCCTCAAAGATGACCAAATCGTCCTCCTCCTACAAGACAAGATCTAGTTAGAAACAAGCCTAGCAAAAGAGTGATGAAAATGATGAAGAGATGTAAAAGAAAGCATCAACTATGTCACTAAGATACAATAATGATACTCCTTGTCACAAAGATCAATCCAAAGCAAGATATGAGGGTCCCCCCAACAATAGCCTCCTTCAAATCGTCCTTCTTCTCATCAATTCGGCCTCCCTGTAGAAAAACGACTTGAAGCCCTAAAACCACAAGTGATACATAAAGAAAAGATTGTATATTCAACTTGCAAAAGAATCCATCAAGACAAGAGAAGTAGATCCACAAAATAGTATTCTATTCCACTCTTCAAGAGCTCCAAAGGTGCCTTTGCAATGAGAGGGTCTCTTCCATTTATAGGATAGGAAGACCAAAACCCTAAACCGCTTTTGAAAACTAGTGTTTGAGATCAAAAGATATAACAATCTAATCAACGACCAAGATGAGCCAATACAATATAAGACATGGATCATTCAACTAAGTGATGACGTCATAGCCTAAAAGGCTCAATGAGGGTGCCATCATTCATGGGGGTGGCTAATAACACATGTGCCACAACAATAAGACCAAGACAAGTCACTAGGAGCACATGGTGGGGCTAGGAGGTATTAATCCCCTTCACTAGCATGCCCCCATGGCACAATAATATAAAATATGAGTCTATGACATGTCCAAGTATACAAATGATCAAATCCTGTCCCCATCATCAAAGAGAGAAGTACAATAAAAGAGCTATTGTAGCCCATGTGGACCCCACTGACTGGTGCAAACTAATTTGGAAGAAGGGGGATACACCATGGATGACCTTTGAGAAGACCAAGTGCCAAGACCTTGCCTCAATTGCCCAAATCGAATTCCTCAATGACCTTTTTATTCCATTTTTTAATCCTCCTAAAAACCCTGCAAGTGCCCAAAACTGCCTCTAGGGTGCCTGCGCTGTCAAACTGAAGGTGCCATCATGTCTGGAAGGGGGGTATAATGGTAAAAACAAGTGGCTGGACCACCCCCTTCCTCTGTAGCGCCCTGGGAAACGACTTGCCTTCAATGCTCCTGCTGGACAGGCTGGATCAGCATGCCCAAACTGGTCAACAGGTGGATAACTGCTACTATGATGCCTATGACATGTCCAAGTATACAAATGATCAAATCCTGTCCCCATCATCAGAGAGAGAAGTACAATAAAAGAGCTATTGTAGCCCATGTGGACCCCACTGACTGGTGCAAACTAATTTGGAAGAAGGGGGATACACCATGGATGACCTCTGAGAAGACCAAGTGCCAAGACCTTGCCTCAATTTCCCAAATCGAATTCCTCAATGACCTTTTTATTCCATTTTTTAATCCTCCTAAAAACCCTGCAAGTGCCCAAAACTGCCTCTAGGGTGCCTGCGCTGTCAAACTGAAGGTGCCATCATGTCTGGAAGGGGGGTATAATGGTAAAAACAAGTGGCTGGACCACCCCCTTCCTCTGTAGCGCCCTGGGAAACGACTTGCCTTCAATGCTCCTGTTGGACAGGATGGATCAGCATGCCCAAACTGGTCAACAGGTGGATAACTGCTACTATGATGCCTAGGAGTGCCCGGAACTTAAAGATAAGTGTCTCAATGGATCCAGAAGGTCCAAATCCGCTAGAGATGAGTACTCATACACCTCATGATAACCCATGGGGTCATCTGTAGGGTCCACCATACTCGAACAGTGTAAAATATGATGATCTGGAAATAATAATAAAACTATCCAACTACATCAATCATCATCTGGAGCATATGTCCAACATATGGAATCATCAATAGGTGTATGTGGGACTATATATCAACATCATAAAGCATAAGTGGTCCATCTCATCACAGATCCCAAGAATGACCATGGTCAAACTATGTTTGACTAGGTCAAAATACAACCAAAGACTAGATTATAACAAATGACTAAGACATGTTCCTTTAACCATATTCACACCTTAACTTAATGTATACACATCAATCAAGTGGCAGTTAATACATAGATATTCAATGTCGTTTATAACTTACTTGCACCAAAGCTTTAAAGACATACTCATCCAAAGGACATGGCCTGACTGCTAGCAAAGGGTGAAGGATAAGGACAAGGCTAGGTAAAAAGGGATGACTTGACCAACTCAACTAAGTGATACTTTGGACGGGGAGAGGGGGAGCTACACACTATGTTGGACAAGATAAACAAAGAGAATGGAAGTGCCTCACAAATGGATAAGTTGTTTAGAGAGTGCTTATTCAACCTAGGCATCATGTCGACATCAAGTTGATCCAAGTTCATTAGGATCATTCATTTAATTTCCATGGCCTTTTTGGCGTATATGACCCCTCTAGGATTTTGCATGCGCTTAAAAGCACAACTAATCGCAGCTTGCATCCGAGGTATATTTACATTTATGAGGTCAACAATCTTTAGATATAGCATTTATTTAACCAATTTTTTTAGACCTTTTTGGACCCTTCAAGGGGTACTTTAGCATTTCATTGCTTTTAGCCTTTAATTCATCGTGTGTTTAGAAACACATTCTAGAATTTAATTTCCATAGGCTTTCATAAGAGAGATTTCCAATAATTTCCATAAGTAGTACATGTGCTTCCAATTTTAGCCAACAACAACTCACGTGACTAGAGGGAATTCCACACCAAGCCACACATCGGGGCAATCGACTAGAATGATCTAGGCATAAAATCCAACTCACCAAAGGCAAGTTCTGTCACCAACTCAGACCCGAGACACAAAACAAACGTAGATGCTATCCAACACAGAGGTAGAAATGGGGAAGTCCTCCATATCAAAAGTCAAGAAGGCAAGTCAAGGTGGAAGCCAAAATAGGGAAGGTCATGGATGGATGGAGTCAAATGAATGTGTTGCCTAAGCTACCAAACATAAAAGTTAGGAAAGACCATGCGCATGCTCACAGGAGGGTAATGAAACCAATGAGTATAGTTAGTAAACCTTAAAGTGCAAGTAATGCATCCAATTTTATATTTTAAATCCATCCAAGATAGTTCATTTCATTTATTAATAATACTACCACATCATGAGTTATATACCAAGTTAATGCTATGAAGATGACTAAAACAACAAGATAATAATCAATGCTAACAATCACAAGTCTAATAGTCATATCATTGCATATCAATCATCATCACCTAGAACCAATGAAACACTGCTGCAATAATACAACTGGAACTCTGGGCATTGAACTGAAACTGTATGGAACAAAAGGTCATATCGGTCATCAAATCCAAGCTCTCAAGGCTCAGCCTTGGTACAAGGTCTACACAATGTCTGATATAAGCTGCTCTGATATGTAAGTGATCATAAATGACTCTGCTCATCATAGCTGATCTCTGTAAAGGAAAAGCTATGAAAAGTGTAGATATTTGCTCAACAAGAATAGTAGCCCAGCTACTATGGTGTGATGACAGTTCTATGAAAAACTCCTTTTGGAGGTCGAGGTACTATGTCTATGGTTGGTTTCTCAATTGTTAGAGAACCACCAGGCTGAGATCCAGTTGTTTCTGTATCATTCGAAGGTGTATCATAAGAACGCGCCCTTGTTTGAATGCTTATTTCATGTTCACCAATCGTGAAGATGTTAGCATTGGGGGGATTGCCTCCTTGTGGGGGGTTTGCCATAACATTTGGTCTACATAGCCTTGCTTTGCAAAGGGGTGCTAGTTCAAGCAGTAACAAGGCCAACCACTAGGTGGTTGGTTGAGAGGACTTAGTTGACTCGTCGATTAGGCTCGTCCAACAAGGACTAAAGGATACATACAGTGTGAATACAATGTGGGAGTGCAAAGATAGCTCCTAGAAAATGCTAAAAGCAAAAATAAAGGGAAGAAAATTAAATCACTAGGTCTAGCCAACACCAAAATATGTATATACAATAGTGCCATATGTGGTGGTTACCTAGTGTTAGATGAGTGCCACATTTCACTTGGAGTGGGTTTGTCATGTATTCCAGTGATATTCAGTTTGATCAACAATAGTTGACCATGAGGAGTTTGGTGCGCCACTTAGTGAGGAAGCTTCCTAGACATTCATGCAGATCCTTGGTCTATTTGTGTCCTAGGGACTAGTGCATCCTACCCCAATGGAGTTTCTATTTTTCAGTTTCAATGCAATTGTCATCAATTCACTCTAGTTCCATTTGAGTTGAGTTGAGTTGACTTTTAGATCAGTTCAGATTCAATGGATCGTTTACTCTTTCATTGAATCTGGCTTTCTCCGCTTTTCTACAAATTTGAACCATCAGCACATTTGCATAAAGGGTCTTCAGTGACTTAATTGCTAAATATGATAAATTCATATAGTTGCTAAATGTTGCAATAACCGAAGCTACTAAATAAACAATTGGAATTAACATGGTAATTGCTAAGGAACTATGTTGCTAATTGTTGCAATTCCCAAGTTAATAACAATTAATTGCATAAATATGAGAAATTCTCATATAATTGTGAAATATCACAATTACCATGCTAATAGCAATTAATATCGTATACATGCCTGAAGGATAATAATAGATATATGTTGCAATTACCATGCTAATTTACATTTAATGGCTAAATATGATCTAGACTAATATAATAGATACATGTTGCAATTACCTAAAAAATAAATATTGCTGATTGTTGCAATTACCGTGTTAATTCATTTAATGGTGACATATGATCTCAGATAATAGCTGAGAAAATATATTGCTAATTGTTGCAATTACCATGTTAATTCCATTTAACGATGAAATATGGTCTTAGCTAATAGCTGAGAAAATATATTGCTAATTGTTTCAATTCCAAATTAATTGTAGTTAGTTGCCTATACATGTCCCAATTGCTTAAATATGACCTTTTCCCTTATAATAATAACTTTTTCTTGTGTTGTAGCTATATGTTTCAATTACCAAGGTAACTGTAATTGATGGCTTATGCATGTTATTTTGTTATAATTTGAAAGCTTATTGCGATTAGTTGCCTACACATGTCCTTTGGTATCTCTTATTTTTCTTTAGCAAATTGTTCTATCAGATTTCTAGAAGATGAATTTTAAGAAACTGATAAGAAACCGAAAACTCTCAAGAAAGTGAATGACCATACCTCAAGAAAGCGAATGACCATACCCTTTTGGAGTCTTTGACCTCCCATACCTTCTCTTAGTTTCATAAGAAACATGCAATTATGGGGAACCTTCTGCAATACTGAAAGGTTATCCAGTTGTGTACTGGCATGAATGTGATATATCCTCTGAATTTACCTGCGGTAAAACCATTTGCCAAGAGCTTGTCCAATTCTCAACCCTTGAGCAATAAAGATCTATAACCATGCACTAAGTCTGACTTTATCACACGAATTGTTGATGCCGATATCTGCTAACATATCCACAAATCATCGATGCTGAATGATGAACTTTTCATAAGTCAATCCCATAGTTTAGTTATGAACTGTCAATATTGGATCACCAAGATGAATTTCGAAGAAAGTCATTCTGAGTGATAATAGAATCAAAGAAGATCAACTTTTCATTGCAGCTGGGTTACACATTCAACTTTGAAATTGCCCAAATGCGTGTTCAAGGTAAAAGTGATTGCAAAATTGTTTTGGGTGTATCTTTGACAGGGCATAAGAGTTCTATTTTACTGTGTGAAAGAAAACGATATTTTTTTTTTCTTATTATTCTCTTGCTAGATTGAGAAGACACCATTTATCTTGAGAAAGGGAGGGAGGGAGTTTTCATGGTTTATAACACAATGAACAAACTTCTTATGTTGACAAATTAAACTCTCTCATAAACTGTAAGTCAAATTTACCAAGTCTGACCATAAAATAACTATTTAATTTTGGGGACATTGAAACTTAAAATTTATATTCAATGTGCTATACCTGTGTAAGTTAGTATTCATGTTGATTTTTACGTCTTACTATCTCCTCTGCTTGAGTGCTGGGTCAATGTGCTCATTCTTTTTCTGGTCAAGTGCTTCATCAAAAGTTATACATGCCTCCTTATTATGTCTCCATGCCTTCTAGTATGTAGTGCTTTTATTCAATTGATCAGTATTTGTTCCCTTTTCAACCTTCTTGGGAGAGGTAGAGATTTCACATGATATTCGTTGAAATTTTGCAGAGTGGTTGTTCTAGATCATCATAAAACTGCTCGTGACAGACTTTCACCTACTGAAGGATGTGATACAAATATAAGTTCTGTTATTGACATAAATAAGAGCAGTGCTACTATTGCATATGAGCACTTCAGCGAAAAGCTTGCCTGTGATAAGAATATCAAGGTTGGTGAAGAAAAAAAAGATGTTCAGGTGTTAGTTCATCTATTCCTCATTTCTTTGTGGATTCAATTCTTGATCTTTGTTAATGGGTGATCTTCTTGGTCCAGATCAGAAATGCCGAAAAACCTTAGTAAGTGAACAAAGTCTAGATCGGGTGGAGCTGCTCTTTAGATATGTTGAAGATGCTGATCTCTGGAGATGGTCACTGCCTGACAGCAAAGCATTTACTGCAGGCCTCAGCATGGAGCGATCTAAGTTGAATTCTGTTGCTAATCCTTACATATTTGAGCAGGTTGATTCCGAAGACGCTGTTAGCAATCTTTCTAATCACTTTGCATGACATTGCTGATAAGCATGCGTTAGTTGCAATATTTGATTGGCTAAGTTAAAAAGTATTTCTGGTCAAAGATGAACATGTTGCATGTTCTTTTTCAACGATACTGAAGTCCATCAGGCCATATTTCGGCCCCTTTTCCTAAAATTTGCATGTCCATACCCCCATGGGGAATTGTAATAAGTTGGTCTAAGCATGGTCTTTTTGTAACAGGCTTGGCTTGCCTTAGGTTTATCTGTCAAGGGAATACTCTAGAGTGTTTTTTCCTTAGGAATTATGCGTTGCGCTTCAGTGACGTATAATTCCTGAGTTTTTCACTCCCACTTCCAAAGCTGGAGTATTCACCTTGGTGGTCAAACCTTGGGAGGTTATTAAAGCCTAAGTGTCTATGTATTTTTACATACTAGCCATCAATAATAAGTCGTATGGTCATGTACTAGGTCCCCCAGGAGTTTGAGTCAATTCCGAGAAAAATAATTGTTTCCGCAAACTTAGGCCATTTTTTAATGGTTTAAATGGAAATTTTCAAATTGCGATAAAAGTGTGATCTAGAAGCGGAATTTGGCGCTTGGATACTTGTTTTCATGCTCAGAGCGTCCTCTTTACGCTGGGACCCAGTCTTCCAATGTTTCGGGTGATTAAATTATCACGTGGAGCATTTTTTCTTACCGGGCCTACAAAATGGCATTTAAATGCTAATGGTGCGACAAATTGACACCAAAAAATCAAAAAAATATATAATTAAAAAAGTATTTAACATGTTCCAAATGAGTTGGCATTATGTCTCTTATGGTGGGCGACTTAATTTAAGGATTAAAGCACATGGTTAAAAGATCAAATCATATGGTTAGCGATTGAGTTTCAAATTAAATATGCGCCTTCTCTCATGGGCGTCTTCTTCCATATGGCAAGCTCACATTTGAGGTGGTGTTTCCAAGAGAGGTCACCTACCTCATCAAGAGGTGGTGCATCCTCATGCATTTGAGATCCAATCAAATATTAATTGGCTCCCATCGTATCTATCAAGTCTAAATCAATGGAGGGCGCATATCTCTAGCTTATGTGAGATGGCAGCCCACATTTTGTTGGTGGAAAGTCCAAGGTGAGGGTGCACCTACCTCTTGAGAGGTGGCACATCCCTCTTAACTTACAACTCCAATCCACTTCAGTTCAACTTTGTTTCATCTTAAGTTGGACTACCTCTTTACCCATGCACCCCTCTCTTGGAATTAGCGCCCCCCCTGCTTGTAATCTCTATATAAGAGAGCTCTTCTCCATTCTTTGAGATCAAAACGTGGAACCTTTGCAGTATTGTAATATTTCCCATTGAGTTAATAAAAGGATTTGGAGGCTTACCTCCTTGTCCTTGGTGGATGTGATGCGCTTTGATAACCTGAGGTCAATTGTATCTTTGTTGCATGCTAGTAATTGTTGGGATTCATTTGTCTTTGAAGGGGAATTATTTTCATGAAGAATAGTAAGTGATGCTTTATAGATTACTTACTTTTGTTAATGATAATAGAATACTAGAAGTAGTAGGATCTCTTGTTTGAATCCATTATTTTCATGTTTTCTTTTAGTCATTGACACAAATGTTTTTAATCCCCTTTGCTAGTGTTGTAGTGATTTTTCAGATTACTTAAGCTGGAGGATGTGGCGAGCATGTTAGCTCTATACTCCATTTAGTAGATCCGATCAAGACATCGATCCCACTGGTGCATCAAGAAAGAGACTCCACTGCCCATCTTTAGCACTCAACCCCCATGGGTTCTTACTTCTCGATCTTTTTCTTCTTATCTTTTTGGGTTATGGTTACTATTTTCATTTAGATCTTGATTCAAAAGTCATTTTATAAAGTAGATCTAAATGCTAGCAATCTAAAAGTCATAAAAGTTTCATTTGATCATTTAGATCTAGGTTGCTTTTCTTCTTCTTTGCAAAGTTTAAAGTGTAGATCTAAAGAAGCAAGTAGAAGAAATTTTAAGTTTCAAAGTTTTATCAAGCAAATCTAGTGCTATTGATTTTTGTTGCCGCCTGGATGCACACCTGGGGAAAGTGCGACAGAAATCTTCAAGCCGCTCGGTGTGGCCTTGGGGGCAAGTCAGAGTTAAGAGCTGTCACTCTAAACTTAACTCCTCCGTCTAGGCTTACTCCTAGCGAATCCAGGGGGGGTGGACCCTAAAAAGGAAAAACTCTAAGGTGTTTAATCTACGAAAAGATAAAAACAACTAATCTAGGAGTTAAATAAATGAAAACTATTTTTTATTTCACCAACTATGAGAGCAATAGAAATTGAAAGTTCAACAGCTTAAGACATCCATCATCATCATTTTTGCATACATAAATTGAACAAGATAATAATCAACAAGACTAGTGCCCAATATAAAGATGCATAAAACTAAAAGTGCCTTGGAGTGCTTTGCTGTGTCAAACAAGTACCGTAAGTGTCTCTGTTGGTAAATTTTATTATTAAGGTGATGGTAATTAGTGGGTGTTTTCTTGTTTGGCCCAATAAAACTTACTTTCTCAAACTGAGCGCATAAGCAACTTTACCAAGTGTCCAACAAGGAGAGGACAAACCTCATTAACGAGTATCCCCCTGACTCTGTGGTAGTCACTCTTTGCGACCTCCCGAGTTTTCGAAAGTTAGCTTATGTGGATTTTCCTATTAATCTAATGCTTACCTTCCTTTTTGGTTGTGATGGACCTGCAATAATTAATTAATGCAAATAACGAGATATCAGAAATAACAGAACTCAGAATCACTTTTATATTGATCGCAGGCCACTTCGAGGGGGCAACCTCCTTTGAGCAAGCTCAATACAATCAACTTCACGGTGCCTTCATAGGCCTCAACACACACTTATATACTAAGTCTAGGCGCCAATACTATGAGTCAAAACCATGGGCCAATACAAACTATGGATCAACAAAACTATGGGCGACTTACAAAGCAATGTGCCAACAACAATAACACAAACTATGGATCAACAAATACTACGGGACGACTTACAAAGCATATGCGTCCAACAACAATATACTAACAAAGTAAAGACATGGGTTCCTAACACTGGTTGACCAACTGATCGGACTGTGCTACAACGGTCCATAGCATACGGGAAGATAAATGTTGGTTTTGTTATTGCACAACTTGTAGTTGTCCCTAAAGGTTATCCTATCTAGGACAATAGAGGTGTTGGACAACTAAAGAGGTGACCCAAGAGATGCCACAGTCCCAATGCAATTGGGTGTACGTTAACCGATGCACTTTTCACTTTAGATCAAGCCTAAGCAAGACCAAGGGGGAGACCCTAGCTTAGCCAATGAAGGCTAGCGAACCCAATCAAGACCTCCTAGGGAAATGTGATGATGATAAAGGAGAAGATCAAGATAGGATTAGATCTAGATCTAGAATGGGTAAGTGGACCCAATGAGTTAGGGCTTGGTTGAAGAGGCTTAAGGAAGGACAAATGTTCAACCAAGGATGAATAAGGGTCACTTATAGGTTTAAACAAGTAGATCTAGATGGATCTAATGCCAAGTGAAGATATCCAAGTGGGGCCCACCCTTAAAATGAGGAAAATGACCAAAAAAGGGCCCATGAGGTGAAGATCAAGATGAAATGGCACTAGGGGGTTTTCTACATGGTGGATCTATGGCTTTGAGAAAGAAAGAGCAATACCCACGATGTAGATATAGTAAAAGACCACCTACCCAACAAGTGCGACCTCCCTTGGAGAGGCCCAGTGCCTTAGATCGGGGGGGCAAATGGAGTCAGATGTACACCAAACTTTAGATCAGAAATGTCAAGATGATTATTAAGGTGGGTTTTAATTATTAAGCCCAAGTGATTGCTAGATCTCCATAGATCTGAAAAATAAAAATGCAAGGGTTTTGACTTTTAGGGTTTGAGATGACCAATGGATGAAAATGCATGAAACAAACTACTAACCTTGTAGATCTTACCTCTAGAGCTTGAGGATACTTTGCAAAGTGATAACTTTCCCCTGTGTATATTCAAGAGTGAGATCCAAGCCACCAAAGTGAAATCACTAGCCCTCCAAGGTCACACATGCGCCCTCCTCCTGCAAGAAAAGATCTATGTAAGAATCATGTAAGGGGTTTTAATTATTAAGCCCAAGTGATTGCTAGATCTCCATAGATCTGAAAAATAAAAATGGAAGGGTTTTGACTTTTAGGGTTTGAGATGACCAATGGATGAAAATGCATGAAACAAACTACTAACCTTGTAGATCTTACCTCTAGAGCTTGAGGATGCTTTGCAAAGTGATAACTTTCCCCTGTGTATATTCAAGAGTGAGATCCAAGCCACCCAATTGAAATCGCTAGCTCTCCAAGGTCACACGTGCGCCCTCCTCCTGCAAGAAAAGATCTATGTAAGAATCATTTCGGCATTAAAATGACGATAAGGATGAAAAGATGAAAAAGAAAGCATCAACTATGTCACTAAGATACAATAATGATACTCCCTTAGACAAAAAGGAAGATCAAAGGTAAGATATGGGGTTTCCCCACAATAGCTTCCCCTTGAAACGTCCTTCTCTTCAACCCACACGGCCTACTGCAGAGCAAATGTTTGGATAGATAGATCCACAATGATACACAGAGAAACAATTGTATATTCAAGTTGCAAAGATACCCATTGAGACTAAAGAAGCAGATCCACAAAAATAGTAATTTTATTCCAAGTTTCCAGAGCTCCAAAGATGCCTTTAAAGTTTACAATGAGGGGGGTGCGCACTAGCCTAAAGATGCCCTAGGGGGGTGCGCACCACATAAAAAGTGACAATAATACAAATGTGCCATAAAAGATGACAATGACAAGTGACTAGGGGCACATGGTGGGGCTAGGAGGCATTACTTTCCTTCACTAGCATCACCCCATGGCACAATAATATAACATATGACTCAATGACATGTCCAAGTGTACAAATGATCAAATCTTGGCCCCCTCAATTGAGAGAAGAATGCATCAAAACACAACCCGGTGACTGTGTGGACCCCACTGAATGCTGCAAACTGATTTGGAAGTAGTGGGATACACCATAGATGACCTCTGAGCAGACCTCATGCCAAAACCTTGCCTTAATTGCCCAAATCGATTTCCTTAATGACCTTTTTATTCCATTTTTATCCCACTTGAAAAACCATCAAACTGCCCATAGCCCATTGCCTGGTGCCTGGGCAAAAAATCTGACTGTACCATCATGTCTGGAAGGGGGGTAGTATGGTAATAACAAGTGGCTAGACCACCCCCTTCCTCTGTAGTGCCCTAGGAAACAACTTGCCTCCAATCAGGGTTGCCAGAGCGTGGGAGCGAAGTGGGAGCTAGAGCGGGAAGTGGGAGCGCAGGGGTGCATTTTTCAAAAAATGGTTAGGAGCGAATCGTCTCGGGAGCGTTTATATATATATATTCAAAAAACCATGTAGAATGCCAAACTAGATGCAAAATTTATGAAACATGTATGTTTGTGCTACTTCCAATATATGAAATGCCATCTAAATTCCATAATTCATGATTCCATTATCCATGATTACATCCATACTACGTAGTATGGCAGTACACTAATTATTAATCATTCAAATTTCAAGCATCAACCATCTAGCTATTAACAATTACGAAGTTATGAATTGAAATACATTTTACAAATACAAATACAAATACAAACCATCTAGATTCTATCAATTACAAACATACAACCTTTAGAACCATATAATAGGGAAATACATCATTAACTTATGGAAGTACATCATTAAGTACCAAATAGGGAAGTACATCATTAAGTACCAAATAGTTTTGTTTACAAAAAATGGCTATCTGCATGTGCCATGAAGCATAACTTATAAGTACCAGAATGATAATTAAACTGAAATACGAAGACTAAAAGGTCTCATAAGTTCAAAACACTAAACTGAGCTATGATTTAAATCCTATCTAGTAAAATGCAAAAACAATCTATTTCTCCTAGTTCCTCTTTCCACCACCACGAATGCCTCGTAAGGGTACGCGTGGTGGTAGTGAAGATGAAGATGTGTAACTAAGTGTGACTGTGAAGGTCCTTCTAATGCAAGTACTGCTGGAGTGCTAGTGAAGGGGCCCCGTCCATGGGACCTCGCAATGAATGGAGGTGGCATCTCAACACGCTCATCCTCATCCAAAAGAGCATTCTCCAACTCCTCCAAAACCAATGCTCCATCCTCCAAGTTGTCCTCTGGATGTAGTCCCACATCTTATTTGATTTTTCTATAGTTGGATCCTCACAATAATGCGACAACAATCGCAAGTTGTAATGCACATAAACCAAGGTCTTTGCTCGTTGTACATTCAACCTGTTTCTTTTGACATTGTCTATGAAACTATATGTGCTCCAACACCTCTCTGCTGGAGAAGTGTTCACCACCTGTGAAAGCACCCGCATTGCCATAGTTTGTAGCTGTGGTGTACTATTGCCATACATGTCCCACCACTGAAGAGAAGGCAAATTCCCTTGATCTCTACTTGCATGGTTGTTCCCAAAGGCACCAGTGCAACTGATGTATGTTGAAATATTGTAACTGTTATCACACTATAGTAGCAGGGCTACTATCCTTGTTCAACAGATATCTGCACATTCCAGAGCTTCCATTATTCCAGAGCATGGCTATATATTTTGGATCACTCATGATCAGAGCAGTATATTATATAGACCTTGTGTCAAGGCTGAGCCTTGAGAGTTCATATTTGATGACTGATGTGACCCTTTATCCCATACAGTTTCAGTTCAGTGCTTAGAGATGTATTGCAGCAGTGTTTCAGATGGTACCTGATGATTATTATTATGATGATGTTGTATGATCTATGGATATGTTATCACTGACTGTGGATTATTATCTTGTTGATTTAGTCATGATCACAACATGTGCTTGGTATATTATTCCTGATGTGGCAAACTATTTAAAATGAACTATAAATCATAAAATGGACAATTGCTTGCACATTTAGGTCATTTAACAAAACCCACTGGTTTTCCACCTTACATAGATATGGTCTCTCCTGACACCAGTTGTCTACTAGTATAGGCTCCGTATTCACTTGACTCCATCCATACATGACCTTCCTATTTGACTTTAAACCTTGACCTGTCTCATTTGACTTTCTGATACCGAGGACTTCCCCATTTTTCTACCTCTGTGTTTGGACCGCATCCCTGTATATTCATTGTCTCGGCTTTGAGTTGGTGACAAAACTTGCCTTTGGTGAATTGGATTGTAGGCCTAAATCATTCTGGTCGGTTGTCCCGATGTTTGGCATTGGCTCGAACTCCCCCTAGTCACTTGAGATGTTGTTGGCTAAAACTGAAAGCTCATGTTCTACCTATGGAAACTTATAAATTCGCCCATGGAAACAAAAAAAGGGCAAGAGCGATGAACAGCTAAAAATACTCCTCGAAGAGTATAAGAACGGTCCAAAAAGAAATGGTTCTTAAAAGTTATATCTAAACAATTGCTGACCTTATATATATTTGAAAACATGCCTTGGATGCAAGCTGCAACTAGTTGTGCTTATCAGCACATCTGAAATCCGAAGGGTTATGTAGGCCAAAAAGGCCATGAAATAAAATTGAATGATCCTAATGAACCTGGATCAACTTGATGTAGACATGATGCCTAAGTTGAATAAACACTCTCTGAACAACTTATCCATTTGTGAGGCACAGCCATCCCCCGTGTTATTTTGTCCAGCACAGAGTTTGTAGCTTCCCCCTTCTCCCAGTCCAAAGTATTTTTGAGTTAAGATAGACAAGTCAACCCCTTGGCCCAACCTTGTTCCTAGCCTTCATCCTTCACTAGCAGTTTGACCATATCCAATGGGTGAGTTTGTCATTTGAACTGTTGTGCAAGTAATTTTATAACAAAGGAATATGCTAACTTGATAAATGCTACTGAATGGATGTTATACTTTGAGCTTGGCTGTGAAAATGACTAGAGAGGCATGTCTTAGTCTACTGATGTGATTTATCCTTGGTTGTATATTCTTGGGATCTGTGATGATGTGGGTCATGTATAGATGCCTATTGATGATGATTGATGGTCCCACATGCTTGATGATGATATCATATGATGGACATATGATGCAGATGATGATTGATCCAACTCAATAGATTTATTTATTACTTCAGATCAGCAGATTGTACATTGTCCATATATGGTGGACCCTACAGCTGGCCCATTAGGGCAACCCATGGTGTATGAGTACACATTTCTAGTGGATTTGGGTCTTCTGGATCCAATGAGACACTTATCTTTCAGTTCCGGGCACTTCTGATAGTGACTGATGCAGTTTTACACTTGTTGACCAGATTTGGGGCTGATTTCCCAGCCTGAGCAGCAGGGGCCCTGAGAGGCCAGTTCACCTAGGGCGCTAATGATGAAGGGGGTGGTCCAGCCACTTGTTTTTACCATTTACCCCCCCTTCTGGAGAGCCTGGTGGGCTCAGATGGACAGCGCAGATGCCCTAGGAGGCAGTTTTGGCACTTTCACAGTTACCGAGGCAGTTAAAAAATGGGATAAAGTGGTCACTGAGGAAATCGATTTGGGCAATTGAGGCAAGGTTTTGGCATTTGGTTTTCACAGAGGTCTTCCAGGGTGATCTCACTATCGTCCAGCCAGTTTTCACCATGTGGGTATGCCCACATTGACCACAGGAGGTCTTTTATTGCTATTCTGTCACAGATTTTGAGGACAGATTTGATCATTTATATTATCTTGGACATATTTTATTATTTTATTGTGCCTTGGGGATGAGCTAGTAAGGATTGATGCCTCCTATCCCCACCATGTGCTTATTTTGTCATGTCCTAGTCATCATGAGGTGGATCATTGTACTTTTACCCCTCTAGTGGATGACGTCACCCTCTTTTGTACCATTTAGTGGGGGCGCTATCATTATATTGGGTGATCCATGTGATGTATTGTTATGATTTATTGTTAGCCGTTGATTAGATCTTTTGATCTTTTAATCTTAGCCACTCATGTAAAAAGTGGTTAGGATTGTACTCTCTCCCCATCCTATTTAAGGAGGGAGCCTCTCATTGTAAAATCATCTAGAGATTTTTGGCTCTTGGCTCTTGGAATAAAATTTCTATCTTTTGGAGTACATGCTTGGATTGGAGTGGATGTTGGTTGTTTCGATTGTAAATGCTTTTGTCCATTGCACTGAAGGATCTATTGTAGCTATCTTGCATATTTGCCATATCTTATTTACAGGTTAAGAGGACGTTTTTGGACAAGTGCGAATTGGTGGGGAGGCTTGCCCTTCAAGCTTGGAGGAAGACGTTTTGGTTTGACAGGGAGTAGTTTTGCCTTTGTGTCAACTATTCTTTGTTTATCTCTCTCTTGCTTGTATCTACCTTCAACATGTTAAACTGATTGATGCTTTGCTCCTTGGTTTGACAGGTTAGAGGGAATCACATGTGGCTTGGGAAAATCGATTTGGCAAGAGGGCTTCAAGAATTCTCCATTTGATCTTTGGCAAAGTAATCCTCGTCTCAACTAGCATTCATCTCTTCATCCAGGTATGCTCCAAGAGGTATGATCTTCTTCTTCCTTGAATCATCCATAATTTCTAGATCATAAAAACCCTAATTGATTAAAACCCTTGTTTTTGGTTTTACCTAGATCTACTTAGATCTAGCCTTGCTTTTGAAGAGATATTAAAAACCCACCTCTATAGCATCCACCCCTAGTTGGATCTATAGTTTGGTGGTGATTGGCTTAGAATTGACACTCTTTTCAAGGCAAAAAGCCCTCTTGAACCCAAATCGCACTTCCTAGAGAGAGGCTTGTTTGGTTAGATCTAGCACATGGGTAGGTGAGATCCCACTTGATTGGTAATCTACACACTTGATAACCTACACCCAGATTCTTACTTTGGTGGATTCTACCTTGTGGACATCATTCCATGTTTTAAGGGGTTAAAACCCCCTTTTGAATTTCTTGGCACCTCAAAACTCAGATCTACTAAGATCTAACCCTTGGATTGACTTGGTTTTTGGGATCCACATAGATCAGGGCATAAGCCACTTGGATCTATAGTTTGGTAGCCATTGGACTTGATTTGGTCCACCTAACCCCTCCTTTAGCCCTCCTTGAGCAAAGTCGCACTACCTGGGGAAGGTGAGTTTGTCCACTTTGAGGAAGTGGGTGTTTGAGATTTCTGTAGATTTGGATTGGCCATACCTCGAAATCTAGGTCTAGAGTATCATTTTGTGACGATCTGCCTTGGGGGTAGCATTCCTTGTTTCAAGGGATTGTGGTCCACTTAGGGTCATTTCATGAAAACCTAGATCTAGCAAGATCCAACCATTCAATCTCATTCAGCCCACTTGACTTGGCTCCTAGGTGTCCCGATCTACATTTTGACATACCTTTTTGACCCCATTAGCCCATTTAACAAGGCACTAGTCCTCCACAAAGCAAGTCGCACTCCTTGGGAATTGTGTCAAACCCTAGATCTAGTACATGGGTACTCCTAAAATTAACTTAGATCCATAGATCTAATCATTACCTAACCTCTAGTACCAATTTCACACCTTAGCTTCACCTTGTGGGCCCACTTAAAGCGATTTCACACATCCCAAGAAAATAGGATCACTTGTGTAAACATATGGTACTACACCTTGTCATCATATCAAATTATGTGGCCTAAATCATACACTGGTTGAAACACTAACAATCTCCCAAACCACCTTCAACCATACTTTAACATCTAGGTCCACTTAGCCTTGCATTGGTTTCCGTAACTCTTCATTTACTTATCCTTAGAAACCTTTGTTTGGGTCCAATCAATTGTGATTGGTTGTAGGGTCTCCCCCCAGGTCTTGTTTCACCTTGACCTAAAGCGAAGAGTGCCTCGGTTGACATGACTCCCACCTTGCATTGGGAACTGTGGCATCTCTTGGGTCACCTCTTTAGTTGCCTGTCTCCTCTACCGTCCCGGATGGGATACCACTAGGGGCAACTACAAGTTGCGTGATAACAGTAACTTTGAAGAATATTCTATTGTATTGTTGTAATTTATTCGGAGATGTTTTATTCCTTCGTCGGGATGTCATTATTGTATTTGATTATGTAAAGTCATTGAGGTAAATCCTCCCTTGTAAGTTGGGGCAATAGATCCCCTTTGAGTCAATTGTAATGTGGTGTTTAAGTCCCCTAGAGAAGTCGGCCTAGTCAGCATTAGGTTAAGTTGTTGGGGGCCGACCTAGGTAGGGAAAAAGTCAAGTGAAAGATAAAGTATAAATAGAAGTGTTGTGCGCCTCATTTGGACACACACACACTCACTTGTGTATTGGGTGTAAGAGAGAGAGAGAGAGATATGCGAAGGAGAAGGAGCACTTGTTTGGGGATTTTCTCTTTGTACTTTTTGGTCATCTATATTGAGAAAGTTTTGCTGGGTTTTCTACCCCATGAGGGTTTCCCAGGATAAATCTGTGTCTATCTTGTGATTGTGTTTCTTTCAGTGATCCTGTTTATGCTCTTGTTGTGAATTTGATTAAAACTTAACATGGTATCAGAGCTAACCTGAATAGGATAGCTTTCACAAGGTGAAACTCTCTCTCTTCTTCCTTCGACAAGAAATTAGGGTTTCTGTCAAAGTTGAAATTTTTGAAATCTGATTGCATAGAAAGATTCGCCTCTCCAAAAGCAAAATTTTGTGCCATGGATTGAAGTTTTTGAGTGGGTAGATATCCAGGAAAGTCAAACCCTAGTTTGACTTTTGGACCAGAAAAACCAGAAAACCAGTGAACCGGAAATCTGCTACAGATTTGAAATTCACAAGTCAATTTTGAGGGGTAAAAATTTGGAATCTCTAGAAAGCAAGTGTACCAATCAACTCGCCTCAGTCAAGCACATCTCCTGGTACGGTCATTTTTGCATTTTGAGAATTTTCATTTTTTGGTGACCTCCTGGATAAGATGGCCCCAAGCACTAAAGCTTGAGGACAAGCTAGAAGGCAGAGAGAATTTTCGAGCATGGAAATATAAGATTGGCCTCATTCTTGAAGAGAATGATCTTGCCAAGTACATCAAGGATGAAGTTGCAGAACCTGTAGAAGATGAAGCTAAGGAGAAGCACAAGAAGGACCTGATTAGGTCAAAGAGAATCATTGCTGATTCTATCAAAGACCACTTGATTCCTCAAGTGTCATCCAAGAAGACTCTGAAGGAGATGTATGATGCCCTAGCTAGAATGTATGAAGGGAAGAACATCCATAGGAAGATGAATTTGAGAGCTCAATTGAAGAGTACCAAGATGAGCAAAGGAGAATCCATCCAAGACTACTTCACAAAGGTCTCCCAGTTCAAGGAGCAACTAGAAGCCATTGGAGACTCCCTTGATGAAGATGAGCTAGTAATGATTGCGATCAATGGTCTCACTGGACCTTGGGATTCAGTCATCCAAACTATGTGTGCCAGAAATGAAAGCATGAAATTTGACATTGAATGGGAAGATTGCATCCAAGAGGAGGCTAGGGTAGCCAATAGAGAAGCTCTACTTAAAGAAGATGATCAAGCACTAGCCACACATACTAAGAGAGGAAGAAGTCAACATAACTTCAAGAAGTTCCAAAGGAAAAGAGGAAACAATCCAAGAAGAAACTACTCCAACTTTCAATGTTACTATTGTGATAAGATGGGACATATTGCCAGAGATTGTCCATTGAAGAAAGAAGAATACAAGAAGAGGAACAACAAAAGACATCATGCACATCTAGCTGAAGATGATGATGAATAAGAAGAGGAAGAAGGACCTCGAAGAAAACAAGCAAGAGAAGAAGATACAGAAGAGTATGTATTATTCTCTGCACTCTCTGGGTCTTTGACACTTGGAGAAGACACACGGCTTATTGATAGTGGTGCTTCAAAGCACATGACGGGACAAAAGAAAACTCTGTCAAAACTTGAAGAAAAGAACTCTCCTTAGAAGGTATCATTAGGAGATGACTATCAATATCCTATCAAAGGAATTGGTGAAGCAAGCTACAAGCTTGATTATGGAACCCCCATGAAGATGAAGGAAGTATTATATGTACCAGGTTTGAAGAAGAATCTACTTTCTATCTCAGCATTAGATAAGAAAGGATATAGGGTTGCATTCATAGATGGACAAGTACTTATGTGGCCCAAAGGAAAATCAATTGAAGATGCAGTTGTCATTGGTGAAGAAGAAGGAGGCTTATATAAACTCAAGGGACATTCAGAAACCACCCTTGTTCATGAGACCACTAGCCTAAGTGAACTATGGCATAGGAGGCTTGCTCACATCAACTACAAAGCACTACCCTATGTGAGCAAAGTAGTGACAGGATTACCAGAATTGAAGATTGATCATGAAGGCATTTGCAAAGGTTGTGCAAAAGGAAAGAATATCAAGAATCCATTTCCAAAGAGTGAGACAAAGACTAAAGGTACGTTAGAATTAATTCATTCAGATGTATGTGGTCCAATGCCCTCCACATCTTTAAGTGGTTATGAATATTATGTTACATTTATTGATGACTATTCAAGAAAGACATGAATATATTTCTTGAAAGCAAAGGATGAAGTATTTGGAAAATTCAAGGAATTCAAAGCCTTGATAGAGAATCATTCAGAAAGAAGAATCAAGACACTCAGAATAGACAATGGTGGAGAATATACTTCAAAGGATTTTGAAGCTTTCTGTAAAGAAGTTGGAATCAAGAGGGAACTAACTACTCCCTACAATCCTCAACAAAATGGTGTTGCGAAAAGAAAGAATATGACCATTATGGAAGCAATGAAGACAATGATACATGATCAAGATCTTCCAATGCATCTATGGGCTGAAGCAGCAAGGACGACAGTTTATGTACAAAATAGATTATCCCATAGTGCCCTTGGATTCAACATTCCAGAAGAAATGTTCACAGGAAAGAAGCATGAAGTAAGCCACCTCAAGATATTTGGTTGCCGAGTATATGTTCGCATACCAAAAAAAAAGAGAACCAAGTTGGACCCTTTCAGAAAGAAGGGAATATTTGTTGGATACGGTGAAGTCTCCAAAGCCTTAAGAATATACATTCCAGGATTCCATCACATGGAGATCAGCAGAGATGTAACATTTGATGAAGAAGCAGCTCTCAAGAGATCCATAAAATGCCAGTGTGAAGAAGTATATGAAGAAGATGTACCTCCCAGAAATGCAGAAGCTGTACCCTCCCTTGAAGATGAAACACCAGAAGACCATGATATGTTAGAACCTCAAGAACCTCCCACTATGAATATATCACGAAAGAGAAAGCCTGCTTGGGCAAGAGAAATTATACAAGAAGCAGAAAAGTATGGAGCTCCAGAAGGCTCCACAAGAGCAAGCAAGAAACCAAAGCCATTTTCCAGTTATGTGGCTTTAATGTGTGATGTTGTAGATCAAGAACCTACTAGTTATGAAGAAGCTATACAGAAGAAAGAATGGGTAGAAGCAATGACGGAAGAATACCAATCAATAATGAAGAATGATGTTTGGGATATAGTTCCCAAACCAAAAGGAAAAAGTGTGGTATCTTCCAAATGGATCTACAAGATAAAGCATGCATCTACAAGATAAAGTATGCAATTGATGGAAGTATTGAGAAATACAAAGCAAGGTTTGTGGCTAGAGGATTCTCTCAGAAAGAGGGAATTGATTATGAAGAGACATTTGCGCCAGTAGCAAGTTACACTTCCATTAGAACCATCATGGCACTTGCATCCATGATGAAGTGGAGTTTACACCAGATGGATGTGAAGACAGCTTTCCCGAATGGTGTAATTGAGGAAGAAGTGTACCTAGAACAACCACAGGGATTTGAAGTTGAAGACAGACGGACTCATGTATTCAAGTTGAAGAAGGCTCTGTATGGATTGAAGCAAGCTCCTAGAGCTTGGTACGGAAGAATAGATAGCTTTCTGACGAGCTTGGGCTTTACCAAAAGTAAAGCTGACGCTAACCTTTACTTTAAGGTTATGGATGATGAACTTGTCATACTATTCCTGTATGTGGATGATTTATTTCTGACAGGAAATGAGAAACAGATTGTAGAGTGTAAGAAGAAGCTCTCTGAAGAATTTGAGATGAAAGACCTTGGATTGATGCACTATTTTCTAGGTTTAGAAGTGTGGCATAGCCTAGAAGTAATCTTTCTCAACCAGGGAAAGTATGTTGTGGAAATCCTAAAAAGATTTGATATGTTGGAATGTAAAGCCATGGCCACACCCATGGATACTGTTATCACCTAAGCTGTAGTTACCCCTATGGATGTATCCACTCATGGATGGCAATAGGGAAGGGCAACTCAAAAGATGCAACCACGATCACCTCGACCTCCAATATATGGTTGTCACGTCAGTCGAGGCAACCTTCACTTTATGTTATCTAGCCCAGACAACAAAGGGGGAGACCCGATCTACTCCCGACAGGAGAGATCAAAACCAAGACACCAAATCAAGTTAATTCTAAGTGAAGGTGTATGGTTTATCCTAGACCTTAGGATGAAGTCACAAGACAAGTGAGGGGTTCAATGAGTATAGCTTTGGTTCATTATTGATGTGAGAGTGACTTATGATTTGTGAAATAGGATCCAGGATTAAAGTACTAGCTCAATGTGAGAAAATCCACTGCCTTGGGAACCGTGTCCAATGCAGGGTAGTTTAAGGATTGAATCGGGGCTAACTAGTACAAGTGACAAGCTTGATCATGATACACGATGACATCAAAGGGTTTAGTTCACCACATAAGGGTCAAACCACAAGTTAATCCACAATCTACGAAAGTCGAATTGACTTGGAGAGAGACCAGTGCCTTGAGAATTGGGATAATGGAGTCAAAGTGTAGTTAACTTGTGATTGATAACTCCTATTGCATGAGACAAGTGGGCAATTAAAGTCTTGATGGATGAATAGGTCTAGATCTAGGTTTGACCTAAGTGGACCACAATCCCTTAAAACAAGGAATGCTATCCCCAAGGCAGGATTTGATGAAGTGACACACTAGACCTAGGTTTTGAATTATGCCCGTTCCAAATCCACAAAAATCTCATGTACCCACATCCTAAAAGTGGACCAACTCACTTCTCCAAGGTGGTGCAACTTTACCCAAGGAGGTTAAAAAGTGGGATAAAACAGTCAAGACAAGTCCAATGGCATCCAAACTTTAGATCCAAGTAGGTTGATCAGGTGAGGATATGGATCTATAATTTCAAGGCAATCCGATGGCTAGATCTTACTAGATTTGAGTTTAAAGACACTAAGTGGTCCAAAATGGGGCTTAAATCCCTTAAAATGTGGAATAGGGCCCACAAGGTAGAAATCAGAAAAGTGACAATCTGGGGGTAGGTTATTGGATGTGTAGATCACAAATCAAGTGGAATCTCAACTACCCACATACTAGATCTAGGTCAACCCACCCAAACTAGGAAGTGCGCCCTTGCTTGGAGAAGGCTAAATGCCTTAGGAAGAGGGTCAAATGGAGGCCAATCCTCACCAAACTATAGATCCGGGATGCCGTGGATACTATATAGGTGGGTTTTAAATTTCTTACCCAAGAAGCCGCTAGATCTTAGTAGATCTGAGAAAATGTAAAAATGGGGGTTTTGATTAATTAGGGTTTTAAATGTTTTAGACAAGTGGATAGATCATGGAGATAGAACTTACCTTGAGATCATACCTGAGTGATGAAGAGAGATGCTTTGATGTTGAGGAAGATTCCTGCAGAGATCAAATGAGAAATTCTTGATTTTGCTTGCCAAATTGATGCCCTAGCCCACAAGTGTGCCCTCCTCTACCTGTCAATCCAAGGAAAATCGATTTCAATCAGAGAGGTCAAGTATGGAGGAAATACAAGTAAAATGCAATGATAACATAGAATAGAAGGTCCTAGGACAGTAATACTCCCTGTTACCAACGAACGATCCAAAGAAGAAGTAGGGAGAGTCTTCCCCTACCAATACTTCCTCCTTAAAGCAAATCGGCCTCCACTTGTAGATGCAAAAACGTGGTACAAAAGATATGGCAAACAAGATCTCCAATAACTCAGTGCAAAGGAAGAACCAACGAACGAACACCGAAAACATTCACCACACTGGAGATAGATGCAATAATAATTTTCTATTCCAATAATCCAGAGCCACAAGTCCCCTTTACAATGAGAAGCTCTCTCCTTTAAATAGGAAGGAGAGGCATCAAAATTCTAACCACTTTTTGAATGAGTGGCTAAGATTAAAAGATACAAATGTCTAGTCAATGGTTGAGATGAGCTCAACAATAAAAAACATGGATCACTCATAAAATATAATATAAGTGGACAAAATCGCCCTAGAAGAGGGGAATCCCACCAAATCATGATGACAAAATATAATAGGAAGCTTATGGTGGGTCCAAGGGGTAATTTTAGCCACCCTTGGTCAATCTCCATAGCACAATAATAATACAATAGTCATCAATATACCAAATCGTGCCTCTATGGTCAAATCGTAGGCCTCAAAAGACCTCAGAAATCATCAAAAAGTGCCATAAGTGATGGATGTGGGCCCCGATGAAGTTGAAACTGCTGGAGGAGGTGTGGAAGACATCAATCCATCATCACTGATCATCCCATGCCAAAACATTGCCTCAGTAGCCCAAATTGAATTCCTCAATAGCCATTTCTACAAATACTGAAATGCCTCGGGAAGCGTGAAACTGCCCCAAACTGCCTCCTGGAGTGCCTGCGCTGTCAAGGTGAGGGCACCAGTGTGTCCGGGAGGGGGGTAATATGGTAAAAAAAAGTGGCTGGACCACCCCCTCCAAGCACAGCGCCCTAGGTCAACCGGATAAAAATCACATCTGCTCTGACAGTGTCTCCGACAGACCAAAACTGCACTGGGATAGCCTACTGAGGCTCAATCATCACTGTAAGTGCCCGGAACTAAAAACAAACTGTCTCATTGGACTCAAAAGTTCCAAATCTATCCAAGATGTGTACTCATACACCATATGAATCTCTGCATGATCAAAATATATATCCAATATACCGGAACATGTCAAATAATAATAATCTGTAAATGATCAAATACTGTTGTAAACCATGAATCATCATCATAACCCTGTAGCTGCTGCATAGAATCGTCATGTACATGTAATAGACCACATATCATCAATCCATATCATCACAAGGTCCAACCATCTCATGTCCTATAGTTGACCTTGGTCAAACTAGGTTTGACCAAGTCAACATGACCAAATATAACTCAGATCATCATCAAAAGTTGCTGCAAAGTGTCGAAGGTTAATGCATGCTCTACAACTTATTCAAATAACAATTATAACACAAAGTAATCATTACTAGCGATCTAAATCCAAATATATAATATCATTAATTATTATTATTACTCAGACTAGACTTTCAAGATCATACTCACTTCATAGCTGTGATCAATTTGCTAGTGAAGGGTGAAGGCTAAAATAACTGGCTAGGCTAAGGGATTACTTGACTGACTTAACTTTGTGACACTTTGGAAAAGGGAAAGGGAATACACACCATAGTATATACTGAATGAGCAATAACACAGGGAATGGATGTGTCTCACAAATGGATGAGTTGTTCAAAGAAGGTTTATTTACCTTTAACAGATGCGCACAATCCATAATACAAATGAGGTCAGCAATAATTTAGATATAACATTTAAGTTCCATTGCTTTTTGGGCCTGAAGTTTCCATAGCCTTGATCTATGTGTGTTTATAAACACATTACATAGATTTACATTTATTTGAGGCTTTTTGCTGCAGGTGTGTTTTTAAGGCACTTGTTTACCTGAGCACTTCTAGGTGTGTCACAGACAGCTTGTTTACCTAGGTATTTACATTTCCAAAAGATATAACATTTTATTTTCATGGCCATTTTCATTTGGCATGCCTTTCATTCATGTGTGTTTAGAAGCACATTGCATGAATGGGCTTTTCATACAAGATATAGCATTTCATTTTTTCAGATTTTGTATTCATGGCAGCACTAAAAGTTTCAGGTTTAGCCAACACAACTTTAGTGACTAGGGGGAATTCACAAGGAACTCCAACTCATCATAGGTAAGTTTTGTCACCAACTTAGAGCCGAGACACAATAGATAGGGAAACTCATCCAATACAGAGGCTACAGTGGGGAAAAGATCCTCCATGTCACTAGTCAAGTAGCAAGTCAGGGTGATAAACTAAAAGGTAGGCAATGGATGGATGAAGGCAATGAATAATGGAGCCAACACTAGCAAGCCAAGGTATGGTGGAATGATCACCTCTATTCTTTCTAAGGAGGGTAAAACCAATGAGTATGAATAGTGAACTTCTAAATCTGAGTAGGGACAATATAATATATATAATATGATCAACCAGGTCCACATATCTATATGATCGCCAGATCATGACACTAGGTGCTAAGACATGTTATAAGAATAAATATAAAAGCAATATAACCATAACACAATGATATACCTGCTGAGTCATATACCTAAATGCTCATCACCTGTACCATGATCTGTCCTCTTAAATTGCTGCTGTAACTCTGGGCACTACTGACTGCTCTGTATAAATGGTATAATGGCTACATCGGTCATCTCTCTGAGTGTCCTGAGACTCAGTCATGGCATGGGGAATACAACTGCTGTCCAAAATCTGATAGTGATCCAATATAGATGCTCATCTCAGCATCTCAAATGTAAGGGAACTGGTTGAATAGTGTACTGAAATCAGAAAAATAATGTATGGTAGCCCGGCTACTATATATGTGATAACAGATACCAATCTGAAGTTGTTAGCTGATGAATCGTCAGAGTTAGTGGATGTGACTCAGTACATACAGATTATTGGGTCGTTGATGTATCTGACGAATACCAGGCCAGATATATGCTTTGCTGTGAACACTCTGCGTCAGTATCTAGTTGAGCCTAGAGATGTTCACCTGGTAGCTGCAAAGCATGTGATGAGGTACCTGAAAGGTACGATAGACTTTGGTCTATACTATGTTGGAGATCATGACTACAGATTGTATGGATATACAGATGCAGATTGGGCTGAAAGTGTCTCAGACAGGAAGAGCACCTCAGGTGGATGTTATTGTTTGGGATCTGCCATGATCTCATGGTTTAGCAGGAAGCAGTCCAGTGTTGCTAGCACAGCTAAAGCAGAGTGTATAGCAGCTTGTTGTGCTAGTTGTGGGGCCATATGGCTTCAGAAGTTGATGTTAGGACTATTTGACCTGGAGTTGGATACCACAGTGATTCTATGTGACAACTAGAGTTGTATAAAGATGACGGAGAACCCAGTGTTCCATGACAAGTCAAAGCACATAGAAATCCAGTATTTTTATATACGAGATATGGTACAGAAGGGAGCTATAAAGCTCCAATATGTGAGCACCGATGAACAAGTTGTTGATGTGTTGACTAAGCCTCTGTCTCGAGTGAAGTACTTCCGTGACAAGCTTGGTGTGGTTCGAAAGGACCTTCCTCGAAAGGGGGAGCAGTGCTGATGCTGATGTTGATGATGTTGTAGTGGGATTGTATCATCCCTGGACACATGGCCTAAAGGGATCCGTAGACTCTTGTCTCCGAGAATGTGATGATGATGATGTTGCAGTGGGATTGTATCATCCCTGGACACATGGCCTAAAGGGATCCGTAGACTCTTGTCTCCAAGAATGCGATGATGATGATGTTGCAGTGGGATTGTATCATCCCTGGACTTTAGTCCAGAACTGATCCGGGGAATTCTGTCCTCGAGAATGTGGTTGGATTGTATCATCCTTGGACTTCAGTCCAGACCAGATCCGACTACTTCTGTCCTCGAGAATGTGGTTGGATTGTATCATCCTTGGACTTCAGTCTAGAATGGATCAGATGACTTCTGTCCTCAAGAATGTGGTTGGATTGTATCATCCTTGGACTTCAGTCCAGAACGGATCCGGTGACTTTTGTCCTCGAGAAAGTGGTTGGATTGTATCATCCTTAGACTTCAGTTCAGAACGGATCCGGTGACTTCTGTCCTCGAGAATGTGGTTGGATTGTATCATCCTTGGACTTCAGTCTAGAACGGATCCAGTGACTTCTGTCCTCGAGAAAGTGGTTGGATTGTATCTGTTATCACACTATAGTAGTAGGGCTACTATCCTTGTTCAGCAGATATCTGCACATTCCAGAGCTTCCATTATTCCAAAGCATGGCTATATATTTTGGATCACTCATGATCAGAGCAGTATATTATTCAGATTTATGTTAGACCTTGTGTCAAGGCTAAGCCTTGAGAGTTCAGATTTGATGACCGATGTGACTCTTTATCCCATACAGTTTCAGTTCAGTGCTTAGAGATGTATTGCAGCAGTGTTTCAGATGGTACATGATGATTATTATTATGATGATGTTGTATGATCTATGGATATGTTATCACTGACTGTGGATTATCTTGTTGATTTAGTCATGTTCACAACATTTGCTTGGTATATTATTCCTGATATGGCAAACTTTTTAAAATGAACTATAAATCATAAAATGGACAATTGCTTGCACATTTAGGTCATTTAACAAAACCTACTGGTTTTCCACCTTACATAGATATGGTCTTTCCTGACACCAGTTGTCTGCTAGTGTAGGCCCCATATCCACTTGACTCCATCCATACATGACTTTCTTATTTGACTTTAAACCTTGACCTGTCTCATTTGACTTTAAACCTTGACCTGTCTCATTTGACTTTCTGATACTAAGGACTTCCCCGTTTTTCTACCTCTGTGTTTGGACCGCATCCCTGTATGTTCAGTGTCTCGGCTCTAAGTTGGTGACAAAACTTGCCTTTGGTGAGTTGGATTGTAGGCCTAAACCATTCTGGTCGGTTGTCCCGATGTTTGGCATTGGCTCGAACTCCCCCTAGTCACTTGAGATGTTGTTGGTTAAAACTGAAAGCTCATGTTCTACCTATGGAAACTTATAAATTCGCCCATGGAAACTAAAAAAAGGGGCAAGAGCGATGAACAGCTAAAAATACTCCTCGAAGAGTATAAGAAAGGTCCAAAAAGCAATGGCTCTTAAAAGTTATATCTAAACAATTGCTGACCTTATATGTATTTGAAAAACATGCCCTGGATGCAAGCTGTAACTAGTTGTGCTTATCAGCACACCTGAAATCCGAAGGGTTATGTAGGCCAAAAAGGCCATGAAATGAAATTGAATGATCCTAATGAACCTGGATCAACTTGATGTAGACATGATGCCTAAGTTGAATAAGCACTCTCTGAACAATTTATCCATTTGTGAGGCACAGCCATCCCCTGTGTTATTTTGTCCAGCACAGAGTTTGTAGCTTTCTCTCTTCTCCCAGTCCAAAGTATTTTTGAGTTAAGTTAGACAAGTCAACCCCTTGGCCCAACCTTGTTCCTAGCCTTCATCCTTCACTAGCAGTTTGACCATATCCAATGGGTGAGTTTGTCATTTGAACTATTGTGCAAGTAATTTTATAACAAAGGAATATGCTAACTTGATCAATGCCACTGAATGGATGTTATACTTTGAGCTTGGCTGTGAGAATGATTAGAGAAGCATGTCTTAGTCTACTGATATGATTTATCCTTGGTTGTATATTCTTGGGATCCGTGATGATGTGGGCCATATATATATGCTTATTGATGATGATTGATGGTCCCCCATACTTAATGATGAGATCATATGATGGACATATGATTTAGCTGATGATTGATACAGTTCAACAGGTTTTATTATTACTTCAGATCAGCAGATTATGCATTGTCCATATATGGTGGACCCTACAGCTGGCCCATTAGGGCAACCCATGGTGTATGAGTACACATTCCTAGTAGATTTGGGTCTTCTGGATCCAATGAGACACTTATCTTTTAGTTCCGGGCACTTCTGACAGTGATTGATGCAGTTTTACACTCGTTGACCAGATTTGGGGCTGATTTCCCAGCCTGAGCAGCAGGGGCCATGAGAGGCCAGTTCACCTAGGGCGCTGATGATGGAGGGGGTAGTCCAGCCACTTGTTTTTACCATTTACCCCCCCTTCTGGAGAGCCTGGTGGGCTCAGATGGACAGCGCAGATGCCCTAGGAGGCAGTTTTGGCACTTTCACAGTTACCGAGGCAGTTAAAAAATGGGATAAAGTGGTCACTGAGGAATTCGATTTGGGCAATTGAGGCAACGTTTTGGCATTTGGTTTTCACAGAGGTCTTCCAGGGTGATCCCACTATCTTCCAGCCATTTTTCACCATGTGGGTAGGCCCACAGCGATCACAGGAGGTCTTTTACTGCTTGTCTGTCACAAATTTTGAGGACAGATTTGATCATTTATATTATGTTGGACATATTTTATTATTTTATTGTGCCTTGGGGATGAGCTAGTAAGGATTGATGCCTCCTAGCCCCACCATGTGCTTATTATGTCATGTCCTAGTCATCATGAGGTGGATTTTTGGTACTTTTACCCCCTCTAGGGGATGACGTCACCCTCCATGATTATTTTATACTATGACGTCATCATTATATTGGGTGATCCATGTGATATATTGTTATGGTTCATCTTAGCCATTGATTGTATGATGAGATCTTTTAATCTCAACCATGCATTTGATGTAGTATTGTAGAGTGGTATAGGGTTTTGGTCTTTATTATTCTATATAAGGAGGAGACCCCCTATTGTATAGCTCACCTTTGGAGCTCTGGAATATTGGAATAGAACATTTCTTTGTGGAGCACATCTTTCTTGTATTGTGGATTCTCTTGCATATTGAATATACAGTATCTCTTCTATGTATCATTGTGGATTTTGGTGCTTCTACTAGTCTTCTTACAGGAAAGTCGAATTGGTGGAGAGGAGGGCGATTTCTTGAGGGTTATTGTTGGAGGGATCCACATATTCTCTCTTGGGTTGATCTTGTGACAGGGAGTATCATTATTGTATCTTTGTGACATAGTTGATGCTTTTTATTACATCTTTCTATCATTTTCATAATCATCTTGCTTGACTTGTTTCTTTGATCTTGTCTTGTAGGAGGAGGACGATTTGGCTATCTTGGAGGAAGACGTTTTGGTTGGAGCTCTTGGATCTCACTCTTGAATATACACATAGGAGAATGCTATCAACTTGCAAGGTGGCCACAAGCAATTGAGGTAAGATCTACAAGGTATGTGCCTCTTTCATTCATTCTATCTTCATTGGTCTCAAACCCTAATTAATTAAAAACCCCAATTTTTGTATTTCTTAGATCTACTTAGATCTAGCCTTGCTTTTGAGAAGATCTTGAAAACCCACCTCTATAGCATCCACCCCTAGTTGGGTCTATAGTTTGGTGGTGATTGGGCTAAAATTGACACACTTTTCAAGGTAAAAAGCCCTCTTGAACCAAATCGCACTTCCCTAAGAGAGGCTTGTTTGGTTAGATCTAGCACATGGGTAGGTGAGATCCCACTTGATTTGCAATCTAGACACTTGATAACCTACCCCCAGATTGTTACTTTGGTGATTTCTACCTTGTGGGCATCATTCCACGTTTTAAGGGATTAAAACCCCCTTTTGAATTTCTTGGCACTTTAAAACTCAGATCTAGTAAGATCTAGCCCTTGGATTGACATAATTTTCTAGATCCACATAGATCGGGGCATAAGCTACTTGGATCTATAGTTTGGTGGCCATTGGACTTGATTTGGTCCACTTAACCCACTTTTTAACCCTCCTTGAGGAAAGTCGCACTCCCTTGGGTAAGTGAGTTTGCCCACTTTGAGGAAGTGGGTGGTTGAGATTTTTGCGGATTTGGAACGACCATACCTTGAAACCTAGGTCTACAGTATCATTTTGTGACGATCTGCCTTGGGGGTAGCATTCCTTGTTTCAAGGGATTGTGGTCCACTTAGGGTCATTTCATGAAAACCTAGATCTAGCAAGATCCAACCATTCAATCTCAATTAGCCCACTTGACTTGGCTCCTAGGTGTCCCGATCTACACTTTGACATACCTTTTGACCCCATTAGCCCATCCAACAAGGCACTAGTCCTCCTCTAAGCAAGTCGCACTCCTTGGGAATTGTGTCAAACTCTAGATCCGGTACATGGGTACTCCTAAAAACAACTTAGATCCATAGATCCACTCATCACACATCCACTAGTACCAATTGCATCCCTCACCTTCACCTTGTGGGTCCACTTTAAGCCATCTCACATATCCTAAGGAAGTAGGTCCCACTTGTGTAAATCATGGTACTAGATCTTGTCTTTCTAGCTCATCAAGTGGCCTAAGTCATACATTGGTTGAAACACTAATCATCTCCCAAACCACCTTCAACCATACTTTAATTTCTAGGTCCACTTACCTTGCATTGGTTTCCGTAACTTATCATTTGCTCATTCCTAGGAACCTTTGTTTGGATCCAATCACCTTTGATTGGTTATAGGGTCTCCCCCTAGGTCTTGTTTCACATAGATCTAAAGCGAAGAGTGCCTCGGTTGACGTGACTCCCACCTTGCATTGGGAACCGTGGCATCTCTTGGGTCACCTCTTTAGTTGCCCATCTCCTCTACCGTCCCGGATGGGATACCACTAGGGGCAACTACAAGTTGTGTGATAACAGTATCATCCTTGGACTTCAGTCCAGAACGGATCCGGTGACTTCTGTCCTTGAGAATGTGGTGGGATTGTATCATCCCTGGACTTATGTCATAAAGTGAGAGGGACTGATCATCCCGTAATTGGATCAGGATTGTATCATCCTTGGACTTATGTCCTAATTTGAAAGGTTTTGATCATCCCATAATTGCATCATGTGTGTTGCAGGTTATGTTGCTGCTGATCGAAAGATCAAGATGATGTTGCTAATCAAAAGATCAAGATGATGTTGCTGATCGAGAGATCAAGTGTTGCTGTAGACGATCGAGCGATCAAGTGCTACAGAAGATGAAGACTTAGTGCTGTAGAAGATGATGCTCCAGTACTAAATGTTGAAGATATTGAAGATGTTCCAGTAAGTGTTCCAGTTGCTGATGCCGTTGAAGAAAACTTCCAATGATTTATAGATGTATCACCATGATGTTATTGATGATGCTCTCTCTCCTTGCTCCTATAGTTGATGTTGTTGTTGTCAGTAGAATACCCTTCTCGTTAAGGGGGAGTGTTGAAATATTGTAACTTCGAAGAATATTCTATTGTATTGTTGTAATTTATTCGGAGATGTTTTATTCCTCCACTGGGATGTCATTATTGTATTTGATTATGGAAAGTCATTGAGGTAAATCCTCCCTTGTAAGTCAGGGCAATTGATCCCCTTTGAGTCAATTGTAATGGGGTGTTTAAGTCCCCTAGAGAAGTCGGCCTAGTCAGCATTAGGTTAAGTTGTTAGGGGCGACCTAGTTAGGGAAAAAGTCAAGTGAAAGATAAAGTATAAATAGAAGTGTTGTGCTCCTCATTTGGACACACACACTCACTTGTGTATTGCACATAGGAGAGAGAGAGAGAGATATCTACGAAGGAGAAGGAGCACTTGTTTGGGGATTTTCTCTTTGTACTTTTTGGTCATCTATATTGAGGAAGTTTTGCTGGGTTTTCTATCCCATGAGGGTTTCCCAGGATAAATCTGTGTCTATCTTGTGATTGTGTTTCTTTCAGTGATCTTGTTTATGCTCTTGTTGTGAATTTGATTAAAACTTAACAATGCACTGGCTCAACTGTCGCCGAATGCTATCACACTCCTCAACATCTGGGTACATTTTTTCCAATGCTTGCATATAACCAACTTGAACCTCTGGATCTTGGTGTGGTTTTCTCTTTGCCTCACCACCTAGTGCTGGGGTTGAAAGCCATGATATATGATGGTATTTTGGTGTAACACATATGCTAAGGCATGTAGTGGAATATTCAGCTTCTCCCACCATTTTTCCAACTCTATTCGGATTAAATCATACAAATTCTAATCTCTAGGCTGAACAATGTCCTTAATTTGTCCTAGCATAGTGTCCATTTTCTCATACACCTCCCCAATGACCGATCGATCAGAATCTGCAAACCGAAGCATGTTATAAATTGGCTTGGTGAACTGTAAAACATACTTGAGCTGTGTAGTGTCCTTTGCTACATCCATGCCATCTCTATCAGTGCTAATGTCATCCCACTCATCACTCATCACCATAGCACCCAAAGCCTGTCTTACCCTCAATAGGCGCCTGAAGGTGAGGAAATAGCTACCAAATCTAGTCTTTGCAAGCTTAAGTAATTGCAACTTAGAGTAAGTGCCATAAAAGGCATTGACCCTTGAATGCCCAGTGATAAATTTTATGAGTTTCTTCCCTCGCTTGTACAAATCATTTATCCATGTGCATTCTTTGTGCTTGATAATATCATGCATTAAAAGGTTCAATGTGTGCACCAAACAACCGGACCAAAAGATGTGAGTATATTTCTGCTCAATGATTTTTCATGCTCCTTTACAATTTGCTGCATTATCAGTGATTACTTGAATCACATTAGTAGGACCTGTTATCACATTTATTGTAGCTAAAGATACCATACTACAGACTGTGCGGCCAAGGACCGCACAGTACTTTTTTTCCAGATCGGAGATTAGCCGCCTTCAGATGAGGTAGTTTTGTGCAGACTTTCCCTAGCAGATATATCAGAGGGGACAGATAGATGTACAGTGCTACACACATTGTCACTTACCATCTACCACAGGGTCACCTTTGATTTGCCAGGCTTTGACACAAGCCCATTTGAGACAGTTGCCTAGTCTTGTTCTGATTGAGACCATCACAGTACATTGCTGGTTTATTATATGCCCGGATTCAGCAGAGATCCAACTCAGAGATAGTTTCAGTAGCAGTAGGTATATGGAGCTGCAGGTATTGCATTTGATGATTATTGCTCATGTTGTAGATTAGACTTATTTATACTTGTTAGTACACTAACTTCGCATGAGATGATATATTTGGTGATCTGGCTCTTGTATGATGTGATTAGGCCCTTGATGATGTCAGTCCACCCCTCCGGTTAGACCTATGTATATGCACGCTGAGTCATGTCCTCTATACTTGGCGTAGACTTGACCACTTAGTCCCTCTCGGTAGCCGACTTTAGCTCCATTATCACTTTCCCCACTCATCAGACTCATCCATGATACTTGCTCCCGACTTGGATTCTGATTTGTGATCCCCAGGACCCCTTGCCCCATTGATCTCTGAGTTTGCCATGACTCCCTGTTTATTGTTCCTCGGCTCTTTAGTGTGTGAGATACACGGTTAGCCCTGGGATTTGCTCCTGTTGGTTGCCCTCGATGTTGCATTGCCGTTAGGATTGTGTAGCCTCACCGGGTGTTCCCCATTGGTCATCAAAGCATGTATTGCTCACCCCCATTACCTTTGCAGTATGAGCACCATGTTTATATCTTTTGAGATATGTATGTAGCCCAAGAGGGCCTTGATGTAAATGAAGAAATGAAATGCAAATCAAGCTAAAAAGGCCATTATGTTGTAAATGTAAAATCTAACCAAAAAGGGCTAAGTATGAAACTCATTGTAAAATCCATGCAATGTGTTTATGAACACACATGGATTCTAGTCAGCCATACATGTCAACATTTGTAGTGGTTATTCCTCACCTAGTCCTGCGGGACAAGGAGGTGAGAAGGAGCAAGGGACGAGCTCAAGATTGCCCCCTAGAGTCTCAAGTTATGGTTTGCCGGACACCCAGTTTGGCGGCTCAAGAAAAGAACCTCACGGAGTCTTCGGATACGGATGTGAGTTGTGAGATACTTGTTAGATGGCTAGTGGTGGTTTCCCTGCACTATACCCATTTGGGAGGCACTGCCCTTCCCCGTGTTCTGTCATGGCATACTTATCTCAATGGACCCTGCTTTCCCGAGTTGTCCAAAGGGTCACATGATCTTCATCCTTGTCTTCCCACATCCTTTGCCTTGTTGTCCGCATCACCTAAAGTTAGCAAAGTGGTCAATCCTATAGATGTGCTTAGCATTTTGATCTTTTGGAGGTGGTGGGCCCACTTCACCGGGGCCTTGTATTATCCCGGGATTTAATGTATTTTTGATCACCATGTTATCATTATATTGTTTAGTAATGTACTAACTTGTATAATTGAGCCTTGTCGCTCCATGTTTGCATACAGGTATTCAGCTAGCACTATTGTTGACCAGATTTGACTTGGTCAAACTGAGTTGACTAGGCCAAAAATGGGCCCAAAAAATGTTGCGATCGGAATTTCGATTTCGATCAATTATTATCTACAGGGGTCTCGTATGAGCATGCAAGTGACGGAATTGCAAAACACTGAAGCATTTGAGAAATTTTTAATTATTATTGGTCAACTTGGACCTGTTTTAATTAAAAATTATGGATTTGGGGCAAATAATGCCAAAGTGATGGATCGGGATCATTCAAGTGGTCATCCCTACTACTTTTTGTGTTCACGATCGCATTGCAGCAGACGGTTTGGCAATCTGGGCAATAAAAGTGGGTCAAAAGCCCAATTTTCATCTTCAGCCATATAAACCAGCAAAAATTACATGGAAAATCAGAATTTGACTAAGGCAACTATAGGCAAATGGCAAAATCAATGGTTGGCAAAGGTAAAGGTAATTTCTAAAGGTAAATGGTAAGGTTTGATGTATTATTGGCACTTGGTGGGGCCCTCTCCATGGCAGCTCATCACTTGAGGTCGATTTGGCCCATAGGGGCGTTTTTCTCCCTAGGGAGGAATTCGATTTTGTTGGATAGGGGTATGTGGGCCCTTGTTGTATTAGTTGGGGGGATAAAACCCCATATAGACACCCCCCAACACTTTGTATTATGTGTGTGGCCCCCACAATGGGCCCCTCTCCTCCTTTAGTGCGCTCTCCTTGGGGCAATTCGCACCCCCCTCCATAGAGACATCTCCACCATTCGATTTGTGGATTGGGGAGATGATCTCAACCCTCCATTTTGGGGGGAAACCTATTTTGGGAGTGGCCTCTCTCTATAAGAGAAGGCACTCACCTCCATTGTTCTCTCTTGGCACATTTTTTGCACTTGAGTTTTGAAGGTATAGAGCCATTCTTCTATTGATTTCTTGAGAGTTTATGCATGGATGTGGATTGTTGACTGATATCTAGTTGCCTTAGCTTTGTTGAGAGGCTATTGTCGTGTTTCTTATCTTGCCTTGGCCAAATCGATTTGCAGGTGAAGAAGACAGCTGGAGGAGGGCGCAGTTTTTGGAGTGGGAACCCCACAACTGCTGGTTTCTTTCAGAGTATCAACAAGAGGGAGTTGTTATTGCTTAATGCTTTTCAATTCCTCTATTTTCAGTCATTTAATTGCTAGTTTGTTTAACTATTTTGCTGCATATACTGATTTCATCTTATTTGTGGCAGGTAGCTAGGGCATTTTTGGCCAGCTGGGAGCTCAAACACACAAGGGAACACCCGGTTGCTCAACAACTGAATTTGGGAGCTAGTCTTCAGCAATTTCATCCATCTCATTCACTTTCAAGTAGGTTTCTCTTGCTGGTCACTTATTTCCAAAATTTCACTGTGTGTGTGTTGAGCAGAAAATCACTAAAACCCCCCAAAAATTAGAATCTTTAAAATCAGTCGTTAAAATTTGTTTTCTTTGTAAACCCACAAATGATTTATGCTTAAAAGCCTATATACCAAGTTTCATTTGATTTAGACTCCATTTGCCCACCTAATCAACATTGCTCTACCTGGCAAAAACGCCCCCCATTGGGCATACGTATTTTGATCTCCAATGATTTGCAAGTAGATAGAACCCTTTGTTGTCTCCTCCAAGCTCTCACAAATCCTCTTCAAGCTCTCCAACTTTGCTCCAACACCAAGCCAACACCAAGAGCTCCTTCCCTCCCCACTCCAACTCAAAGATGAAACAATGAGGAAGAAGAGGGAGAGATTGTGCTTTATATCCCCTCTCTAACCCTAAAAATGCCCTAGGCCCCACCCAAAAAGCAAGAAAACAAAAAAAAACATAAAAAAATTGACTTTTCTGTCGGTTTTCGGGGAGCTCTGGCTTGTGAGTGGGAGCGATCGGGGAGCGATGGCGAAGCGTGGAGTGGGGAGTTCGGAGCACTCGAGAGCGAAAACGAATCGCACAGAGGCAGGGAGTGCGAAATTTCAAGCCGAAGCGGGGTTCCGGAATTCGGGAGCTCGCTCCCTTGGATGCTTCGGCAACGCTCTCGCTCGGAGCGCGTTTTGCCCTGTCGGACCTTGGGGGGGGACACTTCGACAACCCTGCCTCCAATGCATTAGTTGGATAGGCCACATTAGCATGGCCAATCTGGTCAACAGGTGAAAAACTACTCAAATTATATCTGAAAGTGCCTGAAACTTAAAGATAAGTTTCTCAATGGACTCGGAAGATCCAAATGCACTGGAGATGAGTACTCATACACCTAATGGTAACCTGTAAGATCATCTGTAACATCAACCATATCTGGATAGATAAAATAACGTTGATCTGGAAATAATAATAATCAATGAAAATTGCATCAATCATCATCTGAAACCTGTGTCCATCATATGGAGTCATCAAAAGGTATATAAGGGACCATAGATCAACATCATATAATATAAGTGGTCCATCTCATCACGAATCCCAAGGTTGACCTTGGTCAAACTAGGTTTGACCGGTCAAGCTGTTAAAAAATATGACCCAGGCTTAAGAAGCCTATTGCTGCAAGTGCAAATGGTTAAGGCATGCTCTTTAAATCATTTTCATAGCAAGACTTTAAAACATTAAGCATTATTTCACTGGCAAATAATAGATAATAGTAGGTTAATTAATAACTTACTTTCAAAGAGAACCTCAAGAATATACTCATTTGTAGACATGATCAATTTGTTAGCAGAGGGTGAAGGCTAAGGATGCAAGACTTAAGCCAAATGGGGATGACTTGACTGACTTGACACTGCAATACTTTGGATAAGGGAAATGGTATTACACACTTAAGCATGTGTTGGACAAAGAATACACAAGGAATGGCAGTGTCTCACAAATGGGTAAGTTGTTTAGAGAAGTGCTTATTCAACCTTGGAAAAATGTCTACTAATAGAACCACTGTGAACTAGGTGCCTGACTAACCGTAACTTGAGGTTCTAGGGGACACTTAGAATTAGTTGTCCCTTGCTCCATCTCATATCATAATCCGCAGGCTCAATGAGGAAAATTTCATTTAAGGTCAACAGTCTTTAGATTTGGCATATACTTAACCATTGCTTTATTTGGACCTTTCATTTCATTTCATATCATTTCCTGGCCAACAATCTTTAGATTTAGGATACATTTATCCATTGCTTTTTAGGCCTTTAGGACCCCTCTGGGATTTTGCATGTGCTTAAAAGCACAACTAATTGTAGCTTTCATCCGGGGTGCATTTACATTTCATTGCATTTCATTTCATAACCCTTTTCATTAGGCTTTACAAAAGATATATCAATAGTTTCCAGAGGTAGTACAATTTGCTTAAGGTTTTAGCCAACACAACTCAAGCAACTATGGGGACTTCCACAATCAAGATCAAACATTGGGGCAACCGACTAGAGAGATCAAGGTATAAAATCCAACTCATCAAAGGTAAGTTTTGTTGCCAACTCAGAGCCGAAACACAAATTAAACATGGGTGCTATCCAACGCAGAGGCAAAAGTGGGGAGGTCCTCCATATCACAAGTCAAGGTGTAAGTCAGGGTAAAGATCAATAATAAGGAAAGACAAAAGGATGGATAGAGACAATTGAAAATGGTGCCTAAGCAAGCAAGTCAAAAAGACTAGAGTGATCATGTCCACATTCCTAAGAAGGTAAAAACCAACGAGTATAAAACAAGAGTTTCCAAATGTCAGTAATATAATCATTCATATAATTCATAGTGTTACCAACTTATTTGTACCATAGTTGGATTATCTGAAGAGCCACCATTTGACAAACATGATGAATGTTTGTACTCCAGTGTATCAGATGATCCAGCATTTGTGCCTAGCCAGTTTTGTTTTTCAGATGACATGACCATGGCTCCATGGGGTTGTAATAAAGTGTGCTAGTAGGATTTGAGTGTCTCGGTCCCCCATGACTTGATTAAGCAACTAAGGTATTCCACGGAGTTTTTCCCTTGTCAATTATACTTTGCCTACAGCCGAGCTATAATCGATGAGGTTTTCTCGCGCTTCCTTCAAAGCTGGAATGCCCGATTTTGAAAATTTTAGCCATGGGGGGTTATCAGAGTCCAACTGATGTATATAATCCTACAAGACACTATTAGAATAGGTTTTGATCATGTCCCAAGTCTCTAGGACCCTCAGAAAAAATTTCGAAATTTTTTTACCGGGTCCGTCGAATTTGGTTTTTTAAATTATTTTTAAATTTTAATAAATTTCTCTATAGTTTAAATAGAGAAATTCCAATTTGTAATATGTCAGTCGTCCGGGGTCAGAATTCAGTGATTGATGGCTCGATTCATAAGCCAAAAATCACACATGACCCGTGGACCAGGTAAACCCAACTTTTGGATGTCAATTCAGCCTCATAATTAATATTTTCTCTAAAAAGCCATTTACAGAAAAATTATTAATTAAAATAATAAAAATGAATATTTTGGAGATTTCCAAATATCTCCAAAATAATCAGAAAATAATAAAATAAAAGGCTAATTGACATGACACTGGGCATTAAAGAGGATTCCAATCATTTCAGTCATCAACCAGATCACTATCCAGTCACCAGCGTAAGATCTTTTCAAGCTAATTCGCCCTCTTTCCTTTGAAAGTTGATTTTGTGATGTGGCAATTGATGAATGGGTTGGTTGGTTGGCATTAAAGCCAATGGTAGGCGCCTCCCCTAATTTAGCAATCACCAAGACTTGGCTTCCACTTATCACTCCACTCCAACTCCACATCAAGCATTCGCCTTCCCTCCTTTAGCTCACGCATTCCTCCCTTGTGCTCATGTGGATCCCAGTTGGAGGTTGATTATTGGATGGGTGAAGTTTCCCATGTTATCCCTAAGTCGAGTTTGCCACCTTCACTCCACTCCAAGCCTAGTGATTGAGTTTATATTGGAATTCGAATTGATCTCATGTGCCATTTGTCTCTCATGGAGCAAATTCGACCTAGGGTTTTAGTTGGCTTGTGTTGTTATATAATGAGGCTCTTTCTCCTCATTCTATATGGATTTTTTGGAGCAAGATTACTCTGCACATTTTGTAATCGATTTTCTCAAGTGAATAAAGCATTGTCGACTTTGGAGGGTCTATTGGATTTGTTTCTTCAATGGTGGATACTTGTGTATGAGGTGATATCTGCTTCTTGTCATTTAAGTTTTGTTTCTTATGTGTGGATCAAACTACTAGCTTTAGAGGTTTATTCTTAAAACGTAAGATCTTTCATTTGTTTATCAAGTTGGATTTTTATGTGAAGTTGGTTATGAATTTGAATGAATACAAGTATTCGGTTATATGAAGTATTTATTTTGATCTTAACTTTCACAGCATACTAGTGTTTGTTTGATCTCACGTGGTTGCAAGGTTTATTGTCATTCTAGCAGGTCTTGCCATTTGGAGAAGGGTGAGAGTTCGGTTACATCGATCTCATCTCCATCACTACAACAAGTTTTTCTAACTTTTATCTTCATTTCGGGATCTACAAGTCAAGCTTGTTCCAAGCAAGAGAACGAACTCAAGGGCTTCTTCTTCAAAGCTCCATCCCCTTATTAAAAACACAAACTTGGTTACTTATTACTTTGTGAGAAGCTTAGATCCATATTTTGCCCATCTTTTGGTCTTCTCTCATTCCCATTCGCCCCTCCATCTTCCTTTCGTTTTTCTCATCCATTTAGCTTTGCCATTCATCCCTCATTCGTCCATCCCTACCATCTTTCATCTATGTCCACTATTGGCAATTTGCAGCTGTCTTTGTCTTCATTTGGCAGCCTCTTTTCCTCATTGTTTTAGCTGCCCATTACCCACTGTCCGCTGCCCCATCTTTTTGAATGTCCCATTTTTTCCATAGTCATTTTATTGGCTGCCCCTTCATCCTCCTTTCACTACTGTCCCCATTGCCTATTGGCAGCCACTTACCACTTCATCTGGCAGCCCTCTCGTCACCTCTAAGCCTTCCCTAAACACATAAAACAAAAAAGAGCACAAGCTTTATTTCTGTTAGTAATCAGTTTGTTTCTCTTTAAAAGCTAGGTAGTTAGGCATTGTTTGTTACTTTTTACTTTACATCATTTAATCCTAGCGAGTAGTTTACATTACATTCTATCTTAGATCTTGTATTACTTTGTTTGGGGCTTAGTCATATAGTTTCTAGTTTGCATCTTAGTTCATTTCTAAGTTTGGATCTAGTTGCCTTTGACAGTTGCATTAGATCTTAGATTAGTTTCAAATTTTGGATTTTTTAACTAATGATTAATGGGTGCATAAGTTGACTATTTTGTTGTAGGTCTTGAAGAAGAAGAACAAAACATTCAAGAAGAAGAAGATCAAACTTGTTAAAGAAGTGCAAAATCCAAGAAGAATAATGAAAGCAAGAAGAAGATCTTAAACCAAACGAATCAAAACCATTATCTTTTTGTAAAAGCTCTTAAGAGCTTCTTAGCTTTCCTCTATTTTATTTTCAAAGTCCTTTCAAGGGTCTCAAACCCAAGGCATTTGTAACCTCTCAATAAAAAGTTAAGTGGAGGAGTCCTCCGCTTTTTGGGTCTTTCTTCTCCATTTGGGGAAGAGTGTTGTCGCATGTTTAATTTAGATCTCTTCCTTTCAAGTTTATAGATCAAATCTTTCATTTTTGTACTTAGATTAAAGCTCCAAACTAGAGTAAGCTAACTTTGGGATTGCATCCCAAAGGCCACATAGCTTTGTGGTAGCTTCTCGTTCCCCCATTAGCCTCCTTGCCGAAGTTCCAGCTAGCTGGAAAGTCTCAAGGACTAGTGGTTTCTAGTGATTGACCTTGTTCGGAGGTAGATCCCACCTTTAGAATTAATCTTGTTTGGTAGAACATTAGATCTTTTCAGTTATTATCTATCGCAATCATCTTATCTCTTGCAAGTATCTTTTATTTCACTTTCAGTCTTGAGCTTAATTCATGTTCCATTTATCAAACTGCTTCTATTTCCAATAAAAAAAAAACCAAAGTCTCTTGAACTTGGCCAAATCCAAGTCAAGAGCACTCTCTGTCGGAGAGCATTCTAGTTTGCATTTTTTCCTTGCATTAGGCATTTTAGATTAATTAAAGTCTCTTGAACTTTGGTCTTAAGATTAAGTCAAGAGCGCTCTCCATCGAAGAGTTGAACTGTGCTCATTAATAATAAAATATTCCAACTCACACCCCATTCTAATTAATTTACTTTGGTCGATTATCCAACACCCGTATGCTCTGCCAACCTGAAAAGGTTGGGCTAGTACTCAGAAAGGTGTTGGATTTGCTAATCTTACAAGTGATAATTTAAGTAAAATTTTACCCCAACCAAGCAAACCGGCGTTAAATACTGAGGTTGCTTCCTGAAACAGGTGGTGTCGAGAATCCACTGGTCAGACTCGGGGGCGGTTCAAACATTGGATACCTATCATCTTGAATCTGGGTGCTCTCGACTTATCATCTAAGAGGTTGCCAATATCTTCTCCCGGTTGGTTCGTTCTTTTTGATATCCTTGTTCTTAGCCTGATAATCAAAGACCATTAAAATTTGTAATTTATCAAGATAATTTGCAAAACGATCTCACAAACAACACTTTTCAAGACCCACACATTCAGCATCACATCTTTACTATTCTTCAACTCCATAAGGCACTGGTTATTTAAAACTTGTATTTTGATCAGGACCATTTGTCCTTGTGGTTATTTTATCTTGTGAATGCTTTATCTAATTATAAAATCTTGAGACGTACTGTCATCTTGTTGTCTCATTTAGCAACCTGGATTGCATCTTATCTTGTTTATCACTTTTATAATATTGGTCTCATCACATAAAATTGCTAAACAAACACCCATCCGCATCATACCATACACTTAGAAAATATAAAATACAAGAGCCTTAGTGAAACTCTTTGTAGGGACTACCCCCCTTGGCTTCGTTAGGAGTTAGCCTAAATGGAGGAGCTGGGATTTCGGTGACAGTACCTAGCTCATTGCTTGCCCCCAAGGCCACACCTCTCTCCACTTCCAGTGAGAGAGACAACTTTCGAAAGATTTCTGCTGCTGGTGTGCAATTTGGCGGACAACACATAGTAACCAATTTCATTTTAACATAGATATACTGCCAGATCATAGTTACTATATTTCAAGTCAAGCTATCAAAATGGCCTAAACAACAAGATAATAATACCAATGCACATCATATATATATACTAGGTCATATATCAGTATCTGTAATTTGGACCAACTATACCCACTGAGAACATTGCTGGTGAAACTTTGAACACTGCCCTGTATCTGTATGGAATAAAAGGTCATCTGGGTCATCAAATCTGGGGTCATAAGGCTCAGCCTTGGCATAAGGCCTACTGCATGTCTGATATAAGGCTGCTCTGATGTGTGAGTGATCACAAATAACCCTGCCCATCATAGCTGATTTCACTGAATATGTGTAAAGGCAAAGCTAAAAAATGTGCAGATATCTGCTTTGTAACCATGGTAGCCCAGCTACTATGGATGTGATAACAAGTTTATTTTAGACAAAAATTTAGGATTTTCTAGTTGATTAATCTAGTTCCAAGAGTCTCTTTTTCGACCGAATTCCATTACTCGAGCAAGCTCTTTCGTGGCACCGTACTTCAGGAAAGCAAGGATAAAATTACCTAAAAGCTGGAAATTGTTAAAAAATGTAAAAAAGCTAGGTCCTGAGTGCACTAGTGGCCCGCCATTGAAACATACCAACAAGGTAAATTTTATTCCTAGTTTGATTTTATATTAGTTGCGAAAAAGAAAATCTAAACTAGATAACACAAACCACAAAAATGGAGTCAACACAGTTCCCCCTTGGGGGGATGGGGGTTTGGGCGCTGGTAGCCCACTTGCTCTTTTTACTACGCTTATCACAATACTCCTTTTCTTTGGGAATGCCTCTGATCCTTTATAACAAAGGATTCAGTAGGCTTACAATGTTTTCGGAAAAGCTTGCTTGTAGATAAAGGTGTCTGGAATGTTTTGGTAGCTTCAAATCTTTAAAAATTTGCCAGCACGCCTTTCTACCTGCTCATAAAAAGAAGAAAACCAGCAAGCATATGTTAGTTGAAAGCACCCAAAAACACTTAAAGAGTTTTTGGGACAGCCTACAAAAATACTTAAAAATTTTCTATGTAAACAAAAAAAAATAAAAGGCAGAAATAACTAAGGAAAGTGAGCTAAAAAGCTTATTCCCTTAAGATATTTTCCTGCTTCTTGAAGAATGCAAGGAAATGATAAGCACTCTAATTGCTAGATTTAGATTTAAATTCAAATCTAAGCATTTTAGTTCAAGTTTTAAATGGACGACTTTTTTGATAACTTAAAAATGAAATGCTTAACAAAAGATATATAATCTAAGAATGATAGATCTTTTTTAAAGAAAGTTGATTAGATCTTTAAGAGTAACAGGCAGATCTACTTAAGAATATGAACTAGCATGTAAATCAACTATTACTCTTTTAATAGTAACCGGTAACCAGAAAAAAGGATTGAGGAGAGGGGAAGTAGGGAGAAAACTTGAGGTGAAACAAGGAGCTTTAGAGCTTTGCTTGTAGAATGCCGAGGGACTTGTTATCACACCATAGTAGCAGGGCTACTATTCTTGCTTAGCAGATATCTGCACATTCCAGAGCTTCCATTATTCAGAGCTTGGCTATGATGATTGTATATTTTGAGATCACTCATGATCAGAGCAGTGTATTATTCAGACTTATGTTAGACCTTGTGTCAAGGCTGAGCCTTGAGAGTTCAGATTTGATGATCGATGTGACCTTTTATCCCATACAGTTTCAGTTCAGTGCCTAGAGATGTATTGCAGCAGTGTTTCAGATGATATATGATGATTACTCTTGTGATGATGTTATATGACCTATGGATGTTTTATCATTGACTGTGGATTATTATCTTGTTGATGTCTTAGTCTTAGTCTACTGATGTGATTTATCCTTGGTTGTATATTATTGGGATCCGTGATGATGTGGGCCATATATATATACCTATTGATGATGATTGATGGTCCCACATACTTGATGATGATATCATATGATGGACATATGGTTCAGATGATGATTGATGCAGTTCAGCAGGTTTTATTATTACTTCAGATCATCAGATTATGCACTGTCCATATATGGTGGACCCTACAGCTGGCCCATTAGGGAAACCCATGGTGTATGAGTACACATTGCTAGTGGATTTGGGTCTTTTGGATCCAATGAGACACTTATCTTTCAGTTCCGGGCACTTTTGACAGTGATTGATGCAGTTTTACACTCGTTGACCAGATTTGGGGCTGATTTCCTAGCCTGAGCAGCAGGGGCCATGAGAGGCCAGTTCACCTAGGGCGCTGTATGAGGAGGGGGTGGTCTAGCCACTTGTTTTTACCATTTACCCCCCCTTTTGGAGAGCCTGGTGGGCTCAGTTGGACAGCGCAGATGCCCTGGGAGGCAGTTTTGGCACTTTCAAAGTTACCGAGGCAGTTAAAAAATGGGATAAAGTGGTCACCGAGGAATTCAATTTGGGCAATTGAGGCAAGGTTTTGGCATTTGGTTTTCACGGAGGTCTTCCAGGGTGATCCCACTATTTTCCAGCCAGTTTTCACCATGTGGGTAGGCCCACAACGATCACATGAGGTCTTTTACTGCTTGTCTGTCACAAATTTTGAGGACAGATTTGATAATTTATTTTATCTTGGACATATTTTATTATTTTATTGTGCCTTGGGGATGAGCTAGTAAGGATTGATGCCTCCTAACCCCACCATGTGCTTCTTATGTAATGTCCTAGTCATTATGAGGTGGGCTTTGGTAGTTTTACCCCCTCTAGTGGATGACGTCACCCTCCATGACTATTTTAGACTATGACATCATCATTATATTGGGTGATCTATGTGATATATAGTTATGATTCATTATTAGCCATTGATCATATATTGAGATCTTTTAATCTCAACCACTCATTTGATGTAGTATTGTAAAGTGGAGGGTTTTGGTCTTTATTATCATATATAAGGAGGAGACCCCCTATTGTATAGCTCACCTTTGGAGCTCTGGAATATTGGAATAGAACACTTCTTTGTGGAGCATATCTCTCTTGTCTTGTGGATTCTCTTGCATCTTGAGTATACAGTATCTCTTCTATGTATCAGTGTGGATTTTGGTGCTTCTTCTAGTTTTCTTGCAGGAAAGTCGAATTGGTGGAGAGGAGGGCGATTTCTTGAGCGTTATTGTTGGAGGGATCCACATAGTCTCTCTTGGGTTGATCTTGGTGAAAGGGAGTATCATTATTGTATCTTTGTGACATAGTTGATGCTTTCTATTACATCTTTCCATCATTTTCATAATCATCTTACTTGGCTTGTTTCATGTGATCTTGTCTTGTAGGAGGAGGACGATTTGGCTATCTTGGAGGAGGACGTTTTGGTTGGAGCTCTAAGATCTCACTCTTGAATATACACATAGGAGAATGCTATCAATTTGTAAGGTGGCCATAAGCAATTGAGGTAAGATCTACAAGGTATGTGCCTCTTTCCATCCATTCTATCTTCATTGGTCACAAACCCTAATTAATCAAAACCCCAATTTTGGTTTTTCTTAGATCTACTTAGATCTAGCCTTGCTTTTGAAAAGATCTTAAGAACCCACCTCTATAGCATCCACCCCTAGTTGGATCTATAGTTTGGTGGTGATTGGGTTAAAATTTACACACTTTTCAAGGCAATATAGCACTCTTGAGGCAAATCACACTTCCTTGGGAGAGGCTTGTTTGGTTAGATCTAGCATATGGGTAGGTGAGATCCCACTTGATTTGCAATCTATACACTCGATAACCTACCCCTAGACTTTTACTTGGGTGATTTCTACCTTGTGGGCATCATTCCACATTTTAAGGGATTAAAACCCCCTTTTGAACCTTTTGGCACCTTAAAACTCAGATCTAGTAAGATCTAACCCTTGGATTGTCTTGATTTTCTAGATCCACATAGATCATTGCATAAACTACTTGGATCTACAATTTGGTGGCCATTGGACTTGTTCTGACACACCTTATCCACCTTTTAGCCCTCCTTGAGCAAGGTCGCACTTCCTTGGGTGAGTGAGTTTGCCCACTTTGAGGATGTGCGTAGTTGAGATTTTTGTGGATTTGGAACGGGCATGCCTTGAAACCTAGGTCTAGAGTATCATTTTGTGACGATCTGCCTTGGGGGTAGCATTCCTTGTTTTAAGGGATTGTGCTCCACTTAGGGTCATATCATGAAATCCTAGATCTAGCAAGATCCAACTACTCTATCTCAAGTAACCCACTTGTCTTGACCTCTAGGTGTCCCGATCTACACTTTGACATATCTTTTGACTCCATTAACCCATCCAACAAGGCACCTCCCTAAGCAAGTTGCACTCCTTAGAAATTGTGTCAAACCTTAGATCTAGTAAGTGGGTACTCCTAGATTCAACTTAGATCCATAGATCTACTCATTACATATCCTCTAGTGCCAATTGCATCCCTTAATTTCACCTTGTGGGTCCATTTTAAGCCATTTCACATATCCCAAGAAAGTAGGACCCACTTGTGTAACACATGGTACTATACCTTGTCATTATAACTAATCATGTGGCCTAAATCATACATTGGTTGAAACACTAATCATTTCTCAAACCACCTTCAACCATACTTTAATTTCTAGGTCCACTTTACCCTGCATTGGTTTCCGTAACTTACCATTTACTCATCCCTAGGAACCTTTGTTTGGGTCCAATCAGCTTTGATTGGTTATAGGGTCTCCCCCTAGATCTTGATTTATCTAGATCTAAAGCGAAGAGTGCCTCGGTTGACGTGACTCCCACCTTGCATTGGGAACTGTTACCAACTTTTTGTACCATAGTTGGATTTTCTGGAGAGCCGCCATTTGACAAACATGATGAATGTTTGAGTCTAGTGTATCAGATGATCCAGCATTTTGTAGCTAGCCAGTTGTGGTTAGCTTGTTTTGTTTTTGAGTCGACATGACCATGGCCCCATGGGGGTTTGTAATAAAAGTGTGCTAGTAGGATCTGAGTGCCTTGGTTTCTCATGACTGGATTAAGCAACTAAGGTATTCCAAGGAGTTTTTTCCCTTGTCAATTATGCTTTGCTTAAGGCGAGGTATAATCGATGAGGTTTTCTCCCGCTCCTCCAAAGCTGGAATGCCCGATTTTGAAAATTTGGCCATGGGGGGTTAATAGAGGCCAACTAATGTATATAAGCCTACTAGACACTGTTAGAATAGGTGTCGGTCATGTCCTAGGTCCATAAAACCCTCAAAAAAAATTTTGAAATTTTTTTACCGGGTCCGTCGAAATTTGGGTTTTAATTATTTTTTAAATTTAATAAATTTCTCTATAGTTTAAATAGAGAAATAATAATTTGTAATATGTCAGTCATCCGGGGTCCAAACTTAGTGTTTGATGGCTCGTTTCATAAGCCAAAAATCACACCTGACCCATGGAGCAGCTAGACCCAAGTTTTGGATGTCAATTCCGCCCCGTAATTAATATTTTCTCTGAAAAGTCATTTACAGAGAAATTATTAATTAAAATAATAAAATTGATTATTTTGGAGATAATCCAAATCTCTCCAAAATTAATCAATTTGATTAAAATAAAGGGCTAAATGACATGGCAATGAGCATTTAGTAAGATTCCAATCAACCCCAAGCCCATCCAGTCATCCATCTAGTCACCAAATCATTATCCTTTCAAACAAATTCGCCCTCCTTCATAAAAAATCGATTTTATGATGTGTCATTTGATGATTGGGTGGTAGTTTGCATTACAACTTGAAGTGGGCGCCCTCATGACTCACCCTAATCCTAAGCTTGGCTTCCTTCATAATTTCGAGTTTGTACCTACCAATCTACGTGTGTCTCCACAAAGCCAAGTCGTGTCTCCCTCAAACCCTCACGCTATCTCTATTAACTCGTGTTTCCTTGTTGGAGTTCGTGGATTGGTTGATTTGCAATCACCAATAAGCTTGGCTCCTTTCATGGATTCGAGTTACACCTACCTTTACCACATGTCATCCATTGAACTAGCTCGCAACCCACCAAGCTCACGCCTTTCCTCCCAATCCTCACGTCAATCCTCTTTGGCTCACGTGGATCCTAGTTGGGGTTTATCTATTGGCTAACTCCCATGCAAACACCATTGGATTGGCTCCTCTAGCATTCGAGCTAGTACCTACCAAGGTTCACGCCATTCCATTGTTGTAGGGTGTTTATTGGATGATGCTCTCATCTCACCTACCTCAAAGCCGAGCCTTGCCACATTGCCAAATCCTACCTACCATGAACTCGACTTTGGCCATGTCTATTGCTCCAAGCTCTCTCATGATTGGAATTCGACCTCATGCTCACCACCAATTCGAATTAGGGCTAGCTTTTGGTCTTTTGCTATAAAGAGAGGCCCATGTTGGGTTATTATCTGATGGATTCTTTAAGCACCAAAACTCTGAAGAAATTTGTAATTTGTTGAATATTGGAATAAAGTGAGACTTTGGAGGTCAAAGTGGGAGTTCTTGATGTGCCATGCTTCATCTTGTATGAGGTGATATCATGTTTTGTCTATGCATTTTGGATTCTTAAGCATTTGATTTTATGATTTAGAGGGCTAACAATCTAGCACAAATGTTATAGATCTATGCTTTTTCTCTTAAGTGTGTGGCTTTCCAGGTATTATTCCGAGTACAAGGGTTCTTGTTTGGTAATATCTTCATTCCACTAAGCTATCAAAGAAGTCTTGTTTTGTTTTTTTGAAAAGTTAAGAACTAGGAGTTATTCGTGTTTCGTTCCATCAAACATCTTCAACAAAATCCTTAAATATTGGTTACCTTGGCCCTAAAAGGCTCTCTCTTCAAGCCTTATCTTTGGGTGCCCTAGATCTACTCCTTCCACTTATTTTGTCCTCCCTTCTCCATTCGCCCTTCTCCCTCTTGCATTCGCTTTTCTCCTTTAGCACTCCTCTCCCCCTTCCTCTAGATCCATCTTCTATCACTTCTAGCCCATCTTCATCTCCCATACCCCTGTGTTTTTGTTCCTTGTCCCTTTTCGTCCACCTCCACATCAGCCCTAAAACATAAAAGAGAAAGCAACAAAAACAAGCTAGTGTTAGGAGTTAGTGAGTAGTGGATGTTTATCTTCATTTTTTAGTTTATGAGTAGTTGGTAGTTAGTTGTCAAATAGTTGATTTGTGTTTTTTTTAACTAAGTATTTTCATGCCATCTAAACGTATTATTGGACTGCCTTATAGACTCACTTGTTGACTGTTCTATAGATCCATTGGCTGCCATATGAACTACTAGAGGACTGTTATCACACTGTTTGGTTTAACTTATGATTGGCTGCCATATGAAATACTAGAGGACTGTTATCACACTGTTTTGTTTGAGTTGTTGGCTGCCATATGAAATACTAGAAGACTGTTATAACACTTGTGTTGACTGCCATCTATCTTGAACTAGACTGTCCCAAAGATTTGTTATTACTTGACGTTCATTGCACATTCGGTTGACTATCATAAAAGTGTGTTCTATTGGTTGCAAGCTAAGACATCTATACGTTGACTGTCCTCGAATTTCATATGTATGGCTGCCAATTTAGTTGGTCAATTCTACAATTGCAAATAGTTTAATTTTTAATACTTTCATTTTACATCAAAACAAGTCCTGGTTTTATCATTTGCTTGGTGAAATTTGCGGATCTAGGACATTAGCTAAATGTCAATTTGTTGTTTAAGTTACTAATGCTAATGGGTATTGGAGCAATTATTTTGTTATAGACTTTTCCAGGGAGTAGAAGTCGAGAAACTTCAAGGCGAGAAGTCATTAAAAACACAAAGGGACAAACAAGTAAAGCGGGGATACATCTCCTTATCCTTTGTAAAAGCCATTAAGGGCTTCAATTTTTGCAAATTTTATAAGCTTTTCGTAGATAGCCATTAAAGACCTTTCAAGGATTTTCCCTTGAGGCAGTTGTAAGGGATTAATAAAACTCATAGTGAAGAGGCCTCCATTTTTTTTGGTCTTTTTCCCCATTTGGGGAAGGGTGTTGGGTCTTGTGGTTGGATTTAGCTTAGATTTACATTTTCATGCTCTTAGTTTAAAATTTGCTTCAAGTAAGTCATCTTGTTTATATTCCATATCTACTTACCCCCATGCTTTCCCGAGTAGGGTCTTTGACCTGAAAGAGATTCTTGGGTAGTTTAGTTTTATATTTTTGCATTTTATCTTGCTTCTCTTCCAAAGCCCTCAGCCGGAAGTTGTATCCTTGAGATTTCGTCTCAAGGGCAGGACCACATAATTTGTGGTTACTCTTCCATCCCCGTCGGTTTCCTTGGCAGAGCTTTCAGCTAGCTGGAAGTTCTCAAGTGCAGGCGGTTCTAGTGGTTGATCCTGTTTCGGGGATCAATCCCACCTAGTAGTTTAGAACTTGTATGGTAGAACACTAGATTTCTTTACCTTACAAGGATTATTGTTAGTAGTAATTTTTATCTTGTAGATCAACATTATTGTTCAAATCTGCTTCAAGTTAAATATACTGCTATTACAATTTCTGTTTCTTTAAAATAAACCAAAGTCTCTTGAACTTGGCCATAATCCAAGTCAAGAGCACCCTCTATCGGAGGGCATTTTAGTTTCTTGCATTTCCCTGCATTAGGCATTGTTAATCTAGCAAGTCTCTTGAACTGTGGTCATAAGACCGAGTCAAGAGCGCTCTCTGTCGGAGAGTTGAACAAAGGTTTCTTAATAATAAAAAATTTCACTCACACACCCTTTAATTAATTTATCTTGGTTTCTGTCCTACACCCGTATGCTCTGCCAACCTGAAAAGGTTGGGATAGTACTCAGAAAGGTGGAAGACTTGATAATTTACGATCGATAACTTAATTAAAATTTTTACCCAAAACCTCAACCAAGGCAAATTACTGTTCTTCCCCACGAGAGGTGGTGCCGGGAAATCACTGTCAGACTCGAGGGCGGTCAAGCCGTAAGCACACTTGCCCTCTTTGCAATCTGGGTGCTCCCGACAGATCACTTAGGGTTGTCAGTACTTTCCTTGGGTAAGGTTCCACCATCTTTTGATACCTTTGGTCTTAGCCTAATAATCAAGAACATCTAAAACACGTAAAATTTACCAAGAACAATTGCAAAACGTCCTCACAAACATTTACTTTCGACTTATTTTATTTTAGCATCACAAGTTTTATTTGACTCCATTTGGCATTGGTCTGTAATATTTATAGATCTTTGAAATCTGGACCATATGTCCTTGTCATTTGCTTAATATCTATCTTGTGGATGCTTCACTTCAATTTCTAAGTCAAAGTATATTGTCATTTTTCGATTTGTATCTTGTGAATTTTGCAACGTGGATTGCGTGTTTAATTCTGTTCTAATCATCATTCAAAAAACTCCTAAACAACACCCATCCGCATCACTACACCAAAACACATTTAAAAACACACAAAAAGCCTTAGACACTCTTTAATAGGGACTACCCCCCTTGGCTTCGTTAGGAGTTTTGCCTAAACGGAGGAGCTGGGATTCAGGTGACAGCACCTGGCTCATTGCTTGCCCCCAAGGCCACACCTCTCCCCACTTTCCAGTGAGGGAGACAGCTTTCAAAAGGTTTCTGCTGCTGGTGTGCAGTTTGGCGACAACATCTTTGGCGCCGCTGCCGGGGACAAATCTTTTTGTTCCTGGACGACTTTAGTTTTTTCTAGTTTTTACCTTTTTGACAGATTCTCAAATCTGTCTGGCGACTCCACTGCCCTTTTTTCCCTTTTTGGTAGTTTTTTAGTTTAATCACTCTCAGAAATTAGACTTGAAACCACCTGGCGACTCCACTGTCAATTAACACCTCAAGGTATTCGACTAGAAGAAACTCTGAAGGCTTGCTTAGTTTTATCCCAGAACCTAAAAAGGTTTATAGGAGAAGACTGAACAAGCTAGCTTCTCGTAAAATCCTTGAAGAACTTAGGTCTCAGTCTATTTCTGACATCCATAGTCTTTTTCAAGAAAATAACTTAGAAAATTTTGAAAATTTTGAAAATAGTAATAATTGTTTTTCCGATACGATGGGTGATTTTTTCGCTCCCCTCAACATTGCTTAGATAGCAGGTCAACCACATGATCTTCCAGATAAGGCCATCGACAAACTTCCCACCTTTACCGGCACTGATGCCGTTACTGCTGCACAGCACCTCACTGCTTTCTCAAGAATAAAAAGTGGATATGTTAGGGATGCTGCTCACAGACATGAGGATGTATACATGAAGTTGTTTGCCTTATCCTTAGAAGGAGATGCTGGTGACTGGTTCATCAGCTTTCCAGCCAACTCCTTTGCCACCTTGGCTGAGTTTTCAACTGCTTTCACCAACAAGTATGGTGAAAGAAAAGAGCTCCGTCATCAACTTGCTGCTCTAACAAACATCAAAAGAAGTGAAATGGAAACCATGGAAGATTTCAACAAGAAGTTCACCGATTTATACAATGCAATCCCTACAGATTACAAGCCAACTCCACAAACTATACTGGTTTACTACATTGAAGCCTTAAGTGGAGAGATGCAATATCAACTTAGGGATAAAGAACCTGCTACTTTGTTAGAAGCACAAACAATGGCATCTAAGATCGACAAGAACATGCAGTCCTCTGGAAAGTCAAACTTACCTGGTTACTCAAGAGCTCAAACTCCTTTAAAAACAGTTGAGCCTAAAGATAAAGATCCTCTAGCTGCATTAAAAGAATCCTATGAGAAAAAGATGATGGACATGTGTGAGAGGATGGAAAGAGCTGAACAAAAACATGTGGTCCAAATGAAAGAAGTTCAAAACAAGATAATAAACATGGAAAGGGCACATGTACAACGAGTCCAGCAAATTCAACAAACTTAACCAATTCAGAGAAATTACCCTCCCAAAAATAACTGGCATAAGAAAGCTCCCGAAAATGAAAAGAGGCCTCCAACTCAGATAGAGGCTGCTAGCACAAATGAGGTGTACATCCCATTTTGTAGAGCTTGCAAGGACTTCCATGAGGAATTCGCTTGTTACTTTGCAAATTATGTATAGGAGCATGGTTATCCTGAAGGGGAGGGTACCAGTAATCCAACATCAAGCGAGCCTGAATACATAAATGCTGTAGGAGATATCCGCAATGTTCCTAGAGAAAACTGGAAACCTGTTGACAATGAACCAGACAACATGACAAAAAACTTTGGAGGAAGACCATCCAATGAATAGCTCCAAAATATGCAGAGATTTAAAGGGGTCGGATACCAAAGAAGATCAAATCCTGCACCTGCTATACAACCTCCCAAGGTAATTATTCCAAGTGATTCAGCTGATTCTAGTAAATTAAATTTTGATTGGAATAACTGGTTCAATACTACTAAGGTGCCTATACCCATAAATGAACTTTACAAGATACCTGGTCAAAAGGAGAAGTTGTTGAAAACGTTAGAAGCACCTAGTCCTACATGTATTTCAAATCCTAGTCCACCTACTCCTGCATGTACTACCAAACCTACTCCTCCCACTCCTCTCAATCCTTAGATTCCTAAGAAAGTTACTTTTTCGGATAATGTGGACGAACCTTCAACCAGCTGTGAATCAACTTATGAGGACCCTCCTATAATCCTGCATACTAGGGATACAAGAAGAGAAGCTCACCCTCCTTTCTACATATCATTGATGATAGGTGACCTTCTTCTACACAATTGTATGCTGGATTCAGGATCCGGTGCAAGCTTAATGACCAAAAGGGTTATGCAACAGCTCAACCTAAGAACCACCAGGCCATACCAGAATGTGTGTGCCATGGATTCCAGACCCGTTAAGGTTGAAGGGATGATAGGAAAGTTCCTGTTAGATTGGCCAAGTACCTGGACATCCACCTCACCATGGATATCCTTGTCATAGACGTACCAGATAGGTGGGGCATGCTACTCTCTAGAAAGTGGGGTGCAACTTTAGGTGGTTCTATACAGTTGGATTGGTCTTATGCAACAGTTCCTGCTTCCGAAGACTTACTTGTAAAATTACACACTGAAAAGGAAAGGAGATACCATGTGGAAAATCCGGATAGGCCATCAAATGAGTTTGTCTGCCATGTCGGTGAGATAGGAGATATTCAAATAAACTCCACCTTTTTAGATCCGATCCAGGAAGAGATAAAAAATGAGGAAACAAATAAGTTGTGGAAAATGAATTTTGATGGAGCATGTTCTAGAGCAGGAAAGGGTGCTGGGGTTGTCATCACTTCTCCAGAGGGTAAGATTTTCAATTTCGTCTTTAGACTAGAGTTTGAAGCAACGAATAATGTGGCAGAGTATGAGGCACTTCTACTAGGCATAGAGATTGCCAAGGACATGGGAATCAAATTGCTAACTATAAAAGGGGACTCAGATCTAATTGTCCAACAAATTAAGGGTCAATTCGCATGTAAATGCCAGAGACTTAAGAAATACCGAAATGCAATATGGGACACAATGGAATTCTTTGATGCCCTCAATATAGAAGCAATCCCTCGAGATCAGAATAGTGCTGCGGATAGACTTGCAGTTTCAGCCTCAACACTTCAACCTTTGGACGAAATGTTAGAAGGACATTGCCCCTTGGAAATCAACTTTAGACCTTCCATTCCTGATAATATAGAACATTGGCAAGTTTTTAGAGATGATGAACAGATACTCAAGTTCATAAACAACATTGATGAGTTCTTGAATTATAAACCAAATGATCAGGAGGAGGGTAAAGTTTATCAGGATGAAGGCAACCGCTCAAACCCTGTTCCATGAGGTTTTGTGGCCTTGGAACATGTTTTTGATAGACAGGATAGAAAAAAGAGTAATGTGGACCAGATGAAACCGGGTGAGTACATTGAAATTAACATTGGAACAGAAAAAGAACCAAAAATCCTTAAGATTGGAAAAGGTATCCCTGATAAAGAAAGAAATGCCCTTATTAACTTATTAAGAGAATTTAGGGACATATTTGCTTTCACGTATGATGAGCTTAAAGCGTATAGGGAGGATCTTTTCCAACACACCATTCCTTTAAAACCGGAATGTCAAAAGGGTAAACCTTTCCGACAAAAGCTGAGACAGATAAATCCTAAACTAGCTCCTATTGTAAAACAGGAATTAGAAAAGATGTTAGCAGCAGGCATCATAGCACCCACTCGACATACTTCATGGTGTTCAAATTTGGTAGTGGTCAGAAAAAAGAATGGCAGCTTAAGAATATGTATAGACTTTAGAAATCTGAACATGGCATGCCAGAAAGACAACTACCCCCTTCCTAATATGGAGACCCTCCTCCAACGGGTCACTGGGTCTGGCATGATGTCAATATTGGATGGATTTTCAGGTTACAATCAGGTAGTCATCAAGGAAGAAGATAGACACAAAACTGCTTTCACAACCCCTTGGGGAACTTTCGAATATTTAAGAATGCCTTTTGGCCTTACCAATGCTGGGGCCACTTTTCAAAGGGCCATGGACTATGCCTTCAAAGAATTAGTGGGGAAAATCATTGAAATTTACCAGGATGATTTGACAGTGTTTTCCAAAGAAAGATCTAGTCATGTTGGCCACCTTAGGAAGGTATTTGAAAGATGTAGAGAATATGGGATTTCTTTAAATCCGGTGAAATCAGTCTTTGGCATTGAAGAAGGCAAACTTTTGGGTCACATTGTTAACAAAGATGGGGTCAAGGTTGATCCCGAAAGAGTAGAAGCTATCCAGAAAATTCCCCTTCCTAGAAATGTCAAAGGTCTCCAATCCTTTAATGGCCATATCAATTTCATAAGAAGATTCATACCAAATTTAGCTGAGATAATAAAACCCATGCAACGGTTGTTAAAAAAGGATGCTAAATTTGTCTGGGATGATGAAGGGAAGGAAGCCTTTGCAACTATCAAAGATGCTATTTCTAAGTCACCTGTGTTAGTCAGCCCTGATTATACCAAAGAGTTCATGATATTCTCTTTTGCCTCAGAGGACACGATAGCTGGGGTATTGCTCCAGAAGAATTCCGAAGGGTTTGAACAACCTATTGCCTTCATGAGTAGAGCCCTCCAAAACTCTGAGTTAAAATATACTACCATGGAAAAGCAGGCCTATGCCTTGGTGAAGTCTCTAAAACACTTTAGGACATACATTGGTTATTCAAGAGTCATAGGATATGTCCCCCATGCCGCTGTAAAAGACATCCTAGCCCAACAGGATTTCTTAGGAACAAGAGGCACATGGGTGTCCAAAATCCAGGAGTATGATCTTGAAATTCGGCCCACTAAACTGATAAAGGGGCAAGGCCTAGCTAAGATGTTAACTCAGAAGAATGAAGAGGCCATTGACATGTGTTGTGCAAGCCTTTCATCTCATCCTCGTATGACACCAGCTTTACAGGACCTAGACAATCATTGGTACTCTGACATTATATAATTTCTGCTACACCTGGATGTCCCAGATCATCTCAAGGGACATAAAAGAAGAGCTCTTAGGTTAAAAACTGCCAGGTATTGCCTCACTCAAGAGGGTTTGGGTTGGAGGAACCCTGATGGTGTGATACTTAGATGTGTGCACGAGCAGGATTCCAAAAAGATCTTGACTGAATTCCACTCAGTTTTTTGTGGGGGCCATTATGCAGCAAACACAACTGCTCATAAAATTATGAGAGCAGGTTACTATTGGCCAACTATTTTTGCTGATACTTACAAATATGTCAAGTACTGCCAGGAGTGTCAACTTTTCACGGGAAAGCCTAAATTGGCTGCTTTACCTCTCACACCAGTAGTTGTTATTGCTCCCTTTCAACAATGGGGTCTCGACTTTATTGGCAAGTTCCAAGATAACTCTAGCAATGGATTTTGCTGGATCCTCACTGCAACTGATTACTTCACTAAATGGGTGGAAGCTATTCCCACCAAAACAGCCAATGAAAAGGTAATCATGGATTTCATCGAGGATAGGATCATCACCCGGTTTGGCACTCCCCTAAAGATAACAACAGACAATGCTAAGGCCTTCAGTTCGGCAGAGATGACTGATTTTTGCTTCAAGTATGGTATTATTTTATCACTCTTTTGATTATTACCCCCAGGGCAATGGACTTGCAGAGTCCTCAAACAAAAATTTGATGACCATCCTTAAGAAAACTGTGGGGGATAACAAGAGATCTTGGGATAGCAAAATCAAGTATGCATTATGGGCAGATAGGATCACTAAGAAGCATTCAAAGACTCCTTTTGAACTTGTTTATGGCATCACAGCTGCTTTGCCTTTCAACATGCAAATACCCATCTACAAAATGTTGACTGATTATGGTACTGAGAAACTGGAGTTAGATGATAGGGCAAATCAAATCATTGAACTTGATGAAAGCAGAAGGACATCATTGGACAAAATGTTAAGACATCAGGAAAGCATGAAAACTACTTTTGATAAGTCATCCAAGCCTAGAGATTTCCAAGTAGGTGACACTGTTCTTTTGTGGGACAAGAGAGGAGAAAAGCCAGGGAAGCATGGAAAATTTGACAGCCTTTGGAAAGGTCCTTTTATCATACGTTGCCAGGCCGGAACACATTCCTTCTTGCTGAACACCATGGATGGAGAGATGATACCATTGCCCAGAAACGGGCAACACCTGAAACCATTTTATCGGAACAACATTCAAGATGACCAGGGGGTCATCTCAGGAGATTCCTAAACCTTATCTTTTTCAAATTATGCAAATTTTTGTACCATATTGATGTATCATAGTTTCATATGTTAGTTTTTGTATCATATTTCATATATATGCTGGAAAAGAAAAAGATTTTATTTTCATATGCTTTTGAAAAAATGAAAAGAAAAATGTTTAAGTTGGTATTTCATTTTGGCATTATTTATCATGGAGATGTGTTACTAAGACACTTCCGTTTCTGTGCAGGAAACTGATATTCTGGGGTTCTCGAATACTCTTTTTGAACCATAGATCAAACGAGCATCCATCCCACAGTTGGAGCTAGATGTTATCAACTTTTTGTACCATAGTTGGATTTTCTGGAGAGCCGCCATTTGACAAACATGATGAATGTTTGAGTCCAGTGTATCAGATGATCCAACATTTTGTAGCTAGCCAGTTGTGGTTAGCTTGTTTTGTTTTTGAGTCGACATGACCATGGCCCCATGGGGGTTTGTAATAAAAGTGTGCTAGTAGGATCTGAGTGCCTCGGTTTCTCATGACTGGATTAAGCAACTAAGGTATTCCAAGGAGTTTTTTCCCTTGTCAATTATGCTTTGCTTAAGGCGAGGTATAATCGATGAGGTTTTCTCCCGCTCCTCCAAAGCTGGAATGCCCGATTTTGAAAATTTGGCCATGGGGTGTTATTAGAGGCCAACTAATGTATATAAGCCTACTAGACACTGTTAGAATAGGTGTCGGTCATGTCCTAGGTCCATAAAACCCTCAGAAAAAATTTCGAAATTTTTTTACCGGGTCCGTCGAAATTTGGGTTTTAATTATTTTTTAAATTTAATAAATTTCTCTATAGTTTAAATAGAGAAATAATAATTTGTAATATGTCAGTCATCCGGGGTCCAAACTTAGTGTTTGATGGCTCGTTTCATAAGCCAAAAATCACACGTGACCCATGGAGCAGCTAGACCCAAGTTTCGGATGTCAATTCCGCCCCGTAATTAATATTTTCTCTGAAAAGTCATTTACAGAGAAATTATTAATTAAAATAATAAAATTGATTATTTTGGAGATAATCCAAATCTCTCCAAAATTAATCAATTTGATTAAAATAAAGGGCTAAATGACATGGCAATGAGCATTTAGTAAGATTCCAATCAACCCCAAGCCCATCCAGTCATCCATCTAGTCACCAAATCATTATCCTTTCAAACAAATTCGCCCTCCTTCATAAAAAATCGATTTTATGATGTGTCATTTGATGATTGGGTGGTAGTTTGCATTACAACTTGAAGTGGGCGCCCTCATGACTCACCCTAATCCTAAGCTTGGCTTCCTTCATAATTTCGAGTTTGTACCTACCAATCTACGTGTGTCTCCACAAAGCTAAGTCGTGTCTCCCTCAAACCCTCACGCTATCTCTATTAACTCGTGTTTCCTTGTTGGAGTTCGTGGATTGGTTGATTTGCAATCACCAATAAGCTTGGCTCCTTTCATGGATTCGAGTTACACCTACCTTTACCACATGTCATCTATTGAACTAGCTCGCAACCCACCAAGCTCACGCCTTTCCTCCCAATCCTCACGTCAATCCTCTTTGGCTCACGTGGATCCTAGTTGGGGTTTATCTATTGGCTAACTCCCATGCAAACACCATTGGATTGGCTCCTCTAGCATTCGAGCTAGTACCTACCAAGGTTCACGCCATTCCATTGTTGTAGGGTGTTTATTGGATGATGCTCTCATCTCACCTACCTCAAAGCCGAGCCTTGCCACATTGCCAAATCCTACCTACCATGAACTCGACTTTGGCCATGTCTATTGCTCCAAGCTCTCTCATGATTGGAATTCGACCTCATGCTCACCACCAATTCGAATTAGGGCTAGCTTTTGGTCTTTTGCTATAAAGAGAGGCCCATGTTGGGTTATTATCTGATAGATTCTTTAAGCACCAAAACTCTGAAGAAATTTGTAATTTGTTGAATATTGGAATAAAGTGAGACTTTGGAGGTCAAAGTGGGAGTTCTTGATGTGCCATGCTTCATCTTGTATGAGGTGATATCATGTTTTGTCTATGCATTTTGGATTCTTAAGCATTTGATTTTATGATTTAGAGGGCTAACAATCTAGCACAAATGTTATAGATCTATGCTTTTCTCTTAAGTGTGTGGCTTTCCAGGTATTATTCCGAGTACAAGGGTTCTTGTTTGGTAATATCTTCATTCCACTAAGCTATCAAAGAAGTCTTGTTTTGTTTTTTTGAAAAGTTAAGAACTAGGAGTTATTCGTGTTTCGTTCCATCAAACATCTTCAACAAAATCCTTAAATATTGGTTACCTTGGCCCTAAAAGGCTCTCTCTTCAAGCCTTATCTTTGGGTGCCCTAGATCTACTCCTTCCACTTATTTTGTCCTCCCTTCTCCATTCGCCCTTCTCCCTCTTGCATTCGCTTTTCTCCTTTAGCACTCCTCTCCCCCTTCCTCTAGATCCATCTTCTATCACTTCTAGCCCATCTTCATCTCCCATACCCCTGCGTTTTTGTTCCTTGTCCCTTTTCGTCCACCTCCACATCAGCCCTAAAACATAAAAGAGAAAGCAACAAAAACAAGCTAGTGTTAGGAGTTAGTGAGTAGTGGATGTTTATCTTCATTTTTTAGTTTATGAGTAGTTGGTAGTTAGTTGTCAAATAGTTGATTTGTGTTTTTTTTAACTAAGTATTTTCATGCCATCTAAACGTATTATTGGACTGCCTTATAGACTCACTTGTTGACTGTTCTATAGATCCATTGGCTGCCATATGAACTACTAGAGGACTGTTATCACACTGTTTGGTTTAACTTATGATTGGCTGCCATATGAAATACTAGAGGACTGTTATCACACTGTTTTGTTTGAGTTTTGTTGGCTGCCATATGAAATACTAGAAGACTGTTATAACACTTGTGTTGACTGCCATCTATCTTGAACTAGACTGTCCCAAAGATTTGTTATTACTTGACGTTCATTGCACATTCGGTTGACTATCATAAAAGTGTGTTCTATTGGTTGCAAGCTAAGACATCTATACGTTGACTGTCCTCGAATTTCATATGTATGGCTGCCAATTTAGTTGGTCAATTCTACAATTGCAAATAGTTTAATTTTTAATACTTTCATTTTACATCAAAACAAGTCCTGGTTTTATCATTTGCTTGGTGAAATTTGCGGATCTAGGACATTAGCTAAATGTCAATTTGTTGTTTAAGTTACTAATGCTAATGGGTATTGGAGCAATTATTTTGTTATAGACTTTTCCAGGGAGTAGAAGTCGAGAAACTTCAAGGCGAGAAGTCATTAAAAACACAAAGGGACAAACAAGTAAAGCGGGGATACATCTCCTTATCCTTTGTAAAAGCCATTAAGGGCTTCAATTTTTGCAAATTTTATAAGCTTTTCGTAGATAGCCATTAAAGACCTTTCAAGGATTTTCCCTTGAGGCATTTGTAAGGGATTAATAAAACTCATAGTGGAGAGGCCTCCATTTTTTTTGGTCTTCTTCCCCATTTGGGGAAGGGTGTTGGGTCTTGTGGTTGGATTTAGCTTAGATTTACATTTTCATGCTCTTAGTTTAAAATTTGCTTCAAGTAAGTGATCTTGTTTATATTCCATATCTACTTACCCCCATGCTTTCCCGAGTAGGGTCTTCGACCTGAAAGAGATTCTTGGGTAGTTTAGTTTTATATTTTTGCATTTTATCTTGCTTCTCTTCCAAAGCCCTCAGTCGGAAGTTGTATCCTTGAGATTTCGTCTCAAGGGCAGGACCACATAATTTGTGGTTACTCTTCCATCCCCGTCGGTTTCCTTGGCAGAGCTTTCAGCTAGCTGGAAGTTCTCAAGTGCAGGCGGTTCTAGTGGTTGATTCTGTTTCAGGGATCAATCCCACCTAGTAGTTTATAACTTGTATGGTAGAACACTAGATTTCTTTACCTTACAAGCATTATTGTTAGTAGTAATTTTTATCTTGTAGATCAACATTATTGTTCAAATCTGCTTCAAGTTAAATATACTGCTATTACAATTTCTGTTTCTTTAAAATAAACCAAAGTCTCTTGAACTTGGCCATAATCCAAGTCAAGAGCACCCTCTATCGGAGGGCATTTTAGTTTCTTGCATTTCCCTGCATTAGGCATTGTTAATCTAGCAAGTCTCTTGAACTGTGGTCATAAGATCGAGTCAAGAGTGCTCTCTGTCGGAGAGTTGAACAAAGGTTTCTTAATAATAAAAATTTTCACTCACACACCCTTTAATTAATTTATCTTGGTTTCTGTCCTACACCCGTATGCTCTGCCAACCTGAAAAGGTTGGGCTAGTACTCAGAAAGGTGGAAGACTTGATAATTTACGATTGATAACTTAATTAAAATTTTTACCCAAAACCTCAACCAAGGCAAATTACTGTTCTTCCCCACGAGAGGTGGTGCCGGGAAATCACTGTCAGACTCGAGAGCGGTCAAGCCGTAAACACACTTGCCCTCTTTGCAATCTGGGTGCTCCCGACAGATCACTTAGGGTTGTCAGTACTTTCCTTGGGTAAGGTTCCACCATCTTTTGATACCTTTGGTCTTAGCCTAATAATCAAGAACATCTAAAACACGTAAAATTTACCAAGAACAATTGCAAAACGTCCTCACAAACATTTACTTTCGACTTATTTTATTTTAGCATCACAAGTTTTATTTGACTCCATTTGGCATTGGTCTGTAATATTTATACATCTTTGAAATCTGGACCATATGTCCTTGTCATTTGCTTAATATTTATCTTGTGGATGCTTCACTTCAATTTCTAAGTCAAAGTATATTGTCATTTTTCGATTTGTATCTTGTGAATTTTGCAACGTGGATTGCGTGTTTAATTCTGTTCTAATCATCATTCAAAAAAATCCTAAACAACACCCATCCGCATCACTACACCAAAACGCATTTAAAAACACACAAAAAGCCTTAGACACTCTTTAATAGGGACTACCCCCCTTGGCTTCGTTAGGAGTTTTGCCTAAACGGAAAAGCTGGGATTCAGGTGACAGCACCTGGCTCATTGCTTGCCCCCAAGGCCACACCTCTCCCCACTTTCCAGTGAGGGAGACAGCTTTCAAAAGGTTTCTGCTGCTGGTGTGCAGTTTGGCGGACAACAGGAACCATGGCATCTCTTGGGTCACCTCTTTAGTTGTCCATCTTCTCTACCATCCTGGATGGGATACCACTAGGGACAACTACAAGTTGTGTGATAACAAGCTCACACTAAGAGAAATCACAACAAGAGGGAGGACCACCATCATAGAAGATATAGAAAGAATCATGGAACCAGAAGAGATCTTTCCAGTATTAGATGTTACGCATGTGATGAGAAGGGACATTACTCAAGAAATTGTCCTAGAAACCAAGGATCCTCCAAGAAAACCAACAAGATGAGGCATCATGCTCATACTGTTGAAGACGATGAGCCAGCAAGGAAAAGAACCAGAGAAGAAAGGGATGATTCTTCAAGTGATGAAGAATATGTCTTAATCTCAGCACTCACGGGCACTATCACACATGGGAGCAATGATTGGTTTGTAGATAGTGGAGCATCCAAGCACATGACGAGATACAAAGAATCCTTTGTCAATCTATTAGAACATGAGTCACCTCACAAGGTGAAACTTGGGGATGATTATCAATACCCCATCAAAGGAAGTGGAGAAGCTTCCTGTTACCGGGCAAACTAGCAGGGCTAGTTCCCGATAAGCAAAAATAAGGAAAGTGATCCAATGTCACCTTGATCACAATCCTAACTTCTTCAGAAGCTAATAACCTCCAAGGAGAAGTATCCTTATGGAACCCTGACTGATACAACCAAAAAGACTATATTCTCTGTGCAAGTGTTAGTTAGACTTGTTGATCAAGTTGTCATTGATGCCAACAGTGCTTGGTCATTGATGCCAACAGTTGAGTCTTGGTGCCCCTTGAGGAGCCCCTGAGGGTTAAGTAATTGTCAGTGTCTAAGGAGACCTTTTGATCTTGTCCAAGCCCAAGTTTGAAGCCCTTGGAGCCCTTGGGACAATGATAAAAGCCCTGAACACCCTGCAGAGTGTTTAAGTACCCCAAAGATGTTTTGCGTTTCCCCAATTGTTTCTTTGTTTCCCTAGTACCACAACTTATGCCCCAGTACGCTACAAAAGTGTTGAAGAAGTTGCAAGAGTCCAAATGAACCTTTCAGTGGTCATTTGTGTTTATTGAGGTCATGGTAGCCTAGGAGAACATCTAACAACCCCACAGGTGATGTCATGATGGATCTTTACCCTTGTAGGTCCCCTGGTGTGGTTGAGGTGGCTGAAGAAGCCTATGAAGCCCCTTGCTTGATGAAGAAGCCCTGAAGAAGTCCTTGGACCCACATTTGATGGCTTAATGGTCCTTGTCCCCTTAAAGGTGATGATGTGGTCATTAATGACTTGATGAAGACTTGGAACCCTTGATGAAGATCTTGATGCCCGTGTATCCCTTGTTGGGGTCATGGAACCCTTGGAGATGGTCATTATGCATGAGAAGGTCTGGCACCCACATAAATGGCGGCATGATGACCCTTGGACACTATATGATCATTGATGGTGCATTTGGAAATGATTTGGGTCTTGGAATCCATACATATGGTGGTTTGTAAGCCCATGATTGTTGGAGCCTTTGATATGATAGAATCCTTGGTCATGATTCCCTCATTACTTGGCGACGGAGTCCTATGTGATGGGATTGAAGTCCATGGAAAGTATCTTGTTTAAATATCATATGATATCCTTGAAAGAGTCCTTGAAACCCTTGCATGCGGTGCCTTGGGTCTTGAACCATGGTGATGTATGGTCCTATTTGTGGTTATATGGCTATTGGGATGTAGATGGAGGTAGATCCCATGGACGTGCCTTGATATGTTGAAGAAGACTTTCAAACTCTTGTAGTTAGTGGTATGGTCTTTGGCACCCTCATGTGTGGGGTCTTTGACGTCTTGGACACATTGAATAATTTAAGGGTATTAGACCAAGAATTTGCAAATAAACCCATCATAGGGAGATAGTCCTCGTCAAGCCATTTCCATTGATATGTGGAGCATCTTCTAACTCCTTATGGTTGAAGAGATATGAATTTTTGAAGTTGGTGTACCCCACCTTTTTGGGTGAGCCGACCAAACAAAAGAAAATTTAATTATTTGTAATTTTGAATTGCATGTCGGCCCTGTTTGAGGTAATAAATTTCCTCCACGACCTATATAAATAGAATATCAAACATTTCATTTGCTCATCAATTGGAATTTCGCAACTCTTGGAGAAAAGTGCGAAATTTTGTGGAGGAGAATTTTTTTGGGTATCTTTACTAAAATTGGCATAACTTTCTCATACGGAATTGGAATTACAAAATTCTTGGCTCGTTGGAAAGCTTGTTACGAGGGCTATGTGATGAAATGATATAGAGTTTCTTTTGGTTTGTCTATTGTTTCTTAACCTTATGATCTTCAAAAAGGTATGGCTCATGCTTCTTGGTTTCTCTTGTAATGGCACATGTCTCTCATGGATAGAGTTCATCTTTGATATTAGTATGTGAGCCTATATATTGTTATATGTATTTGAAGTCATTATGGAGGATATGATGATGATGTTGCATACCTTTATGCTATGATATTATACACTTTATGATGATAATGCATGTGATAATGATGTACACTCTATGAAGTTGATGCACTCCTATACAATATGATGTACATGCATACCATAGTGTGATGATGCTCTCCTATGCATTATGATGTATACTTGATGTTGATGATGCATACACGGTCCACACTGAAGTGACGATTATGCATATTTTATGATGATGATGCATACCCTATGACAATGATGCATACCTATGATGATGATGCATGACGATGCATGCCTTATGCTCAATGGAAGTAGAGAAGGATTATTTGTTCAATGATATATGCATGAAATATTTACACAGTGGCATATACATATGTACTTAGTAATATTTAAACATTGGTATGTTCAGTAAAATACACTCGGTGGCATGACAATTAGTACACAGTAATATATGTATGATGAAACACAATGATAAATGCTCAGTTTATGTATGAAGTGCTAGAGATGTTTACACAATGATGTGCTCAGTTTGATATGCTCAGTGATGTTTACACAGTGATACTCAGTGATGTATGATGAAAACACAATGTGTGATGATATAGAATTATAAATGATGCAATGACGACAATAGTACAATGATGAATAGTGGTAATTAGGAGTGAATACATTGGTTCAGTTGAGCAGCATTAGCACAGGCTACTACCTGTGCATTTGGTCTAACTCAGATTGGCTGAGTTGTATGAGCAGTTGGTTTGACCCAGGTGGTCTGGTACACAGTTGGTTGAACTCAGTTTTATAGATTCGAACAATGTGAACAGATTGATGCACATATATTGTTGGTATAGCTAGATCGGACAGATTGATTGGTACAGCCAGATTGCACAGATTGATTGTACAGGATGATAAATAGTGTGACATAGTTGTGATGAGCAGTGGTCAGTTAATGGTTAGTGGACAGTTGATGAGCAGTGAAAGTGGTTTTGCAGTGTGGTACAGATTGTGCAGTGTGGTACAGGTTGTGCAGTGTGGTTTAGATTGTGCAGTGTGGTACAGGTGTTGGATAGCAGGTCCGCAGGATCAGTGCAATTTGTGGTTCAGTAGTTCAGTATCTATCTTCATATCAGGGTGGCAGGACGGGGCAAGGAAATTGAGGGAGCTAAGGCGTCCTTCAGGTTGTAGCCTGTAAACCAGGGGGTTGTAGACTCCTTCCAGTTGTAGCTGGAGAATTGAAGTCTTTGTAACAAAGGGGGTTGTTGCCTTCTTCCAGTTGTTGCTGGTAAATTATTATTATAAAGGCTTCCGTGGTTTTTCCCCCAGGACTTGGGTTTCCACGTAAAAATCTTGTATACTGTGTTTTGCTATGCTTCCTATGTGATGATGATATGATGATAGGTGATGATGAGCTGTAATTGTTAATAATGTTGATGATATAATGATAATGTGGTAATACATTAATGAATGATGCAGTTGATGATTGTTAAAGTGAAAAAGTAATAAAAAGCTATACACACTGTTCACCCCCCCCTCTCAGTGTGCTCAGTGTGTCCAACAATTGGTATCAGAGCGAGGTTCTTCACAGAAAGCCTTACCAGCTTGAAGTAGATCCTTGACACACCATGGGGTTCTCAGTGAATGGAGCACAATTGTTTTGTGGGACAAATTACTTGATCTGGAAAAGAAGAATGCAAGGTTATCTTGAAGCAGAAGGCAGTGGAGTATGGCAGTCAGTGCTTACTGGGTACGATCATCCGAAGAAAGTGAAAACAACAGCTCAGAAGGAAGCAAGGAAAAATAATTCAATGGCTATGGAATCCATTCTTGAAGGCTTATCAGATTCCATAAAAGGGAAAATTGGAAAGTGCAACACTGCTAAGGAACTATGGCTCAAAATAGAACATCTCTACTCCTCTAAGGAACATGAAGAAGAAGTTATGAAACTCATGACTGTAGATCTGACAGATCTCCAAAAGAAGAAAATAGGAAAGTGCAACTCAATTGAAGAATTGTCACTGAAGTTAGATCAACTTGAAGAACAAAAAGTAGAAGACAACTCCATAGAAAGGTCAGTACAAGATCCAGGTAAGTATGAAGGTAAGTCTATTGAACACCCTGTTTGTAATGCTTTTGAAGAAATATGTCTATCGGGTATAGAGGATAAGTGCTATTCAAAATTCATAGATTGTAATACATCAAAATGTGATGAATCTCATTGTTTCTTGATAAATGATGGAAATGACTGTTTAAACAATGATATTACTAATGCTTTGCAAAAGGTTGAGAAACTTTGTAAACAGAACCAGGTATTACAAGAACAATTGGACAAATATGAGAAGAGGAATCAAGAAGAATCTGAGAAAGCCACACAGACTATCATTGATCTAAATCTCCAAGTTGAAGAAGCTACCAGAATCAAAAAAGCCATATCCAACTCTTTGAAAGATCAACTTGAGAAGTCTGCTGTTGAAAATAAAAAACAATCAGAAGAAATTGACAAGCTCAGAAGACAGCTAGAAGATAAGGAGAAAGAATTGACTCATAAGCTTCAAGACAAAGATAGTGAGATCAGTATCTTACTTGAAAAAATGCAGAAGGAAAGATCCGCCAGTCAGAAAGAAGATCCAAGTGACAAAACGGGAATTCATTTCAATCATGAGATTGAAGAGAAAATAAGAAGAAAACAAGAAGATGAAATCAAATCCTTGAAGATAGAATTACGAAAGGTATGTCTGACGAATTTTGACTTTGAAAAGGAACTCTCAGAACTCAGAAAAGAAAATCAAGAAATAAAAGGACAGATGGAAGACAGTATTGTCATTGATCTGAAAGAACAGATAGAGGAAGTCAAGAAAATTGAAGAAGACCTAACAAGACAACTCCAAGAAAAGATAGAAATTTGTCAAAAGCAAGAATTGAAGATCCTCTCTCTAAAGGAAGAACTGAACAAGGCAGTTGGTCAGTTGAAGACAAATTCAAAGATTGAAAAGAACATTGAAGAAAGTGAAAGTTCCAGGGAAAAAGAAGAAAAGGCTAATAGTTATACAGATATTTTCAGTAGATCCCATGATCAGCAAGATTCAAGGAAGAATAGAAACAGAGAACTTGCATCACAAAGAAGATCCTTTTCTCAGGGAGATCCCATGATGTTCAGTGGTCACTGCTACAAGTGTAACAACTATGGTCACAAAGCCATCCATTGCAGAACTCATGACAGAATAATTCCAAATATAAATCAAGGTATGTTTTCCGTTCAATGTTATAATTGTTATCATTATGGTCATTTTGCGAAATATTGTAGGATGCAGGGAGAAGTTAAAGTTTGGAGAAGAAAGCAAGTTCAACCGAATGTCATGAACAATGATCAGCCTACCAAAGTATGGAAAATAAAGTCAGTAGATTGCAGCAATGATCAAAACAGAAATGATGAAAATATTGGGAAAAACCCAATACCATTTTGAAGACTATCGATCAGTGTTATGAAGTGTAAAAGGAGCTATGTACTTGATTATCCTACAGTAGTTGGTTCTAGCATATAAGCAGCAGCAGTGCCCAGTGATAGGGGGAGCAGTATTGCTAAAGAAAGTTCTCTTTGCCATTGATGCAAAAAGGAAGAGAAGTTGTTGACAGGGGGAGCATGCCCTAAGGGGGAGCTGTATTGTCAAAGGATGTTCCCTTTGCCATTGATGCCAAAGGGGGAGAGAAACTGTGACAAGGAGAGATTGTTCTGAAAAGGAGTTTGAGTGTTGTCATCAATGACAAAGGGGGAGATTGTTGATCAAGTTGTCATTGATGCCAACAGTGCTTGGTCATTGATGCCAACAGTTGAGTCTTGGTGCCCCTTGAGGAGCCCCTGAGGGTTAAGTAATTGTCAGTGTCTAAGGAGACCTTTTGATCTTGTCCAAGCCCAAGTTTGAAGCCCTTGGAGCCCTTGGGACAATGATAAAAGCCCTGAACACCCTGCAGAGTGTTTAAGTACCCCAAAGATGTTTTGCGTTTCCCCAATTGTTTCTTTGTTTCCCTAGTACCACAACTTATGCCCCAGTACGCTACAAAAGTGTTGAAGAAGTTGCAAGAGTCCAAATGAACCTTTCAGTGGTCATTTGTGTTTATTGAGGTCATGGTAGCCTAGGAGAACGTCTAACAACCCCACAGGTGATGTCATGATGGATCTTGACCCTTGTAGGTCCCCTGGTGTGGTTGAGGTGGCTGAAGAAGCCTATGAAGCCCCTTGCTTGATGAAGAAGCCCTGAAGAAGTCCTTGGACCCACATTTGATGGCTTAATGGTCCTTGTCCCCTTAAAGGTGATGATGTGGTCATTAATGACTTGATGAAGACTTGGAACCCTTGATGAAGATCTTGATGCCCGTGTATCCCTTGTTGGGGTCATGGAACCTGTTATCACACAACTTGTAGTTGCCCCTAAAGGTATCCCATCCGGGACGGTAGAGGAGTTAGGCAACTAAAGAGGTGACCTAAGAGATGCCACGGTTCCCAATGCAATGTGGGAGTCACGTCAACCGAGGCACTCTTCGCTTTAGGTCAAGGTATAACTAGACCAAGGGGGAGACCCTATACCCCAATCGCAGTTGATTGGACCCGAGCAAAGGTTTCAAAGGTGAATGAATGATGAGTTACGGAAACCAATGCAAGTCTAAGTGGACCTAATGTTTAGGGCATGGTTGAAGGTGGTACAAGGATAGTTAGTGTTTCAACCTATGTATGGTTTAGGCCACTTGATTGGGTATGATTATTAAGTATAGTACCATGTGTTTACACAAGTGGGTCTTATTGCCTTGGGAAGTGTGAAATGGTTTTAAGTGGGCCCACAAGGTGAAGCTAAGTGTGAAGATGGTACTATAGGCTAGATCTAGGTTAGATCTACAAGTTAGAGTTGGTTCTAGGGTTACCCATGTGTTAGATCTAGGGTTTGACACTAATCCCAAGAAGTGCGCCTTGCTTGGAGAAGGACTAGTGCCTTGTTGGATGGGCTAATGGGGTCAAGAAGGATGTCAAAGTGTAGATCGGGACACCTAGAAGCCAAGTCAAGTGGTTTGGATGAGATCCAATGGTTGGATTTTACTAGATCTAGGTTTTTAGGTAATGACCAAAAGTGGACCACAATCCCTTAAAACAAGGAATGCAATCCCCAAGGTGGATCGGGACAAAAGGATAGTCTAGACCTAGGTTTCAAGGCATGAGCAATCCAAATCCACAAAAATCTCCAACACCCACTTCCTAGAAGTGGTCCAACTCAAAATTCCCAAGGGGTGCGACTTTCTCAAGGAGAGGCAAAAAGTGGTTTTGGTGGACCAAACCAAGTCCAATGGCCACCAAAATGTAGATCCGGGATGCTAATACCCCGATCTATGCATGTTCAAAGTTTCAAGTGAATCCAATGGGTAGATCTTAGAAGATCTAAGTTTTAAGTTACCAATGAGGTCAAAGGGGGGTTTCAACCCCTCAAAACATGGAGAGATGTCCACAAGGTAGTTTTCACCAAAGTAAGGATATGGGTATGTGTTATCAAGTGTCTAGTTGTCAAATCAAGCGGGATCTCACATACCCATGTGCTAGATCTAGCCCAACAAGCCTCCCTCAAGGAAGTGCGCTTTAGGTCAAGGAGAGCTTTTGTCTTAGAAAATGGGTCAATTCTTAGCCAATCACCACCAAACTATAGATCCAACTAGGGGTGGATGCTATAGAGGTGGGTTTTCAATATCTTTTCAAATCGAGGGCTAGATCTAAGTAGATCTAAGAAATACCAAAAACAAGGGTTTTAATTTGATTAGGGTTTTTGTGATCTAGAAATTATGGAAGATTCAAGGAAGAGAAGATCATACCTCTTGGGACATACCTGGATGAAGAGATGAATGCTAGTTGAGACGAGGATTACTTTGCCAAAGATCAAATGGAGAATTGTTGAAACCCTCTTGCCAAATCAATTTTTTCCAAGCCACATGTAATTCCTTCTAACCTGTCAAGCCAAGGAGCAAAGCATCAATTAGTTTAACAAATTGAAGGTAGATGCAAGCAAGAGAGAGAAAAACATAGAATAGTTGACACAAAGGCAAAACCACTCCCTGTCAAACCCAAAACGACTTCTTCCAAGCTTGAAGGGCAAGCCTCCCCACCAATTCGCACTTGTCAAAGTCGCCCTCTCAACCTGCAAATAAAGTATGGCAAATACGCAAGATAGCTACAATAGATCCTCCAGTGCAATGGACAATAGCATTTACAATCGAAACAACCAACATCCACTCCAATCCAAGCATGTACTCCAAAAGATAGAAATTTTATTCCAAGAGCCAAGAGCCAAAAATCTCTAGATGAATTTTACAATGAGGGGGTCTCCTCCTTATATAGGATAATAAAGACCAAAACCCTAGATCTCAAAACCACTTTTTGAAATGAGTGGTTGAGATTAAAAGATCTCACAACATAATCAATGGCTAATAATAAATCATAACCATATATCACATGGATCACCCACATAATGATAGCGCCCCCACTAAAAAGGTACAATGAGGGGTGACGTCATCCACAAGAGACAATATAAGCATCAAAATCCACCTCATGGTGACTAGGACATAACAATATAAGCTCATGGTGGGGCTAGGAGGTTTTAATCCTTACTAGCTCATCCCCAAGGCACAATAAAAATAATAAAATATGTCCAATATAATAAAAATGACCAAAACTGTCCTCAGAATCCATGACAGTCAAGCAGTAAATGTCCTCCTGTGATCAATCTGGGCATACCCACATGGTGAAAACTGACGGGAAGGTAGTGATGCCGCCCTGGAAGACCTCTGTGAAAACCAAATGCCAAAACCTTGCCTCAATTTCCCAAATCGATTTCCTCAGTGACCACTTTTTCCCATTTTTTAACTGCCTCGGGAACTGTGAAAGTGCCAAAACTGCCTCCTAGGGTGCTAGCGCTGTCAATCTGAGCCCACCAGGCTCTCCGGAAGGGGGGATAAATGGTAATAACAAGTGGCTGGACCAACCCCTCCATCATCAGCGCCCTAGGTGAACTGGCCTCTCGGGGCCCCTGCTGCTCAGGCTGGGAAATCAGCCCCAAATCTGGTCAACAAGTGTAAAACTGCATCAATCACTGTCAGAAGTGCCCGGAACTGAAAGATAAGTGTCTCAATGGATCCAGAAGACCCAAATCCACTAGGAATGAGTACTCATACACCCTGGGTTGCCCTAATGGGCCAGCTGTAGGGTCCACCATATATGGACAATGTATAATCTGCTGATCTGAAATAATAATAACCTGCTGAACTGGATCAAACATCATCTGTATCATATGTCCATCATATGATATCATCACAAACATGTGGGGCCATAAATCATCATCAATAATCATCCATACATGGTCCACATCATCACGGATCCCAAGAATATATAATCAAGGATAAATCACATCAGTAGATTAAGACAATGTTTCTCTAATCATTCCCACAGCTAAGCTCAAAGTATAAATTCCATTCAGTGGCATTAATCAAGTTAACATATTCCGTGGTTATATAAAATTACTTGCACCATAGTTCAAATGACAAACTCACCCATTGGACATGGTCAAACTGCTAGTGAAGGATGAAGGCTAGGAGCAAGGTTGGGCCAAGGGTTTGACTTATCTAACTTAACTCAAAAATACTTTGGACTGGGAAAAGGGGGAAGCTACAAACTCTGTGCTGGACAAAAGAACACGGGGGATGGCTGTGCCTCACAAATGGATAAGTTGTTTAGAGAGTGTTTATTCAACTTAGGCATCATGTCTACATCAAGTTGATCCAGGTTCATTAGGATCATTCAATTTCATTTCCATGGCCTTTTTGGCCTACATAACCCTTCGGATTTCAGATGTGCTGAGAAGCACAACTAGTTGCAGCTTGTATCCAGGGCATGTTTTTCATATATTTATACAAGGTCAGCAATTGTTTAGATATAGCTTTTAAGAACTATTGCTTTTTTTTGGACCTTTATTATACTCTTCGAGGAGTATTTTTAGCTTTTCATTGCTCTTGCCCTTTTTTGTTTCCATGGGCGAATTTATTTAGTTTCCACAGGTAGAACATGAGCTTTCAGTTTTAGCCAACAACACCTCAAGTGACTAGGGGGAGTTCGAGCCAAGGCCTACAATCCAACTCACCAAAGGCAAGTTCTGTCACCAACTCAGAGCCGAGACACTGAATAAACAGGGATGCGGTCCAAACACAGAGGTAGAAAAATGGGGAAGTCCTCAGTATCAGAAAGTCAAATGAGACATGTCAGGGTTTAAAGTCAAACAGGAAGGTCATGTATGGATGGAGATAAGTGAATATGGAGCCTACACTAGCAGACAACTGGTGTCGGTCGAAAGACCATGTCTATGTAAGGTGAAATACCAGTAAGTTTTGTTAAATGACCTAAAAGTGCAAGCAATTGTCCATTTTATGATTTACAGTTCATTTTAAATAGTTTGCCACATCAGGAATAATATACCAAGCACATGCCATGATCATGACTAAATCAACAAGATAATAATCCACAGTCAGTGAGCACATATCCATAAATCATACAACATCATCATAATAATCATCATCATGCATCATCTGAAACACTGCTGCAATATATCTCTAGGCACTGAACTGAAACTGTAATGGGATAAGTGGTCACATCAGTCATCAAATCTGAACTCTCAAGGCTCAGCCTTGACACAAGGTCATAAAATCTGAATAATGTACTGCTCTGATCATGAGTGATCCAATATGTGTAGCCATGCTCTGGAAAAAATGTAGGCTCTGGAATGTGCAGATATCTGCTGTACAAGAATAGTAGCCCTGCTACTATGGTGTGATAACATCTGGCTCCAGCTGGGACAAGTGCTCTAAGGGAGAGAGCACTTGAGAACCTCAGAATCTCTGGTCTCGAACTGCTCTGCATCAATCTTCAACCCAGTACTGCACCATCCTTCCTTTCAGCTTTTATCTTGCACCTGTTCCTGCTCTCACAAACACTAGAATACCATCATGGAGCATGTATGGGACAAATATAAAATAAAACTGAAAACTAATCTAAAGAATAAACTGAAAATGCGTCAAAATATAAATTTAAACTAACATGGCATATATTATTATCATTTTTATTTACTGTGCAGGAGGAAAAGAATACTTCTTCAATCAGGCAATCTCAACTTGCACAGGCAACCACAAATATAAATGCCAACTACAATTTCTTAAATGCATGCAGGAGAAAAGACAAGCTTAGGAAGGAGCAAGGCTCAACTCAATAAAGGATGGAAACAAGCAGACACTCCAGGCAGAAAAAAGAAAAAGGGACAATACTCGGCACACAGAAAAAGAAAAATCACACAAATCCTACTGCTCAAGTGAGCTTATTCAATACCTACCTACCCTACTTTAACCAGTGAGCACAAATGTTAGGTAAAATCATAAATCCAGTGCAACCATTCATCAAATAAATTAATGATTCTTCTTTGATTTTTGTTGATGAAACAAGTCAAGATTGGATTAAAAATTATTGAAATTGAGAGCACAATCTTCTTGACTTGTTCAGAAATTGAAGAAGGATTTGAGTGGTGCAACATGAAATAATGCAGAGGAGACGACTGACTAGTGAAGCCATCCTCCATCCAAAAACTGATAGGATCATAAAATTTATGCAAGTTATTGTTTAAAATGGATGGAGGAAAAATACAAGGCATATGATTTAATAAACTAATTTCCTCATTCACTTCACTTGCATATTTAATTCGTTTCCCCTTGGGACTGATGATCAAATAAAAACCAAGTGGGGACAAATCAAGGCTTAAAAGACGAAAAATCAAAACTAGGCCCACTTGATGCTCAAAAATGGAGAAAAGATGAAATTGATCTTTAAACACCTTTTCTAGCCACCAAGAATGATTGATAATTTGACAACAAGCATTATTGTTCCAAGGTGACTGAAAAGGGAAATGAAGTGCTTTTTCTCCAAACATGTAATCATACATATACTTCCTATTGAAAAATTCCAAGGCAAAAAAATGACTAGAGCACCAACCCAAAGATGATTGAAAGAGTTGGGAAGGGAGGGTGGATTGCAAATATGAAAATTCTCCCAAATGGATAAACAAGTTTGACCTTGGACTTTGACAAAAGAAAGCAGTCTTTACTCTAGGAACGATTTTAACCTTTTGATCAAGTTTAATATTTACAACATGAGGACAAGATTGACCATAACTATCTAACTCTAAGTTATCTTGATTAAGGATGGAAAAATTTAAAGACTCATTATAAGAAGTGGAAAACAGATTAGAGCATCTAGTGTGATTCCCTAATTCATCCTCATTTTGATATTGACCTTCTATTGATTCATCATTAAAATTATAAGAGGATAAGTGATCATTTTCATTTATAATATTTTGATTAAATGCACAATGATCACGAGAGATCACCACTAAAGGATCTTGGTCGGTGTTTTCACTTTCTTCTTTTTCAATAAGGTGATAAGGAATTGAATGATCATTAAATATGGAACGATTAATGAGTTTCTCTGAGGGAGGAGCTTCAATAGACTGAATGACTAAAGGCTCATCCTCAGAAATTTCCTCCGGATCAAGACTAGGGCTACCTAAAAAGAAATTTGAAAACTTATGATTTATACAATGATTATGGATTTGACTATCAATCGACTCAAAAGTGGAAGACTTATCCTCAAAAGAAATTGAGCAGGATGGGTCATCTTCGGATGTTGACAATTCACTTGATGCTTGATTATTAACAGATTCAACAATAGGATCAAAAAGGGGAAGGTTTTGATTTGAAAAATATATATCATCGGATTCACTTCCCCATCTTTCTAAAAAACTTTGCTCAAACATGTCATACCCGGAAATGCTATTGGACTTCAAATTTACGAACCAGATCTCAGCTCTTTCTTTGAAGGACGAAGCCAATAGTTTCATACACACATCCTCATGGGTTATGGATAAATCTTTAATAATTTCCCTAAAAAGTTCAAGGTGTCTTTTAGCAGATGCTTCATGACTTCCATCAAATTTAGACAACCTTTCACGGGCTTGATGAGGGATGTGATGAGGATACCCAACAATTTTTGAGAAGTCAAAAACTTTCAAACGACCAAAAGTCCTAGGCCGCTCAGAAGCAGCCATGGATGGCAAAAAAAATATTTTTTTTAATTTTTCTAATTTTTTTTTTTTTTTTTAATTTTTATTATTAAATCAAGAACCTAAATACAAAAAGATGCACCCCATGGGTTCTAGATAATGATAGGATCGATCACCAGTGGAGTCGCTTATGTGGAGTCGCCAGGTAGATTTTAAAACTCTTCTACCAAGATGTATGTCGTTTAAAGTGTAGGGAGAGAGTGAGACACAAAGGGTGTGTTGAACCAAGGTAGGCCTCTACCTCCCCGACAACGGCGCCAAAAATGTTAATGTTGGCAAAGAGAACGGGAGTAGAGGTTTGAAAAAAATATGTCGAACCAGGGTAGGCCTCTACCTTCCCCGGCAACGGCGCCAAAAATGTTATCACACAACTTGTAGTTGCCCCTAAAGGTATCCCATCCGGGACGGTAGAGGAGTTAGGCAACTAAAGAGGTGACCTAAGAGATGCCACGGTTCCCAATGCAATGTGGGAGTCACGTCAACCGAGGCACTCTTCGCTTTAGGTCAAGGTATAACTAGACCAAGGGGGAGACCCTATACCCCAATCGCAGTTGATTGGACCCGAGCAAAGGTTTCAAAGGTGAATGAATGATGAGTTACGGAAACCAATGCAAGTCTAAGTGGACCTAATGTTTAGGGCATGGTTGAAGGTGGTACAAGGATAGTTAGTGTTTCAACCTATGTATGGTTTAGGCCACTTGATTGGGTATGATTATTAAGTATAGTACCATGTGTTTACACAAGTGGGTCTTATTGCCTTGGGAAGTGTGAAATGGTTTTAAGTGGGCCCACAAGGTGAAGCTAAGTGTGAAGATGGTACTATAGGCTAGATCTAGGTTAGATCTACAAGTTAGAGTTGGTTCTAGGGTTACCCATGTGTTAGATCTAGGGTTTGACACTAATCCCAAGAAGTGCGCCTTGCTTGGAGAAGGACTAGTGCCTTGTTGGATGGGCTAATGGGGTCAAGAAGGATGTCAAAGTGTAGATCGGGACACCTAGAAGCCAAGTCAAGTGGTTTGGATGAGATCCAATGGTTGGATTTTACTAGATCTAGGTTTTTAGGTAATGACCAAAAGTGGACCACAATCCCTTAAAACAAGGAATGCAATCCCCAAGGTGGATCGGGACAAAAGGATAGTCTAGACCTAGGTTTCAAGGCATGAGCAATCCAAATCCACAAAAATCTCCAACACCCACTTCCTAGAAGTGGTCCAACTCAAAATTCCCAAGGGGTGCGACTTTCTCAAGGAGAGGCAAAAAGTGGTTTTGGTGGACCAAACCAAGTCCAATGGCCACCAAAATGTAGATCCGGGATGCTAATACCCCGATCTATGCATGTTCAAAGTTTCAAGTGAATCCAATGGGTAGATCTTAGAAGATCTAAGTTTTAAGTTACCAATGAGGTCAAAGGGGGGTTTCAACCCCTCAAAACATGGAGAGATGTCCACAAGGTAGTTTTCACCAAAGTAAGGATATGGGTATGTGTTATCAAGTGTCTAGTTGTCAAATCAAGCGGGATCTCACATACCCATGTGCTAGATCTAGCCCAACAAGCCTCCCTCAAGGAAGTGCGCTTTAGGTCAAGGAGAGCTTTTGTCTTAGAAAATGGGTCAATTCTTAGCCAATCACCACCAAACTATAGATCCAACTAGGGGTGGATGCTATAGAGGTGGGTTTTCAATATCTTTTCAAATCGAGGGCTAGATCTAAGTAGATCTAAGAAATACCAAAAACAAGGGTTTTAATTTGATTAGGGTTTTTGTGATCTAGAAATTATGGAAGATTCAAGGAAGAGAAGATCATACCTCTTGGGACATACCTGGATGAAGAGATGAATGCTAGTTGAGACGAGGATTACTTTGCCAAAGATCAAATGGAGAATTGTTGAAACCCTCTTGCCAAATCAATTTTTTCCAAGCCACATGTAATTCCTTCTAACCTGTCAAGCCAAGGAGCAAAGCATCAATTAGTTTAACAAATTGAAGGTAGATGCAAGCAAGAGAGAGAAAAACATAGAATAGTTGACACAAAGGCAAAACCACTCCCTGTCAAACCCAAAACGACTTCTTCCAAGCTTGAAGGGCAAGCCTCCCCACCAATTCGCACTTGTCAAAGTCGCCCTCTCAACCTGCAAATAAAGTATGGCAAATACGCAAGATAGCTACAATAGATCCTCCAGTGCAATGGACAATAGCATTTACAATCGAAACAACCAACATCCACTCCAATCCAAGCATGTACTCCAAAAGATAGAAATTTTATTCCAAGAGCCAAGAGCCAAAAATCTCTAGATGAATTTTACAATGAGGGGGTCTCCTCCTTATATAGGATAATAAAGACCAAAACCCTAGATCTCAAAACCACTTTTTGAAATGAGTGGTTGAGATTAAAAGATCTCACAACATAATCAATGGCTAATAATAAATCATAACCATATATCACATGGATCACCCACATAATGATAGCGCCCCCACTAAAAAGGTACAATGAGGGGTGACGTCATCCACAAGAGACAATATAAGCATCAAAATCCACCTCATGGTGACTAGGACATAACAATATAAGCTCATGGTGGGGCTAGGAGGTTTTAATCCTTACTAGCTCATCCCCAAGGCACAATAAAAATAATAAAATATGTCCAATATAATAAAAATGACCAAAACTGTCCTCAGAATCCATGACAGTCAAGCAGTAAATGTCCTCCTGTGATCAATCTGGGCATACCCACATGGTGAAAACTGACGGGAAGGTAGTGATGCCGCCCTGGAAGACCTCTGTGAAAACCAAATGCCAAAACCTTGCCTCAATTTCCCAAATCGATTTCCTCAGTGACCACTTTTTCCCATTTTTTAACTGCCTCGGGAACTGTGAAAGTGCCAAAACTGCCTCCTAGGGTGCTAGCGCTGTCAATCTGAGCCCACCAGGCTCTCCGGAAGGGGGGATAAATGGTAATAACAAGTGGCTGGACCAACCCCTCCATCATCAGCGCCCTAGGTGAACTGGCCTCTCGGGGCCCCTGCTGCTCAGGCTGGGAAATCAGCCCCAAATCTGGTCAACAAGTGTAAAACTGCATCAATCACTGTCAGAAGTGCCCGGAACTGAAAGATAAGTGCCTCAATGGATCCAGAAGACCCAAATCCACTAGGAATGAGTACTCATACACCCTGGGTTGCCCTAATGGGCCAGCTGTAGGGTCCACCATATATGGACAATGTATAATCTGCTGATCTGAAATAATAATAACCTGCTGAACTGGATCAAACATCATCTGTATCATATGTCCATCATATGATATCATCACAAACATGTGGGGCCATAAATCATCATCAATAATCATCCATACATGGTCCACATCATCACGGATCCCAAGAATATATAATCAAGGATAAATCACATCAGTAGATTAAGACAATGTTTCTCTAATCATTCCCACAGCTAAGCTCAAAGTATAAATTCCATTCAGTGGCATTAATCAAGTTAACATATTCCGTGGTTATATAAAATTACTTGCACCATAGTTCAAATGACAAACTCACCCATTGGACATGGTCAAACTGCTAGTGAAGGATGAAGGCTAGGAGCAAGGTTGGGCCAAGGGTTTGACTTATCTAACTTAACTCAAAAATACTTTGGACTGGGAAAAGGGGGAAGCTACAAACTCTGTGCTGGACAAAAGAACACGGGGGATGGCTGTGCCTCACAAATGGATAAGTTGTTTAGAGAGTGTTTATTCAACTTAGGCATCATGTCTACATCAAGTTGATCCAGGTTCATTAGGATCATTCAATTTCATTTCCATGGCCTTTTTGGCCTACATAACCCTTCGGATTTCAGATGTGCTGAGAAGCACAACTAGTTGCAGCTTGTATCCAGGGCATGTTTTTCATATATTTATACAAGGTCAGCAATTGTTTAGATATAGCTTTTAAGAACTATTGCTTTTTTTTGGACCTTTATTATACTCTTCGAGGAGTATTTTTAGCTTTTCATTGCTCTTGCCCTTTTTTGTTTCCATGGGCGAATTTATTTAGTTTCCACAGGTAGAACATGAGCTTTCAGTTTTAGCCAACAACACCTCAAGTGACTAGGGGGAGTTCGAGCCAAGGCCTACAATCCAACTCACCAAAGGCAAGTTCTGTCACCAACTCAGAGCCGAGACACTGAATAAACAGGGATGCGGTCCAAACACAGAGGTAGAAAAATGGGGAAGTCCTCAGTATCAGAAAGTCAAATGAGACATGTCAGGGTTTAAAGTCAAACAGGAAGGTCATGTATGGATGGAGATAAGTGAATATGGAGCCTACACTAGCAGACAACTGGTGTCGGTCGAAAGACCATGTCTATGTAAGGTGAAATACCAGTAAGTTTTGTTAAATGACCTAAAAGTGCAAGCAATTGTCCATTTTATGATTTACAGTTCATTTTAAATAGTTTGCCACATCAGGAATAATATACCAAGCACATGCCATGATCATGACTAAATCAACAAGATAATAATCCACAGTCAGTGAGCACATATCCATAAATCATACAACATCATCATAATAATCATCATCATGCATCATCTGAAACACTGCTGCAATATATCTCTAGGCACTGAACTGAAACTGTAATGGGATAAGTGGTCACATCAGTCATCAAATCTGAACTCTCAAGGCTCAGCCTTGACACAAGGTCATAAAATCTGAATAATGTACTGCTCTGATCATGAGTGATCCAATATGTGTAGCCATGCTCTGGAAAAAATGTAGGCTCTGGAATGTGCAGATATCTGCTGTACAAGAATAGTAGCCCTGCTACTATGGTGTGATAACAGAACCCTTGGAGATGGTCATTATGCATGAGAAGGTCTGGCACCCACATAAATGGCGGCATGATGACCCTTGGACACTATATGATCATTGATGGTGCATTTGGAAATGATTTGGGTCTTGGAATCCATACATATGGTGGTTTGTAAGCCCATGATTGTTGGATCCTTTGATATGATAGAATCCTTGGTCATGATTCCCTCATTACTTGGCGACGGAGTCCTATGTGATGGGATTGAAGTCCATGGAAATTATCTTGTTTAAATATCATATGATATCCTTGAAAGAGTCCTTGAAACCCTTGCATGCGGTGCCTTGGGTCTTGAACCATGGTGATGTATGGTCCTATTTGTGGTTATATGGCTATTGGGATGTAGATGGAGGTAGATCCCATGGACGTGCCTTGATATGTTGAAGAAGACTTTCAAACTCTTGTAGTTAGTGGTATGGTCTTTGGCACCCTCATGTGTGGGGTCTTTGACGTCTTGGACACATTGAATAATTTAAGGGTATTAGACCAAGAATTTGCAAATAAACCCATCATAGGGAGATAGTCCTCGTCAAGCCATTTCCATTGATATGTGGAGCATCTTCTAACTCCTTATGGTTGAAGAGATATGAATTTTTGAAGTTGGTGTACCCCACCTTTTTGGGTGAGCCGACAAAACAAAAGAAAATTTAATTATTTGTAATTTTGAATTGCATGTCGGCCCTGTTTGAGGTAATAAATTTCCTCCACGACCTATATAAATAGAATATCAAACATTTCATTTGCTCATCAATTGGAATTTCGCAACTCTTGGAGAAAAGTGCGAAATTTTGTGGAGGAGAATTTTTTTGGGTATCTTTACTAAAATTGGCATAACTTTCTCATACGGAATCGGAATTACAAAATTCTTGGCTCGTTGGAAAGCTTGTTACGAGGGCTATGTGATGAAATGATATAGAGTTTCTTTTGGTTTGTCTATTGTTTCTTAACCTTATGATCTTCAAAAAGGTATGGCTCATGCTTCTTGGTTTCTCTTGTAATGGCACATGTCTCTCATGGATAGAGTTCATCTTTGATATTAGTATGTGAGCCTATATATTGTTATATATATTTGAAGTCATTATGGAGGATATGATGATGATGTTGCATACCTTTATGCTATGATATTATACACTTTATGATGATAATGCATGTGATAATGATGTACACTCTATGAAGTTGATGCACTCCTATACAATATGATGTACATGCATACCATAGTGTGATGATGCTCTCCTATGCATTATGATGTATACTTGATGTTGATGATGCATACACGGTCCACACTGAAGTGACGATTATGCATATTTTATGATGATGATGCATACCCTATGACAATGATGCATACCTATGATGATGATGCATGACGACGCATGCCTTATGCTCAATGGAAGTAGAGAAGGATTATTTGTTCAATGATATATGCATGAAATATTTACATAGTGGCATATACATATGTACTTAGTAATATTTAAACATTGGTATGTTCAGTAAAATACACTCGGTGGCATGACAATTAGTACACAGTAATATATGTATGATGAAACACAATGATAAATGCTCAGTTTATGTATGAAGTGCTAGAGATGTTTACACAATGATGTGCTCAGTTTGATATGCTCAGTGATGTTTACACAGTGATACTCAGTGATGTATGATGAAAACACAATGTGTGATGATATAGAATTATAAATGATGCAATGACGACAATAGTACAATGATGAATAGTGGTAATTAGGAGTGAATACATTGGTTCAGTTGAGCAGCATTAGCACAGGCTACTACCTGTGCATTTGGTCTAACTCAGATTGGCTGAGTTGTATGAGCAGTTGGTTTGACCCAGGTGGTCTGGTACACAGTTGGTTGAACTCAGTTTTATAGATTCGAACAATGTGAACAGATTGATGCACATATATTGTTGGTACAGCTAGATCGGACAGATTGATTGGTACAGCCAGATTGCACAGATTGATTGTACAGGATGATAAATAGTGTGACATAATTGTGATGAGCAGTGGTCAGTTAATGGTTAGTGGACAGTTGATGAGCAGTGAAAGTGGTTTTGCAGTGTGGTACAGATTGTGCAGTGTGGTACAGGTTGTGCAGTGTGGTTTAGATTGTGCAGTGTGGTACAGGTGTTGGATAGCAGGTCTGCAGGATCAGTGCAATTTGTGGTTCAGTAGTTCAGTATCTATCTTCATATCAGGGTGGCAGGACGGGGCAAGGAAATTGAGGGAGCTAAGGCTTCCTTTAGGTTGTAGCCTGTAAACCAGGGGGTTGGAGACTCCTTCCAGTTGTAGCTGGAGAATTGAAGTCTTTGTAACAAAGGGGGTTGTTGCCTTCTTCCAGTTGTTGCTGGTAAATTATTATTATAAAGGCTTCCGTGGTTTTTCCCCCAGGACTTGGGTTTCCACGTAAAAATCTTGTGTACTGTGTTTTGCTATGCTTCCTATGTGATGATGATATGATGATAGGTGATGATGAGCTGTAATTGTTAATAATGTTGATGATATAATGATAATGTGGTAATACATTAATGAATGATGCAGTTGATGATTGTTAAAGTGAAAAAGTAATAAAAAGCTATACACACTGTTCACCCCCCCCTCTCAGTGTGCTCAGTGTGTCCAACAAGACTAGTGCCCAAATGGAGTCAATTAGTAAATGAAGAAGACGTGCAATTTATCATTAGGTATGACGAAGATAAGGAACATTCATTAAAGTACTTGGATCAATCAATTATACAATCAATCTCATAAAAGACCAATTATCAACATTCAACGTGAGTATATCAGTCAACGAGATGCAATGTTAGTTCCTCCACCAATTAGTTAATCATAAATCTTAGCCTAGTGTAACCAGTACTTCAAGAGAAAACAATAAAACCATCCACCAATAAGATTTCTGCTGTGAATACCATTCATACCATTCAAGCTATAAAAGACTAGCTACCTTCAGCTAAAGATCATCCAATTCAACATAAACATATATAATAAACAAAATGTAGAAAAACCATTATCTAGGTAAGTTCAAAAGTTAAGCCAATCAGCTTGGCATGCAACAGAAAATAACTCTCAATAACCAATAACCAGCGATCATCAATAATGCAGAAATCAAATGGATGCTAAATTAATCTCCAGATCTGTGTGTAATTATAGTTAATACATCCCAGCAGCAGAAATAAAGAATGAGTAAAATATCATAATTGATAACATTCACCAATAACAAGGTGTAAAGAAGTAGCCTCCAATACCGCCATGCGTAGTAAACATTAGATGTTTCAAAAGATCATAACCATCACCAAATAAATACAAGGATGCAAATATCAATAAACTAGTTCAATGCATTGCAAAGGCAAGGTGGCATTCAAATATCATTCACTTATTATTTCCTAAACACCTTTTAACCAGTAATTATTACCAATCAATGCAGAGATCAGATTTTACTTTAAAAAAAAGAATTATAAATTACTAACTTATTGATTTTTGTTTACTGTGTATTAGGGCAGCAGAAAAGGAGGAATGACAATTGGTCTGCAATTTATTGCAGACCCTGTCAAGTGTAAGAGGAAGGAATGCGGTGGCGAGGAGAGGGGAGAAAGGAAAGGGAAATGAGAAGAAGGATGGGGGTGATGGGAAGTGGAAGGAGAAGGATAGAGGATGGAAAGAAAAGGGGCTGCGGACTGACAAGGGAGGAGGCAGAACTGTGGAAAGAGTGCAACAAAATAGAATAAAGGGGCGCCGAAGGTATGAAATAGGAGAAGGGGGAAGGCCGAGTGGATAAGGGAGTAGGGCGAAGGTAGGAAGAGGGCTCGGATAGGGCAGCAGTAGGGCAACATGTTTGGTGCAGGTTCGGACTGTGGGAGCAGCAGGTCCGAGTTTGTGACAAGGGCCAGCGAGGAGGAATTTTGGGAGGCCGAGGGTATAGGCTTGGAGAAGAGAGGGAGGTGAGTAGGATGGAAAAGAAAACGAAGGTAGGAAGGTTGTGTGGGGTAGGTCGTAGGGTAGAATAGTTTTTGCAGTTAGGGCAAACTCAGAAAAATCAGAGTTTGAAAAAATTTTAAAAAATGATTTTTTAGGTTTTTATTAGGGTTTTTTAATAACTAAAAAAATGAAACTAACTCAGCAATACATAAAAAATAACATAAAAATAATTAAATTTTAAGCTAAGATAATATTTACAAACATCTACAAACTCAGAAAATTAGGTTTAGAAGTGTAGGAGAACAACTTAGGGTTTTATTAGTGAAAATCACCTAACCCTAGAGCATCAAAGAGGATGGCCCTCCTCTTGAGATGGTGCTTGCCAAGTTTAGAAAACTAGGGCTTCCTCAACAACTTCAAGAGTTGGTTGATGATGCCCTAGCTAAGACAAACTTTGGAGACCTAAAACTCTTAACAATGCTAGAGTTGCTAAAGGCTAGAAAATTACTTATGCTAGGGAAAAATGCAACACCAATGGCTACCATTCAACTTTAGACAAGCATACATCGAACATTTAACAAAAAGATATCAAGAGAGAGACTTAGATACCTTCTTGTGCATGTGTTAAGCAAACAACTCTTAGCATCACTTTAGCATAGAAACAAGAGCAAAGACTTCAAAGATTTGTCCCCAAATTAGCAAGCATGATCATCCTCAAGAGGTGTACATCACTCAAAGAGCCCTAGTTAGGGAAAAAATCATAAATAAAAGTGTAATCCCATAAAGTTGATGTGTAAAAATGAAGTGAGGAAAAGTTATTTATACTTTTTACATTCACTTTTACAAAAATAATTAAAATCCAGGCCGACATGCCTTTTTAAAATGTCAATTTGAAATTAGAAATGTCAACTTAAAATTAAAACAAAAATAATATAAAATAATCAAAGTAGTGGGTAAATTGGGGTGTTTTCCCCAGATTTGACCCAGATATGACTAAAATGGCTAAAAATGAGCAAATCCGTCCATTCTGAAGGCTAGACTGTGGAGGGGGGGTTTGTCATGCCCCAACTAACCCCAACAGAAGTGAATATCCCTCAACGCCCCCCCCCCCCCCCCATCAAGCATTACAGTCTGCTAAAAAGGATGATGTCATCATCTGAAGGAGGGCCCAGAGAGAGGGCGCTGGTGAACCGGAGGGCCAGGAGGGTGCTAGAGGTGACTTGGAAGAGAAATAGATGCCTCAGTACTGAAATATTTGTCACGGGAGTGCTAAATCAGGGTTGGGGTCATGTGACCCAGTGATCCAACCATGGAAGCCCTGGACACCAACCTTAGGGCTTCAAGCCCTTTCATGAGGCAGTCAACGATGCCACTAAGCCATAGTACTTCCAAGGGAGAAACCATAGGGTCTTGCCATAACCCCTACTCAGAAAAAGCTGGCTAAACACCCCTCCCGACGAGAAAAAATGACCCCTCCCTGGGCACCTTTGCAGGTGCATTGGTACTGGTACCATTGTAACACTTCCTACAAGCTAGACTCAGGCAAGTCATTGAAGATGAAAGATGTTCTCTATGTCCCAGGATTGAAGAAGAATCTTCTCTCATCTTAGCACTAGATGCTAAGGGAATGAGGGTTGCATTTATTGGTGGCCAAGTTCTAATGTGGCCAAAAGGAAAGACAGTAAATGATGCAACAGTAATTGGAGAGCCAGAGGGAGGCTTGTACAAGTTGAAGGGACAACCTGAACAAGCATTGGTTCATGACTCGATGGAACCAAGTGAACTATGGCACAGAAGGCTTGCACATGTACACTACAGAGCACTACCTATTGCAAGCAAAGCAGTTTAGGACTACCATAAATCTAGACAAAACATGAAGGCATTTGCAAGGGATGTGCGCAAGGAAAGAATGTAAAGAAGGTATTTCCCATCAGTGAAAGCAAGACAAAAGGAATATTGGAGATGGTCCACTTAGATGTATGTGGTCCCATGTGTTAGAATTCTGATAATTTCATTCAAATATTATCTAGGATCCTACTAAGAGAATAACATGCACATCATAACAATCATAGACACAAGAGACACAGAGTTTCCTCGAGGAAAACCAAGAAGGTGAAAAACCCCGCAACTTCCTCAGAGATAGAATGAGCACCAATATAAAGATCACAAAGATCAAACCCCAAAAGATAGATGTCTTCAGTAGCTACTCCTCCTCCACTTGTGCGCACTCCTCTCTCTCAACTATGCGAGTTGGATGAGTGAGTAAATGAATAAAATGAGAGAGTCACACTCTCTATTTATACAACAACTTAACCTGCCTTTAACCCTAACTGGGCCGACTTCCTAAGGAAGCCTAATAACCCATCCACATGATTCATACAGGGTCGACCCCACCAAGGTGGTCTAATAACCCACAAATATAAGTTGCGACACTTACAATGTAACTTGCGACACTTGCAAATACAAATGACGACACTTCCAATCGGAGGAATAATACATCTCCGTTGGGAATATAATAAAGTACAAATGTAATACATACAATATACAAGTGAATATCTTTCGAAGTTACAAATACATCAACACTTCCTCTTAACTAGGAAGGTGTTCTCTTGACATAGGTCATCAATACATATAGGCACAAGTCTTCAATATTGGAGCTGGATCATCGTCACTGGATCACTGGAGCATCATCATCACTAGATCACTGGAGCATCATTGTCACTGGTGCTGTACTTGATCACTGGTGTTATCTCTCAATTCTTCTCGTCATGGGAAGTTCTACAGAGCCAGCCCCTTTTCATGTTGGATGTAGGCCTAGCCTCTTGTAGGTCTTCATCATCTCTGCGAGCGGCCATCCTGTGGAATCTCAGGGCTGATTATGTGCATCTGCAAAACCTCGAAAGAGCATCCGAGGACTGATTACGAGCTTACTGCTCAACCTATAGGATCTCCCAGTGACACATTATATGCAGACTTCGCAAAACCTCGAAAGAGCACCCCAGGACTGATTACGAGCTTACTGCTCAACCTATAGGATCTCCCAGGGACACATTATATGCGAACAAGCAAAAGCTCGAAAGAGCATCCCAGGACTGATTACGAGCTTACTACTCAACCTATAGGATCTCCCAGGGACACATTACATGCTATCTGGCAAAACCTCGATAGAGCATCCCAGGATTGATTACGTGCTATCATGCAAAACCTCGAAAGAGCATCCCAGGATTGATTACAAGCTTACTGCTCAACATATAGGATCTCCCAGGGATCCATTATATGCCAAGCACAACCTACAAGATCTCCCAGGGACCTATTATATGCCACTGCACAACTTGTCCATGGCCACGGAGTATCATCCTGATACTCATGATCAACCTGATCATCCTCTCACGGAGCATCATCCTGATGCTCATGATCATACTGATCATCATCATACATAGCATCATCTTGATGTATATCATCATCACACGATCATCCTGATCATCATCATCACATGATCATCCTGATCATCATAGCATCATCTTGATGCATATCATCATCACATGATCATCTTGATCATCATCATATATAGCATCATCTTGATGCTCATCACACAACACTTACATCCACAGCAATGGGGAGGATCCTCCTACCACCATGCTTGGAAGGGCTCCTGCAAATGTGTCCCATCACTTCCTCCTCGAAGTATCTTCTATCTGAAGAACACCAAGCCTCTCTCTGAAGTACTCGAACTTCACTCTGGCTAGTGGTTTGGTCAACACATCTACTATTTGCTCGTTTGTCACAACATACACGAGCTTCTCTGCTCCTCTTTGCACCATATCCCTGATATAGTGATACTTGATCTCGATGTGCTTCAACTTGTCATGGAACATCGGGTTCTCATACATCTACACATAACTCTGGTTGTCACAGAAGATACAAGTAGCATCCAACTGGAGATCAAACAAATCAGACAGTAGCTTCCTTAGCCATATTGCCTCACAACTAGCCGAACAAGCTGCGACATACTCTGCTTCGGTTGTACTTAGTGCTACGCAGGATTGCTTCCTGCTAAACCAAGAGATCACACCTGATCCCATATTGAAGCAGCACCCCGAAGTGCTCTTCCTATTTGCAGCACTGCCTGCCCAATCTGAATCAACATAACCCTCTAGGTTAAACTTTTGATTTGCATCATACTTGAGCCCATAATTAATCGCACCCTTCAGGTACCTCAGAATATGCTTTACAGCAATCAAGTGAACATGTCTAGGATCTGTCAGGAACTGGCTCAAGGTGTTCACAGCAAAGCAAATATCTGGTCTTGTGTTCGTCAGGTACATCAAGGACCCAATCATTTGACGATACATCGTCGCATCAACCGACTCTGATGAAGCATCACTCAATAGCTTCGGGTTCGATGCCATAGGTGTGGCCATGGCCTTGCAGTCCATCATCCCGAACTGCTTTAGGATCTCTACTGCATACTTCCCTTGTCCAAGGAAGATTCCATCTGCACTCTGCCACACCTCCATACCTAGAAAGTAATGCATCATACCCAAGTCCTTCATCTCGAACTCGGCAGCAAGCTTCCTCTTCGTGTTGGCAATCAACCCAATCTCACCTGTCACAAACAGGTCCTCTACATATAGTAGGAATATTAATGGATTGCCTTCCTCAACCTTGCAGTAAAGGTTGGAATCCGCTTTACTCTTGGTAAAGCCCAAACTGGACAGGAAGCTGTTAATCCTGCCGTACCAAGTATTCGGTGCTTGTTTCAAACCATACAAGGCTTTCTTCAATCTGCACACATATGACTTCCTATCATGTGTCTCAAAACCTAGTGGCTGCTCTACATACACTTTCTCTTCGACTACACCATTCAAGAAAGCTGTCTTGACATCCATCTGGTGTATCTTCCACTTCATCACTGCAGCCAGAGCAAGTACTGAGCAAATGGACACTATGCTAGGACAAATTAAGGACATTGTTCATCCTTAAGGACATTGTTCATCCTAGAGATGAGAATTTGTATGATTTAATCCATATAGAGGTGGAAAAACGGTGGGAGAAGCTGAATATTCCACTACATGCCTTAGCATATGTGCTTACACCAAAATACTATCATATACAGGTGGTGAACACTTCTTCAGCAGAGAGGTGTTGGAGCACATACAGTTTCATCCACAATGTCAAAAGAAACAGGTTGAATGTACAATGAGCAGAGACCTTGGTCTATGTGCATTACAACTTGCGATTGTTGTCGCATTACTGTGAGGATCCAACTATAGAAAAATCAAATAAGATGTGGGACTACAATCCAGAGGAGGACAACTTGGAGGATGGAGCATTGGTTTTGGAGGAGTTGGAGAATTCTCTTTTGGATGAGGATGAGCGTGCTGAGATGCCACCTCCATCCAGTGCGAGGTCCCATGGATGGGGCCCCTTCACTAGCACTCTAGCAGCACCTGCATTAGAAGGACCTTCACAGTCACACTCAGTTACACATGCTTCATCTTCACTACCACCACGCGTACCCTCACGAGGCAATCGTGGTGGTGGAAAGAGGAACTAGGAGAAATAGATTGTTTTTGCATTTTACTAGATAGGATTTAAATCATAGCTCAGTTTAGTGTTTTGAACTTTTGAGACCTTTTAGTCTTCGTATTTCAGTTTAATGATCATTCTGGTACTTATAAGTTATGCTTCATGGCACATGCAGATAGCCAATTTTTGGAAACAAAACTATTTGGTGCTTAATGATGTACTTCCCTATTTGGTACTTAATGAACTTTGTAATTGTTAACAACTAGATGGTTGATGCTTGGAATTTGAATGATTAATAATTAGTGTACTATCGTACTACGTAGTATGGATGTAATCATGGATAATGGAATCATGAATTATGGAATTTAGATGGCATTTCATATATTGGAAGTAGCACAAACATACATGTTTCATAAATTTTGCATCTAGTTTGGCATTCTACATGTTTTTTTGAATATATATATATATATATATATATATAAACGCTCCTGAGACGCTTTGCTCCAGACCATTTTTTGAAAAATGCGCCCCTGTGCTCCTGCTTCCCGCTCCCGCTCCCGCTTCGCTCCCGCTTCGCTCCCACGCTCTTGCAAACCCTGATATGATCATTTATCCCATCCATATTTTTCGTATTATTCTAAATCTAAATCTATACAAGTTGCAGCTCAAAATATGGGTTATGTATGATGGATTTTGATTTGGGTTTCTGGTGATTTAACTATTGTTTTTTAGCAACATCATTACAAGCAACAAAGCCTCCATGTCAACAAACTAAGAAATGCAACAACTCAAAGGTTTGATCCTTTTGGGTATTTATCTTGTTCTCATTTTTAGGGTCATCTCAACTTTTATGTATTGTACATAGGTGTCTAGGAGTTATTCAAGCCTAACTCTTCCCCCATCCCAACCTCAAGTACTGTGAAAACAATTGAATAGTAAAAACTTAGATTGGATATTAATTTGAATAAATTCCTATTCAATATCTTTCTTAATCTAAAATATGAATCTAATCTCTTTGCAAAATGCAAACATGTATATCCCAAAGTGTTTTGTAGTGGTTTTCAACACAACTGTGAAAATATGCAGAACCTATTGTGAAGGGAATGCTTTTTAAGCCAATCATTATAAACAAGAAATTTAAGGAAGAAGAGTTGTTATAGAGATGAGCCTTCTTCTCATAGACCCTTATGGATCTTAATGCAAATTGCAAATAGTTAAACTTAAGTTTCCTAAAGCTAAACTATATTTTGCTCAATTCAAGTGCCAATAATGGTCTCTCAACCTTTTTCTTATTTGCTTGAGTTTTTTCAAAACTAGCAAGTGTAAGGGATGTATCATCATGTGCATAATACTATATAGTATAAACTATTTTGCTTACTAACAACTACGAATGTTTATGGTGAATTCTAACTTTTAAAAGTTATATATATATATATATTGCTGTCATCCCCAATGTGTCGTCCCCTGAAAAATTAGGGGTGCACTTTAGTCGTCCCAGGGACTCGTCCCCCTCGTCCCTGCCTTTCCCCTGTCGCCAAATCCAGTGCAACATAGGCTAATACCCAATCATGCATGCAAGGGTTTGTTTCACAGTTAAAGAAATTGGCCCACGCTTGAAGGTGGTGTCCGACATTCAAGGATGCTGTTGGAAATCATATCAGTGGGCTTCCTTTGGAGGACGTTGTATCCAATAGGGATAGCCCGTGGTTTTGAAATTTCTCGATTTGGGAGGTGGTTTGGCTTGAAGTGAAGGCAAATAGGATGAACCCGTATTCATCTGTATTCATTCATGTTTTAATGAGCAACCAACGTAACACGTTTTGTTGATAATGTTTATTATTATCATATGAAGGAAAAGTGAATCATGTTGTCAGTTTTGGAAGTGGTTAACTATGAGATCCATGTTTTAAGGGTGCATTCCACTACTCAAAGGATTCGTTATTTTGATTTAAGTTTGCATTTCACCATTGGAAGGATTTGGTGGATCCATATTTTAAGGATGCATTCCACTATATGAATAATGCTAGCAGATCCACATCGGTGGTGGATGGAAAGCGTCGATAGGTATCACCATTCAGCTAGAAATTGGTGGTCAATTCAAGTTGCGTAGTGATACCTATCGATGTACTCCATCCGTCAATAATGCAGATGTACTAGTTATTATTATCTAAAGGAAAAGTGAATCATGTTGTCAATTTTAGAAGTGGTTAAACATGAGATCCATATTTTAAGGGTGCATTCCACTACTTGAAGGATTCGGTTGAACTTTTGGTGGAGCCGTCTCTTTTTTTAATATGTTTCCTTTATGAAGTCGTTTGACTTAGGAGTGAGCCTAGGTGGTTATCAAATCCTAGATCCATGGCATCATCCATAATTTAAGAAGCTATCACATGGTTTGAGTACCATATCTTGTTGGGGTTACACATTAGCATTTATTGGAGACATGTACTAATGGCTTTGACCACCATTATTATATTGTATTTCTTAGAGTAGTGGAGTATATTTGCATTGCACCCTAGGATAGATCTAGGATTTTGGTTGGTAGATCTATTATTATTTTATTGTAGAGGAAGTTAGAGATCATTTCCATATATGAGAGTCTCTTCCTCATTTCGAATCATGTTTCGATTGGGGGAGAAGTCTAGGGGAGAAGTCCTAATAGACTTGATGAAATACTCTTGGTTCCTATGGATGGTTAAGGTTAGCATTCCATTGAAGGCTTCTCATATTTTTATTGCTTGGTTGGTTGATGGATCTACAAATCGTCAATGGCATTGAGGTAATTAAGAATAGTCTCTCTCTCATTTATGTGGTTTATTATCAGTTGGAAGCATAGTTTAGGTGCCCATTTTCTGCTCTAGATCATATGTTTCTGATGCCTTCCATGACATTTCTCCCTCTTAATGTTCCTTTGAAATTTCTACTTTAGAACTTTCCCATTGTTTGATCTTGAAATTAGCCCAATCATTAGAGAGCAGCCAGGTTTGTGTACTACAACCCTATCCCTTTCTAATCATTCCTAGAGACCCTCCTGTGATAATTGGTTGACCCGATCTGTGCATTTGATAAGATAGTAGTCTCCAATCCCATCATCACACTTATATTTTCTAATTCATAAAACCAAAACACTTTGTTTTGCTAGAGTTACTTGTCAATCTCACCTTATGCTACCTTGTCAAACTCTAGTAATCCTATTTATTATTTAGGGACTCCTCCCTTGAGCTAGAGAACAGCTAGCCTAAAAAGCAAAAGAGGATCACGTGTCGTGACATTGGCCTCCCTCTTAGTTATCCATGAGCTATCATTGATTTTAGGGCTTCAATCTTATGATGCTAGTTTGTGTGATAACACATCCGATCTGAGTGAACATTATATCATGCTTTGAAGCTTCAACCATTAAATTAAATCATTTGGTGTTTCTACTTTGAATAGAACCTAGATATAATATCAGCTCTTATAAAGGTATTTCCTTAAGTTCATAAATGCATTTAATACTCTTTAATTGTAAATATCATAACTAATTTGCTATTGTCTATAAAACCATATTGGGCTGTATAGCACCTACCTACTGTCAATATAACAAGATTTATAAAAGCGATATGGTTTATAACACACAAGTGAGATTGATGACATAATTTTGCAGGATATATGGTATGCTATTGAACAACAACTGTTTTTAAAATACAAGCTTTGAGACGAGTATAAACTGTATGTGTAGGGCAATTGGTGCTGTCATATATGAGCAGCGAGGTATGCTCAAGATAAGCCTACGGACTGCAGACAATTCAATTGATACAACTGAAATCGCAAGGGTAGGTATTACACCATTATAAACCATTTTTTAAGATGTATTTTGTCATTGTAATTAGAATCTATCCATTCCTTTGATATAGCGGCATTGGTTATTACTTATTTTTATTTCTTATTATGATTAAAGTGCACATTTGTAGGGCCATTGATTATTGTAATAAGCCAAGATTCCTCTTGATTTACACTGACAAATTCATATAATATGTAGGCTTATGGTGGTGGAGGACACCCTCGAGCAAGCTCTTTTTTTCTTTGCCGAGAAGAATTTAGAAAGTGGAAGTGCTAGTTTGAATCAAGTTGGTTGTATGATATAGTTTCTAGTTATCCATTCCTTTGATATAGAGGCATTGGTTATTACTTATTTTTATTTTTTATTATGATTAAAGTGCACATTTGTAGGGCCATTGATTATTGTAATAAGCCAAGATTCCTCTTGATTTATACTGACAAATTCATATAATATGTAGGCTTATGGTGGTGGAGGACACCCTCGAGCAAGCTCTTTTTTTCTTTGCCGAGAAGAATTTAGAAAGTGGAAGTGCTAGTTTGAATCAAGTTGGTTGTATGATATAGTTTCTAGTTATGCGGATAGGTGGAAGGAAAAGAATGCTTTTGTCGCTTATGCTCCTTTGTATGTGTGCATGCAAGGAAGATGAATGGTGGTAGTTTATGATAGAATATTTTGATTGTTTATTGTTATATAATATATTTTTTTGTAATTCAATTTGATCTTTGAATACAGGAAACGGTCGGTCCTTCTTTATGGAATATTGCATCAATTTTTGTTTCCAAGTGAATGAATATATTATTTCCTTTTACTTGAGCATAATGATTATAATATTGGGACATTCTTCCATTAAAAAAAGTGTATTGAATATAAAATATTTAAATAACTATTAAATAATAATGTTAAGGGATATGATTGTTCTAATTAGTCATAAAAAAAGTGTATTGAATATAAAATATTTAAATAAATATTAAATAATAATAATAATGTTAAGGAATATGATTGTTCTAATTAGTCAATATATATATGGGGTGTATTATTAATTTATTATATCTCATTTATTATTATCAATTATTATTTTATATAAATTTATATTATATGTATTTTTTATTTTGGATATTTAGTTAATGAATTATTTTGATTAGTTAATGTGTATAGATATATATAGTTACATGGTATATTATTAATTTATCACATCTTATTTATTATTATCAATTATTATTTTATATAAATTTATATTGTGTGTATTTTTTTTGAATATTAATGAATTATTGTTCATTACATTAGTATCTGAGTATTAATGAATTATTGTTTACCACATTTGTATCAAAGCCAAGTTTAATCTCATCCTTTAACCATTTTTCTTATATCTTGTTTGGTCTAGCCTATGGCTACATATTTATTAGAGTTTCTTTCATCACAATTTGGATTTTGGCCATTTCATATATGTATCAAGGGCATTTTTTGTTGTTGTCAAATAGTGAAAAAAGCAACACAAATATTAAAAGAAAGAAATTATAGAAATTCCACTGCCAAACGTTAAAGCAACAAAGATAAATCCTTGCATCAAGTCACACATATCAAGAAAATTTGTATGAATTGTGACACCTCATTTGGATACATGGTTATCACCTTGGAGGTCATTATCTTTGTGGCCCCAGTTACCATAAAATTCCCATGGTATATTATTCATGCAAATATAGAAATCGTTGACTGAAAGGTCAAATAGGCAAAAATCGATCGTTAAAATAGTGGACACATTTTTAGATTGTGAATATATGCTTGTCAATCTATACCAATACCATACACCATCGCTCAAGGGATAAAAGGTCAAAACATTTGCATAGAGATTACATGTGGTGTTTGAATTCCTTAACCGTCAGTGGTGAGAATAACATAGCATCACAACCATACATAGTTATATATTATTAAAATACTCTTTATTATGAATCCAGGTGAAACAATAAAGGTTGTGTATGGCATACCTTCAATTAATAAGTTAAATCCTCAAATTAAGAATTAAAAATCACTTTACATGATTAAAAAGAGGAGAAGCTGCATTAAAATAACACTTAGTTGGACAAGGCATTTTTTAAAATGTAAATCCAACTATAAAGTGAAGATATGGAACATAAATTTGGTATATTCAAGTATGAGAAAGTTACAATAAAAGAGAGTTATTGAAGCACATTATTAGTAGAACTTTGCAATGTATGTACCTACTTAATATTAAAGTTATTATTGAAAAAATATTTATAAGAATCATGGTGATATTGACATAAATAACTATGAAATTATGTGAATGACTAAAAGGAGAATTAGAGAAACTTATAGCAATTTGTAATTTTCAAGTATATCCCAATCAATATCTTGTAAATAAAATCCATAATTTAACACAAGCAGTAAATTACAAGAAGGATCTAGCCCAAGAGGAAAAATTAAAGGCCTTGAAGAGAAAAGAGAAAAGTTTCAATATGAAGTGCATTGCTTTACAACATAAACTGAATAAACATGTTATGAAATAAAATATTAAAAAAACTACAAGAATTGAAGAAAACAATTTTTGACATGCAATTCAAGTTGTGTGAATGATTAAAAAGAGAATTAGAGCAACATCAAACAAACTATAATTTTCAAATATATCCCAATCAATCCCTTGTAAATGAAATCAATCATTAACACAAGTTGTAAATTACAAGAAGTAACTGTTCGGATATCCACATCATCTTTTTCAGGATCTTGCATGCAATTAGGGTTTGTATGCACCTGCATGCACTTGCATGCATCCCAGTCACCAGTTTGATGCCTCCAGCACCTTAGCCACCTCATTCTAGCACCCAGGAGCCACTTACTACAGAGTTTTAGCCCTCCTAGGCTGAAAGGCGCCCACTTCTCACCTACTGCCAGAGAAGGGCGCACTTGTTCACCTACCACTGCAGTTCCACTTCAGTTACATGCAGTTAGCTCCGATTCTCCCTGATTTGAGGCTAGTTTCACTCCCGACTGACTGTTTCACTTCCGTTGGACCTCCAGTTTGACTAGATGACTTGTTCTGACTTCAGTTAGTCTCCCATGCGCCCCCCACTGAGCCTCCTTCCCTTAATCAGTGCTACACACTTCAGTTACACATGACACACTCAGTTAGACTCAGATTGACACCTAGATGACTGGTTCTTGTGCATTGATGACCACCACCAATTGATGATGAGGACTCCTAGTTGGAGTCAAGCTACTCCATTCAGTGATTCGAATGGCCTACTTAGTCAATTCGAATTGCTCATTGACAGATATTGTATTCTATTGTAATTCATTCACCCTTATTGGGATATTGAGCACTGCTGCATGTTTTGCACAGTTTTGCACCATATTTTCTATGTTCATCTGTTGTGATTGATTTACTTGTTCATTAGATCTGCTGTGACTAATTTTACATGGTATCAGAGCCATTGCAGGGACAAGATCTCTTTTCTACAGGTGTTTGTACAAGAAGATTTGACTGAATTGCTCAAATTGCAAAAAGTTTTGGCATGAGATATCTCAAGGGCATTCGCTCCTGTGCATGCAAAGCTTAAAAATACTTCCAATACCACTCTAGAAGCTTGAGTTTCCACATAATTCCTAGATCTGATACATTGGACCCATTCAACATTGTTTGATCTCCAATCCCAGGTGTGATGCAACTCTAAAAGGGTGGATTGTTCGACCTTACGATTCTTGGTTTGATTGTGATTTGCAGGTTATCAAGCTCCTCTTTTGCATTCGCTACACTGTGCATGCAAACTCCTCTTTTGCATTCGCTACACTCTGCATGCAAGCTCATCTACATCAGTTTGACTCGCTCCTAGCAATGGAATACTCTTCTTCAAAGCCTATCCTCACCCCATTCAATTATTTTGATTGGAAAGATGATATGGAGATCATATTACGTTCAAAAGGTTACTACCGAGTCACTCTTGGTCTTGAATTGGAGCCAAACAATGTGTTAGATCGAACCAAACACTACAACAAGCTTGATGAAGCTTATGGTCTTCTTTGTCTCTCCATCTCCAAAGATCTTCACTTCCATCTCAGCGGATTGAAGACTCCAAAAGCCATATGGGAGCAACTTGAAACACTATTTGGCAAGCAGGATGAGCTTAGGGCTTTTCAATTAGAGAATGAATTGATTGGCCTTAATCCTGAGAATTTCGAGACCATCAATGAATTCTTCACAAAATTCAAGAACTTGAACTTGCAATTGAAGAACAGTGGAGTTATCAAAGAGGATAAACAATTGATCCTCTCCATTCTAAGCAAGCTTGGGAAAGATTATTCGGTATTTGTCTCTACTTTCAATTCCGGTCGGCTAACTACCCCGAATTGGAAGATGCCTACCTTGAATGCCTTCATTGAGTCCGTCACAAAAGAGCATGACAAGTTGATTCAAATGGGGTCCATAAGCTCCAAAGATTCAGCCCTATATGTTCAAGGACCCAAGATCTCGAATGGTAAAGGAAAGCAAAAGAAGGAGAAGCCCAAATTCGAGCCTCACAAGCAAAAAGACAAAGGCAAACAAACAGATGCATCATCCAGTTCGAAGTTCAAGCAAAAGGGCAAAGAAGGTAACCAAAAATCTAAATGTACTTATTGCAATCGTGGCTTTCATCCCGAAAGTTCATGTATGAAGAAGACTATAGATCAAATGGCCCTCCTTTTGGAAAAGAACAACATAACTCTTCCCGACGGTGCAAGGAAGAAGGATAGGAATGATGATCATGAAAGAGGACAAGCACTCATGGCAACGGTTTCGAAGCCCACTACTCTCTTGATAGATTCGGGTGCATCAAATCATATGGTTGCAAATATTGATTCTTTTTCCTCATTCGATCCAAACAGCTCCATCCCCATCCATTTGGGAGATGACTCAAAAATTTCTTCAAAGGGCAAAGGTACGATTCATGTAGAACATGGAAGCTTTCAGAATGTTCTCTATGTGCCTTCCTTGGCTTCAAATCTCCTTTCTGTGTATCAAATGACACACACTGGTGAACCAAAGCAAGTTACATTAAGCCCTAATACAGTTGAAATTTATGATATCAAAAGTGGAAGACTAGTTGCAGTCGGAAAGGCAAATCACACTGCAAAATGCTATGAGTTTTCACACTTTATTCCGCTTGCAAAGCCCACTGCTCTTCGCACACATGGTAATGAGGTTAGTAGGCTTTGGCATGAAAGATTTGGACATCTTAATTATAAGTATTTGCTGCTGCTATCAAACAAATCCATGGCAGATGGCCTTCCACAACTCAGTTCCTCGAAGGGAATATGCACCGGTTGCATCATTGGGAAACACCCCGAGCACAGATTCGACCGCGGCAAAGCTAGCAGAGCTTCTACTATTTTGGGGTTGATCCATTCTGATATCAGTGGTCCGCTGCCCCATATGTCATTAAATGGTTCAAGGTATGTTTTGACATTTATTGATGATTTTTCCCGCTTTACATGGGTATTCTTTCTCAAAAACAAGTCAGAAGTGCTTGGAAAATTCAAGGATTTTAAGGCCTCTGTTGAGACCACCACTGAGAGAAAGATCAAAGCTCTTAGATCTGATAATGGTGGGGAATATATCAAGTCCGATTTGCTGCAACTTTGTGCCCAAAGCGGAATTCAGATCCAACATACAGTTCCCTACACACCGCAGCAGAACGGTGTAGCGGAAAGGAAAAACCGGTCACTGAAAGAGATGGCTACATGCATGATTGAATCAAAAGGTTTGGCTGCAAATCTTTGGGCTGAAGCAATCAATGTTGCTGCATACATATAGAACCGAGTTCCACATTCATCCGTGAAAGGTATGACTCCTTTCGAAGCATTCTTTGGTCACAAACCGGATGTGTCAAATTTGAGAGTTTTTGGCTCTACTGCATGGGCTAGAATTCCTTCTGAGAAGAGACGAGCTTTGGATCCACAAAGTACCGAGTGCATACTGATAGGATATGGGGAAGAATCAAAAGCATATAAACTCATGGATATCAGATCTAAAAAGATATTCATAGAGCGCAGTGTGCAATTTGAAGAACCGCTTCAAGAATTGCAACTAGTCGAGGAAAAGACTGTCGATTCACCGCCTTCACCAGAAGAAGATCCGTGCAGCGATAATGAAGGTATGAGTTCTGATATTTCTGATATTTCAGCAGAATATGATGATCATGACATATGAGGTTCGGAATCCGACCATTATGATCCTCCTCAGTTACCAAAGTGGGCCCAAAACACTCTCAAATCTGCTGGTTCGAACCTTGGAAATCCTGTTGATCCGAGACGAACAAGAGCAGACTTTCAAAGAGCAGGTATGGCACTATCTATTGTTGATCCATTACTTCCTGAGATTTGTTATTTGATGGCTGGTTCAGATCCCACATCATACTATTCTGCTCACCGAGATCCGAGATGGCAAAGTGCCATGGATGAAGAGTACAGTTCTCTTCAAAAGAACAACACATGGGAGCTAGTTTCTCTTCCACCTGGAAGAAAATTAGTGAAGTGTAAATGGGTCTACCGCACGAAAGTTGCTGCTGATGGCTCTATCAGCAAATACAAAGCAAGGTTGGTGGCAAAAGGTTTCTCCCAAGTCCAAGGAGTGGACTACACTGAGACTTTTGCACCGGTTGCAAAGATGGATTCCATCCGTCTTGTTTTAGCTGTTGCCGCATCCAAGCACTGGGAAGTGCACCACATGGATGTGAAGAGTGCATTTTTACATGGAGACCTTGCTGAAGAGGTAAATATGCAGCAGCCAGAGGGCTACACATCAGATCCATCATTAGTTTGCAGATTGAAGAAATCTTTGTACGGGTTAAAACAGGCCCCAAGAGCTTGGTACGCAAAGATGGACTCTTTCCTTCTTTCTCAGAATTTCCAAAGATGCAAATCTGATCCAAATGTGTATCTTCAGCGAGTTAAAGGTAATTTGTTGGTTATTGTACTTTATGTTGATGATCTTCTCATTACTGGTAGCACACTTACTTCAATAAACAAGCTAAAATATGCCTTAAATCTAGCTTTTGACATGAGCGATTTGGGCTTGCTGAGTCACTTTTTGGGCTTGGAGATAGCTCAAAATTTTGATGGGATCACTATATCTCAGCAAAAATATGCTTCCGACCTGTTATTAAATTTTAATATGGCTGAATGTAAGGCAGCCCCATTCCCATTCCTCTCAGGAATCAGTCTTGAGGAGGGAGATTCTACACCGCTTGCAGATTGCAGTATGTATCGACAGTTGATTGGTTCACTACTTTATTTGACACACTCACGGCCTGATATCTCATATGCCGTGAGTGCCATGTCAAGATATATGCAGCAGCCACATGAGCTTCATTGGCGAGCAGCCAAGCGGATCTTGCAGTATGTGCAAGGTACGAGACAGTTTGGCATACATTATGCTGCAGATTCTGAGCTAGATTTCATTGGTTTTACTGATTCAGATTGGGCAGGTGATAGCATTGATCGGAAGTCCACTTCCAGTTATGTTTTCATGATTGGTCATGGTGCTATTTGCTGGTCCAGCAAAAAGCAAGCAGCCATTGCACTTTCTTCAGCAGAGGCAGAGTATCGAGGGGCAGTCAATGCCTGCATTCAGGCAGTTTGGTTGCAGGGTATTCTTTCCGAGTTTGGTTTTGGTGGCACTACTTCGACTGTCCTATTTTGTGACAATCAAAGTGCTATCAAGATCTCCACAGATCCAGTTCAGCGGCAGAGGACCAAACACATTGAGATTCATATGCATTACATTCGACAGTTGGTGCATGACCGCACCATCATTCTGCAATATTGCCCTACTGATGAGCAAATTGCAGACATCTTCACCAAGAGCTTCACTGAGAAGAAGTTCTCTTACCTCCGTTCACTGTTGGGGGTGAGTTTCATCATGGTGGAGACAGATTGATTCATTATTATGCTTTAGCTTGAGGGGGGGCTTTCTTCCCACTGGGTTTTCCCTCTTTCCTCACTTAGTTATTTTCAGCATTTTTTGGATTATTGTATTGGGGTGACCTTTGGTCTTAGTTACCAGGGCCCCACATTATTTTTTGCACATCATAGTCTAGCTTGAGGGGGGGTGTTCGGATATCCACATCATCTTTTTCAGGATCTTCCATGCAATTAGGGTTTGCATGCAAAATCTAGGGTTTGCATGCACCTGCATGCACTTGCATGCATCCCAGTCACCAGTTTGATGCCTCCAGCACCTTAGCCACCTCATTCTAGCACCCGGGAGCCACTTACTACAGAGTTTTATCCCTCCTAGGCTGAAAGGCGCCCACTTCTCACCTACTGCCAGAGAAGGGCGCACTTGTTCACCTACCACTGCAGTTCTACTTCAGTTACATTCAGTTAGCTCCGATTCTCCCTGATTTGAGGCTAGTTTCACTCCCGACTGACTGTTTCACTTCCGTTGGACCTCCAGTTTGACTAGATGACTTGTTCTGAATTCAGTTAGTCTCCCATGCGCCCCCCACTGAGCCTCCTTCCCTTAATCAGTGCTACACACTTCAGTTACACATGACACACTCAGTTAGACTCAGATTGACACCTGGATGACTAGTTCTTGTGCATTGATGACCACCACCGATTGATGATGAGGACTCCTAGTTGGAGTCAAGCTACTCCATTCAGTGATTCGAATGGCCTACTTAGTCAATTCGAATTGATCATTGACAGATATTGTATTCTATTGTAATTCATTCACCCTTATTGGGATATTGAGCACTGCTGCATGTTTTGCACAGTTTTGCACCATATTTTCTATGTTCATCTGTTGTGATTGATTTACTTGTTCATTAGATCTGCTATGACTAATTTTACAGTAACATGTATCCCAATATAAATAAATTAAAGGTCTTGAAGATATAATAAAAGTTTCAATATGAAGTGCATACTTGCGATATAAATGGAATGAGCAAGTTAATGGGACAAATGATTTTTTAGGAAAACAAATTTTGAATTGCAAGTCGAGAATCAAATGCCACTTCGGCAAGGTGTCACAATCCAATGTAACCAAAAATCACAATTGGAGAATCAAAATTGCAAGATAATACTCAAGGACTTATTAGAGAAAGAAGAAGAAAATTATTGCCTAAAAAGTTGTAATAAATAGTTTCTTGCGCAAATCAAGGAATTAAAAGACGAGAAACAATTCAACCATAAATTACAAGACGAAAATTAAGATTTGAAGAATACATTTGACAAGTACTTAATAGAAAAAAGATGATGAATTTTCTTACCTAAAAGATCATCATCAAAAGATAAGAAGCAGTACAATCAAAAGTTATAATAGGAGAATTGAATTCTTGAGAGAAAATTCAACAACTTATTAGATAAGGATGAAGAAATTCGTGCCTAAAAAAATTTAATCATAACTTGCTTTCACGAATCAAGGAGTCAAAATATGAAAATAATACAATTATAGAATGTGATTAGGGTTTCAAAAAGAAACTCGACAAAAATTCATTAGAAAATGAAGAAATTTCTAGCCTATGGAATCATAATGAAGGCTTATGCAAATTAAGAAGTGAAATAATGATAAGAGGTAGTGTCTCATCATGGATAGTATAGTTTTGTGACACCTAAGGAGGATGATTTTTTATGGATATTATGTGCCATACTTATGTCATGGACTTGGTTGGGTCACTTGACTGGTGAACACTAATATATATGCATATATTATATACATGGTTGCATCTTTGCTTATGTGTGATTATATCTGTAATTATGTGTACCAGATCGATATTGGTTAAGAATATGTCATATGTTTTTATTTTTTATTTTTTTGTAGCTGGTTAGTTACATGGATTATGATAAATGATTGTTACATATGGATGATAATTGTTGTGCAAAATATATAGTTGACTATGATCTTGTTGATGATACATGATTTATATGATTATGTAAGTTTACCCTTGTAATAAACAAGATCTGGCATGGAACTTAGTTATGTGTCAACAATGATGCTTAGATCATAGATGACTGTGGAAGCCATTTCATTGAGGGAAAATGATTCGGAAGGTCATGCACACATTTGGGTAAAATGTGATTAAGTTAATTTAGTAAGTATTTTCATTGATGTTATTATTCTATTGGGGGTATGATGTGTGTAGGTCAAGGGGAATCAAAACCTTCCCAATAATACCATCAAATGGGTATGAGCTCACAACTAGTACCTTGAGCGAAACATGGAGTTTCATGGTAGAATAAATGAGAAGCCCATGGATGTTAGGGAACAAAGCCTTGAATCCATGGAAGATCAAGATGCGGGGTCTTAGATCAGGGCACAAAGTCCTAAATCTTTGAAATTTCAATGCATGGAGTATTGGATATATGGAATAGATCAGGGTGTGGAGTGCTTAATCTACCAAGACATGGAGTTCTAAGTACAAGAAAAGGGCGTGGAGTAATAAGCCTGGAGAGGTGCACGGTAGGGGTGTGGAATCCCTATTCTTCGATCGAAAAACACTATTTAAGGGCATAAATCAACTAGGTAAGCCCACCTAGGTTAAAACTTGAATTAATTTTACTCCAAAATTTACCCACTTTTGAGAAGCTTTTAACTTTACTATTATTTTAATAAAAAAGTGAAATATTTAATTATGAATAATAAATAATATGAAACTACCTAAAAATGACACATGGGGGAGGTGAATATTAGGATAATTAGTTAATTAACTAAAACTAAAAAATGTGGGATTGCCACCTCAACAAAGGGTGGTGAATAATACAAAATATTTTAATTTATAAAAGATAACAATTTGCATGAAAATGTGAAGTGTCACCCATCTCAAAGCCTATAAATACAAAAGGACCCCCATGATATGAGGGAGGGGGGGAGTAGAGGAGAGCAACCAGATGTTGTTGGAATGACTCTAGAATTTTTTAACTAGATATCTAGGTTAGCTTAGATAGTTGATTTAGATTTGAGTGTGCTGAGAGAAAGAGGAAAATTATCTTCCTAAGATTGCTTGTGATGTCTCTATTGCTTCATTTGGGTACTATTGTGAGGTCATACAAGTTGGAGGTTTCAAGGGCTGAAGTTCTTCTTGGATAAGGTTGGGTGGAAAATTGGATGGTTTTTGTAGCAGAAAAGTGGAGTTGTTCAAGAGAGAAAACCAATTGGGTTTCAAGTATAATTTTAAAATTTGTTTAATTTTGATATCTATTTGAAAAGTTGAGAAGTCCATATGATGCATGAAAACATAAAAGAAACAGTATCCAATAAGCGCTTCATAATGAGGATGATCTGAGACAAGTGCATTAAACTGAAATGACGAATCATTTGATGCACAACATGTTCTAGATTGTCTAAAATATTGTGGCACTTAAACATAATGGAAACATAAGTAAGTGCACAGTTCCATCTGTTATTGATGCTTTATCTAAGAGAAAAAAACTATCAATTGAAAGCACAATATCAGTTGGTGAGTGCAGTTGCGTAGTAGCATATCGACAGAGCATATCTTGGCGTGGACTACAGAATTAGAAAGCACATAGTACATGAAGTACATCAACGCAAGTGTAGAATTTAGAGGAATGAGAAGTCAAGTGATGTATGCAACACACTGACAGTGAATCGTCTACATACGAAGATAGCGCACAGTAGAACTAATATCAGAAGATCAAAAGTGTGCATGAGTTGAAAGTTTAGTTAGTCAGAATCACATCTTGAATATCTGGGTGGAAGGACAGGGCAAGGAGAAAGGGGGTTGTAGCCTCCTAGTTGGTGTTGGAGAAACACAGGGTGTTTAAGATCCCTTTAGGTCGATGGCTGTAAAACCATGGGGTCGGTGCCTCCTTCCAGTCTATGTTGGTAAATACAAGAATTTGGTTCTTCCTTGAATGTATTATTTTCATTACAAAATAGCATTTTGTGGTTTTCTCCCAATTGGGTTTCCACGTCAAATTCCTGTGTTTTGTGTTCTTTGTCTTGGTGCATATATGGATGAATGATTATGTCTATATTGAATGCATAACTAAAACACAATATTAAGTTAAGACTAATATGTTAAAGAAAGTAAAAACGATTGATAATTAAGTTAATACTGATTCACCTCCCCTCTCAGTATTAAATTGATTCCAACATGAATTGACCTTTTGATTTAGTTTGTCTTTTATTCCTTTTTTGTGTGATTTTTTTTCTTGTAGCTTTGTCAAATCACTACAGAAATCATCTATTGAAGATCGATATCTTACTTAGGAGATATGATATTGTGATCTAGTGATAAGTAGAATCATATGGTATTAGTTTGATTTAAGTTAATTGATTCCTTATTACTTTTATTTACTGCATTTAAATTTCGAAGTGTGATTGTTTTTCCAACATTAGTCATTAGTCGTTACATTAGGTTATAATCCTGCAATTCTTGTGATTGTACCTCTAAGTTTATAAATATCTTAGTAGATAATTAACTGTCAACTATTTAGCACATAATTTAGCCTGGCAGATAGAATATAAGAACCAACATACTCCTATTAATGGATTCATAAAAGTTACAAATAGAGTTACAACACTGCTCTATTCACAAATAAATTCTTGCCTAACTCCTCTCAAAGGGAGCTATCCTTTTTATACATTTGGGGTGATAAATTCTAAAAATGGAATATTGGAATGGTCTTGAGAATATCACGATTCTCAATCCATTCCTAACAATAGAGTTAAACCATTTGTTGAATGGCTACAACAAATCACTACAAAATTTCCTCATTAACCCCATTGATTTATCACAGTTGGGCTATGCTTTTCATGGAAAGATTGACTCAATAAATCCACGTTTATCCCTAGATATGTTCCTACATCTATATGAGTATCAGTCGTAAACCAAATATGAGTATCGAGAAGTAATTTTGTCAACCATAAGCATCTAAGAGTATCAACATCATAATTGTGAGGAGTAACAACACCATAATTGAGGTAGAGTAGAAGCACCATAACTTGTGGAAGAGTAATATCAATAATATTTTAAACCTTCCAATATAGATTCTACACAAGCATTCCATGAGTAGTCTCAATCAAGAACTAAACCCCTTGGTAACTGCATTATTCATTCAAATAACACCATATATAGATAAATTTGTACCTTAAAGCAAAGCATGGTGTTGGAGTCATTTTCCAACTACACATAATTTATTTGGGCTTAATAGCCTAATTTACCACTTATCCTAAGTATTTTGACTCAAATATGTGTTTGCATCATCGACTTATCATCAGTTTTAGTCAACTGGGCCTCCCCCTTCATTTAGAGAGCCAACTGGGGTGATTTGCATGACTAAAGCGCCCAACTCAGTCCAACTGGAGCATTTAATTCTAAATTCAGTTAACTAGAGTAAGAAACGCGCCCTCTTACCTGATTTGACCTGATTTCACCTAAAAAATAGTTAAATGGAGTCAGAAAGGAGCCCTCACTTATTTTTGGGCATTTAGTTGAGTTTTAGACTTAGTTAGACTCAGTTTAGTTGCTTCAGAGTTTGTCAGAGTCAATTACAATGAAATTAAGTGGTTAACTGATGTTCCGAGTGGTGTTAACTGACCAGTAAGCCACTCTCATGCATTCAATTCAAATGACCTCTCTAGGATTCGAATTGCTTGGCTATTCATAAAATTATTTTTGTATTGTAATTATCTTCTGAGTTAATGATAATGAATTACTGCCGCAAACCTTCTGCACCAGTGTTTCTACACTCAATTTGTTGTAAATATCCACATGCATCTCTTGTTATTGTAACTGTTGTTATTTTTTCCTAGATATGTTGTGCTTGAATTTTACATGGTATTAGAGCCATAGCAGGACAAGGAAACTCTTCTACATATTTTTACAGGGATCACAGATGAAGCTTCAGCAAGATTGCTCAAAATTATTCCAACACCGCACTAGAAGCGAAATTTTTTCCACATAAATCCTAGATAATTTTGCATCCGGTTTATCAAGCTTTCTTGATAGGATATTCCATGAGTGATGCAACTTCAAAAGTGAAGGTTATCGACCTAATTTTGTTTTTGTTTTTTACTGCAGGTGCCTCAAAAGCCTCCAATTGCATTCACTATAACTCAAGATGGACTCTTCTTCAAACAATATTATTACTCCTTTCAATTATCATCAATGGAAGGAATATACGAGATCATATTGCGCTCCAAGGGACTCTACAGAGTCACTATGGGCATAGAACCAGAGCCTAATATAGCTATAGAGAAGTCCAAGTTCCTGAATAAGCTTGATGAGGCTTATAGCTTCATATGTCTCAGTATTTCAAAAGAACTTCTCTTCCATCTTAGTGTATTGAAGACTCCAAAAGAAGTATGGGAACAACTTTCCAATCTCTTCAGCAAGAAGGATTAATTGAGGGCTTATCAATTGGAGAATGAATTGATTTCCCTCAATCTTGGAAATTTCGAAACCATTAATGATTTTTTCACCAAGTTTAAGCATTTGGTGCTTCAGTTGAAGCAATGTGGTGTAGAGAAGAAGGATGATCAGTTGATTATGTCAATCCTTTCAAAACTGGGAGCATATTATTCAGTGTTTGTCTCTACCTTTCATTCGGGAAAACTCACAATTCCGAATTGGAAGATGCCATCCTTGAATGCATTCATTGAGTCCTTAACCAAAGAGCATGACAAGCTTGTTCAGATGGGATCCATGAGATCCTCAAAGGATCAAGCATTGTTTGTTGGAGGACCCAAGGATACGAATGCTAAAGGAAATAAAAAAGCAGAAGGATAAGACCAAGTTTGATCATCCTAAGAAGAAGGAGAAGACCAGGCAGTCAGATGAGCCCGTGGGCTCAAGAAAAGACAAGCAAAAGGGAAATGATAAGACAAAGTGTTCTTACTATGGCAGGGGCTTTCATCCCAAAAGCTCATGCATGAAGAAGACTATTGATCAGATGGACCTTCTCTTGGAGAAGAACAATATCACTCTTCCATATGGTGCAAGGAAGAAGGACAGTGGAGATCAGAATGATCATCCAGAAAGAGGTCATGCACTCATGGCAAGTGTTTCGAATTCAAAAGCTCTTCTCATAGATTTAGGAGCTTTGAATCACATGATTGCAAGAAAATAATCTTTCTCATAATTGGACTATGACAGTTGCATCTCAATCCGTGGGGGATTTTATTCACAAATTTCATCGAAAGGAAAAGGTACAATTCACTTAGAACATGGTAGTTTTCAAAATGTTTTGTATGTTCTTTCTCTAGATTCGAACCTGCTTTCTGTGTATCAAATGCCACCTACTAGTTTTCCCAAGAAGGTTGTATTCATCCATTATTATGTTGAAATTTCTGAAATTACCGCTCGAAATCTCATTGTAGTAGACAAGGCAAATCATGCTGCAAAAACATATGAGTTTTCCCACCTTTTTCCATATTCAAATCCAAGTGCCCTTCTGACTCATGGAAATGAGTTTAGACGGATATGGAATGAGAGGTTTGGAAACCTTAATTACAAATATTTTCAGTTGCTACAAAATAATTCCATGGTTGAAGGCCTTCCTAACATTAAATCCTCAAAATGGATATGCAAAGGTTACATAATTAGCAAGCATCCTGAGTACAAGTTCTATCAAGGAAACGCTAGCAGGGATTCTTGTATTTTGGGGATGATTCACAGTGATATCATAGGTCCATTACCAAATCCCTCCATGAATGGCTCAAGGTATGTTCTCACATTCATTGACAAATTTTCCAGGTTCACATGGGTCTGCTTTCTCAAAAAAAATTGGAAGTGTTTGAAAGGTTGAAGAATTTTAAGGCTTTTGTTGAGACTTCCACTCGGAGAAAGATAAAATCTATCAGATATGATAATGGTGGAGAATATATCAAAACATAGCTGCTGCAACTTTTTGCGTACAATGGAATCCGAATTCATCACACAGTCCCTTACACACCTCAGTAGAATGGTGTAGCAGAGAGGAAAAACCGAACATTGAAAGAGATGGCTACTTGTATGCTTGAGTCGAAAGGTTTGGATTCAAATATTTGGGCTGAGGCCATGAATGCTGATTCATACATTCAAAACAGAGTTCCACACTCATCCTTCAAAGGTAAAAATATTTTCAAATCCTACACTGGTCACAAGCCTGATGTGTCACATCTCACGGTTTTTGGGTCCACTGCATGGGCTAGAATTCCGCTAGAGAAGAGAAGATATTTGGAACCACAAAGTATTGAGTGAATCATAATCGGATATGATGAAGAATAAAAAGAATACAAACTCATGGATATATGATCCGAAATAATATTAATCGAGAGAAGTGTCCAATGTGAAGAACTGCTTCATGATCTACAACTAGTGGAGGAAGAAACTGCCAAATTGCTTCCTCTTCTGGAAGAAGATTCGGTAAATGATACTGAAAGTTTATGTTCTGACATTTCTGATATTATGTCTGATATTAATGAACATGAATAATCATGTTAGATTCAAATCCATATGAGATCCCTCAGTTTCCAAAGTGGGTAGAAACAACTCACATCTGTCGGTTCCAACATTGGAAATCATGCCCATCCAAGAAGAACCCGAGCAAAATTTCAAAGAGATGGTATGGATATTTCATATGATGATACATTGTTGTCCTATTTTTTTTTTATGGTTGGTTCAAATCCAAAATCATACTACCATGCCCACCATGATCTGAGATGGCAAACTTCCATGGATGAAGAGTACAATTATCTTTAGAAAAATGCAACATGGGAGCTAGTTTCACTTCCACCTAGGGGGAAATTGGTTCAATACAAATGGGTATGCCGAACCAAGGTTTCTACAGATGGTTCAACCTAAAAATAAAAAGCAATTTTGGTGGCAAAAAGTTTCTCACAAGTACAAGGTGTGGACTACACATAAACTTTTGCACCGGTTGAAAAAATGGACTCAATCCGGCTAGTTTTGGCAATTTCTGCATCCAAGCATTAGGAGGTGCACCACATAGATGTGAAGAGTGCTTTTCTTAATGGGGATATTCAGGAATATATCTAAATGAAACATCCCAAAGGTTACATATCAGACTCGACACCTATTTGCAGATTAAGGAAATCTTTGTATGGTTTAAAACAAGCCCTAAGAGAATGGTATGCAAAGATGGATTCCTTTCTTCTGTTGCAAAACTTTACGAGATGCAAATAAGATACGGATGTATATCTACAGCAGCATGAATTTAATTTTCTGATCATTGTAATTTATGTTGACGACTTATTGATTATAGGAAGCAGTCTTGCTTCGATCAACACAATAAAAACCACTCACTTTACACCAAGCATTTGATATGAGTGATTTAGGCCTGCAGAAGCAATTTCTTGGTCTTGAAATCACTCAAAATTTTGATGGGATTATGATTTCTCAATCAAAATATGCTTTGGACCCGCAAAATAAGTTCAATATGGCAGAATGTAAAGCTGCACCATTCCCATTCCTATCAGGAATCAGTCTCGAGGATGGTGATTCTACACCGTTGGTGGATTCTACACTCTATGGACAATTGATTGGTAGTATTTTGTATCCGACACATTCCAGGACTGATATTTCTTATGTCGTGAGTGTTGTGTCAAGGTACATGCAACAGCCCCATCAGCTTCACTGGAAGGAAGCCAAAAGGATCTTGCATTATGTGCAGGGTACGATACATTTTGGTATTAAACTATGTTGTAGATTTCGATCTTGACTTGGTTGGATTCACTGATTTAGATTGGGAAGGTGATATCATTGATTGGAAGTCCACTTCCAGATATGTTTTCATGATTGGTACAAGGCCTATTTTCTGGTCAAGCAAAAATAAGGTATCCATTGCCTCATCTTCAACACAGGCAGAGTATCAAGGAACAGTTAATGCTTGCATTCAGGAAGTTTGGTTGCAGGGTATTCTAGTTGAGTTTGATATTGGTAGCACCACTTCTACTATCATTTTTTGTGACAATCAAAGTGCTATCAATATCTCAAAATATTCGGTTCAAAGATAGAGTATGTCATGTCTCTTCTTCACCAATTTTTTTTTTTGTAAGGGTCCAACGACCTTAACCACTGCCTTAATACTATTTTAAGTTGACGTGAACCTCAACTAAGAACATGCCCTATGTTTAACCTTGCATGATTACGCACTTTAAGGTATACCCTAGGCATGTATTTGTTTGCTACCTACAACAAAATACCAAGAAACACAGTACAATTGATATAATTTGGTATACAAACATAATCCCCAAAGTTAACAAGGTCCCTAGATTATAAATGTGATTAGTCTACACTATCCCCATTTATTATTATTATTCACAAGTAAGGCATACTATAATCCTACCAAATACAATCGTCATTAATTAATAATGTGTTATAGTCCTAAGGACTATAAGCACAAATAATATTCACATTTTATAATACATAGATTATATTATAATCTATTTTAGGGTTATGTGGACAATTATGTTTACCCACTAAATAAATACATATATATATTACACCTATCATTTAAATGCAATACAAAAGACATTAGTATATACATAACATATGAATGTGTTATATACACAAATAAACAAGCATTAAATCTTAACTTAACATGCAATAAAGTCTTAATGCTACATGTTATATATATTAACCAAGTGATATGGACCTTGGGTTACATAGCCATCAAATTAATATGTTATAGCTTGGTGCCACTAGGTTGTCCACCCAACCTATTTAATGGTCTAACCATAACACTACGTAGATAAAGCGCTTATGCATAAAATTGATTTCCCCAACGTATTAACTAAGGGTTTCAAGCACTAATAAGATTGAACTAAGGACTATGTAAACCAACCATACCATAATGAAATAATTCGCATGGATATAAACACGAATGGTTGGTCAATGTTACAAGTGTGACCATGTTGGTGATGTGGTTGTGCCACACAGGCTTGACCTTTCAACATCCCACGTTTTAAACCCTGGAATGGGTTGCCACTGTGGCAGGTGAACAATACACATGACATGTTTGAAGGTTCCAACCCTCCTGCGTTTATGGTATGAGTCCAGGGATCCAGTTGACCGACTCCATTAATGAGAACCCCACTCACAACCAAGCTTTGAAGAGTTGATTCCACGTTATGTAGTGTACTACGTACCCTCTGCAGATTGATTTAATTAACAAGTTGCTGCCCATCGTTGATCTCGATCCATCGTTGGTTTATGGGAATTCGTGAAGCATCAACACCGTTGATCTTGTTGTGGAGCTCGTCATGGTTTTCACGCCCATCAACTCTACAGGGTTGGCATTAACTTCACGACCATCGGGTTTAGAGGTGATAATTACCTCTTAGTCCCGGTAAATGCAGCATATGGAAGTGATAGTGGTCTTCAGGACTTTTCATCTTGCTACGACAGGTTTTTCCCAGAGAGCTTCGGCTCTGGGCCAAAGGTTCACTCCTTGGAATTTGCAGTGGGAGGGATCAAATACTACGTTGGACCAGTGTAGAGAAGTGGAAGTGCTCGGTGGATTCACCCCATGCACGCGAAGGTAAGAAACAAACTATCAACCCCGTGCAAGAATTTCAATACTTTAATTATTTGTTCTTCTGTCTGCAATGTTTAACACTCGCGGTTGTTTTCTTCATTGCATAGGTGGAGCACTGTTGCACCTTTGCTCCACTATAGGTAACGTGTCATATTCATATAATGCAGTGTGGTAAATATTTTGTTTATGCAATTTTGTTACTGATAGTAACTTCTTTTCACTTTCCTGTGCAGGTAAGAAGGAGAAGGTGGAGGCTAGGAGCACTCATGGTGACTCCCATAACCAATGCCGAGCATGAAGAAGGGTTCTCCAGCTAGCTAGGTAACTCACCCAACCCACATGCCTTGGGTGGGGTTGATCCCGTTGTGGGGGTTGAGTTACTTAAAAAATTAGCTAGGGTTTTTTTTGCTTTCGCTATTAAAAAGGAAATGGACGCCGACCTAGTTTTCTGAAGCATCACGCTTAACTCTGCGAGGATGGTCTTCACGACCTTAAGATGCAATTCGTATAGCAACGTAGACTTGTATAGAAAGTTAAATGCTGATAACTTAGTATAATAGTAACTCCAGGCAACGCGTAAGCATTCGCTGCTTAAACAATGCTTTGTCTCAGAAATGTTTATCGGGGTTTAAATGTTTTGGTTCAAAACTCTTTAATGGAAATGATATCGATTTTGATTTGATTTGCCATATTGTTTATGCATAAACTCTTTTAAATTCAGAATGGCATATAATGGAAAGCATGGCATGAAATACGTTTACAACACTTGTTTTTTATTTGTTGAATTTATGTTTTTAGATACTCCCCGAGCATAGATATATGCATATAAATTAATGGTAGGTGCATAGATAGATTCATATTCAAATTTTATAATGTTGTATCGTTTATTTACAATGCTTAATGTGTAAATCGTGGAAATCACGGGTAATAAAACCCTTGTCTATGTGTGAATGCATACCATGTTTAACTTCTATAAATATGCTTTAGCATTGAATCTATGCATTGTATAACGATTTGGTTTTTAAACCATGAAGGAATCAACTTGACCTATGCCGAGAGTAATGGAATACACATACAGGATAAAAATGCATTTGAGAATAACATGCATCCTGAAATTTAAATAGTAATTGTTTACAAATGTAATAGAAACCAAATCGAGCTCCATACTGGATATTAAATGCTATTTATAAACATAGTTTGCATAGAAAACAAAATCAAGCTCCATGCTGGAATGAAATAGCATGCATATACATAGTCGATAATAATAGAGTAGCTCTGTCGAATAATGGAAATCCATTAGCTATATATATAAATCATTAAATTCACAGTGTTTGCTTAACTGTAAAGAGATAGGAAATGTTTTGTTTACATTTATCCCCTTTTTGTTTATCTATAAAAATAGAATAAAGGTTTTATATAATATAATGGTTTGACCTGTAAACCTCACGGTTTACATGTCTGCCTCATTTCTACCATAAATATGAGATACATGTGCTCTGTCAGTAATGGGATATGTTGAATAAAAAGAAACGTATTCTATTTAAAATACATTCAGCGTATCTATAGGGTAGAATATAAACAATGACCATTCCATAAAACCTATCTCAGGATTTTAAATTGTTATTTATAATATAACTCTGTCTATCTACTACAAAAAGAATGTGTTCATTCTTACATCAAACATAAACTATAAATGATGAAGCCATCTCAAATAGATCACCATTCTGTACAGTATTACAGAGATATAAAAATCTATATAAGGTCCATACTCAGAATTTCAGTATGTATATATATATATATATATGATCAGATTTGGTAAACAAACCATACAACAGTAAATCAGGAATATTCATAAACAAATCCTAATAACTGTTCCATAAAATTTATCATATAAATACAACATATGAACTTATCTGTATTCTGATGACCAGTGGAACCTAGCCACAAACCTCCCAGCCTTTGACCAACAAGTTCTCTTTGCTTCCAGCTCACCCCCGAGCTGAGTTCACAATCCCCTTGGTTTAGAGTTTATATTTTAATTTTCCCTTAACTTGTTCCCCAAGTTATTTAGGAAATTTCTGTGGCAGTAGACAACCCAACATCCAATTCAGTGCTCCTGAGCTCCAGGATGCTCCAGTGGATTTTAAGTCTCATCCATTAAGAGAATCAATCAGTCACAACCTATTCAGAGTAATTGCAGTGCTCTTGCAAGCTTGAGGTAGTTCTCCTACCTGAACACAACCAAGTGTTCCAAGCTATACCTAGCTGCTATGATTTCTCTTGTTCTGGTTCAGTTTTGTGCTCCAAAACTGCCCCCCATTTCCTTGTCTTCATTTGCTTTGGTTATTTTTATTCCCAACACCCATTTCTCTCTTATGTGATAATGATCATCATAATGTGTGAATGAGTTCCTCTTTTCTCTTTTTATTCTTTAATTTCATTATTCTCCCTAATCTTTTCTTTAGGGTTTACAATTTTCTCCAATAATAATTTCTCATTATTATTTTAATTCGCATTTATCCTCCAACCATAGGGAACTGTGACTCCCATCTCAATAATGTGCTGGTCCCAACTAGTCATCAGAAATTAACTTTTCAAATTTCTAATGTCACCTAAGTAAAATGAAATAATACTTAGCAAAATATAAAAGGGGTTAAAGTCCATAATTTTGGGTATTACATTTCCCCTCCCCTTAAGTTTTCACTGTCCTCGGTGTGTCCTCGATGTTAAACAGTTTCAAAACAACAAAATAACATAATAACCAAAATCAGTTTGTGTCATGTACTTCTTCGAACAGAAAAGGGTAAGATGCTCGCATTTCCTTTTCCATTTCCCAAGTAGCCTCCTCAGGCTTATAGTGTTCCCATTACACTTTTACCTGGACGATGGTTCGATTCCAAAGTACCACCTCTTTCCAATCCAGTATGCATATTGGATTTGTCTGGAAGTCTCCTTTTGATTCCACTTGAATCACATGCCAATTTCAAATTTGCTTAGGATCATATACATATTTCTTTATCAATGAAACATGAAACACATCATGTACTTTAAATTTTGCTGGTAGAGCTAACTGATAAGCAACAGGTCCTACTCTAGCAAGTATTTGGAAAGGACCACAGTATCTTGGTGCCAGTTTGGAAACCTTGCCCAAACACAAAGATCTTTTCTTTGCTTTCACTCTTAGGAATACATGATCCCCGATTTCAAATTCTTTATGTTCTCTATGCTGATCTGCATATCTTTTATGTCTGTCTTGAGCAGTTTTTAACTTTGTTTGAGCTTTCTGCACAATGTTTTCTAGTTCTTCTAACAATTCAGGACCCAACACAATCCAGTTCACCGAATCATACCAAGTCACAAGGGTTTTACATTTTCTGCCATACAAAACTTCAAATGGACTCATTCCTGCAGAAGTTTGGTACCCATTATTGTAAGCAAATTCAACCAAGTGTGGGTAATTTTCCCACTATTTTGGGTTTTCCATGACATACAAGCGAAGCATGTCTTCCAGGATTTGGTTCACCCTCTTAGTCTGTCCATATGTTTGAGGATGGTAGGCTATACTAAAACTCATTTTTGTCCCCAAACCTGTAAATAATTCTTTCCAAAAATGTGGAGTGAACTTTGCATCCCTGTCGGATACAATCACCTTTGGAATTCCATGAATTCGAAAGACTTCTTTCATGAATATTTATGCAATATGTATTGCTTTGAATGTGGATTTAACTGGTATGAAATGAGCCGCCTTAGTTAACTTATCCACTACAACCATAATAACATCATGTTGCTTGTTATTTTTAGGCAAACCAGTGATGAAATCCATGGAAATAGTCTCCCATTTCCATTCTGGTATAGTTATAGGTTGTGACAAACCGGCTGGGTGTTGATGTTCCACTTTCACCCTTTGACAATCCATACACTTTGCTATATACTCAGCAATTTCAGACTTCAATCTGGGCCAGTAGTGCTGTTTTTTTACAGTTGTTATCATTTTCTGATAACATGGATGACCAGAATATGGCCTCTTGTGAAATTCATCAAGAATCAAATGTTTTAATTCTTCATGATCCAATATGTATAATCTGTTTTTAAATAGCAGCAACCCATCTTTGGATATGTTGTAATTTGTTGCTTGTTGTTCTGAATTTTTTGCATGACACTTTTGCATTAAATTTAGATATTTAGGGTCTTTTTCAGCTATTGTCCAGATCTTTATCACTAATTTAGATTGAAAACTGTTAATTGAAGCCATTGTTAACATGTGCATTCGCCTACTAAGAGTGTCAGCTATTTTGTTTTCCTTTCCTTTAATATGATGAATTTCAAAATCAAATTCACTTAAGAAAGCTAGCCACCTTGCTTGCCTTCCATTTGGATTTGGCTATTCAAAAATGTATTTCAGCCCAATGTGATCAGTTTTAAGAACATACCTTTTCCCCAAAAGGTAATGTCACCACATCTTCAAAGCATGAATTATGATAGCCAATTCTAAATCATGCGTTGCACAGTTTACTTCATGCATCTTTAATTTTCTAGATTCATAACCGACTACAGAACCATCTTGTGTTAACACGCTTCCCAATACTTCCTTGCACCCATCCGTTCATACTACAAAGTCACCATAAGGATCATCCACCTTTAGAACATGAGCTGAAGTAAGCAATTGTTTCAGCTTCGCAAAACTAGTTTCATATTTGGTTGTCCAAATAAACTTGACATCCTTTCTCTGAAGGGATGTGATAGGGTGAGCCACTTTGGAAAATACTTCAATGAATTTCCGATAGTATCCGGTTAATCCCGTAAAAGAGAGGACATCGCTTACATTTTGGGGAGTAGGCCAGCTCATTATGGCCTTGATCTTATTGGGATCCACTGCAATACCTTGGGATGATATTATGTGACCCAAATATTGTATTTGGTCTTTGTAAAAGTCACATTTAGTTAACTTTGCATATAACTGATTTTCCCTTAGGACTTGCAACACTAACCGTAATTGTTCCTCATGCTCACTTTCATTCTTTGAGTATATGAGTATGTCATCAATAAATACCACAACAAACTTATCCAGATACCTACCGAAAACATTATTCATAAGGAACATAAACGTGGTTGGTGCATTCGTCAAACCGAATGGCATCACCACAAATTCATAATGTCCATACCGAGTACGGAAAGTTGTCTTATGCACATCTTATTCTTTAATTCTGATTTGATGATAACCCGACCTTAAATCTATTTTTGAAAAGACAGTAGCACCCCCAACTTGATCGAATAGATCATCAAGCCTTGGAAAGGGATACCGATTTTTGATAGTTACTTTATTACACTGTCTATAATCTATACACAGTCGGAATGTGCCATCCTTATTCCATACAAAGATCACCGGTGCTCCCCACGGGGACGCACTTGGACGGATATAACCTTTTTCTAACAGCTCCTGCAATTGTGCTTTCAACTCTATTAATTCAGGAGTACTCATCTGATAAGGTGCCTTAGAAATAGGTACTGATCCTGGGGATAGGTCTATTGTAAAATCCAGTTCTCTCTTGGGTGGTAACTCAGGAATCTCCTCGGGAAACACATCTTCGAATTCAGCCAATACAGGGTGTTTTGTTAAATATGAAACTTTACTTTTTTGGTTTTCTGCTCAGTGAACAACATATAGTTTATACCCTTTTCATGCATTCCTTTTCAGTTGAAGTGCAAAAATTTCCCTTAATTTTACTGCTCTTACTATCCCTTGAATCCTTTCAAAGTTCCCAACATCATTCACAAAAGTAACAGATTTTTTTATAGCAGTCTAGGACAACCTTATGTTTTTCCAGCCAATCCATACCGATAAGTAAATCATAAGATCCCAATGGAAAAACATTTAAATTTGTACTAGTGTAAGATTCATTTAAATTTAAAGGGCACTGATTTATTACTTCAAAAAATTTTCTTTTTGCTCCTGTGGCCATTTGAACTAGCCAAGGCTGCATGTATTTGTTTTTGCTTAGTTTGCAAGACTAACAAATTTTTGGGTCTATATAACTTTTACATGCGCCAGAATCAATCAAGATAGACACAGGTGTCTCGAAAATCATACCTTCAACCTCGATTATAGAGGCTTGATGTTCTGCTTGACGGTTGTTTAATGCAACATAGATTTTTGAACTCCTTTCCATATCTTGAACTGTAGAAGCCTCTTGAAGATTATGCACTGATTTGTTTTTCTCCTTCCGATGAGGACATTCATACCATCTATGATTTTCTCCACAACCCCAACATTTGAGTGTCGGTTTAGATGGTGTGTCTTCCAGTTTTCTTGTGACTTCAGTGTTCATCTCCTTACTTGGTGGAACAAAGTTTGATTGTGACTTATTGCCATCGAACTTGTTGTTGAAAGGTGCACGCATAACTTGGTTTCTGAAATGATTGGGCTTATGACCTTTCTTCCTACTATTAGATTTTGTTTTCTTCTTTTCATTCCACCTCTTAGATACTTCAACCTTATTCTGACTCTATTCAAAACACAATCTAGCCTTTCTGAAAGCATCTTCCAATGTCTTCGGATCACCAAACTCTATCCGGTTCTTGAAACCAAATGGTAAATAATTCGGGAAACGTTGAATTATGACTTTTTCATCTTGGATATAAGGAACATACTTGAGTAATTCCAGAAATTTGCTGATTAATTCCTCCATGGTCTGTTGTCCCAACTTTAGGTTGTAAAAATATTTTACTTTTCTGTCATAATACCTTTCGGATAGATATTTTTGTTTCAAGAATGTTGGAAAGGGTTTCCATTTCAACCTTTTCTCATTGATAGCTTTGGTTAGCTTGAGATCATCCCACCATGCTGAAGCTTTCCCTTGCAGATTGAAAATAATAATCCTTGCCTTTATGAGACTAGAATAGTCAAACATGCGCAAATATTTCTCCATGTCCCTAAGCCATAGCTTAGCTTCTTCTCCAGTCTTAATTTCCCCATTGAACGTAGGAGGTTTAATCTTCCTCAATTCTAAGTGTAGCTGATTTACTTTTCCAGTTTTATTCTTCTTTTTAGGAACATACTCTTTGGAATCTTCGCCAAGTGACTCTTCATCACTGTCATCCATATTATAACTCATAGAATTTGTTGGAGAGGTAGTCTTAAACTTGGAATTTCTTTTCGTCATTGAATTTTCTACATGTTTGATCTTCTGGTGTTGGGATGTGACTATTTCTTTTTCAGTCAGCTTTTGTAGCAGAATTGCAACTATTTCTTGCTAATCTTAAAAAAATTTAATGTTGTCCTCCTTAATGCTGAGCAACTCAACTTTAAGGCTTTTGACAGTCTCCAACATTTCACTAGATGTTGTTGCTCCTTGTGGAGAGTTTGGATTCCTTTCCTCTCTACTAGTCAGTTCTCCTCGCTGACTAGATGTTTCCACAGCCAACCTTCCTTCTTGTTCCCCAGAATTCATTTTCAGCTACTTACCATTTTTCAGCCACTCTTCTGTCTAAGTGTGGTCAATAGTTGTTTGTTAGATGACATAAAAAACAATGTATCTACTCACTAAAATAAGAAATAGTATGCTACATAAATTTTTATTTATGTATTTCTTTATAAAGCAACATTTACATAAGCGAGCCTAAAGGTCCTAGTGTAGTGATCATGGCTCTGATACCAATTTGTCACGTCTCTTCTTCACCAATTTTTGTTTTTGTTTTGTAAGGGTCCAACGACCTTAACCACTGCCTTAATACTATTTTAAGTAGACGTGAACCTCAACTAAGAATAGGACCTATGTTTAACCTTACGTGATTACGCACATTAAAGTATACCCTAGGCATGTATTTGTTTTCTACCTGCAACAAAATACCAAGCAACACAATATAGTTGATACAATTTGGTATACAAACATAATCCCCAAAGTTAACAAGGTCCCTAGATTATAATGTGATTAGTCTACACTATCCCCATTTATATTATTATTCACAAGTAAGGCATACTATAATCCTTCCAAATACAATCATCATTAATTAATAATGTGTTATAGTCCTAAGTACTTTAAGCACAAATAATATTCACATTTTATAATACATAGATTATATCATAATCTATTTTAGGGTTATGTGGACAATTATGTTTACCCACTAAACAAATACATATATATATTACACCTATCATTTAAATGCAATACAAAAGTCATTAGTATATACGTAACATATGAATGCATTATATACACAAATGAACAAGCGTTAAATCTTAACTTAACATGCAATAAAGTCTTAATGCTACATGTTAGTTATATATATATATATATAAATATAAAGACCATTAAATAGGTTGGGTGGACAACCTAGTGGCGCCAAGCTATAACATATTAATTTGATGGCTATGTAACCCAAGGTCCATATCACTTGGTTTATATATATATATATATATATATATATGTTGTCACGTGGGCAGTATAAAGGGATTTATGAAGACTTTGTTGTCTATGTAAAGACAAACACTGGAATATTTTCAAGCACCATGAAAGCTGAATCAGGCCAGAAATTACATCTATTTTTTTTTTTAAACCATCGGAACAACAATCTTCCAAGGGTATATCCAACAGCCCATAAATTAGATATACCACTAACTTGTGACTTAGCAAGGGTCAAGACGTCCCGAATCCCACCCGGGGGTCACCTACCCTTCGAGCCTTGTCACAACTGACCAATTCTATCTATTTATTGGTGTGAGTCATGCAATGAATAGAGGGAAGATTGAAGATTGGGCCCAAATCTTCAATGATGAAGTACCCCTAAAGTCTAATCACTTTTTTTACCATTGTTGTCTAAGGTAGCCTACCCTTGGAGCCTTGTCACAACCAACCAATCCCATCTATTTATTGGTGTGATTGATGCAATGAATAGAGGAGAGATTGTATATTGGGCCCAACTCTTCAATGATGAAGTACCCATAAAGTCTAATCACTTTTTTTGCCATTGTATTATGTTGATAATGAAAGAGAAGATCACTTTCATTTGACAATCCATTGCACTCAAGGGGAGGAGAGTACAGAGAGTTTAGGTGTCATAATACTTTTATGAGATATCTTAAATAAAATAGAGAAAGTGCAAAATCCATTAGAGTTGAAACATAAAAAGGCATAGGTACACTTAGGAAAATGATGTCAATCACAAAAGAGAGTTCTAAAATTAAGTGCCATGGTTAGGCTTATAACACTTTGTATTTCAAGTCAAGAAGATCACAAGGTGAAATAATAAAAATGAGAGCTTAGGGTTGTGTATTTATACATAACTCAAGTGAGGTCGCCTTGCAAGAGGGAGATACATCCTTTTAATCGGGAGTTATGATGACCTTGAAAATAATGGAACAAACTTGAAGAGGGTTATTGAGCCTACATATCAAGTTTGACTAGGTCCACCTCAACCATACCTAATAATACAATAAAAGAATAAAGAATATGATCTTAGCCATAAATACAATATAATGATACATGATGAGTTGTGGTAATTTGTTTAGATCACATTAATAATTCGAACAACACCAAGTTTTCAGCGAGAGCATTAAAAGAGTATCATGTAAACAATGATGGTCACCTCGATTTTATGATCTTATAAAGGATAGTCAATGATCAATGTAGTCAATTTCAACTCCATACAACGAAGTAATGGCCAATGAAAGTTGCATATATCAAGCGAGTGCAAGTTTCAAGTCAAAATTTTGATTATTGCATTGAGCTATATTTGTAGAATTGATATCACCATGACATAGTTCTCTCAAAGGGCTTATTTTGACTTGTCGTATTCCCACCTTATCATCCTATATGGTGAAGCTTCCAATGGCTTGATCTCTTAATGATGCAAAATCTTTGCACTCCAAAATTAAGTCTAGTGGCCTTGGTTGGTGGAACCAACACTTTAAATTATAAAGCATGGGAGTAAGTGTTGATGTATATGTAACTTCGGAATGTATTTCACATATATGTATATTGTATTCCTATAGAGATGTTATTATTCCTCTATACGGAAGTGGTTGTATTCCTATAGAGATGTTATTATTCCTGTATACGGAAGTGTCTTCATTTATATTGTAAGTGTCGTAACTTATACTTGATGGGTTATTAGACCACCTTGTTGGTGTCGGCCCTGTATAAGTCATGTGGGTCAAAGAGTTATTAAACCACCCTATTGGGGGTTGGCCATGTGGGTCAAAGGGTTATTAGACCACCCTAGTGGGGGTAGGCCCAATCAGCATTATGTTAAGTGGTTAAGTTGAGGCCGACCCAGTTGAGTAAAGGTGAAGTCAAGTTAGTGTATAAATAGAGAGTGTCTCTCTCATTTTACACATTTCTATTCTCACTCACACTTGGGAGAGTGGCACACTTGTGGAGGAGGAGGCTCTGCTGCTAGGAGAATACTATCTCTTGTATTCTGGTTGTATCATTTCTCTATCTATCTCTGAGGAAGTTATTGGGGTTTTTCACCTTTATGGTTTTCCCCAAGTAAACTCTGTGTCTCTTGTGTGCTTGCATTATTGTGTCCATGATTGATATGTTGTAGATTTGCTGTACATGTTGTTCTCTCAGTTAAGATCCTAGATCAGATTGAAGTAAATTCTGAAAATTTAACATGGTATCAGAGCTAGCTTGAAAGAAGGCATGATATGGCATGTATGACACTTGTTGCACTTACGATGCTAGGGCTCGATATAGAAAAAACCAGTCATCGTAGCACTTTCTCTATAAATACGTTTTGGCGAAGTTTTCGGATCTGAAATTTTTACAGGTCGAAGATAAGATCCCCATGTACCTTGTGTCCAAAGGAAAACCTCTAATTCGTTGTACTTTGTGCTTTATGATCTGTACAATATAGGGTTTCTGCCTCTTCCATATCTGAGTCAAAATCAGGTGACCTTGGGAAAAATGTCATAACGTGGGCTAGGAAGCTCCAAATGAAATTTCGTAAAAAGTGACAGGTAGTACACAGAATTCAATATCTCAGGAAAAGTTTTCAAAGACCGAATTGGAACTAGTGACACGTGGCATGCCATACAAGTTCGCTCTCTTGCATTATCCCATAAATAGGTCACGTTGTGACACTTGGAATAACTCTCTCTCTCAGAGAATCCAATTGAGGTCAGACCTGTTGGGATGGAAAGATAACAGGTCAGGATATCTCAAGAAAATGATTTAGAGGTCGAAGTTGAACCAGTGACACGTGGCACGCCATACAAGTTTGCTCTCCTGTATTATCCCATAAACAGGTCACGTTGCCACACTTGGCATAACTCTCTCTCAAAGAATCCAATTGAGGTCAGACCTGTCAGGATGGAAATATAACAGGTCGGGCTATCTCAAGAAAATTTCTTAGACCCTATTGATCGAAAAGTTCAGAGTTACACCAGATACAGTCAGGTACATATTTCTGTCAAAACATAATTATTTTTGAGCACCTTCATTCATGGCTTCCAGAATTTAGGGCTTTCGAGAAAGTTGGAATTTTTGTAATCGGAGACCACGGATGAATGCTACTCATCAAAATAGAAATTTAGAGACCAAGATCAGAATTTTTGGTTGGGCAGAAGGCCGGACATGATCAAACCCTAGTTCGGGACTTTGATCAGAAAGATGGAAAATTAGGGCTTCTGCAAAAATTGGAATTTTGGAAATTTGTTACCACGACTGGAAGCTCCTCAGAAAATTCGAAGCTTAGAGTTTTGAATCAAATCTTTTGGTTGGGTGAAGCTCCGGGAAACTCAAACCCTAATTCAGGGTCGTCCCTAGTGAATCCGAAAATCTAAAAGGCAATTTTGAGGGGTGAAACTTTGCAGTTTTCAAATTCTGAATATACTAGCTTGATTAGCTCATCAAGGCGCATATTTCTATCCTTTCGGAAGTTTGAAATTCAAAGTTTGAATTTTTGGGGTTTCTCTGACATACCCTAATCCAGCTCCAGGTCTAGTTCTTTCAAATCAAGTGGATTGGGTTAATCCTAGGAGAAGATGGATTGGTCACCTACATAAGGGAAGAAGTTCTTGTTTCAAAGGGAGATGAGGCTAAGGCCTTACATAAGAAGATTACAAGCGATCTCAACAGGTATGACTCATCGAGGTATGTTTCAAGATTTGTTCATGATTAAGTTTATGGTATGTTTGTCTTTATGTTATTACAGTTAGTACAATCTTGATTTTAGATTTTTTGTATCACCTTAACAAAATTATGAATGCATGATAGAAGATATTCATTGGTTAGGGTGTTGACACTTATGATTGTACTAATGCATTATGGTGTTGTATGAGGTTTATGTTGTCTGCTAACATAAAAGGTACACCAAGAAAGACAAATCATGTTCTACTTCAAAAACATATGATCATGGTGACATGAAGACAAAGATTCATCCATTGTCATGGATCACATAGAAGATCTACTTATGAGGTATGTATAACTTGGTTCTACAATGGTTAACTTATGAGACATGCAGGTTACTAGCACAAGTCATTGAAGAGAACCATAAGACATTATGCGGGTATGTTAGACATAACTAGCTAGCATGCTAATCCAGGTATGTTTTTCCTATATCAAGCTAGAATCCTACCTTGTGTTAGGATCTTATACTGTTGTGTTGTTGATAATGATTATTCATGAAGTCATAGGTTTGAATAGTCATGGTTGTATGCATATTATGTTTCTTACCATAATTGATGATATGACTAACCAGAAGAATCATGAAGGCATAGGTTTGAATAATCACGGGTTTTATGCATGTTATATCTCTTATCTTGATTGATGATTCAACTAACCAGAAGAGTCCTATGATCAAATAAGAATATGTATGAGTAAAAGAAGACTTCCCTGAAACGTTGAATACTAATGTTTATTATTTGTGTTTGAAATGATCCTGACTATACATGCTTGAGATTATTATGTTTTGATAGTATTAAGATTATACTAATAAATGTGTGGTTATGTATGAGACCTCAAGGATAACACAATGATGATACTAATAAGCATGGATAGTGATTAAGGATGGATGTAAGTTCAAGGACAGGTAATCCAGGAAGCAAAGTTCAAGAGGGAGCACACTCCAGTTGTTCCTGCAAGAAAGCAAAGGAGCACACTTCAGTAGTTTTTTCAAGGATGCAGATATTCAGAGGGAGTTGACCACTTCTCACAATCCACATCAGAATGGAGTTGAAAAGATTCAGAGGGAGTCCACCCAACAACCAAACAAAGATAAGTATTTGAATTGTCATTTCTTAAATAGTGTTATTCAATTATGTATATGCTTATGTTCCTAAGAATTAGGTTGTGTATTATGCATATTAGAATAGTTGCATTGATGAACAGTATATTACTAATATAGATGGGTAAGTGGCCTATGGAACTGTACAACATTCCATTGCTACTTATCTAGAATGAAACCTCTTTGCTGACATGTTAGGAGTTGTGCACACTCTTAACAATGTTCTGGTAGAGATTGGAAGGCATCTAGAAAGTTACGGAATATGGATAAATGTTGTATTGGCTAAGATAATTGCATGACTGTATTACATATTTCTTTATGTGTAAGAATTTGTTCTGAAAACTATGAGATGTTTTCTAATCATGCAATTTAACTTGTTGTGTAGGAAAGATTGTATACCATCACCTACAAAAGAAGAACTACAACATTTGTTCAGCAACAAAATTATCTATTGAAGATATTGAAGTTCCCAGGATATGGGAAGAATGCCATGATACGTCGATCATGAAGAATGATGCTTGGGATGTGGTCCCAAGACCTGAAGAGAAGTTTGTTATGACTTCCATATGGATCTATCAAGATCAATCATGGTACAGATGGCAGCATAGAGAAATATAAAAGTGATGAAGTGGAAGATACACCAGATGGATTTCAAGACAACCTTCTTGAATGGTGTAGTTGAAGAAGAAGTGTATGTGGAGAAGCCACTTGGTTCTGAGACACATGACAAGGAGTCATATATGTGTAGAACTTGGTATGGTAGGATAGACAAATTTCTATCAAGTTTGGGATTTACTAAGAGTAAAGCGGATTCCAACCTTTACTACAAGGTTGAGGAAGGCAATCCAATGATACTACTATTGTATGTGGATGACCTATTTGTAACAGGTGAGGATAGATTAATTGCCGACACACAACGGAAGCCTGCTACCAAGTTCGAGATGAAGAACTTGTGGATGATGCACTATTTTTTTTTGGCATGGAGGTGTGGTAGAGTGCAGATGGAATCTTCCTTGGACAAGGGAAGTATGTAGTAGAGATCCTGAAGAGGTTCGGGATGATGGACTGCAAGGCTATGGCCACATCTATGGCATCGAACCTAAAGCTTCTGTGTGATGCTTCATCTGATCCGGTCGATGTCATGATGTATCATCAGATGATTGGGTCCTCTATGTACCTGACGAACATGAGACCAGATATTTGCTTTACGATGAACACATTGAGCCAGTTCCTGACGGATCCAAGAGATGTTCACCTGGTTGTTGTAAAGCATATTCTGAGGTACCTTAAGGGTACAGTTGATTATGGGCTCATGTCTGATGCGAATCAAAAGTTTAACCTGGAGGGTTATGTTGATTCAGATTGGGCAGGCAGTGCTGCAGATAAAAAGAGCACTTCTGGGTGCTGCTTCAGTATGGGATCAGGTGTGATCTCTTGGTTTAGCAGGAAGTAGTCCTACGTAGCACTCAGTACAAATGAGGCAGAGTATGTTGCATCCTGTTCAGCTAGTTGTGAGGCAGTATGGATACGGAAGCTACTGTCTAAGTTATTTGATCTCCTGCTGGAGGCTACTTGTATGTTTTGTGACAACCATAGTTATGTGAAGCTGTCCGAGAACCCAGTGTTCCACGATAGGTCGAAACACATAGAGATTAAATATCACTATATCAGGGATATGGTACAGAGAGGAGCGGTGAAGCTCCTGTATGTTGCGACGAACGAGCAGATTGCAGATGTGCTGACGAAGCCACTAGCTAGAGTGAAGTTTGAGTACTTTAGAGAGAGGCTTGGTGTTCTTCAGATCGACGACACTTCGAGGAAGAAGTGATGGACATATTTGCTGATGCCATTCCAAGCATGTTGGAAGGAGGATCCTTCAAATGGATGTGGATGTAAGCACTGGATGATGAGCATCGGGATGATGTTCTAGTTTCTGCTTTGTATGATCAGTTGGATCATTTATATGTATATGTATGTATGCATCATGTTGGATGCTGGATATGATTGGTTGGATCATTTGTATGTATTTTGTATATGCATCATGTCGGATACTTGGACCATGTATCTGTATATGTATCAGGTGGATACATTGTATGATCAGGTAGATCATGTATGTTGATATGTATCATGTATTTGTATTTGTATCAGGTGGATACACTGTATGATCAGGTGGATCATGTATGATGATATGTATCAGGTAGATACTTGGTATGCATCAGGTGGATACATTGTATGATCGGGATGATCATGATGACGAGCTTTAGGGTGTTGCTCCAGATGATATGTATCAGGATTATACAGTGATGATGATCAGTGTGATCATGAGCATCAGGATGATGCTTTGTGCGATGATGATCCGTTGGATCATGAGTATCAGGTTGATACTTGGAGGTCAGAGATGATATGTGGCAGGTTGTCCAAATAGCATGTAATCAGTCCTGGGAGATCTTGTCGGTCGTGCTGCGACACATAAATGTTCCTAGGATACTCTTTCCGGTATTGCTATGTAGTATGTAATCAGTCCTCAGATATCCGATAGGTTGATCTGTGTGCTCGTAATCAGTCCTAGGATGAGGTATTACTACAAAGACATGTAATCAGTCCTGGAGATCCGAGAGGTTGAGCTGTGTGCTCGTAATTAGTCCTGGGATGCTCTTTAGAGATCTTGCCGGTCGTGCTGCGGCACATAAATGTTCCTGGGATGCTCTTTAAAGGTTTTGTCTATCCACATGTAATCAGTCCTAGAGATCCGAGAGGTTGAGTTGTGTGCTCATAATAAGTCCTGGGATGCTCTTTAGAGATCTTGTCGGTCGTGCTGCGGCACATAAATGTTCTTGGGATGCTCTTTAAAGGTATTGTGGAGGAGATGCATGTAATCAGTCCTGGGAGATCTTGCCGGTCCTGCTTAGGCACATAAATGTTCCTGGGATACTCTTTCCGGTATTGCATCCGCACATTAAATTAGTCCTGAGAGGCCACCTCTATCAGACCGTTCGCATAAATGATGAAGACCTGTAGGTGGTGGGCCTACATCCAGTATGAAAAAGGACTGGCTCTGTAGAACTTCCTATGACGAGTAGATTTAGAGATTGATTGAGATAGCAGCAGCAATGACGATGATGATGACTCGATGATGATTATCCAATGACGATGATCCAGAGAAGATGACTTGTGCTAGAAGACCTGTGTCGAGAAATGCCTTCCTAGTTAAGAGGGAGTGTTGATGTATATGTAACTTTGGAATGTATTTCACATATATGTATATTTTATTCCTATAGAGATGTTATTATTCCTCTATACGGAAGTGGTTGTATTCCTATAGAGATGTTATTATTCCTCTATACAGAAGTGTCGTCATTTATATTGTAAGTGTCGTAACTTATACTTGATGGGTTATTAGACCACCTTGTTGGGGTCGTCCCCGTATAAGTCATGTGGGTCAAAGGGTTATTAGACCACCCTATTGGGGGTCGGCCATGTAGGTCAAAGGGTTATTAGACCACCCTAGTGGGGGTTGGCCCAGTCAACATTATGTTAAGTGGTTAAGTTGAGGCCGACCTAATTGAGTAAAGGTCAAGTCAAGTTAGTGTATAAATAGAGAGTATGTCTCTCTCATTTTACACATTTCTATTCTCACTCACACTTGGGAGAGTGGTGCACTTGTGGAGGAGGAGGCTCTGCTGCTAGGAGAAGACTATCTCTTGTATTCTGGTTGTATCATTGCTCTATCTATCTCTGAGGAAGTTATTGGGGTTTTTCACCTTTATGGTTTTCCCCAACTAAACTTTGTGTCTCTTGTGTGCTTGCATTATTGTGTCCATGATTGATATGCTGTAGATTTGCTGTACATGTTGTTCTCTCAGTTAAGATCCTAGATCATATTGAAGTAAATTCTAAAAATTTAACAGTAAGCTATCTCCTCGACGATTTGCACTCGAGGCCCACACTCGGTCCTCGAATGCCCCTCATGTCATTTGCTTACTCCATCATCACAATACCTTCCTCCTTCCAACCGTGTCAATGTCCGATCTTCAACGAAAAACCTAGCGCCTCGAGCGGGTCTCGACGCTATCTCTATCAGCGACTCAACCACACGTTATCCATGAAGTTAATGCATAGGATTTTCATATTTTTTGAACATAGGAAGCAAGGGTGCCTCCCCTGCGTCCTACAAACTCCAACAATCATCCAAACCCCTTGTTATTCATTCTCAAGGGCGCTTCTCCTACATCCTACCAACTCGAACGATCATCCAAACCCCGCGTTATTCAAGTAGATAGCTTACTTTGAGTTCATGGTTTGAGCAGCATTTGTAGTCCACCTCCCCTGCCTTGCACCCAAACACTGTTCCTGCATCCTACATGTTGGATCCATGACACCAGTACAAATTTGTGCCTAATCACTGCCAGGGCTTAGTCGACGGAGGTCAATCATGATCCCGATCACGAGCTCCTTTAGTGTTGCACCGTAGTCTGATTGAGCTAGAAGGTGAGCTCCCTTAGTGTTTGAATCTTAGCCTTAGTGTTTGTACACTATCTTTCTCTTGCTCCATCCTTGTTTCTCTGTTCTGTTGCATTTCTTCACATTTTGACTGTTAAGAGTAGGTTTTAATTCATGCCTTGTTAAAACTTCATGAACTTGCTAACTTTAACTAGTCTAACCTAAGACATGGGAAACATGTATCCTCCTTATTCATGTCATACTTGTACTAAATATCTAGTCTTTGCACACACAATACTTCACTCATATTCAGTAATCTTCTCTTGCCAACTTAGACTCTGATTTGCCAAATTTTCCCCGTGTCATTATAATGTATGACCACTTAACCAATTCTATGTTTTCCTTGAATGTTGCTTGACCTTGATAATGCCTCATGTATATAACTTTGAAGCTACTATTGCAAGGGCTCAAAGTATTCAACCTCTTCTTCTACACATCAAAACATGTATCCAAACTAGCGTATCAATTCAACTCAAAATATCCAATTATACACAATCACCTCTGCAATCTGTGAGTCTTGGTTCTACATGCAATATCCTCATGAAAACTGTTGTGGCTCTTCAAAATAGTGCTAGATATTGCCATATAACAAAATTTGATCATCAAGAACTTTAATCCCACTGACACATGTCCTCAACATCATACCTTCGGTTTACTCTTATTACTCTTTTTGGTACAACCAGACCAAAACAAGACTTGAGCAATATGCCTATGACCCAATAAAACCTCTAACTTTTTCATTTTAACCAATACATCTCTGGTATAGAAACAAATCAATTGTTGATGCGATAAAATTAGACTCACACTATGCTATTACAACCAACACTTGATTACAACATTGCAAAAACCATATTTAGATATTTAGGTAAACCAAACAGATGTTCCACTAGTGAACTTATTTAGATAGGTCATACTTATTGTTTGACTACACAGGATAATCCTAAAAGACCGAACACCTAGAGAAAACGCTCACACAAACATATCATAGATCAACACATCGATGTTTTCATGTGGTTTAAACTCTCGAAAGGGAAACAGTCCACGGCCCCAGCCAAATAGCTTCTTGAGGCAATTTATTATGCAAAAGAAATAAAGTTACAAATGAGCTTCTCATAATCGATCAACTAACAAGTGACCCTCCATGCTCTTTAAATAGATATCATGGACCCATCGGGTGTTAAGCCACGGATCAAATGTAGTTATGATCTAAGAGAAGTTGAACCATTAGATCACTCTATGTCTAGAACATATCATGACTGTCAGATTAGATATTTACAAATGCATACTAATGCATACTAGAGAATCACACTTTACCTAACAAATATATTATAACAATTTGATCTTAACTAACTCCTAAGTGTCTAAATATACTAACATCCCCCCTTAAGAATAACTTGGGATAGGATTGAAGGATTTACAAAAAGTGACACTATTAGGAGAAGGAAGGAGACATTAGATCCTATCCCCCTTTAATGACAAGTTCCTGAACTTCTAACATAGATCAAAGTTTAGAAAACTTTGCTTCTGTAAGAGATTTGGTGAAGATGTCTGCAACTTGATCATCTATAGAGCAAAAGAGCACTTCAAGAACGCGTTCATGAACAAGCTTTCTTATGAATTGCATATGTAACTCAATGTGTTTGTTGTGTTGATGTTGAATTGGAACTTTGGCAAGCTTGATGGCACTTTGATTGTCACATCAAAGGGGATTCGGATGCTGCTACTGGAATCCAAAATCTGAAAGGATCTATCGAAGCCATAAATCTTATTGACTAGCATTAACTGTTGCATGATATTCTACTTCTGCTGAAGAGAGAGCAAGAGCTTGTTGTTTCTTACAAGCCCAAGTGATAGGTCTAGAACCCAGACTGAAAACATAACCTATAGTAGACTTCTGATCATCAGGATCGTCGTCCCAGTCTGAATTAGTGAAACAAACTAACAAAGGTGTCCCCAATGAACTGTAATGAATCCCAAACTGAATTGTACCCCGAATATATCAAAGTATTCTTTTTGTTTCTTTCCAATGAATTTCATGGGGCGTTTGCATATAACGGGAAACACGACCAACGAAAAAGGAAACATCATGATGTGTATGAGTCAAGTATAAGAGACTACCAATAAGCTTACAATACAGGGTGGCATCAATTTCGGGTGAAGTGCAAGCGGCATAAAGTTTGACTCCATACTGGAAGGGAGAGAGGGTTGGTTTACAATATTCCATGTGAAAGTGACGAAGAAAGTCACAAGCATACTTAGAATGAGAAATAAGGATTCCTTCTTTGGTTTGCAAGACTTGGAGGCCAATAAAATAATGCAAATGTCCTAAGTCTATCATTTCAAATTTTTGCTTAAGACTGGATTTCACATGGGTTAAAGCTTAGGGTTGCTACCAGTAAGAATAACATCATCAACATAAAGAAAAAGGATGATGAGACTATTTCCTACTTTCTTGGTATAGACATTAGTGTCAGAATGACATCTAGAAAAAATAGTGTCAAGGAGAAAGCTATCCATTTTGGCATACCAGGCTCGAGGGGCTTGCTTAAGGCCATATAAGGATTTTTTAAGGTGATAGACAAGGCTAGAGTAATTCTGAACATAACGAGGAGGTTGTTCCATGTAAATTTCCTCCTGCCAATCACCATGTAAAAATGTAGACTTGACATCCATTTGATGGACCTCCCATTTATGTAAGGCTGCAAGGGAAAGAACAAGGCGAATGGAGTTCATTTTGGCGATAGGGGCAAATGTTTTAGTGTAGTCAATTCCTTCAACTTGGGAAAAACCTTTGGCAACTAACCTTTCCTTGAGCCTTTCATCACTTCCATATGAGGCATACTTAGTTCTGTAGACCCACTTACATCTGACAAGTTTTCTTCCTTTTGGAAAAGGGACAAGATCCCAAGTATCGTTCGCCATTAAGGAATGATATTCTTCATCCATAGATGCATCGCAATCTAGATTACATGAAGATTTTGCAAAAGTATCTGGATAATGATTCTCAAAAAATTGAGCCAAAGAGAAGAGGCTCACTAGAACTGAGAACGTGTTCATCGTTGATCTCTAGGATCACCAACAAGACCACCAACTGCTTCACATGTTGAATGGACCATCGAGGAAGCGATTGTACTAGTGCAACTGGAGGAAAATAAGCAGACGAAGGTGGATTTTCATACTCACTGTCATCATTAGAAACTGGAATTGGAATGTTATCAAGGAAGTTGGGAGTAGAAGAAGGCACAAGCATCGAATTAGGCTCGTGGGCCAAAGATGGCACAATTGCCGAGTTAGGCTCGTAGGAAAAAATATTTTCATCAAATTTAACATCTCTTCTAATAATTATATCATGAGAATGTGGCTGAAGTAATCTATAACCTTTTACATTTTCAGAATATCCAACAAATATGCACTTTTCAGTTTCAGGCTGAAATGCTTTACGTTTTTCATCCGGAATATGAGCCCATGCTTCACTAAACACACGGAAGTGACTTACATCTGGTTTAATTTTACTCCATGCTTCTTGGGATGCTTGGACTTCTCTTTTTGTTGTGCCAACAAGGCTTTTCCAGATGTATCTACATTGCTAATCATTCTAAGATGTATAAGCTTATCTTGCTCTCTAATCAAAGAATCACAAAAGGATTCAAGAGTAGGCTCTTTATAGCTAGTTGGATCCAAGGATTCTTTTATGGAGTAAAATGTAGATACAAAAATAGAATATGCAGGTCCAAGTTTGGAAATAATATGATAAATGCATTGCTTGTCTTCTCTTTTAATTTTTTATTCTGCACATAAGAGTCTAAGAGTTTTGTACTTAGATAAATAATCTTGAATGCACGAAAAATCAGTTGGACTTAAGGAAATCAACTCATTTTCTAGCTAGTGACATCGAATCTCATTGTGTTTACCAAACACAGATTCCAATTTTTCCCAAGCTTGATCTAGTTCATCAATTCCAGATATGTAGAATCGTAAATCAATAGAGTGACATTCCATTCAATCCACAGGATTCATCACATTTATTGGCCCATTTTATTTTCTTATCACCATCAGTGGACTCTGTTTCTTTCCCTGAGGTAATTCGGTAAAGTCCCCTACTTCATAGGACATCCTCCATACGATATTTCCATGAGAAATAATTGGAACTAGTAAGTATAATATCACATGGGGTGGCCATACTTTGAAATGAAGGTAAAAAAACAGAAACCAATGGTCTGGAAGCAAAGATCTCGAAAAACCAGGATGTTTAAAAAAATGACACTCAAAACTGACTCCGGATGAGGAAGTTATGCTTGGTTGAAAAAATGGTTGCAGGTGACCCCAACAGATATGAGGAAGGCAAAGGATTGACCCAATGAAAAAAAGACCTCCCATCTTCCAAAGCTTAATATTTTAAACTCACTTTACAATAATGTTGCTTTATGTGAACCACTTTTGTAAAATAAGTGGAGTTTCACTTTTACAATAATGTTGTCTTAAATATTGCATGCAAAAAACTAAAAGACTTTAAGTGACTCAGTTTTATAATTTAAGGGAGATGCACTTTTACAATAAAGTAACTAAAAAATAGAAATTACATGCAATTTTAGAAAAGTAACTAACAAGAAGACTTGAACTCAAGACCTCTTATTAAATAAAGCAAATTTTAATCAAGTGAGCTAATATTAAAAGGTACGTAAAAGATGGAAAGGAGGAAGGCTTTTTTTTTACTCTTTTGTCTTGAACTTTGTGCTTATCAGAAACATAGTTTCTTCCTACAAATCAGTTCACATAAATCGAAACAAAAACAAAAAAAATAATATGACTCGAATTTGGGGTTAGACCTCGTTTGCTTTCCCGGACTGTATATGTTTTCTCACTGTTTTTGATTTGCCGCAGTCGCACGAAGTGCACGACAAAGAGCATATGCAGTAAAGAAAACCATTTTTATTCTGTTTTTGATTTGCCAAGATCGCACAATATGCAGGGCAAAGAGCATACATAGAAAGAGAAGGTAAAAACCTGAAACTAAAAGAATACTAGATCTAAAAAGAAAATGAGAAAATTATTTTAAATAAAAAAACATCATTGTAACAATATACCTCAAGATCTGATGAAATGCAAGTATCTTGGGCAAATAGAAGCCTTTTTCGATGAAACGAAAATTGTTCCCCACTGGAAACGCCACTCCGGACGCAATGAGAAATTTCAAAACCAGAAACCCTTTCACAGCTTCAGAAACATCGGTTCAAGGTCTAGATCACCAACGGAAGTGACTCTTCAGAAAGGCTTTGATACCATGTTCGACTACACAGGATAATTCCAAAAGACCGAACACTTAGAGCAACCGCTCAAACAAACAGATCACAAATTAACACACTTATGTTTTCATGTGGTTTAAACCCTCGAAAGAGAAACACTCCACGGCCCCAACCAAATAACTACTTGAGGCAGTTTATTATGCAAAAGAAAGAAAGTTACAAATAAGTTTCTCATAATCTATCAACTAGCAAGTGACCCTCCATTCTCTTTAAATAGATATCATGGACCAATCGGTTGTTAAGCCACAGATCATAGGTATTTATGATCTAAGAGAATTTGAACCGTCGGATCACTCTATGTCTAGAACATATCGTGACTATCGGATTAGATATTTACAAATGTATATTAATGCATACTAAAGAAACACACTTTACCTAATAGATATATTATAACAAGTTAATCTTAACTAACTTCTAAGTGTCTAAATATCCTAACAATTACCTACCCTACTAAAAAATGGGGCATTGACTTCTAAGTGAAGTCATATTTTTAGTGCATCCACGCAGGTGTTTCGTTGAATTACAAAACATGTGCTCCTGCTTGATTATAAACCAAAACAAGGATATATTCGGTTGCCTCCAAAATTATGTTGATCCTTCAATCACCCTACATTTACAAAGCAAGGGTGAAACTTGAGACTTTACTTTGAATTTTCACATTAATACAATTATCTTATCTTATTTGAACGATATGGTTGATACCTAAAGTATTTGAAATCTTGACTCAAAATTCTGCCCCACCCTAAAACAAGGCAATAAATGCTAAGTGAGGTCATTTTCCCAGTGCAACCACCCAAGTGCCTCACTGATATTAAAATATATGCCCTTGTGCTTGATTATAGACCAAAAAAAGGATATATTAAGTTGCCTCCAATAGTAAGTTGATCCTTCAATCACACTACCCTTGGAAAGCAAGGGTGAAATTTCAGACTTACTTCTCTGAACAACAAGGTTGAAACCTGTTGTATCAAATCCCCACACATAGAAAACATTATGTATTTGTTTGTATTATTCAATTAATACTTGATGTTTTTAGCTGAGTTCACTTACATGCTAAAGAACACTATAGAGAATGGAATGGTGATGCAATTTCTTGGATCAGGCAATTGGAAGCAACATTAACACAACCATCATGGGTGATATTGAACTAAAAATGCCACCACTGCCATTTCCTTTTCTTATTTATCTATACCAATATTCCTTTCAATTTCTTATTAGTCTTCAAACAAAAAAGGGAGGCTTATCAGTCTTCCTTTCATGCTAAATGTATAGGGAACCCTGGTAATCCTATCTCCCTATATGATTGAGGTATAGATTCCCCATGATGGTACTATGAAACATATATGTGACATTGTTTGATACTTGGATACATGGGGCCGAGCCCAACTTAACAATGACAACTCTACTGCTTACAAAACCAGTGCATCAGTGGAAAACCCTCCACTTTTTGAGGAATCAAACCCATCTTACAAAGATAGCCCTGGAGTGGCAAACCCTCCACTTTTCAAGGAATGTATTTCAACTCATCTCTGACAATAGTAGTCTTATGTAATGTACTCTCTGAGCTATTATCTAGAATCCAGACCACTCTGTTGTGTAAACTCACCTCTCACAGTAGTAGTATGATAGAATGTACTCTCTGAGCTATTATGTAGAATCTAGACCACTCCATTGTGCAAATCAAGTAATTAAGAATTGATTACAAATTCGTAGATAACAATCACTCATGTGGGTGTGCATATCAAGTAATACAAATTTGAATACAAAAAGCTAGATAATAATCACACATGTGGGTATCACTACAACTAAAATGTAATCCTTCACCTATCAATATTTCACATTAAATGAAAATACTAGCACAGGACAATCTAAACCAGGGTCTGAGATATACCACTATGTTGTGCAAAGCAAGTAATATAAAAATGATTACAAATTGTAGATACTTCTCACTGATGTGGTGTCAATGCAACTGACATATAAGCCTTAACCAATGAAGGCGTGTCCATTGAATTAAAACACTGGCACATACCTCTCTAAAACCATGTTTGATGTAGAACTTTTTTTCTTTAAAGAAAGCAATACAAAAATGATAACAACTCTATAGATAGAGTTCACTTATGAGGGTGACACTACAATTGAGATATAACCCTTAACCAATCAAAATTGTCCTGTTATCACACCATAGTAGCAGGGTTACTATGCTTGCTTAGCAGATATCTGCACATTCCAGAGCTTCCATTATTCAGAGCTTGGCTATGATGATTGTATATTTTGAGATCACTCACGATCAGAGCAGTGCATTATTCAGACTTATGTTAGACCTTGTGTCAAGGCTGAGCCTTGACAGTTCAGATTTGATGACCGATGTGACCCTTTATCCCATACAGTTTCAATTCAGTGCTTAGAGATGTATTGCAGCAGTGTTTCGGATGATATATGATGATTACTATTGTGATGATGTTATATGACCTATGGATGTTTTATCATTGATTGTGGATTATTATCTTGTTGATTTAGTCATGTTCATAGAATTTGCTTGGTATATTATTCCTGATGTGGCAACCTGTTTAAAATGAACTCTAAATTATAAAATGGACATTTACTTGCACATTTAGGTTGTTTGAGAAAAATTACTGGTTTACCACCTTACATAGATATGGTCTTTCCTGACACCAATTGTCTGCTAGTTTAGGCTCCATACTCATTTGACTCCATCCATACACGACTTTCCTTATTTTGACTTTAAACCTTGACCTGTCTTATTTGACTTTATGATACTGAGGACTTCCCCATTTTTCTACCTCTGTGTTTGGACTACATCCTTGTATGTTCCGTGTCTCGGCTCTAAGTTGGTGACAAATCTTGCCTTTGGTGAGTTGGATTGTAGGCCTAAATCATTCTGGTCGGTTGTCCCGATGTTTGGCATTGGCTCGAACTCCCCCTAGTCACTTGAGATGTTGTTGGCTAAAACTGAAAGCTCATGTAATACTTATGGAAACTTATAAATTCGCCCATGGAAACTAAAAAGGGAAAGAGCGATGAATTGCTAAAAATACTCCTCAAAGAGTATAAGAAAGGTCCAAAAAGCAATGGTTCTTAAAAGCTATATCTAAAGAATTACTAACCTTATATGTATATGAAAACATGCCCTGGATGCAAGCTGCAACTAGTTGTGCTTATCAGCACACCTGAGATTCGAAGGGTTATGTAGGCCAAAAAGGCCATGAAATGAAATTGAATGATCCTAATGAACTTGGATCAACTTGATGTAGACATGATGCTTAAGTTGAATAAGCACTCTCTAAACAACTTATCCATTTGTGAGGCACAGCCATTCCCCGTGTTATTTTTGTCCAGTACATAGTTTGTAGCTTTCCCATTTTCCTAGTCCAAAGTATTTTTGAGTTGAGTTAGAAAAGTCAACCCCTTGGCCCAACCTTGTTCCTAGCCTTCATCCTTCACTAGCAGTTTGACCATGTCCAATGGGTGAGTTTGTCATTTGAACTATTGTGCAAGTAATTTCATATAACAAAGGAATATGCTAACCTAATTAGTGCCACTGAATGGATGTTATACTTTGAGCTAAGCTGTGAGAATGATTAGAGGAACATGTCTTAGTCTACTGATATGATTTTTCCTTGGTTATATATGGACCTAGTCAAACCTAGTTTGACTATGGTCATTTCTTGGGATCCGTGATGATGTGGCCCACATGTGCTTATGGATGATGATTGATGGACCCACATATTCTTGATGATGATGCCATATGATGGATATATGATGCAGATGATGATTGACGCAGTTGAGTAGTTTTATTTATTACTCCAGATCATCAGATTATACACTGTCCATGTATGGTGGACCCTACAGCTAGCCCACTAGGGAAACCCATAGTGTATGAGTACACATTCCTAGTGGATTTGGGTCTTTTGGATCCAATGAGACACTTATATTTCAGTTTCGGGCACTTCTGACAGTGATTGATGCAGTTTTACACTTGTTGACCAGATTTGGGGCTAATTTCCCAGCCGGAGCAACAGGGGCCATGAGAGGCCAGTTCACCCAGGGAACTGCATGAGGGGGGAGTGGTCCAGCCACTTGTTTTTACCATTTATCCCCCCTTTTGGAGATCTTGGTGGGCTCAGTTGGACAACGCAGATGCCCTGGGAGGCCGTTTTGGCGCTTTCACAATTACCGAGGCAGTTAAAAAATGGGATAAAGTGGTCACTGAGGAATTCGATTTGGGAAATTGGGGCAAGGTTTTAGCACTTGGTTTTCACAGAGGTCTTCCAGGGTGATCCCACTATCTTCCAGCCAGGTTTCACCATGTGGGTAGGCCCACAAAGATCACAGGAAGTCTTTTACTGCTTGTCTGTCACAGATTTTGAGGACAGATTTGATCATTTATATTATCTTGGACGTATTTTATTATTTTATTGTGCCTTGGGGATGAGCTAGTAAGGATTGATGCCTCCTAGCCCCACCATGTGCTTCTTATGTTATGTCCTAGCCATTATGAGGTGGATTTTTGTACTTTTACCCCTCTAGTGGATGATGTCATCCTCACTTTGTACCATTTCGTTAGGGCATCATCATTATATTGGGTGATCCATGTGATATATTGTTATGATTCATTATTAGCCATTGGTCATGTATTGAGATCTTTTAATCTCAACCACTCATTTGATGTAGTATTGTAGAGTGGTATAGGGTTTTGGTCTTTATTATCCTATATAAGGAGGAGACTCCCTATTGTATAGCTCACCTTTGGAGCTCTAGAATATTGGAATAGAACACTTCTTTGTGGAGCATATCTCTCTTGTCTTGTGGATTCTCTTGCATCTTGAGTATACAGTATCTCTTCTATGTATCATTGTGGGTTTTGGTTCTACAACTATTTGTCTTGCAGGGAAGTCGAATTGGTGGAGAGGAGGGAGATTTCTTGAGGGTTATTGTTGGAGGGATCCACATATTCTCTCTTGGGTTGATCTTGTGGCAGGGAGTATCATTATTGTATCTTCGTGACATAGTTGATGCTTTCTATTATATCTTTCTATCATTTTCATAATCATCTTACTTGACTTGTTTCCTTTGATCTTGTCTTGTAGGAGGAGGACGATTTGGCTTCTTGAGGAGGACGATTTGGCTTGGAGAATCAAAATTGCACTCTTGAATATACACATAGGAGAATGCTATCAATTTTCAAGGTGGCCATAAGCAATTGAGGCAAGATCTACAAGGTATGTGTCTCTTTCCATCCATTCTCTCTTCATTGGTCACAAACCCTAATTAATCAAAACCCCAAATTTTGGTTTTTCTTCGATCTACTTAGATCTAGCCTTGCTTTTGAAAAGATCTTAAGAATCCACCTCTATGGAATCCACCCCTAGTTGGATCTATAGTTTGGTGGTGATTGGGTTTTAATTTACACACTTTTCAAGGCAATATAACTCTCTTGAGGAAAATCACACTTCCTTGGGTGAGGCTTATTTGGTTAGATCTAGCATATGGGTAGGTGAGATCCCACTTGATTTGCAATCTACATACTTGATAACCTACCCCTAGACTCTTACTTGGGTGATTTCTACCTTGTGGGCATCATTCCACATTTCAAGGGATTAAAACCCCATTTTGGACTACTTGGCACCTTAAAACTCAGATCTAGTAAGATATAACCCTTGGATTGTCTTGATTTTCTAGATCCACATAGATCATTGCCTGAACTACTTGGATCTACAATTTAGTGGACATTGGACTTGTTTTGACACACCTTTCCCATCTTTTAGCCCTCCTTGAGCAAGGTCGCACTTCCTTGGGTGATTGAGTTTGCCCACTTTGAGGACGTGGGTAGTTGATATTTTGGTGGATTTGGAACGGACATACCTTGAAACCTAGGTCTAGGGTATCATTTTGTGACGATCTATCTTGGGGGTAGAATTCCTTATTTTAAGGGATTGTGGTCCACTTGGGTCATATCATTAAACCCTAGATCTAGTAAAATCCAACCATCATATCCCAATTAGCCCACTTGATTTGCATACTGGGTGTCCCGATCTACACTTTGACATATCTTTTGAATCCATTAACCCATCCAACAAGGCACTAGTCCTCCTTAGGCAAGTCACACTCCTTGGGAATTGTGTCAAACCTTAGATCCCATATGTGGGTATTCCTAATTTCAACTTAGATCCATAGATCTACTCACTACATATCCACTAGTACCAATTTGCATCCCTTAATTTCACCTTGTGGGTCCCATTTGAACCATTCACATATCCCAAGAAAGTAGGTCCCACTTGTGTAACACATGGTACTAGATCTTGTCATTATAACTAATCATGTGGCCTAAATCATATATTGGTTGAAACACTAGTCATCTCTCAAACCATCATCAACCATACTTTAACTTCTAGGTCCACTTAACCTTGCATTGGTTTTCGTAACTCATCATTTACTTATCCCTAGGAACCTTTGTTTGGGTCCAATCATCTTTGATTGGTAATAGGGTCTCCCCCTAGGTCTTGATTCATGTATATCTAAAGTGAAGAGTGTCATGGTTGACGTGACTCCCACCTTGCATTGGGAACCGTGGCATCTCTTGGGTCACCTCTTTAGTCGTCCATCTCCTCTATCATCCCGGATGGGATACTACTAGGGACAACTACAAGTTGTGTGATAACATGTCCATTGAACTAAAAAACTTGTGTAGAACCATCTAAATCTAGGTATCATATAGAGTACTCTATCGTGCAAAGCAAGCAATAAAAAGAGGGTTACATATTTGTAGATACCACTATCATATGTGCTTATTTCAGTGCAGCCAACAAGTTTCTCAGTGCAACAACAGTTGATGGTTACTTTCCAATGATTTATAATGCTAAAATGGTTACCTCTTCATGTAAAAGTGCTAGCCAAGGTGCTAAACCATTATTTTTTCAAAGTTAATATCCTATTTGGAATCATATTTACCAAAGTTATTATAGATTACATCCCATAAGTTTTTCATTAGGCCTCTCACCATATTAATATAGATAAGGTTATCTGAAGAGTTATCTTACAAGTTATTTGAAGAGTTGTATTGTTTGGAATATGTTCAAACTTTAAAGTAAATTGATTGTAGTTTTGGATTGTGCCAAGACCATTGCTCTTTGTTACTTTCAAACATGCAATTCTCTTTTATCAAGTTTATCAATGCTAATAGTTTATTATTGAATGTTTTTTTTTTATAAAAATTTGTTGTTTTCAATTTTTCCTGGTTGTTGGAAGCATAAACAAAATCAAAATAGGAAGTAAAGAAATATAAAATGGTGCATAAGTGGACATTATGCCTAGAAGTGTCTTGTTATCCGAACTATGGTCAAGCAAGTATTACATATGTTCTTACAACAATGCATTAAATCGTGTTCTCCAAAGAAGGAGAGATGTTTACAGAACAACCACAAATAATGAGGAATATTATATTGCTCTTGTTGAAGGACTAAAGGAGGAAAAAAAAATATGGTTCCAATGACATCATAGTGTTTACCAAACTCGTAATTGATATGTAACCAGATGAAAGGAATCTATCAAGTTCGAAAAGACAATATGAAGCCTCTCCATAAAGAAGAAAGAGTCACTGCTGCACGATTTTAGTCTTTCACCATAAATTACCATGCAAATATTAAGAAGATGTCCACTGATCTAGTGTTTGGAGCAGTTCCAAATCTAGGTGCAGGTGCCAAAGATGACTTATGATCAATGTCTATTCCAACAAAATTCGTTGGTGGTCATCAATATATATCTCCAATATGTAAAGGTTTTTTTTTAATGGTCCTTGTGGTGTTTCTCATGATATATATTAACCAAGTGATATGGACCTTGAGTTACATAGCCATCAAATTAATATGTTATAGCTTGGCGCCACTAGGTTGTCCACCAAACCTATTTAATGGTCTAACCATAAGACTACGTAGATAAAGTGCTTATGCATAAAATTGATTTCCCCAATGTATTAACTAAGGGTTTCATGCACTAATAAGATTGAACTAAGGACTATGTAAAGCAACCATACCATAATGAAATAATTTGCATGGATATAAACACGAATCGTTGGTCAACGTTACAAGTGTGACCGTGATGGTGATGTGGTTGTGCCACGCAGGCTTGACCTTTCAACATCCTACGTTTTAAACCCTGGAATGGGTTGCCACTGTGGCAGGTGAATGATACACATGGCATGTTTGAAGGTTCCAACCCTGCTGCATTTATGGTATGAGTCCAAGGATCCAGTTGGACGAATCCATTAATGCGAACCACACTCATAGCCGAGCTTTGAAGAGTTGATGCCACATTCTGTAGTGTATTGCGTATCCTCTGCAGGCATATTTAATTAACAAGTTGCTGCCCACCGTTGATCTTGATCCATCGTTGGTTTATGGAAATTCGTGAAGCATCAACACTGTTGATCTTGTTGTGGAGCTCGTCGTGGTTTCGCGCCCATCAACTCTACGGGATTGGCATTAACTTCACGACCACCGGTTTCAGAGGTGACAATTACCTCTCAGTCCCGGTAAATGCAACATATGGAAGTGATAGTGGTCTTCAGGACTTGTCATTTTTCTACGACAGGGTCTGCCCAGAGAGCTTCGGTTCTAGGCCGAAGGTTCGCGTCTTGGAAATTGCAGTGGGAGGGATCAAATACTATGTTGGACCAGTGTAGAGAAGTGGAAGTGCTCAGTGGATTCGCCCCATGCATACGAAGGTAAGAAACAAACTATCAACCCCGTGCAAGAATTTCAATACTTTAATTAATTGTTCTTATGTCTACAACATTTAACACACGGTTTTTTTCTCCATTGCATAGGTGGAGCATTGTTGCACCTTCGCTCCACTATAGGTAACATGTCATATTCATATAATGCAATGTGGTAAATATTTGGTTTATGCAAGTTTGTTACTGATAGTAACTCCTTTTCACTTTCTTGTGCCGGTAAGAAGGAGAAGGTGGAGGCTGGGAGCATTCGTGGTGACTCCCATAACCAACGTCGAGCATGAAGAAGGGTTCTCCAGCTAGCCAGGTGACTCACCCAACCCGCATGCCTCAGGTGGGGTTGATCCCGTTGTGGGGGTTGAATTACTTAAAACGTTAGCTAGGGCTTTTTTGCTTTCGCTGTTAAAAAGGAAATGGGCACCAGCCTAGTTTTCCGAAGAATCTCGCTTAACTCTGCGAGGATGGTCTTCACGACCTTAAGATGTAATTCGTATAGCAACGCAGACCTGTATAAAAAGTTAAATGTTGATAACTTAATATAATAGTAACTCCAGGCGGCGCGTAAGCATTCGATGCTTAAACAATGCTCTATCTCATAAATGTTTATTGGGGTTTAAATGTTTTGGTTCCAAACTCTTTAATGGAAACAATATTGTTTTTTATTTGATTTGGCATACTATTTGTGCATAAAATATTTTAAATTTGTAATGGCATATAATGGAAAGCATGGCATGAAAGACGTTTACAACACTTGTTTGTTATTCGTTGAATTTATGTTTTCAGATGCTCCCTAGGCATAGATATATGCATATAAATTAACGGTAGCTGCATAGATAGATTCACATTCAAATTTTATAATTCTGTATCGTTTATTTACAATACTTACTGTGTAAATCGTGGAAATAACGGGTAATAAAACCCTTGTTTGTGTGTGAATGCATACCATGTTTAACTTCTGGAAATATTCTTTAGCATAGAATCTATGCATTGTATAACGATTTGCTTTTTAAACCATGAAGCACGCAACTCGACCTATGTTGAGAGTAATGGCATACACATACATGATAAAAACGCATTTGAGAATAATATGCATCTTGAAATTTAAATAGTAATTGTTTACATATGTAATGGAAACCAAATCGAGCTCCATACTGGATATTAAATGCTATTTATAAACAGAGTTTGTATAGAAAGAAAAATCGAGTTCCATGCTGGAATGAAATAGTATGCATATACAAAGTCGATAAGAATAGAGTGGCTCTGTCGAATAATGGAAATCCATTAGCTGTATATATAAATCATTAAATTCACAGTTTTTTCTTAACTGTAAAGAGATAGGAAATGTTTTGTTTACATTTATCCCCTTTTTGTTTATCTATAAAAATTGAATAAAGGTTTTATATAATAATGGCTTGACATGTAAACCTCATGGTTTACATGTCTGCCTCATTTCTACCATAATTATGAGATACATGTGCTCTGTCAGTAATGGGATATGTTGAATAAAAAGAAACGTATTCTATTTAAAATACATTCAACATATCTATAGGGTAGAATATAAACAAAGACCATTCCATAAAACCTTTCTCAGGATTTTAAATCATTGTTTATAATATAACTCTGTCTACCTACTGTACAAAGAATGTGTTCATTCTTACATCAAACATAAACTATAAATGATGAAGTCATCTCAAATAGATCACCATTCTGTACAATATTACAGAGATATAAAAATCTATATAAGGTCCATACTCATAATTTCAGTATAACAATATATATATCTGATCAGATCTGGTAAACAAACCATACAACAGTAAATCTGGAATATTTATAAACAAATCCTAATAACTGTTCCATAAAATTTATCTATAAATACAACATATGAACTTATATGTATTCTAATGACCATTGGAACCTAGCCACAAACCTCCCAGCCATTGACCAGCAAGTTCTCCTTGCTTCCAGGTCACCCCCGAGCTGAGTTCATAGTCTCCCTGGTTCAAAGTTTATATTGTAATTTTCCCTTAACTTGTTCCCCAAGTTATTTAGGAAATTTTTGTGGCAGTAGACAACCCAACATCCAACTCAGTGCTCCTGAGCTCCAGGATTCTCTAGTGGATTTTAAGTCTCAACCATTAAGAGAATCAATCAATCACATCCTATTCAGAGTAATTGTAGTCCTCCTGCAAGCTTGGGGTAGTTCTACTACCTGAACACAACCAAGTGTTCCAAGCTATACCTAGTTGTATTGATTTCTCTTGTTCTGGTTTAGTTTTGTGCTCCAAAATTGCCCCCCGTTTCCTTTTCTTCATTTGCTTTGGTTATTTTTATTCCCAGCTCCCATTTCTCTCTTGTGTGATAATGATCATCATAATGTGTGAATGAGTTCCTCTTTTCTCTTTTTATTCTCTTTGGTATGAATTCTGTCATTTTCTTATTTCTTTAATTTCATTATTCTCCCTAATCTTTTCTTTAAGGTTTACAATTTTCTCCAATAATAATTTCTCATTATTATTTTAATTGGCATTTATCCTCCAACCATAGGGAACTGTGACTCCCATCTCATTAATGTGTTGGTCCCAACTGGTCATTGGAAATTAACTTTTCAAATTTCTAATGTCACTTAAGTAAAATGAAATAATACTTAGCAAAATATAAAAGGGGTTAAAGTCCATAATCTAGGGTATTACAGAGTACCAAGCATATCGAGATCCACATGCACTACATCTGAGAGCTCGTGCATGACAGAACCATTGTACTGTAGTATTGCCCTAGAGAAGAGATAATTGCATACATCTTCACCAAGAGCTTCATTGAGAAGAAGTTATCTTACCTCCGTTCTCTATTGGGGGTGAGTTCTACTATGGTGAGGACATATTAGATCCTTCAATGGTCACTTTGAGGGGGGGTTTTCTTTCCCACTGGTTTTTTCCCTCTTTCCTCACTTAGATTTTTTGAGCATTTTTTGGATTATTTTTGTATCGAGTGACTTATGGCCTTTGTTGTTGGGGCCCTCTTATTATTTTATTTTAATCCTCCACATGATATTATCTTAAGGGGGGGTGTTGGAGTCATTTTCCAACTACACATAATTTATTTGGGCTTAACCACTTAATTTACCACTTATCTTAAGTAATTTTGACTCAAATATGTGCTTACATCATCGGCATATCATCAGTTTCAGTCAATTGGGCCTCTTCCTTCATTCGGGGATCCAACTGGGGTGATTTTCATGACTAAAGCACCCAACTCAGTCCAACTGGGAGCATTTAATTCTAAATTCAGTTAACTAGAGTCAGAAAGGTGCCCTCTTACCATATTTGACCTAATTTCACCTAAAAATCAATTGACTGGAGTCAGAAAGGCGCTCTCACGTATTTTTGGGCATTCAATTGAGTTTCAGACATAGTTAGACTCAGTTTAGCCGCTTGAGAGTCTGTTCGAGTCAATTACAGTGCAATTAAGTGGTTAACTGATGTTCTAAGTGGTGCTAACTGACCAATAAGCCACTCTCATGCATTCAATTTGAATGACCTCTCTAGGATTCGAATTGCTTGGCTATTCATGCCATTATTTTTGTAGTGTAATTATCTTCTGAGTTAACGATAATGAATTATTGCTGCAAATCTTCTGCACCAGTGTTTCTACACTCAATTTGCTGTAAAGATCTTCATGCATCTCTTGTTATTGTAACTGTTGTTATTTTTTTCTAGATCTATTGTTCTTGAATTTTACACATGGAATTATGAATGATATGGGATCAAAAAGGATAAAACAAGGGATCCAAGTATCATCAAAATGGAACAAAAAGGCATACAAAAATAGTACATTCCTTAGACCCAACAGTCTTACAGGTGTCTTCTTCCTTCACCCACACCTGGTGGTATCAAAATTTTAGATCCAACTTGGTGAAGTACTTGGCATGGTGCAATTGGTCCAATAGATCATCGATCCTAGGAAGATGTTATATACCTAGGGGAGAATAATATAGGATACCTAAGGGGGGGAAATGATGTAATGGGCACCCAAAAGGGAATAAACTATGAATTGTGTACCCAATGGGGGTAATGAATGTAATGTGGCCATTAATAATGGAATATGGTCCACTTTTTGGTTGGGGCTTAGTTAGAAGAAATAATATAATAATAAATAATTGACCCCTAAGCATACTCATGATAAAGTATAAATATAGATGAGTATCATTGTATTATTCATGTTGAGGATTATTATTGTACAAGCATGGCTAGTGGAGTGATTCCTTCCTTCAAGAGTATTTGATGGTGTTACCCTACGTTAAGGGTTTCTCTATATATTGGTTTAATTCTTATGGTGAATGTATTTTGGTTCTTTCTGAAGTTTAAGTGTTCTAGATATTTGTGACTCCTTGCCTAACTCCTTGCATGACTAATACAATGATACTCATCTCTATTTATACTTTCTCATGAGTATGCTTAGGGGTCTATGATTTATTTTTATAGTATTTCTTCTAACTAACCCCCAACCACCAAGTAGACCATATTCCATTATTAATGGTCACATTACATTAATTACCCCCATTGGTTACACATTACATAGTTTATTCCCTTTTGAGTACTCATTAAATCATTTTTCCCCTTAGGTACCTCCTTAGGTATCCCATATTATTCTCCCCAAGGTATATAACAAGACAGAGTACTAGTTCTTGAGTGTGATCTTGTCCAAGTGTGAAGAACCTGCAATAATTAATTAATGAAAACACACGATATAGCAGAAATAACAGAACTCAGAATCACTTTTATATTGATCGCAGGCCACTTCGAGGGGGCAACCTCCTTTGAGCAAGCTCGATACAAATAACTTCACGGTACCTTCATTGGTCTCAATACAAACATATATACTAATTCTAGGCACCAATACCATGGGTCAATACCATGTGTCGATACAAACCATGGGCCAATACAAAATATGGATCAACAATTACTACGGGACGACTTACAAAGCATATGTGTCCAACAACAATAATACAAACTATGGATCAACAAATACTACGGGACGACTTACAAAGCATATGCGTCCAACAACAATATACTAACAAAGTAAATAGAAGGGTTGACATGGGTTCTTAACATCCCCTCGCCCTTAGAAAAAGCTTTGTCTTCAAAGCTTTAGATGTGGAAATTGATGCAGAATCTGAGGGAGTGGTTCCCCTGTAGCATCTACGGGTTGCATTCCAGGCCACTGACGCCTTGTGAGTTTCAAGGAGGGTTTCTTGGAAGGATGTAGACAAAGAAGAACCATATCAACTGCATGAAAAGTGCGCTCAAAGCAGTGCTTATCGGCTTGTTGTTTCAGTCAAATTCTTGCCATGTGAAGATTGTCTTGCAAAATGAGAAGAATTTCATCACGGTTTCGAAGAACCGAGTCAATTTCCTGAACTGGGGAGCTGCTGAGGGTGTATGGAAGAATAATTGGCGGTGCCTATCCATATACTGCTTCATATGATGTCCTTTTAGATGTGGTATTGTACCACTGGAGTGCTTCTAGGAAATCCATAGAAATAGTTGTCCAAATCTATGTAGGGATGGGCAAGGGTTCAAGCAGTCCCCAAAGGAGTGTCGTTTCACCCTTATTGTCCTAGCAAGTATCACAGTCAGCCACCATCTGTTGAATTATCATTTTCAGTCCCTGCCAAAAGAAGTTACATTGTTCCTGGTGTTGCTTGGTTTTTCAACCAAGCATGTGCAATGGTGCACCTATTAACAATGTAATAGCAGTCTTCAAATTGAAAGCAAATACAACTATAAACTAATCTAAGATTAACATGTGCATATAACAATAAACTTGAAAAGATTTAACAAAAAGAACAAGAAATGAAATAAAAAATGACTTTTGTATTATAATACCTCAAATGGTGAGGATGTTTAGTGTTGAGCAGCTCCAAGGTTGAGATGCTCCAGGCTCCAATGGTCTCTTCTCCAAGATTGCTAAAATGGTTAAAGAACTCAAGAGAGATTTTGAAAGCATGAGGATAGGATGATGGATGGATGGAAAGTGAGGAGCCCCTATCACCTTTTTATAGTTTTTGGTGATGGGGAATATCATTGTGGTTTTAGGGAAACCAATGGTATTGACCAACATGGTTTAGGTCTCTTTTCCCTCTTTTTTTCTTTCTTGAATATTTTTAATATTTTTATTCCCTTTTAATATTTTTGGGAATTCTGGACCCTTTTTTAGGGTTTTTGTGTTTTTTGAGGAAAAATATATATTTTGAGGGGAAAAAGGTGTATTATGGTATTTTTGGTGACCTTTTGATGGCTTTAGAGGGTCAAATGGTGGAAAAGTGGACAAATGGGTCATGTGAATAAGGGAATGAGCTAGTGAGCACTTTTTGGGTGTTAACAGATTGCCCCCTGATGTGTGAGGGCAGGAGCTCATCGTATGGATGATAGACATCATAGTTCTTTTGTCTTTTTCCTGGGGTTCGGAGAAGAGAAGAGACCGGTTGGAGACTGGAGCAATGGCCCCTTGGAGGCTGCAAAAACAAAAAATATTACATGGCCTCAATATGGATGAGGAATAATCTCTGATAATGGACGAGGCGGGCATACCCATGCTCGTATCAAGACATATACATAACAATTAGTCCCAAGAAGGGGACCTGAATAATACATAAAAAATATGTTGGTACATCATAATGGTCCAAAGGGGACACTATTCTGGGATGTACTCATGATCATAACATGACTGATCTCAATAACTACTACACTGGAAATGGAACAACCGTTCCGAATAAGGTTTCGGAAGGGTTGATGAACAGCTGAAACTGAAGGTGTCCAACATCTGTAGGGACTCAACAACTGTGAGTCAACTCTGAGGAGTATATGTAACTGTATACTCGAGGGAGTATAAAACTGGGGTACATCTTAATATTGTCGCCACGCGCAACCCAAATATCTATAGGAAAATGTAACTGGTTGTTTCCATAAGTAGACTCTCAAATGTGGAAGATTCAGGTGGTATCCGGGGTCTTCAACAAATAACTGAAAGGACCAATACCCTGTGCGAGTCTCAATGATGCGATCAAGGTGTTGAAGTTGAGCATGTGAGAAAAAATCATTTGGAGAGGCACTGAGGACTCTTCTCGAAATGATTCGTAGGCACTCATCATAAATGGGGATGGGTCCAAGGCACAGGGACCTCTAGGTCTATCCTCTGGAATAAATTTGGTTGGCGTCGACAGAGGGAGACTAGCAACTATTAAGGCGATGATGTTTCCTTGATAGGAGTGCGAGGTGTACAACTAAAGTGGGATAGTACTAATGGTAGGACTGACATACTGTGGGGATGGGAAGTAACTGAGGTCATAGAGTGGGTGGACTCAAAATTCCTTTGTTTAGAGCATGATGACATGGTTGACCTGGCAGCGTAGGAAACTGACTTGTAGGTGCGGGGATCAGAGCTTTAAGGACTGATGGGTATGTATTGTAGATTGTAGTGACTCTAGGGGGACAAGCTGACGGATGTTGTAGAGGGACTCTCAGGGTGACATACAGTAGAATACTCTGAACAAAGGCGACCAAAATGGAGAAGCTGCCATATGAGTAGACATGATCTGTTGTGGGGCCGAGAAGCACCATTGGGTCCTTCTTCGTAGTTTTAATGAGCTCTAAGAAGGGATAAAAGTGTGCTCTGAAATGGTACTATCCTGTGGATTTTGTGAGCCTAGGACTGTTCGTGCTCATGAGTGATTTCATTTTTAAGGAGTCTAAAAATGATAAGAAGACTCTACAGTGTTGGTGGAGTACCGTCCTGTGGATTTATACAAGCCCAGGATGGTGATTGCTCGTGGTCGCTTTCATGTTTAGAGAGTATGAAAGCGGTAAGTGGACTCCATTGGTTGTCTTTTTCGTAAGTTAGTCTCCAAGGCCCAAAAAAGCATAAAATAATGCAAATGGAGAACTCTTCTAGCCAATGTGACTAGAGTATTCCTTTTTCGTAATTAGTCTACAAGGTCCGGAAAAAGGGTAAACTTATACCAGGTAGACGCCCTTTTAGATACATTCAGCGAGCATGAAAGGAAGCAAGGTTGCTCGACAATCTTTTCATTGTTTTAGGAGTCAGAAAAGAGCTTAACAGAGACTCCATAAGTGCCTTCTTCGTAAAAGGAATTGCTCGACCCGAAAAATGGGTAAAACTATACCGAACAAAAAAGTATTGATGAGAGTGAGAAATGGTCTCAATCATCGTCATGAGCGTGAACAATTGAATCCGGTGACATAAAGATCGTAAAAAATGGGCAACGGTCGATGTGGCATGCAAACCGAGGCGCCGAGGGGCATGGGAAAAAATGCTTCAAAAATATGGAGGTGAGAGTGAGAAATGATCTCAAGCATCATCACCAGCGTGAAAAACTGAATCCGACGACATAAGACTTGTCAAAAATGAACGACGGCCAATGTGGCACGCAAACCGAGGCCACGAGGGGCATGGGGAAAAAATGCCCGAAAAATCTAGGCGTGAGAGCGAGAAATGATCTCAAGCATCATCACGAGCGCAGAAAATTGAATCCGATGATATAAGACTCATAAAAAATGGACGACGGCCAATGTGGCACGCAAATCGAGGCAACGAGGGGCATGGAAAAAATGCCAGAAAAATGGACCTGGTGGAATCGGGGAAAGGAGAGGCTTATCATGAATTTCTCCCAGTGCTGATTCCAATGGTACCAACGGTTTGAAAAACGGACGTCATATGATACCTAAATCACTATTGGAAAAATGGTCAAATCTCTATAAATAGGGTGTAGGCCCAATGTGACATGTGTCATTGTTACATGCGAGTTTCACAGAGGAATTGAGTGAGGTCAGAGCTCTTTCTCTGTTTGTGGGAGATTCGACCGTTGGGATTTTGTTACGCGAGTTTTAGGTAAGCTTATGTGCCTTAGCCTTTTCAATTATGTCTTTTCTGGTTAGCGGCGGGCCTTCAAAGGCCGCGAAATTCCACGTTGGCATTCCAACTTGGAATATCGCGGGTTTCACGTCTTTTTCTGCGATGAACATCGCGAGTTTAAGGCCAACCGTCGCGATGTTCATCGCGGCTATCTAGATGACAGTTGCGATGTTCATCGTGACTATGGGGCCGATACCCGCGATGTGCATCGCGGGTTCGCGGCTGATACCCGCGATGATCATCGCGGCTTTTGATGGAAAAGCAGTGATGATCATTGCGGGTAAAGGCCTGAAAGCCGCGATGGAATTTTTTGAAAAAAAAATTTGTTTCTAAAAAATTTTCCTTTGTTCTTTGGCAGGATTTTGAGGAGACCGCTAGTATCATGGCGGGAGCGAGAGATGGATGAGGACTTGATGGAGCGGATTCGCACTGACCAGGGTGTTCGGCAGGCCTTGGCTATAGGCGGGCTCCTAAAGTTCGCTCAGATTCCACCAATGCGTTCAGTCAGAGAGCCGTTGAACAAATTGGTGGGCTTCTGGGTTCCAACAGAGGCTACTTTCATGGTGGGGGGTGAGAGGTTAGAGATCACCCTTTCTGATGTTTATTTCCTTACTGGATTGCCTCGCTTAGGGGAGGTAGGGGAGCTTCAAAGAGGATCCCAGCTAGGTTGGATATTGAGGATCTCTTGGAGAGATTCTGTGTGTCGGGTGCTATTGCGCAGAACAGTGCATTGAGCCTGAGATCTATGAGGGAGTGGGAGATGCGAGCGGTTGGGGCCTGTGTTCCGCGCGTTTTGGGTGCCGCGGCACCACATCGTTTGTCTAGGGGACAAACGATGATGGTATACCATGTATTGAGAGGGAATTTCTTCGCCTGGGGTCAGATGTTTTTGGCCTGTGTCCGGCGAGATCTAGACAAGGTCAGTTGGGAGGGGGGGGGAGTTCTTCTATGCCTCCTTCCTTTGTTGTTTTTTCTTTGAGCAGGTACCGACCTTGAGGCCGCGTGTGCCTATTCAAGACGGGTTGGTTAGTGAGCTGTGGATGGTGTGGTGGGGGCAGATGATGCCCCGGGGTGGTGGTGGTATCCGTCGGTTCTTTTTGAAGGACATGTATTATGAGCAGTGGGAGCAGATCCCCCTGTTGATTGATGACTATCCATATGCTGGCATGGATTATCGAGGAGATCCGGAGATGCCTCGAGCTCAGGGGAAGGCCTGGGGTTTAGATGGTATGTCTTTATTTTTGGTTCTCTACTATATCATGTATTTAGATTTGTTATGAGTATAGTTAGAGATATTTATATGATATTGACTTGGTTCACTTTTGTGATTGTGCAGATATTGGTCTGAGGCCACCACTTGATCATGTAGGCCGTAGGGGACGGGCGCTGGAGGTCGTTCCTCCACCTGTAGTGGTACCACCTCCACATGCTCGAGGGGTTGTGCGCCCTCGAGATGATGCCCTGGAGGGCGTACAAGAGACTTTGGACATGATTCTAGCAGGAGCATTAGAGGAGGGGTGGAGGAACTTGGAACGGGACATTATCGAGCGTTGTTTCGATGCTCCTCGTGAGTGGCATTCTATCCTTCTTAGAGTAGCAGTGGTGATTGCCGAGAGGAGGGCTCGGGATCAGGAGGATCCAGAGGAGCCAGCGGAGGAGGTGCCAGAGGATCCTGGGGATCGTGATGATTAGTTGATTGTATATTTTCCCCCAAATGCTGATGAGCATATGGGGATGTACCTTTTTGTACGGCTTATGTCTTTTTGTATATTGGGTGCTGAGGGCACCTATGACATGTTGACTATATGATTATATATATATATATATATATATGTTTTGGTATATAGTCGTGTATGCACATGGATGCAGTTGTTGTCTATTTGTTTTCCTGTGGAGGCATGTTTGATTCTTGTATGCCCGTGGAGGCACATATTATGCACGTGGATGCAATCTTTTAATTTTTGTATATGCATGTGGAGGCACATGTTATGCATGTGGATGCAATATTTTAATTTTTGTATATGCCCGTGGAGGCACATCATATATATGTGGTGTATGTTTATGTTTGTATGCCCGTGGAGGCACATGTTATGCACGTGGATGCAATTTTTTGGTTTTTCTACATGGTTTGATTGGTGTGCCAATCAAGAATGTTGTTTGCCATGTGGTCTGCTACACTGTTGAGACTCCTTGGGACGTGTGTGAATGAAATGGACTCAAACTGTCGAATCATTTGTTTAGTGCGCAAAAAATTTCTGAATAGACAGGGATCGCGTACCTAGTAATCATTGTTGAGCTGTGAAACAAGGAGCTGGGAGTCCAAGAAAATGCTAAGGTGACTTATGCTCATTTGGAGAGCATCGGTGAGGATATCGGTCACGGCGTCATACTCAGCTTGGTTGTTTGTGGCGGCACCTATGCACACTCTGTCGATGTGGATCAACTCATGTGAAGGGGAAGATATTACCCAAGATGCGGATGCGATATTGGGAGACCAATGACTTGCACCATCAACGAAGCCAACGTAGCAAAGTGGAACAGGATCCATCTGTGGTCATGCAGGAAAAAACAAATTTTTAGGTTTTTGTATTTTTTGTAAAAAACAAAATAAGACTGTACAATTGTGGACTGTGGTGTCCATCAGATTTTCTATGGGTAAAATCGTTTGAGGTACAACCCATTATGGGGGTTGCGTAGGGGGTTTCCTTCTAAGTCGGTCAGAATATATGCCCCCTTTCCGAGACAGGTGTGTATAATATATGGGCCTTGCCACATGGACACAAACTTTCCTTTTCCCATTTTGTCATGAGCTTGATCATAGGCAAGTACGAGGTCGCCTGCACTAAATGCTCGTGGGTGAACATGTTTATCGTAATGAAGTTTAGATCTGTTCTTTGCGGCTTGGATTTTTTGGAGAGCTGCACGACGATCTTCGTCGGCCTAATCTAAAAGAAGTAAGCGTTCTTCAATCATTGATGTATCGGGGAGAAGTTCTACGGACATTTGTAGTGTTGGTATCTGACATTCAATGGGGAGGACAGATTCCACACCATGAACTAGATGAAATGGGGTGAAGCAGGTGGCGGTCTTGGTCGATGTGTGGTAAGGCCATAATGCAGGGAAAATCATGTGATGCCAATTAGATCTATGTTTGTCGACGCTGCGTTGGAGGATAGTCTTCAAGATTTTGTTAACAGCTTCGACTTGGCCGTTCCCTTGGGGGTAGTAGGTGGAGGAGAAATGGTGTTCAAACTTAAGGAGTGTGTACAATTCTCTCCAAATGGAGTCTTGGAAGTGAGAGCCGTGGTATGAGATGAGTTGTTTTGGTACTCTGAAACGAGCAATACCATGGTTGAGGAAAAAATGGGCTGCAGTGTCGGCTGTGCAATTGTAAGTAGGCATGGCCTCCACCCATTTGGTAAAGTAATCAACAGCCACAATAATATGTTTGTGTCCGCCGGCTGATGTGGGATTGCAATCCATGAAGTCGATGGCCAAATTACGAAATGGTCCAGCGGTGACGACCGGATGAAGGGGGGCGGGTGGGGTTCTTGCCTTTGGGGCAAAGAGATGGCAGTTTTGGCAGTGTTTGATTGTTGTGCTACAATCAGTGAATAATGATGGCCAAAAATAACTTGCGCGGATTACCTTTTGGGCGGTGACCATTCCTGAAAAATGGCCACCGCAGGCACCGCTATGACAGTCATTAAGGACTTGTTCTGCTTCGTCTTGGGAAAGGCATCGTCATAATATTGTGTCGACGCCACGTCGATAGAGGACATTACCCAAGAGGAGATAACGGGGGGCATGGTGATGGATACAACGACGTCCATCACGATCGATGTTGGGTCGAAACTTCTGTTTGCGGAGGTATACTAAAATGTCGCCATACCAAGGGTCGTCTGACGAGATGATGAACAAGTGTTTGTCGATAATATCATTATGGATGGTCAGTGATGGCGATGATGATGGTAAGTCTGTAATGAGTTGGGAAAGTGCTAACACTTTGGTGCTCTTCGGGGTTTTAAAAGTTAGGTCATATTCTTGTAAGATAATCACCCATTTGGCAACATGGCCTTGTAGAAGGTGACGATTCAAGAGATAGACCATTGGATTGGAATTGGCCACAACCGTAGTGTGGCTATGGAGAATGTAATGTCACAACTTTTGTACCGAAAAGATGATGGTGAGGGCCATTTTCTCTTTATGTGGGTAGCGGAGTGGTGGGCCTGACAAGGTCTGGCTCACATAATAGATGACATGCTCCTAGAAGGCGGAGTCTTCTTGGATGAGTACTCCGGAAAATGGTGTAATCTGATGCCGAAATGTAAAGGGTAAAGTCTTTCGTGAAATCTGGTGGATAAATCAACGGGGCACTTGTAAGTGCTTTCTTGAGGACCGTGAAGGCTCCTTCTGCTTGGTCGTCCCATACAAAGCGGGTGTGAAGACATAGAAAACGGAGGAAACCATGTACTGTGGTGGCATAGTCTGGAACAAAACGACGAAGGAAGTTGGATTTCCCCTGTAGGATTTGCAGCTATCGTAATGTACGTGGTGAGGGGTGGTCCACTATGGCTTGAACTTTAAGAGGGTCAACGGTGATTCCTTTCTCTGAAATGACAAACCCCAGTAGACGACCTGCTGTAATGCAAAATACACATTTAAGAGGGTTCAAGTGGATTTTGTATTTGCGACAACGCAAGAAAACCTGTCGGAGATCTTCTAAGTGGTCAGATCGTTTCTTAGATTGGGCGGTGAGGTTGTCTAAATAAAATTTAATGATTTTATGCAGATCATGAAAGCAATAATTCATGGCACATTGGAAAGTGGCTCCCGCATTTTTGAGACCGAAAGGCATGACGCGATAGGCGAAGGTGCCCCATGGGGTGGTAAAAGCGATCTTGTATTGATCTTTTTTATGGATTTTGATTTGGTTGTATCCGGAGAAACCGTCCATAAAAGAGAGGACCTCATGCCCCACACACTCATCGATTAGTTGGTCAATAAATGGTGTGGGGAAGTTGTCTTTGGGACAAGCTAGGTTAAGGTCATGGAAGTCAGTACAAACGCGGATGGTGCCTACTTTCTTATTAACAGGTACTGGATTTGAGACCCAGGTGGTATATGCAATCGGGTATATGAAACCTGCTGCTTGAAGCTTCTCGATTTCTGCTTTGATAGATGGAAGCTTGGATGGGTGAATGGGATGTTGTTTCTGGCGGACCGAAGATATATTGGGCCAAGTGTCTATGTGATGTTCTACGATGGTGGAATCAAGACCAGGCATCTCGGTATAAGACCAGGCGAAGACATCTCGAAACTCTTGGAAGAGTTTTTTATAAGCTTGGGTTTCTTTTTTAGTGTAAGATGCACCCAAAGGGATAAGCTCAGGATTTTCAAGGGTGGTGGAGATATCGATTTTTATAATGGGTGAAATGTTAGCCATGTTGCCTTCTTCAAAGGCTTCTGGAGCTGGGATTGGGTCCTTGAACCAACCGACCTTGGTTGGCAAAAAATCTTTGGATTCAACAGATAGTTGGTTTGCCGTGGTGGATGTAGATGCCTCAGGGAGGAAGTATGATTGATGGTGCATATCATCCCAAGGGTAATCCGGTGCCATGAGTGTTTCTAGAATCTCCTCATCAATGCGAAAGTAGTCGGTCCATAAATTCACTGGCTCGGGTTTATAAGTAGTTGAAATTATGTAAATGGTATTGATTTCTTCTGAATGGCATGATTCTGGAGCGAATATTTCCTCAATACGTGGGGGGAATATCTCTAGGTCGGTATTATTCATCTCGTATAGGGCTGCTTTGTAATCTGGGAGATCGGGGAAATGGTGTGAATAATGGCTGTAGATTCCGCATATTGCACAAGGGTGGTTTATGCGCAATGATTTATCATGAGGTTGAGGTGGCAATTCTAATTTAACAACTGGAATATTGGTGTCATCATCCAACATATTCATGTGTTCTTGAAGTGCTGGTAGTTGTGGACATAGGTGAGTAGCGTGGCCAATATCGTCGCACAAGGAGCACTTAGGGAGTACACGGGTTCGGGGATTCTTAGCTAATTTCGAAGTCACTAGGGGGGTGCGAGTTGTGGGTGCAGTGTTGTAGGTTTGAGGACCTCTGCCCCCAGTGTGGTGGGGTTGAGGGGGGACATAAGTAGATGTTGATGTAGTTCCCCCTGTTAGAATTGATCAGTTTTGAGGGTTCGAAACACCAGGTGGTGGACGATTTTGGTGGTTTGGTATGCCAGGTGGTGGATGGTTTGACATATTCATGGGTTGTACCAGTTGTAAAACAACGGTCGGAGTTGGTGGGAGGTTTGGTGTAGGTAAGTACCATACTGGTAACCCTATTGTTAAACCTGGGAAGTTGAGTGTAGCCATTACTGGCGAGATGACAACTCCGGAAAAAGGAAACAAGAATGGGATGGTATGGATCGGTGTTGTTCCGATATGAGTAGGCACGATGGGTGCTAGTGGCGGTGGTTGAGGTTGTTGAGGATGTTGCAGTTCATTGTGTGATAAGGTGCACAATTCAGATACATTAGTTACTTGGGGAGGGGGTGGGATAGAAGGGAAAGTGGCGGTCAAGGGGGTATCCGAATATATCTTGGGTTCGACTAATGAGACGAATGATGTTGGTGCACTAAGAACAGGTTACTCGATCATGGGAAGAAAATTTTCTGGTGCTGCGGGGGCATTGGGATCCTAGTATGTAATCTGGTCGATTTTGATTATGCGTCCTTCATGGGGGAACATCATGATGCGGAAAATTGAAGAAGCGACAGATTTCATTTTATACATGTAGCTGTGTCCCAGAAGGAGATTGTAATCAAGTTGGGCGTTAATGACCTCTATATCTATAAGAACCAATTTTTCCCCAAGTTGTATGGGTACGTTCACTAGCAATCCTTGAGGTTGAGCTGCACAGCCATCATATGCTCGTAATGCGGTAGTGGACAGTTGTAGTGTTGGGGATCCAAGTTTCTGCCATACGAAAGTCAACATGACGTAGGTAGAGGCCCCTTCATCGATTATGCATCGAGGTTGCGAATGGAGATTGAAACTTGAAAAGCTAGGGATGCAGGCATGCGAGGTTCAGCTTGTTCTAAGTCGAAAGCCATCATGTTAGAGTTGTTGGGATCTATAGCACCAATGGAAGATAACAACAATTTTCTTTGTGCAAGACAGTTTTTTAAGATTTTGAGAGCGGACATAGCAACGGTGGACTGAGCTAAATCCTCTACAATGTTATAGTTGGAAGATGAACGAGCGTTCGGGTTATTGTTAATCCATCTCAAAGGGAAACGAGGTGCTTTGGGGCCTCCGTCCATGGGCATAGTGGGTATGCAAAGTGGTTGATCAGTTGGGAGAGTACTCGACGATGGGTCAGTAGGTGTGGTCTCTGGGCGGATCCATATTGATTGCGACGGGTTTGAAGATTGACATCATTTGATGACATCATGAGCAAATGGTGAGTGTTGGACTCTACATGCTAGTAGTCAGCTGCTGTGTAAGTGATTTGCTGCTGTGTTGCAGCGGATCCTTGAGGGGGATCATTTGGATGAGTGTTTACCGTACCTTGGTTAGGTAAGGGATTTTGCAATATCATGGGTTGTTGCTGAAGGGGGCGTGATGGTTGTGCAACATGTCCTTGCCATTGGGAGTCGTCGGTTCTAGAGTTGACGCGCTCGATCTAAATGGGGGCAATTATGTGTGTAATGTCCGTAGACTCCACATATGGAACATGGATGGTTTGTTCTCAAGTTATTATTTTTAGCTTGTTTTGGTGGGCGGTCAGGATTTTGGTTGGGGGGAGTAGCATTATTGTTGTTTGGAGGATTAGGTTGTGGTACACCTTGGTTATGTTGCTGGTTGTTTCCGCGGTTTTGTTGACCTCGTTGGTTACACTGATGGTTCTGGTTTGGAGGTTGGTTTTGCTATGCGTAAACATGCCGTTAGGCAATAGGTGGGTTTTGAGGTCATGCAGGGTCTAGAGCAGGTTGCAGTGGGTAGTAAACAGGAGGGTTCTGTGGTGGCCCTGGTGTTTGTTGTGGTTGTGGGTAACCATGAGCTGCTAGAAGTGTTGGAGCAAGAGGTGCTGCCTGTTGGAGATAATAAGCCGCTTGGGCTTGTGGCTGGATCAGAGTCTGGTGGGCCTGTTGGTTATAAAATGGAGCTGGCGCATAAGCTGATGGTGCTTGTCCATAACATTGTGGTGGACATGAGGGTCCATGAATGTGGTGGGTGTGTGTTACTGGAGCATACGAAGTTGTAGCTCCGGAATTAGATGAATCCCTAGAAAGGTCTGGGGTGTTGTTTGTACTCGTCATGGTAAAAGGTTTGTTTTGTGCCGTAACCTGGCCGATAATACCGTTGGAGGCATGGGATGCCTCGGGCATGTTATGGCGGGATGGATCGCTGTACGGGGCGTCAGGTAAAATAGTGTATAGATATCCTGACTGGGCATATATGAGGTCGAATTGCTGAGCTTTTAAGATAACTTCTTCTTCTGACTGAGGTCGTTCAGAAGCTATATCTTTGGCTATAAGGGGTAGGAGTGATTTGAGATACCAATCCAAAAAGATACGGTCGTCCAACTTTATCTTGCAAAGGCTATGGCGCTTACTCCACTCATGGATATGATCGGTGATGTGTGTAGCTGTGTTTTGTCTACAAGACAAAAGTATTTCAACTCCTGCATCATAGCGTACAGGTAGTTGAAAAAACTTGAGGAAAGTGGAGGCGAGGGACATAAATGTGTTGTGGGTCCCATGTGGTTGCTCAATGTACCACTTGGCTGTAGAGCCAGTGAACGTTCATTGTAACAGTCTCAGTCTATTGGAATCATCTACTATGGAGTTAGAGAAACACCATAGGTGAAACGACATGATGTGGTTTTGGGGATCTTCCCCAGCTTTTCCTTCAAATGTTGGGATATCTGAGGGAAGCTTTGTGGGCATGGGTGGCCACGTAGGGTTGTGTCTAATAGGATCATTGGTTAACCTGGCTAGGTCTGGTAAGTTCAGACTAGCCATGTATGGTAGACTGGTAGATGGGTGTGGCGTGGTGACTGGGACATAACTATTAAAGGTAGCATTATGTAGTGGTCCAGTGCCCCCTAAGGGTATGCTAGGTATGAAGGGATGTGTCCTCCAATCGATGTGGTGTGGGAAGGGCCTGCACTCCCAAGTGAAACATGGGTTGCAGAGGGGTTAGGAATGGTTCCAGGAATCCCTAGGATCTAGGTTGTGGTAATGAGAGGGGGTGTGACCCCTATGTTAGGCATACCCATAATAGGTGGTGGTCCTGTGTTGGGCATACCTAAAGGGGGAATGGCCCCTATATTAGGCATGCCTAAGGGGGTTGTGGTTACCATGGGTGGCACGGTAGTAGTAGGGTTTTTTGATGTAGCTCCAATAGCACTGGTGAAAAGGGGGTCATATTGTGATCCAGCCATGGGGTTGGTTGGTGATGTCTCAATAGGGTGTTCGGATTCAGCCTCAGATTCTAATGTAAAATGAGGTGCGACAGAATCAGATGACTATGTTCTATGCCGATGACGTGTCGAGTCAAGGGATAACGTTCTACATCTATGCCGTGTAGAGTCAAGTGTACCGAACTGAGGGGGTTCACCCTGAAAATGGTGAGATCGTCTTAAGTTCTCAATGGTGAGAAATGTCTAGAAATGTCAATGGATGGTGGTGAGATAAAAAAACTCAAGAACTTAATGCCATGATGTGTGCAGGAGGGGAGTGTGAAAAAATAATGGCTCTCAGGCCAACAACCAACCTCAAAAGCACTTATTATAACAACTATGCTATAATAAGTGGAGGGATCAAGAAAGTGGTCAAAATACCAAAAATCAAACAGTTCCTAGAAAAAAGTGGTGCTGACTAGACCAAGGGGGGTAGCAAAGCATGCAAATGCCTAACTAAAAGGGGTATTATGACTCAATTAAACATATCCTTTGCAAGGTGATGAAATCCAAGTCAGATAATATGGGTAGTGGAATCAAAGGCTAGATATGCCCCTACCGGGAGGGACACCGGGTAGTCAATCCTAAAAAATGACAACTAGGATACCCCGTTCATGACACGTTCGGTTGGGTGAATCTGCAGTTTGGTTCTATTGCCGCTGTACTCCCATACGAGTGTACACCGAGAACTTCGAAAGGTATCCTTCAGTTACTGAATGGATTGCGGTATTCCACTCAGGCTTCCGGAACTAGTCTGGCTACTTCAACCCTCCTAAGGGAGAGTCCTTCCCGATAAATTGGTATATAACCATGTTAACAAATAATAAGGGATCTTTGGGACCCTAAAAGACAACCACTATGTCCCAGATAAATAATTGAGGGGTGTTATTGGCACACCTATCCCCCCAATCCTACCTAGCTACAAGATTGTTTTAAGTGTTCCCCAAGTGGCGTTAAAATGTTGGTTGAATTTAGTTAGATTTTAAGGCTCAGTTAATTAAAAATGTGGCAGATTGGGTGCACGTGTGATTATTTAACTGAAAATGAATTTGCCTCACTTGGGCGATTGATTACAAATGAAAAACAAGACGCTTCCAATTTGCAAAAAATAAAGGCATTTTCTGAAATGTAAATGCTTGAATAAAAACGATTAAAAAATGGTGGACTTTTGAAATAATTTTTAAAGGAAAGCAAATAACATAAAAAATTCAAGAAATAAATGGATTTCTTAAGAACTTGCTTGGGAAAAAACTATTGAGCAAATCTGAAAGATGGTTCGAAATTTGCTAAGAAATGAAATCTATGATCTAAACAAAGTGCTAAAAACCTTTCTTTCACTTACTGAAATTTTTTTAAAATATTTTAATAGAGCATATGTAATAGAAAATGATTCACTATTGCTGCAATAATTAAAATTGAATGCTAGAAAATATTATAGGGAAAAATAATGCTAGAAAAATAGGCTAAATGGGCAATAATGCAGCAAAAGTTTTTCTAAAAAATCGGCCGAACGAAAAAACAAAACATCACGGGTTTCTAAGCAAAAGCCGCAATGGGAATCGCGGGTTTGGGCTGCGAAGCCGTGATGTGTAGCGTGGAAAAAGGCCGCGCAGTCGCGATGGGTAGTGCGGAAAAAGGTCGCGCAGTCGCGATGGGCAGCGAGGAAAAAGGCCGTGAAGCCGTGATGTGCAGCGCGGAAAACGGGCGTGAAGTCGCGATGTGCAGCGTAGAAAATGTTTGTGAAGCCGTGATGTACAGCGCGGAAAAAGGCCGTGAGGCCGCGATGAGCCGCGCGACTATTAGGCGAAAAGTTGCGATGCGAAAAACGAAAAAAGGTCACCGAAAACGAAACCGAAAAGGCAAGTTTCAGCTTGTTAAAGGCTACAGAAAGGGCCAATAGCTAGGGCAGCAATGAATATGCTGTCTAGTATGGTAGATCTGCTAATTGGGATGGTAAAAACAAGTAAAAAACTAAGATCTAAAGCAAAAATTACCAAAAATTTTAAAGCTCGAAATCCAGCGGAGTTGCCAAAAACTGTTGCTTGGTTTTTCAACCAAGCATGTGCAATGGTGCACCTATTAACAATGTAATAGTAGTCCTCAAATTGAAAGCAAATACAACTATAAACTAATCTAAGATTAACATGTGCATATAACAATAAAGTTGAAAAGATTTAACAAAAAGAACAACAAACGAAATAAAAAATGACTTTTGTATTATAATACCTCAAATGGTGAGGATGTTTGGTGTGAGCAGCTCCAAGGTTGAGATGCTCCAGGTGTTAGCACTTAGATTTTATTTCGGTTGTAAAAGAATAGCAACTAAGGTAACCTATTTCAAACCAAGCTTTAGGTAGAAAACTCAGCCATTTATTCACCAGAGAGGGCTCTCTCACGATATATATGTGAAGGCTGAAATATATAAAAGTTCTCTCAAAATTTCTCAAAAGGATTTTCTGGTTGAAAAGGAAAACAAGAAACATTTGGGCATGGAGTCAAAGTTTCAAATATATAATATGCCAGTAAGAGATTTATACCAAACAGATTTCCACAGAGGTAAGATAGCAATCATATCATAGTCAATTTGATTTTTTTAGGTGGTATAGAAAGAAGTAATGACATTCCATCAACAACAGGCATCTAACTGGGATGAATCCATTGTCAACTTTGGAGAAAATAATGAATATTTAAATGCGATAAAACGAGGCATAACCAGTGTGAATCTCGAGTTATTTCAAGTGTTCATTTAAATATAGAAGAAAAACATAATGGAAGATATAACATAGAGAGTAAACATGCACATATAAAGATAAAGGAAAAAACAGACTGTAAAGCTGATCAACACATGAATCTCTGGTCTCAAAAGATAGGTATTTTCACCGTACTGCCTTTATTTATCAAAAAATAGACTTCAAAACATACTTGTCTCTCAAACAATTTCCAACCCCTTCAAAAATAACTCTCATTGTTTTTATACAAAATTCGGAAGAAGCTTGACATAACTGCTTCTTCTAACTAATAACTAAAAATACTTTAACTTGAAAGATAACTGTCTTTGAGCAATAGATAACTGTCTCCAAATAATATTACAAATTTACAATAAAAGTATCTTTTTTTCACTTGGCAAAAATTTTGAATATCATCTTTTCACCACTTGGCAAGAGTTTTGGATGTATCTATGAATGGACAGAATATCTTGTCCTTCCATATTTGTCCACATAGTTCCATTGGTCGGCCGTGGGTAAATCAAAGTTGGTCATTTCTTTTACCAAGACTCGCATTTCAATGTGACCTGCATAAGAAACAGGAAGAAGATTCTCACAGGTTGAGATCAGCATATTTAAAATTTCAAAGTCTTCTGCTATTTTCTCCATTAAAAGTTTTCCTGTAAGCATATGATCCAATTGCTGAAACTTTATGTGATCCATTCTTATGTCAAATAGCAACCTCTTATATTCATTAGGAGGAATCAATTCATTATTTTCATTCCAAAAAGCAGGGAATCCTTTGTTTATTAATTTTTCAAATTGCTTTTTAAACTTTACTACTTCTTCCCGTATTTCTCCAGCTTTAGCTTCAATATTTTCAAAATGCGAGTACTTTCCCAAGATCCTTCTGGCCCATGTGCTGACTGAAATTCTGTTCATTATATTCATGGCTGTCAAGTCAGCTTCAGTTAGACTGTTTAAGAATGTTATTTCTTTATGGGATACTTCTTTTGGCTTTTTATTTAAGTTTTTCCTGACTGCTCTGCAACTTTCGAAGGCATCTTTGGCTACCTTTTCTTTGTCATGCGCATCCGGAATGATTTCTTCTTTATATTCCAGCCAATTGGCTCTGTCAGACATCCCTTCAATCATCTGATGGTTCAGTGCTTTGATGAGATGATCCGTTCTTCGTTTTGATATTATGCTTAATGGATCATACTCAATAGCCATATCTGTCTCAAAACTCATATCCTTCAATAACTTCTCTATATACACAACAACATTTTTATTCTTTATTGTGAATGGGCCAAGTGTGAACGGATATTTAATGTCTGTTGCTTGTTTGTAAACCAAAAAATTGTTATCTTCAACAATTAACTTTTGTCTCAGGAATTCCAAAGCAAAAACCCTTAAGGTAAGAAAAGCTGGTAAAACATAAGGTTTATGTTTGAACCCGTATAATCTAATTATTGTACTATCCTTTGACAAGAACCAATCTCTCATCGCGTATTCTGCACTCAATTGCATGCATGCCTGCATTTCTGGTAATACTCTAGGCAATTTTTTACCAAAGATCATTCTGTAAATCTCGGAGAGCATGTAATTGAACATGTTATTTTCTAATAAAGTCGTGAAAATGATTTCTGGGAACTGCAACTCTTCTTGAATGGCTATCATAATCATTTTCATAAAAAAAGACTGAAACCTGAAATGTCTCAGAGTGGGAAAATTGACCATCTGGTCATGAATATTCTCTGTCAAAAATACTTCAAAATTAAGTCGAGGGATTTGATTTTCATCGATCCCTGACTGAACTGTACTCATTTTGTACAACAGACTCAACTGAAACTCGGTTACATACATGTATGTATCAAACCCTATAACTAAATCCAATAATGTCAAAACCAATTGGGTATTTTCATCAAACAAATTGATATCTATAGGGTATGGGACATCCGAAATACTAGTTTTTGGTTTGAGACACGACGACAAAAACACTTCTCTATCATTTTGAGAGGTTTGATGATAATTTTCAATAATGGAGATTTCAGAAAAAGTCTCAGACTCGAGGGTTTGGGAAAAATCTATTCCTAGGGCTTTAATTATTTCGGCCGGCTTTATTTGACAAACGACTCTAGTTTTTTGGCTGTTTAGGACAATTCTTTCTTCTCGGGAGTAATTCTCGGCACACCATGACACAAATTCTGGGAAAAAATGGATTTGGTCCGGGAAAAAGGCTATCAAAGACGACTGGTGGGCTCTATGTAGGTCTATCCCTTCTTTTAATAATTCAGACAACCTAAATTTAATCTCAGAGACTGGTAACCTAATTAGGGTATCATGAATGTCCTCGTCTCTATCCTCTAGGGCTTCTTTTGCTTTAAAAATGTCTATATCATGTACAGTTTCCATCTAAACGTTTCTTTAAACAAAATTCCGTTTAAAAAAGTGGGTCAGGTCACAAGACCCTACCTGTATACACACGCCTTTCGCCTTCTGTCGCAATCGCTGATTTCCACCAGTCCTCAGAGCTCTCCAAGATAACGACACATATACAAAATGCCGTTATGTGAAGCCCTTTTTGTTTTATATAAGTCATTTTGATTAACTTCCTGGAAACTTTATTAATATGGTTCATATCCGACCGTTGATCTAGAGATTTTGATTTGGGCCATCAGATCTCGCCTCCTTTTATCCCCTTTGGTGGTATCCGCGATCAAAAAATGGTTTTCTTCTCCGGTTTGTTCCTTGTGCGGATCAACCATTTGATGACACCTGTTTGAGTGGTTTTACTTTCCGCGACCTCCCTTCCTTCTATTGAGTGCGTACATCCCCATATGCGGACGAACACTAGCCATTGATTTTGTTTTCGATATATATTGTCCCTCCGATTGCTATCAACGTATGGCGTATTTCCTTACGCTTTCTCCATCTGCCACGTACCAGGTCCCCCCACGCCACGTGTTATGGCCCGCTGCGCCTTTCTATTTGGTGGTTCCGCACGGCTCCATGGTGGTTTATGATACCACTATATCACATATGCGGACTGATGAGATTAGGACACGTGCCCGGCGGTATTGAGTCCGCAACCACTCACAACTCTTTTCAACCCATCACTTCGGCGATGTGGGAAACTATATTAGCCGTTGATCTTGATCGTTATCATCTTCGCCATCGAAACTTAATCTGGATTTAACCTTTTCAAAGATTTGTTTTCAGACTTTGCATATGTGGGTTTTTTCCTTCTTGTTGTTTGTATTCCAAACCTTTTCTTCAACCTTTTTGTGGTAATTTCACTGCTTTTGGATTATTTTGGCAAAAACCTTTTAGGATTTGAGCATTCTCAGATATGGTGTCAACAACTGGCTCCAACTGGGGATGCTATCCTCCCTGTGAGGTAGCAAAGAACATCGTAGACCAAGTGCCTGATCCATTGGGCTGCATTCAAAAAAAAAAAAAAAAATTGAAAAAATATTTACACTGTACAAAAATTCTTTTTCACTTCTGTTTTTTAGGAAAGATAATGTTTGAGGTGTCTCCCATTTACTGGACCTCCAGGATAGAATTCTCCATTGCAATTTCTTAGGATAAATGCATTTTCTCCTTGACATCCTGCAACAATATATGTATCTTTCCAGAAATGCTCAAACTTTCCATGGTGATCTTCATTTCTGGAGTCCCACTTCAAAACCAAATCATTTATCTGAAAATCCTTTTCCTTAACCTTTCTGTCAAAAGTTTTCTTCATTTTTTCCTGATGCATTTGGGTTTTGTTATATGCTTTTTCTCTGACTTCATGCAATTCTATCATTTGATTTATTCTCCTTTGCATATGATTTGGCTCTTCATCAACTTCTTGTAATAATTTCATAACTGGCAAACCCAAAGAAACAGGGAAAATTACCTCTGTACCGTACACCAACTGGAAAGGGGAAGTGCCAATTGCTCTCTTTGTACTGATTCTATCCACCCACAGAGCATATTTTAGTTTAGTGTGCCAAGCCCTCTTATTTTCTTCTAGCAACGTCTTTATGATTCTCACTAAAATTTTATTTGAAGATTCGACCAACCCATTCCCTTGTGGATAATAAGCAGTTGAATGATTCAGATGTATGTGATATTTGTAACAAAAATTTATCATCTTTTTTGACTTGAATGCCGGAGCATTATCTGTCACTATCCTTTTAGGACAACCAAACCTGGACAAAATGTTCTCTTCCAAAAAGTTCATAATCACCGTTTTTGTGGCATTTCTAGTTGGGATGGCCTCAATCCATTTTGTGAAATAATCTGTAGTAGTCAGAATCCACTTATGTTGCCCTGAATAATTTGGATTAATCTCACCAATAAAATCTAACCCCCACTGTTGGAAAGGTGCTTCAACTGAAATAGGTTTCAACGGAAAAGGCAATAATTCTCTTTTTCCATCAAAAATTTGACATTCATGACATTTCGTTACTTCTTTCTATACATCTGAATACATGCTGGGCCAATAAAAACCAGCTCTAAGAATTTTGTTCACGGTAGCCTTCCATGAATGATGCCCCCCACACATACCTTTATGAAATTCCACCATAATATGTTGTGCTTCATTCTCTAATAGGCAATTCAACAGGATTCCTCCAGGATCTTTCCAAAATAAATTTCCATCTAATATGCAAAACTTGGCTACTTTCAATTTTACTGATCTTGCCCTAGTTTTTTCCATATTCGTAGGCGCTTGGAGATTTTGCAAAACATATACAATATCCGCGTACCAGGGGGATAAAGAGAAATATTCAATTATTTGTGAATTTGGAACATTTTCGATTGAAGTTTCAGAAAGAAAATTCATACCGAGAGAGTCTCAATTTGTTTCAGTCATCATTTTAGCCAAACCTTGGCCTTTTATCAGTTTCGTAGGTTTAATGTCCAGATCATATTCCAGTAACACTGCTATCCACTTCACTCTTTTCCCTTCAGGATCTGGCTGGGTAAGAATGTCTTTCACTGCTGCTGATGGAACATGTGCTATTATATGAAAATGCAAAATATATATCCTGAAATCCTTCAATGCTTTCACTAAAGCATAAGCTTGTTTCTCCATGATGTTGTATTTTAATTCTGCATCTCTCAGAATCTTACTAAAAAATGCAATTGGTTGTTCCGCACCTTCTTGATTCTTTTGTAACAATACTCCTGCTACTGTGTGTTCTGATGCATAAGTAGACATAATGAAATCCTTTGTATAATCTGGACTAATTAACACTGGTGCTTCAGTCAATGCTCTTTTAATATTATCAAAGGATTGTCTTGCTTCTTCAGTCCATTTAATTTCCTTGTCTTTCCTTAGCATTTTAGTTATGTTTCTCAGAATTTCGGCAAAACTAGGAATGAACCTTCTTAACCAATTTACCCTTCCAATAAATGACTGAATCTCTTTTTTGCTCCTAGGGATTCCCACCTTCTGTATCGCGGATACTCTCTCTGGGTCAATCTTAATGCCTTCTTTTGATATGATGTGTCCCAATAATCTTCCTTCTTCCATGCAAAAATGAGATTTCTTTGGATTTAAGGAAATCCCAAATTTTCTACATTTTATAAAAACTCTTTCCAGATGCTTCCAGTGATCAGCAACATTCTTTGAATAAACAGTGATATCATCCATGTATACTACCACAAATTTATCCCTTTCATCTGCAAATGCAATATCCATGGCTCTCTGAAAAGTTGCGCCCGCATTCATCAAACCAAATGGCATTTTGGCGTACATAAATGTTCCCCATGGAGTAGTAAAAGCAGTTTTTTCTTGATCTTCTGGGTGAACTTTAATTTGATTGTAACCTGAGAAACCATCTAACATGGAAATTCTTTCGGCTCCCACAACTTTCTGTAAAATTTGATCCATTTTAGGGAGTGGATAATTATCTTTCAAAGAAACTCTGTTCAAATTTCTAAAGTCTACACACAACCTTATTTCGCCATTCTTTTTCCTTACTGGTACTAGGTTAGCCAACCACTTAGAAAACCTCAAGGACACAATTATCTTAGCATCAAATAGCTTTCTCACCTCTTTTTCTATCACTGGAAGCAACTTGGGATTTATTCTTCTTAATTTCTGCTTAAAAGGTTTTTCATCAGGTTTGATAGGAATTGTATGTTGTATAACAGAAACATCATATTCTTTCAGGTCCTCATAGCTCCATGCAAAAACATCTGAAAATATTTTCATCACCTCCATACTTTTATTCTCTTCCTTTCTTGGTAATTTCTTTGAAAGTTTTACCAATTTGGGATCCTTTTCAGAACCTAAATTGTAATCTTTTACATCTTCAGGTTTAGGTTCTACCTTTGGGTTTTTCACCACATCATTTTTATCAAATAATTTTTCTAAAGGAATTAAGCCTCTAGGGATAACATTATTCTTCAGCTGAATTATATCCTTACCTCCAATCCTTTGCTTGAACTTTTCTGTTTCTTCTGGAGAATCTATTTCATCTGGACCAGCTCCAGCGTCTTTTGCATCAATAGACCTGTAAGTGAATTCATCTGTCATTTCTAAAAAACGTTTAATCTGTTGATCATCTTCAAAAACCTGCCAATGTTTGATATTGTCTGGGATAGATGGTCTGTGTATGAACTCAATATCATATTTCTTTTTAGAAAAGATAGGAGTTTTGAATGTAGCTCCTGCAGTGGCCAAAGAATCTGCTACAGTGTTGCTAACTCTGGGAATTGAAACAACATCATGTTCATCGAAAAAAATTTCCAGTAAATCCCACACTTCATTCCTATAGGACCTCATTTTAGGGTTCTTGGTCTGATAAATAGCTTTTACCTGATTTATTACCAATTCGGAATCTCCAAACACCTCAATCTTTTTTGCTTTTAAATCTCTCAACACGTTCAACCCCAGAATCAAAGCTTTGTATTCTGCAACATTGTTGGTACATTCAAAATTCAATTGGTAAGAAACCATTAGGAATTCTCGGTCAGATGTAATTATCCATACCCATGCACCAGCTCCTTCTCTACTTCTATCCCCATCAAAGTGCATTGTCCAGGTCCCTTCGTTTCTGATCTTTTCTCTTAACAATCTTTCTTTTTCCTTTTCTTTAGGTTCAATTAAATCAATCTTTTCTTTAGATTCAACATCATTGTACAAAATACAAGAACCCAAATCTGTGTCTAGTGCATATATAGCATGCTTATCAAGTTCTTTCAAGTCACTTACCAAATAAGCAACCATCTTTTCAGCATATAATCTTCTGTGTACCCCCAACACCGGAATAGTAGCAAAAGTCATATCCATCTGCAGAGTTCCTTTTAACTTCGAGGCCCACGACCTGGACAATAACATACCAAACTTTGCTGGAATATCAGCAACCACCACATCCATAAGAATACCTTTGGCTGGTATTTTACTGAGATTGACTATCAAATCTTTTATCAACCCTAAACATTTAACTTTCCTTGAATCAAAAGAAAATAAGTCATCATATGGTCTTGTGATTTCCAATCCCAAAGATTCTACTACAAGTTTTGGCATCAGATTATGAGAAGCTCCTGAGTCTAACATACAATTATGCACAACTTTATCATGAACATTCAAATTTACATAGAAAGGAGAAACTTCCCCAAAACTATTATCCTCCATTCTTGAACCCAGGCAGATATTAGGAGTATCATCATCTAATTCCAGAGTATCTATTTCCACTCGATTTTCTACTTGCATCATCTTAAAAATTTGTTCCTTGTATTCTTTATTCTTTAATATTTCATTAAAAGGTACATAAATCTTGACTTTCGACATTTCACTCTGTATATTGAAAGGAACCAAATTTTTATCACCCTCCTTTATCGAGTCTTTCTTATTATCTGAAATTACTTTTGGCACATCTTCATTTTCTTTTCTTCTCGTTTGCTGTTCATACTGACTAGTAGAAGGTTTATCTATAGTTCCTTTTGATTTTCCCATTGGTTCTTTTCCTTTGTCTATTATAACGTCTCGGTTTCTCAGATTTATCTTTCTTTGAAGATTGTTTATAGCATTTTGGTAACCAATCTGGTATTGATCAATTTCCGTCTCCAAATTACAACATTCCCCTTCTGCAAGGAACATATCATGCTCTGGTTTAGTCAGATACACTTCTGAATCAGAACTGCCACAATGGTGAATATCACTCTCAAGTATCTCAGCTTCAATTTATCCAGCAATATAATTTTTGGGGAAAGGAGGTCTGATTTGATCTTCTTCTGCATTCCTTGGGTTTCACTTTTCTCTCGGCCTTATAGATGGAACAAAGGGTCTCCTAAAATTTGGGTTTCTGATTTGAGGTTCTTCTTGATCTTTATTTGGACCTTTGTTATCCACCACTAACCTTTCTAATAACTTTTCCATAGTTTTCATCATTGCTTCAAATTTTACATCTGTGGAAGAAGAAGAAGAAGATGCTGCATTTTGATTATCCTCTCTAATTTTCTTTCTGTCCATATCTCTATGTCTCATTTTTCCAGAAGCCATCATATTAGCTTCAACTTCTACTGCATCTTTCATCATTATTGCCAAAGTAGTAGATCTTCTTTCTCTCAATGTGCATGAAAAATCACCTTCAAAAGCATCTACATAATGTAACTTGGCTGCTCCCACTGGAGGTTTTATATCTGTAGGGATAGAATTATAGACTTTCATAAATCTGACAGAGAACTCTTGAACTGATTCAAAACCTCCTTTTTTCAAATTGTTATACTGTGTCAACACCTGCGAAGTATTTTTCTGGTCTTCCCATCTTTCGATAAAAAGAGTGGTAAAAGCATCATAATTAGCAGTTGATCCTGCAGCTAAAGCTCTAAACCATTTTTTGACTTCACCCCTCAGGCTTTGGGCAAACAAACTCATTTTTGCATCAACATAATCCACTTCTTCTAAATCAATGAAATCACTAAAGTTATCAACATGTTGCTGTGCTGTATAACTACCCTCATTATCAAAAGTAAAGATTCTCTGTCCATAATTTTGAGGTAAGTCATGTAAAACCGCGGGCAAAACCAATGGGGCAAATCTGGCAGCCATGGGTGGTGGGTTATAAGGTGGAACAATCACTGCCTGTTGTCTATTACTTTGCACAGGTATTCTTTGGGCTTTGGATATTCTGGACCCTGCCCTTTCAGATTTTTGTAAATTTTCCCAAACAGATTTTAAAGAGTAATCCCACAAAATTTTTGGGTCAACTTTTGTCTCTTTCAAATCAGAATCTGACTTAGTTCTAAGCAAAATCTTTTCACTTGAACCAATATTTTCTTCCTCAAACAGATTTTCTTGCAAAGAAGGGAATATATTTGAAAACTGAGAAATACCTTCTTTTGTCTTGCCTTTGCCTTTATCCGTCTTGAGGAGCTTTTCTGGATTATCTACGCCTGAGAAGAACTGCAAACCGAGATTTCTTCTTGTAGCCCCAATGTGTTTCTCAGAATATCTTCAAATTTTTTTAAGAAATTGTCACAAGTGAAGTCGCCAGGGCAATATCTACAACCAACTTATTTCAAACTTCCTTGCCCAAGAAATTTGACCTTTCTTTGTCGTTTCTCCCAGGGAAAATTTCACTTTCATCCCCAACAACGACGCCAAAATGTTAGCACTTAGATTTTATTCCGGTTGTAAAAGAATAACACCTAAGGTAACCTATTTCAAACCAAGCTTTAGGTAGAAAACTCATCCATTTTTCCACCAGAGAGGGCTCTCTCACGATAAATATGTGAAGGATGAAATATATAAAAGTTCTCTCAAAATTTCTCAAAAGGATTTTCTGGTTGAAAAGGAAAACAAGAAACGTTTGGGCATGGAGTCAAAGTTTCAAATATATAATATGCCAGTAAGAGATTTATACCAAACAGATTTCCACAGAGGCAATATAGCAATCATATCACAGTCAATTTAATTTTTTCAGGTGGTATAGAAAGAAGTAATGACATTCCATCAACAACATGCATCTAACTGGGATGAATCCATTGTCAACTTTGGAGAAAATAATGAATATTTAAATGCAATAAAACGAGGCATAACCAGTATGAATCTCGAGTTATTTCAAGTGTTCATTTAAATATAGAAGAAAAACATAATGGAAGATATAACATAGAGAGTAAACATGCATATATAAAGATAAAGTAAAAAACAGACTGTAAAGCTGATCAACACATGAATCTTTGGTCTCAAAAGATAGGTATTTTCACTGTACTGCCTTTATTTATCAAAAAATAGACTTCAAAACATACTTGTCTCTCAAACAATTTCCAACCCCTTCAAAAATAACTCTCATTGTTTTTATACAAAATTCGGAAGAAGCTTGACATAACTGCTTCTTCTAACTAATAACTGAAAATACTTTAACTTGAAAGATAACTGTCTTTGAGCAATAGATAACTGTCTTCAAATAATATTACAAATTTAAAATAAAAGTATCTTTTTGCCACTTGGCAAAAATTTTGAATATCATCTTTTCGCCACTTGGCAAGAGTTTTGGATGTATCTATGAATGGACAGAATATCTCGTCCTTCCATATTTGTCCACATAATTCCATTGGTCGGCCGTGGGTAAATCATAGTTGGTCATTTCTTTTACCAAGATTCGCATTTCAATGTGACCTGCATAAGAAACAGGAAGAAGATTCTCACAGGTTGAGATCAACATATTTAAAATTTCAAAGTCTTCCTCTATTTTCTCCATTAAATTTTTTCCTGTAAGCATATGATCCAATTGCTGAAACTTTATGTGATCCATTCTTATGTCAAACAACAACCTCTTATATTCATTAGGAGGAATCAATTCATTCTTTTCATTCCAAAAAGTAGGGAATCCTTTGTTTATTAATTTTTCAAATTGCTTTTTAAACTTTACTACTTCTTCCTGTATTTCTCCAGCTTTAGCTTCAATATTTTCAACATGCGAGTACTTTCCCAAGATCCTTCTGGCCCATGTGATGACTGAAATTCTGTTCATTATATTCATGGCTGTCAAGTCTGCTTCAGTTAGACTGTTTAAGAATGTTATTGCTTTCTGGGCTACTTCTTTTGGCTTTTTATTTAAGTTTTCCCTGACTGCTCTGCAACTTTCGAAGGCATCTTTGGCTACCTTTTCTTTGTCATGTGCATCCGGAATGATTTCTTCTTTATATTCCATCCAATTGGCTCTGTCAGATATCCCTTCAATCATCTGATGGTTCAGTGCTTTGATGCGATGATCCGTTCTTCGTTTTGATATTATGCTTAATGGATCATACTCAATAGCCATATCTGTCTCAAAAATCATATCCTTCAACAACTTCTCTATATACACAGCAGCATTTTTATTCTTTATTGTGAATGGACCAAGTGTGAACGGATATTTAATGTCTATTGCTTGTTTGTAAACCAAAAAATTGTTATCTTCAACAATTAACTTTTGTCTCAGGAATTCCAAAGCAAAAACCCTTAAGGTAAGAAAAGCTGGTAAAACATAAGGTTTATGTTTGAACTCGTATAATCTGATTATTGTACTGTCCTTTGACAAGAACCAATCTCCCGTCGCGTATTCTGCACTCAATCGCATGCATACCTGCATTTCTGGTAATACTTTAGGCAATTTTTTACCAAAGATCATTCTGTAAATCTCGGAGAGCATGTAATTGATGTAATTGAACATGTTATTTTCTAATAAAGTCGTGAAAATGATTTCTGGGAACTGCAACTCTTCTTGACTAGCTATCATAATCATTTTCATAAAAAAAGACTGAAACCTGAAATGTCTCAGAGTGAGAAAATTGACCATCTAATCATGAATCTTCTCTGTCAAAAATACTTCAAAATTAAGTCGAGGGATTTGATTTTCATCGATCCCTGACTGAACTGTACTCGTTTTGTACAACAGACTCAACTGAAACTCGGTTACATACATGTCTGTATCAAACCCTAGAACTAAAGCCAATAATGTCAAAACCAATTGGGTATTTTCATCAAACAAATTGATATCTATAGGGTATGGGACATCCGAAATACTGGTTTCTGGTTTGAGACATGACGACAAAAACACTTCTCTATCATTTTGAGAGGTTTGATGATAATTTTCAATAATGGAGATTTCAGAAAAAGTCTCAGACTCGAGGGTTTGGGAAAAATCTATTCCTAGGGCTTTAATTATTTCGGCCGGCTTTATTTGACAAACGACTCTGTTTTTTTGGCTGTCTAGGACAATTCTTTCTTCTCGGGAGTAATTCTCGGCACACCATATACAAATTCTGGGAAAAAAGGGATTTGGTCCGGGGAAAAGGCTATCAAAGACGACTGGTGGGCTCTATGTAGGTTTATCCCTTCTTTTAATCATTCAGACAACCTAAATTTAATCTCAGAGACTGGTAACCTAATTAGGGTATCATGAATGTCTTCGTCTCTATCCTCTAGGGCTTCTTTTGCTTTAAAAACGTCTATATCATGTACAATTTCCATCTAAACGTTTCTTCAAACAAAATTCTGTTTAAAAAAGTGGGCCAGGTCACAAGACCCTACCTGTATACACACGCCTTTTTCCTTCTGTCGCAATTGCTGACTTCCACCAGTCCTCAGAGCTCTCCAAGATAACGACACATATACAAAATGCCGTTATGTGAAGCCCTTTTTGTTTTATATAAGTCATTTTGATTAACTTCCTGGCAACTTTATGAATGTGGTTCATATCCGACCGTTGATCTAGAGCTTTTGATTTGGGCCATCAGATCTCGCCTCCTTTTATCCCCTTTGGTGGTATCCGCGATCAAAAAACGGTTTTCTTCTCTTCCTTGTGCGGATCAACCATTTGATGACACCTGTTTGAGTGGTTTTACTTTCCGCGACCTCCCTTCCTTCTATCGAGTGTGCACATCCCTAAATGCGGACGAACACTAGCCATTGATTTTGTTTCCGATATATATCGTCCCTCTGATTGTTATCGACGTATGGCATATTTCCTTACGCTTTCTCCATCTGCCACGTACCAGGTCCCACCACGCCACGTGCTATGGCCCGCTGCGCCTTTCTATTTGGTTGTTCCGCACAGCGCCGTGGTGGTTTATGATACCACTATATCACATATGTGGACTGATGAGATTAGGACACGTGCCCGGTGGTATTGAGTCCGCAACCACTCACAACTCTTTTCAACCCATCACTTCGGTGATGCGGGAAACTATATTAGCCGTTGATCTTGATCCTTATCATCTCCGCCATCGAAACTTGATCTGGATTTAACCTTTTCAATGATTTGTTTTCGGACTTTGCATATGTGGGTTTTTTCCTTCTTGTTGTTTGTATTCCAAACCTTTTCTTCAACCTTTTTGTGGTAATTTCACTGCTTTTGGATTATTTTGGCAAAAACCTTTTAGGATTTGAGCATTCTCAGATATAGTGTCAACACCAGGATCCAATGGTCTCTTCTCCAAGATTGCTAAAATGGTCAAAGAACTCAATAGAGATTTTGACAACATGAGGATAGGATGATGGATGGATGGAAAGTGAGGAGCCCCTATCACCTTTTTATAGTTTTTGGCGATGGGGAATACCATTATGGTTTTAGGGAAACCAATGGTATTGACCAACATGGTTTAGGTCTCTTTTCCCCTTTTTTTTCTTTTTTGAATATTTTGAATATTTTTATTCCCTTTTAATTTTTTTTTGGAATTTTGGACCATTTTTTAGGGTTTTTTGAGGAAAAATATATATCTTGAGGGGGAAAAGGTGTATTATGGTCTTTTTGGTGACCTTTTGATGGCTTTAGAGGCTAAAATGGTGGAAAAGTGGACAAATGGGTCATGTGAATAAGGGAATGAGTTAGTGAGCACTTTTTCGGTGTTAACACCTAGTCATACATTTTGAGGAACCCAGAGTGCCTTGTTGATGAAGAATCATGGAGTGTATAGAAAAGATAGCCCTGTTGAACAGATTGCAACCAATTTGGAACAAGCAAAGACATAGCTAGAAGAGAAACTGGGTCATCAAATGTGTGAGAAGGAGCATCTGCCACCATATTATTCTTTCCCTTCTTGTAAGTGATCACATGGGCATAACCCATGAGTTGGATAACCCATTCCAGGTGTGCTGGGGAGGAGACCCATTGTTCCAGGAAAGTTTCCAGACTTTGGAGATCAGTCTTGATGCAGAAATAATTCCCTAATAGGTATGGTTGCCACTTCTGTACTGCATGCAAAATAGCCATCATTTCCTGCTGAGATGTAGATGCAGCTAAATTCTTACCGGAAAGGTCTCTTAAAGGAGACAAGCCCACTGGTTCAGCAAGGACACCTGCATATATATAAAAGGAAGTAGGGGAGACCGTTGATGGATGCATCTGAATGGAATGGAGTTGAGCGATGACACCATGTGAATTCTTCTTAAGTATCGTTTCTAGGCGATGTGGACTGATGATGCGGAGAGACCCTTGTTGTAAGCCCTTATATTTGTGTTGTTTCCCATTGACTGAAAACTGCATCCAAATTTCAGCAAAATCCCATAAGATGGGGCCAAGTGTGCATAACCATTGAACGCCCTAAACCACATCACATCCACCTAAGGACAAGGAAAACATTTCAGAGAGTAGGTTATAATCTTCCAGAGAGATATGCACATTGTGACACTTTTCCTTGCAAGGTAAGGTGCCCCCATTGGCAACCATGACTTCAAAGTTGGAGCAAGGATTGAAAAAACAATCAGCATGTTTGGCGATCCGAGGGTCAATGAAGTTATGAGTGCTACCAGAATCAATGAGTATTGTAAGAGGAAGCTTCTTGAAGTAACCCCTGACCTGCATTATTTGGGGGGTGGTGACGCTGGATAAAGCATGGAGAGATATCTCTGGGTGGTCTTCCTGAGATGGAAGGTCAATAGGTGGCTCCTGAATATTGACCTGATCATCCAGTGTATCTAGAGCCTCTTCACCAACTTCTGAGGCGGGCGGAGAATCCACATCCAAGAGATAGAGCTTTTGTTGAACACATCTATGTCCCTAAGTGAATTTTTCATCACAATTATAACAAAGCCATTTTTATCTGCATGCTTGCATCTTTGTTTCGGATAAATGCTTGATAGGAGTTGGTCGCGGAGCTGGCGGGATGGGAGGTCGTTGAGAACCCATATTTCAGAAGGGAACAAAAGTGGGTTTGGAGCAATGTTGGGCAGAAATCTTGTCTTCTTCCAACTTAGCCAACCCCAAGGCTTCCATCATTGTGTTGGGACAGAAAATTTTGACCTATGGGCGGATTTCATCCTTAAGACCACTGATAAAACAACTCCGGTAGAAGTCATCAGACAATCCTTCTGTGTGGTTGGCTAGTTTCTCAAATTCTGTCTGATACTCCCTCATAGTGCCAATTTGACGAAGCTTAGTGAGTACTCCGGTGAAGTCATCAAAAGCACTAGGACCAAATCGTTGCAAAAGGAGTTGGAAAAAATCTGTCCGTTTTGGCTCGTCATGAGCCTTGATGTACCAATGGTACCATTGAAGGGCTTCCTGTCCCAAATGAAAGGATGCAAGTGGAACTTTTTGGACATCAAAAGTATTATGCAGACTGAAATACTGTTCTACACGATAGATCCATCCAGTCGGATCGGTACTGTTATCACACAACTTGTAGTTGCCCCTAGTGGTATCCCATCCGGGATGGTAGAGGAGACAAGCAACTAAAGAGGTGACCCAAGAGATGCCACGGTTCCCAAGGCAAGGTGGGAGTCACGTCAACCAAGGCACTCTTCGCTTTAGGTCAAGGTGTAATAAGACCTAGGGGGAGACCCTATTACCAATCACAGTTGATTGGACCCAAACAAAGGTTTCTAAGGATGGGTAAATGATGAGTTACGGAAACCAATGCAAGGCTAAGTGGACCTAGGAGTTGAGGTATGGTTGAAGATGGTGTAAGAGAATGCTAGTGTTTCAACCTATGTATGGTTTAGGCCACATGATTGGGTATGATGACAAGGTGTAGTACCATATGTTTACACAAGTGGGTCTTATTTTCTTGGTATGTGTGAAATGGCTTTAAGTGGGCCCACAAGGTGAAGCTAAGGTGTGAAATTGGTACTAGAGGTTAGGTAATGACTAGATCTATGGATCTAAGTTGAGTTTAGGAATACCCACGTGTTAGATCTAGGGTTTGACACAATTCCCAAGGAGTGCGACTTGCTTTGAGGAGGACTAGTGCCTTGTTAAATGGGCTAATGGGGTCAAAAGGTATGTCAAAGTGTAGATCGGGACACCTAGGAGCCAAGTCAAGTGGGCTAAATGAGATCTAATGGTTGGATCTTACTAGATCTAGGTTTTCATGAAATGACCCTAAGTGGACCACAATCCCTTGAAACAAGCAATGCTAACCCCAAGGCAGATTGTCACAAAAGATGCTCTAGACCTAGGTTTCAATGTATGGTCGTTTCGAATCCCCAAAAATCTCAACCACCCACCTCCTTGAAATGGGCAAACTCACCTTCACAAGGGAGTGCGACTTTGCTCAAGGAGGGTTAAAAGGTGGGTTAAGTGGACCAAATCTAGTCCAATGGCCACCAAACTATAGATCCAAGTGGTTAGTACCCCGATCTATGTAGATCCCAAAATCAAGTCAATCCAAGGGTTAGATCTTAGTAGATATGAGTTTTAAGGTGCCAAGAAATTCAAAAGGGGGTTTTAACCCCTTAAAACATGGAATGATGTCCACAAGGTAGAATTCACCAAAGTAACAATCTGGGGGTAGGTTATCAAGTGTCTAGATTGCAAATGAAGTGGGATCTCACCTACCCATGTTCTAGATCTAACCAAACAAGCCTCTCACTAGGAAGTGCGATTTGGGTTCAAGAGGGCTTTTTGCCTTGAAAAGTGCATCAATTTTTAGCCAATCACCACCAAACTATAGATCCAACTAGGGGTGGATGCTATAGAGGTGGGTTTTCAAAATCTTCTCAAAAGCAAGGCTAGCTCTAAGTGGATCTAAGAAAAACCAAAAACAAGGGTTTTAATCAATTAGGGTTTTTGTGATCTAGAAATTATGGATGATTCAAGGAAGAAGAAGATCATACCTCTTGGAGCATACCTGGATGAAGAGATGAATGCTAGTTGAGACGAGGATTACTTTTCCAAAGATCAAATGGAGAATTGTTGAAGCCCTCTTGCCAAATCGATTTTCCCAAGCCACATGTGATTCCTTCTAACTTGTCAAAACCAAGGAGCAAAGCATCAATCAGTTTAACATGTTGAAGGTAGATACAAGCAAGAGAAAGAGAGAAACATAGAATAGTTGACACAAAGGCAAAACTACTCCCTGTCAAACCAAAATGACTTCTTCCAAGCTTGAAGGGCAAGCCTCCCCACCAATTCGCCCTTGTCCGAAATCGTCCTCTTAACCTGTAAATAAGATATGGCAAATATGCAAGATAGCTACAATAGATCCTCCAGTGCAATGGACAAAAGCATTTACAATCGAAACAACCAACATCCACTCCAATCCAAGCATGTACTCCAAAAGATAGAAATTTTTATTCCAAGAGCCAAGAGCCAAAAATCTCTAGATGAATTTTACAACGAGAGGCTCCCTCCTTAAATAGGATGGGGAGAGAGTACAATCCTAACCACTTTTTACATGAGTGGCTAATATTAAAATATCATAAGATCTAATCAACAACTAACAATAAATCATAACAATATATCACATGGATCACCCAACATAATATAGCACCGCCACTAAATGGTACAAAAAGGGGGTGACATCATCCACTAGAGAAGTGTAGGTGCCAAAATCCACCTCATGATGACTAGGACATGACAACATAAGCACATGGTGGGGATAGGAGGCATCAATCCTTACTATCTCACCCCAAGGCAGAATAAAATAATAAAATATGTCCAAGATAATATAAATGACCAAAACTGTCCTCCAAATCCATGACAGTCAAGCAGTAAATGACCTCCTGTGATCAATGTGGGCATACCCACATGGTGAAAACTAACTGGAAGATAGTGATGCCACCCTGGAAGACCTCTGTGAAGACCAAATGCCAAAACCTTGCCTCAATTGCCCAAATCGATTTCCTCATTAACCACTTTATCCCATTTTTTTACTGCCTTGGTAACTGTGAAAGTGCCAAAACTTCCTCTTAGGGCACCTGCGCTGTCCATCTGAGCCCACCCGGCTCTCCAGAAGGGGGGGTAAATGGTAAAAACAAGTGGCTGGACCACCCCCTCCATCATCAGCGCCCTAGGTGAACTGGCCAATCATGGCCCCTGCTGCTCAGGCTGGGAAATCAGCCCCAAATCTAGTCAACAAGTGTAAAACTGCATCAATCATTGTCAGAAGTGCCCGGAACTGAAAGATAAGTGTCTCATTGGATCCAGAAGACCCAAATCCACTAGAAATGTGTACTCATACACCATGGGTTGCCCTAATGGTCTAGCTGTAGGGTCCACCATATATGGACAATGTATAATCTTCTGATCTGAAGTAATAATAAAACCTGCTGAACTGGATCAATCATCATCTGCATCATATGTCCATCATATGATATCATCATCAAGCATGTGGGACCATGAATCGTCATCAAAAAGCATATATATATGGTCCACATCATCACGGATCCCAAGAATATACAACCAAGGATAAATCACATCAGTAGACTAAGACAATGCTTCTCTAATCATTCTCACAACCAAGCTCAAAGTATAACATCCATTCAGTGGCATTAATTAAGTTAGCATATTCCGTTGTTATATAAAAATTACTTGCACAATAGTTCAAATGACAAACTCACCCATTGGACATGGTCAAACTGCTAGTGAAGGATGAAGGCTATGAACAAGGTTGGGCCAAGGGGTTGACTTGTCTAACTTAACTCAAAAATACTTTGGACTGGGAGAAAGGGGAAAGCTACAAACTCTATGCTGGACAAAATAACACGGGGGATGGCTGTGCCTCACAAATGGATAAGTTGTTCAGAGAGTGCTTATTCAACTTAGGCATCATGTCTACATCAAGTTGATCCAAGTTCATTAGGATCATTCAATTTCATTTCATGGCCTTTTTGGCCTACATAACCCTTCGAATTTCAGGTGTGCTGATAAGCACAACTAGTTGCAGCTTGCATCCAGGGCATGTTTTTCAAATATATATAAGGTCAGCAATTGTTTAGATATAGCTTTTAAGAACCATTGCTTTTTGGACCTTTCTTATACTCTTCGAGGAGTATTTTTAGCTGTTCATCGCTCTTTTCCCTTTTTTTGTTTCCATGGGTGAATTTATAAGTTTCCATAGGTAGAACATGAGCTTCCAGTTTTAGCCAACAACATCTCAAGTGACTAGGGGGAGTTCGAGCCAATGCCAAACATCAGGACAACCGACCAGAATGATTTAGGCCTACAATCCAACTCACCAAAGGCAAGTTTTGTCACCAACTCAGAGCCGAGACACTGAATATACAGGGATGCGGTCCAAACACAGAGGTAGAAAAATGAGGAAGTCCTCAGTATCAGAAAGTCAAGTGAGATAAGTCAAAGGATAAAGTCAAATAGGAAAGTCATGTATGGATGGAGTCAAGTGAATATGGAGCCTACACTAGCAGACAACTGGTGTCAAGAAAGACCATATCTATGTAAGGTGAAAACCAGTGGGTTTTGTTAAATGACCTAAATGTGCAAGCAAGTGTCCATTTTATGATTTATAGTTCATTTTATATAGTTTGCCACATCAGGAATAATATACCAAGCACATGCTGTAAACAATGACTAAATCAACAAGATAATAATCCACAGTCAGTGATAACATATCCATAGATCATACAACATCATCATAATAATCATCATGTACCATCTGAAACACTGCTGCAATACATCTCTAAGCACTGAACTGAAACTGTATGGGATAAAGGGTCACATCGGTCATCAAATCTGAACTCTCAAGGCTCAGCCTTGACACAAGGTCTAACATACATCTGAATAATATACTGCTCCGATCATGAGTGATCCAAAATATGTAGCCATGCTCTGGAATAATGGAAGCTCTGGAATGTGCAGATATCTGCTGAACAAGGATAGTAGCCCTGCTACTATAGTGTGATAACATCTGGCTCCAGCTGGGACAAGTGCTCTAAGGTAGAGAGCGCTTGAGAACCTCAGAATCTCTGGTCTCTATCTGCTCTGCATCAATCTTCAATCCAGCGCTGCACCATCCTTGCCTTCCGCTTTTATCTTGCACCTGTTCCTGCTCTCACAAACACTAGAATACCTCATGGAGCATGTATGGGAAAAAAAATAAAAATAAAATTGAAACTGAAATCTAATCTAAAGCATAAACTGAAATGCGTAAAAGAAACATTTAAACTAACATGGAATATATCATTTATTATTTTTATCACTATGCAGGAGGAAAAGATAACTTTTTCAAGCAGGCAATCTCGACTTGCACAGGCAGCCAAAAAATAGAAATGACAACTAACAATTCTTAAATGTATGCAGGAGACAAGACAAGCTTAGGAAGGAGCAAGGCTCAACTCAATAAAGAAGAAAAACAAGCAGACACTCCAAGCAGAAAAGAAAAAGGGACAATACTCAGCACACAGAAAAAGAAAAATCACACAAATCCTACTTCTCAAGTGAGCTTATTCAGAAGCTACCTACTCTAAACAGGCAAGGCAAGGCAAGGAAAGGAAGGTCATTCCAGGCTTATAGGTGGGAATTAGTGTTTTAGTAACCTCCCATTTACAGGTAATTCCAACTCATCTCCATCTAAAGTCTCTAAATACACAGTTCCTTTGCTAGCCATCTTACTTACCCAATAAGGGCCCATCCATATCTTCTCAAAATTTTCATGATTTCCAGGTTTTTCTTTATGTTTATCCCATAACAAGACTATATCCCCAATTCCAAATATCACATCTCTACTCTTTTGGTCAAAGGTTCCCTTTATTCTTTCTTTCTCTAAAACCATTTTATTCCAGGCTTCCCTTCTAGTCTCATCTAGCTCCACTAACCTGTCAATTCTTGCTTGCAAGGCCTCTTGATCAGAGGAGCACTGTTGTAACAACTCATACACAGGAATTTGAAGGTTGATTGGGAGCCTACAATTTTTCCCGTACACTACTTCAAAGGGAGCTTTTCCAGTTATTCTTTTGACTGTTGTTCTGTCTGCCCAGAGGGCATATTTCAGCTTCACATCCCAAGTCCTCTTGTTCTCACCAATCATTCTTTTTAAGAGCCTTATCAAATTCTTATTACTTGATTCTGCTAAACCATTTCCTTGCGGATAGTAGTTAGAAGAATGAGACAAGGTGATCCCATGATCAGCACAAAAGGTAGACATCTCAATTTTACTAAAAGATGGCGCATTATCAGTTGTAATTTTGCAGGGGCAACCGTATCTGGAGACTATATTCTCTTCTAAGAACTTGATCACAACTTCTACAGTGCACTTCTTAGTAGGGATAGCTTCCACCCAGCGAGTGAAATAGTCCATGCAAGTCAGTATGTATTTGTGTCCACTTGAGGAGCTAGGGTTTATGGGTCCTACAAAATCCATTCCCCATTGTTGAAAAGGTGCTTCTATAATGACTGGGGTCAAGGGCAGGGCAGGTAGTCTAGGTTTTCCAGAATAGAATTGACACTCGTGACATGCTCTAACAAAGGTGTGCACATCTTTGAACAAGGATGGCCAATAATATCCAGCTCTCATGATCTTAGGAGCTATGGTTCTAGGTGCGTAATGTCCTCCACACAATCCGGAATGCATTTCTTTGATGATTCTTTGGGAGTCATCATGGTTTACACATTTGAGTATGATTCCATTTGGATTCTTCCATCCCAAACCATCCTCTGTCAAAACATACTTAGATGCTTTTAACCTCAAAGCTCTTCTCTGGTGGTCTACAAGGTGGTCTGGACAGGTCATATGTATGAGGTAGAAAATGATGTCTTTGTACCATTCGTGATCTTCATCAATATAAAGGATCATGTTATTTTGCTGTAGTTTGGAATCAGTTAATAGCTGTGCCAACCCTTGGCCTTTCACTATCTTGACTGGTTTGATTTCAATATCATATTCTTGAATCCTAGAAATCCAGTTTCCCCTAACCCCTATGCCATCAGGCTGAGATAAGACATCTTTCACCACTTGATAAGGGACGTAGGAAATAATTTTGGAGTATCCGATATATGTCCTAAAATGTTTTAAAGACTTGACCAAAGCATAGGCCTGTTTTTCAGTGGTTGTGTAATTGAGTTCTGCGTCTCTAAGGTTTTTACTCATAAAGGCAACAGGTTGCTCATGGTTTTCTTCATTCTTTTGTAACAACACACCCACTATGGTGTCCTCGGATGCATAAGAATAAATCAAAAACTCCTTATTGTAGTTTGGGCTTACTAGGACAGGTGCCGAAGCAATGGATTTCTTTAGAGACTCAAATGAGGCATCACATTTCTTATCCCAAACAAAATTCACATCCTTCTTAAGCAAATTATTTAAGGGTTTGGCCAATTCAGCTAAATTAGGGATGAATCTTCTTTCGAAGTTTATTTTCCCGAAAAATGATCGTAATGAGTTGACATTCTTTGGGGGAGCTATGGCTTGAATTCCTTGCACTCTTTCAGGGTCAATTCTAATGCCTTGTTTGGAAACAATGTGACCTAATAAATTCCCTTCATCAACCCCGAAAGTAGAATTTTTAGGATTCAAAGATATTCCAAATTTTTGACATCTTTCAAAGATTCTCCTTAAATGCTTTATGTGGTCTCCCCTGTCTTTAGAGAAAACAGTTAGCTCATCTTGATAAATTGCAATGATTTTGCCAATTAAGCCTTCAAATGCATGATCCATTGCCCTTTGAAAGGTTGACCCTGCATTCAGAAGCCCAACTGGCATTCTTATATATTTGAATGTTCCCCACAGGGTGGTGAAGGTTGTCTTCCCACGATCTTCCTTCTTGATTTGGACCTGGTTGTAACCAGAAAAACCATCAAGTAAGGATAACATGCCAGCCCCTGTTACACTTTGCAACAGATTTTCCATGTTAGGAAATGGATAGTTATCTTTTAGAGACGCTTGATTTAGGTTCCTAAAGTCAATACAAATTCTAATCTCCCTGTTTTTCTTTCTTACGATTACGGGATTGGATACCCAGGTTGTATGCCTAACTGTTCTAATAATACCTGCTGCCAACATCTTTTCCAATTCCTTTTTAATTAAGGGAGCTAGCTTAGGGTTCATGTTTCGCAACTTTTGTCGATATGGTTTGTCTCCCTCTTTGAGAGGAATAGTGTGTTCTATAATGGACTGATCATAAGTTTTTAAATCATCATAGACCCACGCAGATACGTCTTTATATTCTCTGATTAATTCTATAATTCTTCTTCTTTCTTCTTCTGAGGCATTTATCCCAATTCTGATCATTTTCGGGGAACAAGAAGAGCCTATATTTATTTCAATAACCCCATCTACAGGTTCAGATCTCCTACCTTTGTACTCATCATGCCTATTGAAATTTTTCTCAAGGGGGAAGGCGATTTCCGTGACATCCATTCCTTCAATTGAACCACCCTCCATTTCATCTTCGAAGTTTACCATTGGGGTTTGGGAAGCAGTTAAAAATCGGATGACTTGGGCATCATTGTCAAAAACCTGCCAATGGTCTTCATTATCAGGGACAGAGGGTTTGAATAAAAATTCAAGTTTGCAGTTTTGTTGTTTTAAAGACTCAGAGGTTTGAAGAGTACTGGCCATCACAGACAGCTCATCAGCCAAAGTGTTTTGTTCATGGGGAACAACCTTAATCCCGAAGGCATCAAAGCACTCAATGGTATCCCAAACTGCATTTCTATAGTCTCTAAGTCTATTATTCTTAGCAACGAATTCGTTTTTGACTTGGGACACAATGAGGTCAGAATCTCCTGTGACAGATAAAGATTTGATGTTTCTTTCTCTGGCAATTTCCATGCCCAAAAGCAATGCTTCATACTCAGCCACATTGTTAGTGCACTCAAACTCCAATCGAAAAGAGAACAAGCTCTTTTCTCCTGAAGGTGAAATTAAAACTATGCCGGCTCCTACACCATGCCGGGAACGGGCCCCGTCAAAGTGCATTTTCCAGACTTGTCCGTGCGAAAAGGGATGCCTTTTAACCTCCTCCCAGTAATTTGCTAGAACCATGAAGTTTCCAATCTCATCACTTGAATACATTGCTTCAGTGAATAAGTGTTCAGGTGTCTCAACATGCTCTTGCATAGGTGGTTCATTACACATAGTTATGAATGACCCTTCCTTGGTTGGTATTGTGGCATATGTTAGATCCATTTGGACACTTCCCCCCAATCTTGCCGACCATTCCCTGGATAGCAACATTCCCCAAGCATCAGGGATATCTAGGACTAAGACACTCATTGAGAGCTCAATGTCAGAGCAGGCAACCAACCTAACAGGCAAGTTTTCAATTATCCCAATAGACTTCACAGTTTTGGAATCCATTCCACACATGTTTCTGTAGGGTCTTGTGGGTACTAACTCAAGTTGTTCCATGAATCTTAAGGGCATGACACTTACTTCAGCTCCTGAGTCCAACATGCAGTTATGCAATATCAAACCATTTACTTCCATTGCAATATAAAAGGGCGGGAAACTTCCAGAGTTGTCACCAGAAACACTTTGGATCATGACGAGGGAATCCTTAATCTCTGCAGAAGCTTTCTTAGGAGCTTGCTTCCTTGTTTGAATCCCAAGATGAGTAGTATCTCTTTTGCGGAATGAAGGGATCTTGAAAATTTCACAGAAGGGAATAGGCATGTTTACTTTTTCCAGGAAGCTTGTGACATCAATGTTCAGGTTGTAGGGGTTTTCCTTATCCCTTTCATTCATACCTAAACCTAAGAACTTCATGATGTCATATTTGACAGATGGGATTTTGATTAGGTCTTTTAAGGCCACCAAGGCAGACGAATTGGTTAGCTTACTAGGGATGTTTGTCCTTGGAAGCTCCTGATTTGGTTTTAACACTGTGGGAGGCTTTGGTTGCTTTCAACAAAGGGTTGCTTTTGGAACATTAGTTTTAGGGGGAGGATCAATTTTTATCTCTTGATTTTGTTTTTGTTTGCAGGAGGAGCATGGCTAGTGTTGGTCACAGCTTTACCCTTTGAGATTACCTCATATGAAATCTTTGGAGCTTTCGGCAAGATTCTTCAGACAGGTTGATGCACTGCCTTGCTAGGCTGTGGATCAGCCGGCTTGAGCTGCTGAGTCTTGGGAAGATTAGCCTTTGGAGGGATTGAATTGCTACAGATGGATTTCAACATTTCTTTGGTTTGTTGATCACGTCTTTTGAAATCCTCATCTTGATTCTTAAGATACATAGCAATGTTGGTGACCATTTCACACATGTTTGACATAAATTCCATGGTCATTTCGGGAGAGATGTTATTTTGAGTAGACATCTCTTTGTGAGTTCGATTCTCAGTGGAGTCACGATTAGGAGATGAGGGAGGAACCAAATTGAACAAAGGAGATCCCAAGACACGGTTTGGAGAACCTGAGTTAACAAGTTTCCACAAGAAATTAGTTGATTGGGCTTTAGGATCTCTTTTGTGATAGGTGAGTGGAGTTCCTTCTAATTGATTTGAATTTGATTTACTTCGAGTGTTGTAAGGGTGACTACGAGTTCGTTCCTTAGCGGAGTCACTATTAGGAGTCGCCAGGTAGATTTTTAAGCTCTACTACCAAGATGTATGTCATTTGAGTACAGGGAGAGAAAGAGACACAAAGGTGTGTTTGAACCAAGGTAGACCTATACCTCCCCAGCAACAGCGCCAAAAATGTTATCACACAACTTGTAGTTGCCCCTGGTGGTATCCCATCCGGGACGGTAGAGGAGACAAGCAACTAAAGAGGTGACCCAAGAGATGCCACGGTTCCCAAGGCAAGGTGGGAGTCACGTCAACCGAGGCACTCTTCGCTTTAGGTCAAGGAGTAATAAGACCTAGAGGGAGACCCTATTACCAATCACAGTTGATTGGACCCAAACAAAGGTTTCTAAGGATGGGTAAATGATGAGTTATGGAAACCAATGCAAGGCTAAGTGGACCTAGGAGTTGAGGTATGGTTGAAGATGGTGTAAGAGAATGCTAGTGTTTCAACCTACGTATGGTTTAGGCCACATGATTGGGTATGATGACAAGGTGTAGTACCATATGTTTACAGAAGTGGGTGTTATTTTCTTGGGATGTGTGAAATCGCTTTAAGTGGGCCCACAAGGTGAAGCTAAGGTGTGAAATTGGTACTAGAGGTTAGGTAATGACTAGATCTATGGATCTAAGTTGAGTTTAGGAATACCCATGTGCTAGATCTAGGGTTTGACACAATTCCAAAGGAGTGCGACTTGCTTTGAGGAGGACTAGTGCCTTGTTAAATGGGCTAATGGGGTCAAAAGGTATGTCAAAGTGTAGATTGGGACACCTAGGAGCCAAGTCAAGTGGGCTAAATGAGATCTAATGGTTGGATCTTGCTAGATCTAGGTTTTCATGAAATGACCCTAAGTGGACCACAATCCCTTGAAACAAGGAATGCTAACCCCAAGGCAGATAGTCACAAAAAGATACTCTATACCTAGGTTTCAATGTATGGCCGTTCTGAATCCCCAAAAATCTCAACCACCCACCTCCTTGAAATGGGCAAACTCACCTTCACAAGGGAGTGCGACTTTGCTCAAGGAGGGTTAAAAGGTGGGTTAAGTGGAACAAATCTAGTCCAATGGCCACCAAACTATAGATCCAAGTGGTTAGTACCCCAATCTATGTAGATCCCAAAAATCAAGTCAATCCAAGGGTTAGATCTTAGTAGATTTGAGTTTTAAGGTGCCAAGAAATTCAAAAGGGGGTTTTAACCCCTTAAAACATGGAATGATGTCCACAAGGTAGAATTCACCAAAGTAACAATCTGGGGGTAGGTTATCAAGTGTCTAGATTTCAAATCAAGTGGGATCTCACCTACCCATGTGCTAGATCTAACCAAACAAGCCTCTCACTAGGAAGTGCGATTTGGGTTCAAGAGGGATTTTTTCCTTGAAAAGTGTGTCAATTTTTAGCCAATCACCACCAAACTATAGATCCAACTAGGGGTGGATGCTATAGAGGTGGGTTTTCAAAATCTTCTCAAAAGCAAGGCTAGATCTAAGTGGATCTAAGAAAAACCAAAAACAAGGGTTTTAATCAATTAGGGTTTTTGTGATCTAGAAATTATGGATGATTCAAGGAAGAAGAAGATCATACCTCTTGGAGCATACCTGGATGAAGAGATGAATGCTAGTTGAGATGAGGATTACTTTGCCAAAGATCAAATGGAGAATTGTTGAAGCCCTCTTTCCAAATCGATTTTCCCAAGCCACATGTGATTCCTTCTAGCCTATCAAAACCAAGGAGCAAAGCATCAATCAGTTTAACATGTTGAAGGTAGATACAAGCAAGAGAGAGAGAGAAACATAGAATAGTTGACACAAAGGCAAAACTACTCCCTGTCAAACCAAAATGACTTCTTCCAAGCTTGAAGGGCAAGCCTCCCCACCAATTCGCCCTTGTCCAAAATCGTCCTCTTAACCTGTAAATAAGATATGGCAAATATGCAAGATAGCTACAATAGATCCTCCAGTGCAATGGACAAAAGCATTTACAATCGAAACAACCAACATCCACTCCAATCCAAGCATGTACTCAAAAAGATAGAAATTTTTCTTCCAAGAGCCAAGAGCCAAAAATCTCTAGATGAATTTTACAATGAGAGGCTCCCTCCTTAAATAGGATGGGGAGAGAGTACAATCCTAACCACTTTTTACATGAGTGGCTAAGATTAAAAGATCATAAGATCTAATCAATGGCTAACAATAAATCATAACAATATATCACTTGGATCACCCAACATAATGATAGCGCCCCCACTAAATGGTACAAAAAGGGGGTGACATCATCCACTAGAGAAGTGTAGGTGCCAAAATCCACCTCATGATGACTAGGACATGACAACATAAGCACATGGTGGGGCTAGGAGGCATCAATCCTTACTAGCTCACGCAAAGGCACAATAAAATAATAAAATATGTCCAAGATAATATAAATGACCAAAACTGTCCTCCAAATCCATGACAGTCAAGCAGTAAATGACCTCCTGTGATCAATGTGGGCATACTCACATGGTGAAAACTAACTGGAAGATAGTGATGCCACCCTAGAAGACCTCTGTGAAGACCAAATGCCAAAACCTTGCCTCAATTTCCCAAATCGATTTCCTCAGTGACCACTTTATCCCATTTTTTTACTGCCTCGGTAACTGTGAAAGTGCCAAAACTGCCTCCTAGGGCACCTGCGCTGTCCATCTGAGCCCACTAGGCTCTCCAGAAGGGGGGGTAAATGGTAAAAAAAAGTGGTTGGACCACCCCCTCCATCATCAGTGCCCTAGGTGAACTGGCCAATCATGGCCCCTACTGCTCAGGCTAGGAAATCAGCCCCAAATCTGGTCAACAAGTGTAAAACTGCATCAATCACTATCAGAAGTGCCCGGAACTGAAAGATAAGTGTCTCATTGGATCCAGAAGACCCAAATCCACTAGAAATGTGTACCCATACACCATGGGTTTCCCTAATGGGCTAGCTGTAGTGTCCACCATATATGGACAATGTATAATCTGCTGATCTGAAGTAATAATAAAACCTGTTGAACTAGATCAATCATCATCTGCATCATATGATATCATCATCAAGCATGTGGGACCATGAATCATCATCAAAAAGCATATTTATATGGTCCACATCATCACGGATCCCAAGAATATACAACCAAGGATAAATCACATCAGTAGACTAAGACAATGCTTCTCTAATCATTCTCATAGCCAAGCTCAAAGTATAACATCCATTCAGTGGCATTAATTAAGTTAGCATATTCCGTTGTTATATAAAAATTACTTGCACAATAGTTCAAATGACAAACTCACCCATTGGACATGGTCAAACTGCTAGTGAAGGATGAAGGCTAGGAACAAGGTTGGGCCAAGGGGTTGACTTGTCTAACTTAACTCAAAAATACTTTGGCCTGGGAGAAAGGGGAAAGCTACAAACTCTATGCTGGACAAAATAACACGGGGGATGGATGTGCCTCACAAATGGATAAGTTGTTCAGAGAGTGCGTATTCAACTTAGGCATCATGTCTACATCAAGTTGATCCAAGTTCATTAGGATCATTCAATTTCATTTCATGGCCTTTTTGGCCTACATAACCCTTCGGATTTCAGGTGTGCTGATAAGCACAACTAGTTGCAGCTTGCATCCAGGGCATGTTTTTCAAATATATATAAGGTCAGCAAATGTTTAGATATAGCTTTTAAGAACCATTGCTTTTTGGACCTTTCTTATACTCTTCGAGGAGTATTTTTAGCTATTCATCGCTCTTTGCCCTTTTTTTGTTTCCATGGGAGAATTTATAAGTTTCCATAGGTAGAACATGAGCTTTCAGTTTTAGCCAACAACATCTCAAGTGACTAGGGGGAGTTCGAGCCAATGCCAAACATCGGGACAACCGACCAGAATGATTTAGGCCTACAATCCAACTCACCAAAGGCAAGTTTTGTCACCAAATCAGAGCCGAGACACTGAATATACAGGGATGCGGTCCAAACACAGAGGTAGAAAAATGGGGAAGTCCTCAGTATTAGAAAGTCAAGTGAGATAAGTCAAAGGATAAAGTCAAATAGGAAAGTCATGTATGGATGGAGTCAAGTGAATATGGAGCCTACACTAGCAGACAACTGGTGTCAAGAAAGACCATATCTATGTAAGGTGAAAACCAGTGGGTTTTGTTAAATGACCTAAATGTGCAAGCAAGTGTCCATTTTATGATTTATAGTTCATTTTATATAGTTTGCCACATCAGGAATAATATACCAAGCACATGCTGTAAACAATGACTAAATCAACAAGATAATAATCCACAGTCAGTGATAACATATCCATAGATCATACAACATCATCATAATAATCATCATGTACCATCTGAAACACTACTGCAATACATCTCTAAGCACTGAACTGAAACTGTATGGGATAAAGGGTCACATCGGTCATCAAATCTGAACTCTCAAGGCTCAGCCTTGACACAAGGTCTAACATACATCTGAATAATATACTGCTCTGATCATGAGTGATCCAAAATATGTAGCCATGCTCTGGAATAATGGAAGCTCTGGAATGTGCAGATATCTGATGAACAAGGATAGTAGCCCTACTACTATAGTGTGATAACAGGTACCATTGAAGCGAGGAAATTCAAGCTTCAGACCACGGAAAGTGATGGAAGAAGAGAACCCATTGGTTGCAGAAGATTCTTGTTGTCGGTTATTGTTCATGGCTGAATGCTAAAGATGGAGGCTAAGAAATTTTTCATCCAGATTTTGGAGTTTTGTTTGGATGGCTGCAAGTGCTTCCTCCATGGTTTTTTGCTCCTGCGCGTGTGACAACCATAACCAGGAGTTTTTTTTTTGTGGGAATAGATAGAAAAACATAAACAAAAGCTTATTTAGTAAAGGGAAATTTGGATTTGGGAAAAACTCGGATGGGTAATTGGGGTTTGAATAGGTTTTGAACACTTTCTGATGGGCAGAGAAGGAAAAAATGGGGATTTCAGAAGCAGGGTGAAAGAATGAGAAAATTTTTCAAAGAGGGACAAAGAAGCAGAAATAGGGAATGAACATGGTGGAAAAATTTGGAGGCGAGTGGGTGAAAATTGAAGAAGTTATGGAAAACCCTAAAAATAGACAAATGTGAGATTTCTGGCTTTGGGAAGTAGAATTTTGGATAGGGTCCTCAGGAATAAAATATGTAGAATGGGATTGCAGGGGTGTCCGGAAATTTTCAAGGGAAACAGAGTTAAAACAAGGGAGATATGGCGAAAAAACAGAATTTTAAACTCTTTTCAAAAATGGATCTGCAACGGCGGGGAAGGGATCAGAAATAGATTGATCTGCAATGGCGTTGAAGGGATCGACAAAAGATGGATCTGAAACGACACCGAATGGATAAAAAACGGCTGGACCTGAAACGAATTTCAGAATAGATATGAAACAACTGGATATGGAACGACTGTCAAAATGGATTTGAAATGACTGGATCTGAAACGGCTCAGAATGGATCTGAAATGACGCGGAAGTGATCGGCAACAGTTCAGCTGAAAATAGATATGGACCCCAGGTATGTGCGGCTTCCTAACAGTTCAAGGGATTCACTCGACCAACAATGCTATCTGACGTCTTATGTATTGGGGCAGTACCCCTCACTCCACGGCTTAGGTAAAACTGATAACTGCTTTGCCACAAACGACAGCTTTTGGTTTACCTCGCGGGTGGGAACTAGTCAACCAGGTAGGTGTTGTTACCTTTTTTGCTGGCAAGTCCTCTCAATGGGCTAGCTACTTTGGCGTTCCTATGGTACTCCTCACAATGAGTTTTAGGGCGTATTCCCAAGTACTTCCCACAGTTAAGCGGATAGGGATTATTCCCAGATCCGAACTTGCAACAGATGCAAAAAAAAAAAAAATTGGCATAAATTCCACCCAACGAGCCCAAGAAAGTGTTCTGATACCAGGTGTGAAGAACCTGCAATAATTAATTAATGAAAACACATGATATAGCAGAAATAACAGAACTTAGAATCACTTTTATATTGATCGCATGACACTTCGAGGGGGCAACCTCCTTTGAGCAAGCTCAATACAAATAACTTCAAGGTACCTTCATTGGTCTCAACACAAACTTATATACTAAGTCTAGGAACCAATACCATGGGTCAATACCATGTGTCAATACAAACCATGGGCCAATACAAAATATGGATCAACAATTACTACGGGATGACTTACAAAGCATATGTGTCCAACAATAATAATACAAACTATGGATCAACAAATACTACGGGACGATTTACAAAGCATATGCGTCCAACAACAATATACTAACAAAGTAAATAGAAGGGTTGACATGGGTTCTTAACACCAAGGCTGCATAGTATATTCACATCCTCCAAGTCTCATCCTTCTTGGGTACTATTGTGGAAAAAATTGCACAAGTGCACTCTTCCACTTGTTAAGGGGATAAGCCTTCTAGGTTGTAGAAAGGTCGCGGTCCTTGGAGCCCCTTTTGTGTGTGGTTAGTATTCCTCAAAGTAATCTTGCAAGGGATTTTTATTGTAGTTCACATTCAAACATAGAAATATTGATTAAAAAAATGAAAGAGATGGGAGGAGAATGCAAACTTCAACAACAACCAAAGATATGCTAAACCACTCTTGTATTGCCCAATGGAATAGCTTTACAACACCTAGGAGGTGTGGGATTCAAGGGAAGCCAACAATCTCCCTTAGGAAGGCCTTTCTTGTCCAAACTGAATGATAAGTAGATGGAAGAACAATGGAGAGAAACAATTGCCCCTAGATGGAAGGTGGCAAGGGAGCTTGGGAATGCTTACAATGGTAGGAAAAGATGGGCTATGAGGAAGCTCCAACTCAAATCTAGAAACATAAAATTACTTTGATTTCTCTCTTCAAAATGCATACCAATGGCTTTCTTTTATAGGCCAGGAGGTGGCCAACAAATAACTAGATCCAAATGTGAACTCTCCTCCTTCATGAACTAGCTCCAAGGCACACAAGGGGGGATGATTAATGCCACCAAGTGTGTGAGGATACAAATTCATATCTTTGGGGAGGAGTGAGTCTTCAATGCGTCGCTAGGAGTGAGTGGTCCCGCCATTTTTACAGTAGTGCGAATATCGAAGAAAAATCCACGTGGGTGTAGCCCAGGTATTATTTAGATAACCTGCTCTATAGTGCAGGTCAACTATGCATTACCCACGCTAGCCTTTGTTTTGACTGTTCCTTGGAACTTATGGACTCATGTTGTGTTTTGGATTTGTTGAGGATGCCTTTGGTGATATGAATTATTTATGTTGATGACCCTTACTGGATGAATCATCAAAATGTGTGTGATTTTTAGGCATTAGCAGATGCCCCCTCATGCTTTCTTTTGTTTATCTCTGGTTCTGTAGGACGAATCATATCTGGAAAAATAGGGTTCTCCCATGGGGGAATATTGTTGGTGACAATTGTTAGAACTGTAATAAAGAATAGTTTTTATACAAATGAAGCAAGTATACCCATGCTTGTGAAATGTTTTCAAAGTGATTACAATGAGAGAGGACCAAGGTGTCGACTCTACTATACTGTTGGGACATGGATGAAGGAAACTTCAATCCATATGTGAGTAAATAGACTAGGAACTGCTGTAGAGTTTTAAAGAATTGGAACTGCTGGTGACCATGACAAGCCCACTAGGGTGGGGGGACCAAACTTGTATGTAAATCTGACTGAGAGCTTCACTTATACCAAATAAACTGCTACCATTATTTCCAAATGTGAACACTGCTACCTTCAAAAGTACGTTTTTGATGCAATGATGTGTTGACATCAAGCATATTGGAAACCACTTAGTTAGGGAGCACTAATGACTCTCCCTACAAAGTTCAAGGTGATCCCTTATAGTGATTGAAAGGGATCCCAAGGTACAACTGTAACTACTGCAACTCTCAGAATGCAGTCTTTTGATGTCAACAAGAGCTAAAGCATATGATAAAGCGAGAGTCTTATCCTGTGAATTGAGATCATATTGTAACTAACTAGTGGACGAACAAACCTAACACAAGACTGGTTGATAAGCATGGGGCTCATAAATTCCTTTTATCGATGTAAACATGGGGAGTAGGGATGACAAATTTTCTTTCAGAACGGAACAAATTGAAATGGACGTAGACAAACTACAAATGAAATGGCTTTAATGGAGACGCAAAACGATGAGTGATGGTAACCAAAAAAACAAATACTGCTGAACATATGGAGACTCAAATACATCGATCAAAGGAGACCATGGGTTGTTTCCAAAATAATATGGTGTTCCCGCGAAGTGAGGTGATGAGGGAACATGTTTCTACATAAATAATAATGGTGGGGTCCCCAAAGTTTTGGGTGTGTTGGGATACCAAATTGATGATGGGTGGATTCCCCATGGTTTTGAGTGGGTCGGGGGACACTTTCCAAGATGAAGTGGGGACTAACTTGCAGATGCAAAGATGGGCACCCCATGAATTAATGCCACACATTGTATACATGCGGGATAACTGAATAGAATGGGTTACTTTTGAGGGTGGGGGACCCATAGGTGTCTTTGCAGGGGTGATGATACGAGGCATATTGTGAAGGGAAAAGTTCTCATGGATATATGAGGGGATTTGTGAATCATTCTCGTAACATGTGTCGAATAATATGACAAGTGTCTACTTGGTGGAGTAAATGCCTAATTGCAAAATGATACTCTAAGGGAGGGTCTTTTCACACATGGTTAGATTCCTCAAAATTATGGGGGGTCGACATCATGGGTGTCAAATATTTATGACGGGGATGGAAATGTTGCGCAAACCCATTGGGGAACATGAAATTTACGGTCATGATGTTGATGGCACATCAAGGCCATGAACGAGGGGGGCCTATGGTTATTAGCAAGAATAATGGGAAATGCATTATAAACAGAGGGTAAATAGTGTCTATATGACAGTTGCGAAATGATACCTATGGTAGGGTGTGTGACCCATGTTCTTGTAGGGTGGAGTCTTGTTATTATAGTAAAAAAAAATAGTCTCCTAGATTGTCTTGGTCGAGATCCTATAAACACGACGCATATACCCAAGTGTAGTAAAGAACGCATATACCCAAGTGTAGTAAAGAACAGGACCAAGGTATTGATATTGAAAAAATCATATAAAACATATCGTACCTATGGGGTATTGACGAATTAAATAGTTTCTCGATGACATTGATGGGAATCCAGATTTGTTGGATCCATGTTGAAGAGCTCGAAGTGTTTTTCGTGGTGGTACGAACAGTTTTGGAAACAGAGATATGTATTTTTTGTGGCATCAGTTGGAAGTTTGGGTCAAATGAATATAAAATAGGGGTGGGGCCCACTTTTTGAAATCATTTGTACTTTGTTTCACCGACCTCTTAGAGCATGTTTTGAGCAATTCTGGGAGATTTGGTGCACCATTCGACGAGGCATGAGATTCAACTATGCCTCACCCTTGAAATTTTTAATTTGTCTAGTTAATTTTATGATTAGGGGTCTTTTGGATGGCTAGGGGATTTGTAATGGTTTTTGGTGCTGTCGCATGGGATTTTGGAAAAATCCTACACTGTAGCACAATATTTTTGGGGAATCTCACGCTGCTATAGCACAGTATTTTTCCAAAATAGCATGTCGTTATAGCGCAAATGAAATGTAATGTTCCGTGCTATGTGTGAAATGATAACTGCTCATCCGTGCGAGAGAACAGTGAGTCAGTCATGCTACCAGTGGGTTCGAGTAGTATAAATCCCACGCGGTAGTTCCATGCGGCCGAATGATGGTTCTGTCACGCTACACACAACTATCTTTGAGAGAGTATCTCTATGCATGGACCTCTTTAAGAGAGGTCATGCTAATGATTTTTTGCAAGTATAATGGGTGGTCATTTCCTTGTGCAATTTGTTGGTTTCCACTTATGGATCGCATCAGAGATGTTGAGTGGAGAGAGAGGGAGTACAATTGCCTCTAAGACTGTGTCTTGGTCGACTGTGCAGTGACAAAGGCATTACATGATGCGGGGTTCTTGAAGTTATTCAAGTGCCCCTTGATGCGGTCAACACCCTATATTCTATGGATACTACTAGACATGTGGGTCTCGGACCAAGGGGTTTCCTGGGTAGGATATGAGGACCTGAGCATCATGACTTAGGATATCTACTTCTTAACGGGTTTGACCCACCAAGGGGTGAGGGAGTTGCTTCCTCCAAAAATGGTGGGGGAGACGCTCCATACTTTAGTGGATCGATATTGTAGTGGTGACCAGAGTTCTGTGAACTATAGTGGAGTGTTGGTGAGCCATATGAGGTCTCTTCCTGTGCAGGATGTTGTGACAACCATGGTGCATGTATTGGGGGCGACATCCCCCAATTGAATTACAAGGGTCTAGCTCCAGCTGGTCGAGAGAGTTATGGATGGTTGACCTGTGGTGTGGGGTCAAGTGTTGCTTCATTCTATGATACAATATATGTTGGATATGCATTGGCATGGGGCTCAGAGCACCTTTTTCTATGGCAGTGTGTTGTGTTCCTATTTATTCGAGCGCTACCCATCACTACGACCACAGGTAGTAGTCCCACCGATGGGGCCACAGGAGCCCCATATGACATTTATTGGGCATATTATGCCCCATGCTGGTGGTGGGCTTGTGGGGGCCTATTATACGCCCCAGGTTCTTGATTTCTAGGAGGGCCGCATCAACCAGGTGGAGAGGTATCCCTGGGGTGGTATGGATAACTGGGGGTATTTGGAGCTGCCCGTTCCTGCTGGAGGTTTTGATGGTCCAGGTATGTGTTTTGGTTTTTACTTTTTGCATATATATGTGTACATACTGTTATTTTTACACATTTATGATATACATGTTTATCAGGTATTGATGATGGTTTCCTCCTCTGTGATGCCGATATAGGTCATGTGAGACCACCTCGGAGGCAAATACGGAGGAGGGATCATCTAGCCACTGGGGCTAGTCAGGCCCTTGGAGGAGCAGGTGCGACTGAGGGTGGGGTTTCTAGAGCAGGGGGAGGCGGTGCTAGAGGAGCTCCGGCAGGGGAGGGCGACTACCGGGGACCATATGTCCGATGTGATAGGAGACTTGGAGTGGAATTTAGGTGGGCTGTCGGCTGGGTTTGATGAGTGAGATTGGTCAACCTCAAGGATGATGAGGTGGACTTGACACTTCAACTACCTATTGAGTGTGCGCCATCTTGGAGGAAAATCATGTGGTGAATCGCGATAGCGTTCCATGTGGCACGGGAGGTGTAGGGAGGAGCATCCCCTCTTCCATGACAGAGGCATCGACAGGGACTAGAGCCGATACGAGGGGAGGATGTGCGGCCTTTGGATATTTTGGGACCCCAGGATCCACCATTTAGAGGGGAATCTTGAGTTTATGTAGGGCTATGAGCCCTAGTTTTGTAGATACATATCTTTTGATGAGCCTATGGGAGGAAATTTTTTATCTACCCCCCATAAAGATACTGTGTAATGCCCCCCAAAGGGCCATTTTTTGTACATGACACAGATATTTTTTATGATATATATCTATATCTATATCTATATCATTTTGGCGGCACATGATGTATTCATCTCTTTATGTATGTGATGTATGTGCATTTTGCTTTATGTTTCCTATGTGTTGATGCGATGCATATGTAGTAGTTGATACTGATATATTTGTTTTGGGCATGTTTTAATGACTTTTAGGACTTTATGATGATGATATATATGAATGTGTAGTCATAGGATAAACATATAGACACATTTATGTATGTTTTCTATGCAGGGTTATGCAGCTGGGTTATGTACCAGGTGTCAATTCAATACCTCATTGGCGATGGATCCGACGAATTCATTGATGTTTCTTGATATATGTGTGAAAGTTATGGTTTTAGATTGTCTAATGAAAAGGCACACACGTAGAAACTTTCAGAAGAGGAGCGAGTTGTGGAGATGAAACACATTATTCAATTGCGATATGATAAGTTGTGAGTCGAGGCGTACTTGTATATGGTGAATGCCTAGGTGTAGGAGATCGCTTAATAGACCTCTTACGACATCATATTCTGCTTAGTTGTTTGTTAGTGTGTCACATACCCAAATTTTCACAAAAAATTAAAAAAAACATTTCTAGGCATCTAATCGTCATTAAATGCTATGCTGAAATATAAAATGTATATACAACATCTATAATTATTGTTTTAATAAAAGCATCATACTAATAATCTCATAACTTTTTAAGATTGTACTTATTAATAAATATTTACTTGCCAACATAAAGGTTCCCTATTTTATTGTGAGCCACCTTAACTATCAATATACAACTCTTAACCAATTTCCTTTCATTAGCGCAAGATTTATAAGTAAACATGAACAATACACCAATTCATATTGTCGACCAACTACTCCTTAGAAACATTAAGTACACCTAAACATTTCTTCTATCTCTTAAAAATATAAGAAGTACATTTCATGATCATTTCACTATCTATTTACTCATGCAAATTAATTATACAGAATTGAGGAAAAAATCAAACCATCATGATCTTTAATACAAGTTAAATAATTACGACACATAAGAGCAAAACCTTCATACACAACCACAAGGTATAAAAGACACATACAAAGAACATTTTCACGTGGTTCACCCGCATCTTGGGCTACATCCACAAAAGGGGTTGTATTATTTTATTTAATGAAAGAGGTTAACAACAACAACTCTTAAGTGTTGCATCAATTGCCTTAATCGGCTTCTCTCGTCGAGAGTACTAACATCATAACTTCTTATGATCTTTATTGCATATCAATACTTCTAAGACCTATTCTTTGATGAGTAAAAAGCACCACCTTGAGATTACTTCCATCTATATCATAATGATTAATGAGTGTGCCTAAGCCAAAATATACCCCTAGATGGATATTACCCAAGTCATCATGTATGACTATAACTAAATCACTTATTAACTTTCATTCTTTCGTACAATCATTTGGATAAGTTTTAAACTCTAGCGAAGGCATACTATGAAGTTTCTCCTCAGCATTAAATAAAACAATTAAAACAGTAAGAAGTAATCAACCTTTTTCTTATATCTAAATTATACTACTTCAATAGATTTACTTCATCCATTATATAGAACCAGTATATGCCTAGATATCTATAGAGGTTCTCTATACTTAAAACAAATAATTAGAACTTCCAAACTTATGCCTCTTATGAATCAAAACTTTGATTTACACCCTTTATAATTTTATTTAGAGTCTATAAAGATTGTTATAGTATATGAGAAGGGTATTCACAAGAACTCAACTCATATATGTTAAGTTGGCTTTTTATTTAGTATGGGAACAAATTTAACACCTGGAAGTTACCATAAGAAATTACCACCCTTCACTCTTTAAAAGTGTAAATAACTTATTAGCACTTTAACCTTTCCCAAAACTAGGAACTAAGTCCTTCTTAACTTTATATAAACATATATAAATGTTTTAAATTTATTTTTATATTATCTAGAACTTTAACCTTTCAATCTTGCATACAAATATATGTATATATATTCCAATCTATCGAAGACATAAGGTTTCTCCCTATATTTAGCACATAATAGATTCGTTTCATATATGAAATGATTATATAACATATAAATTCAATGCATTCTGTATTTTTAACTAAGGTAGCATACGTTTGTCACATTTTAGATTTGCTTACAAGTATAAATTTAAAAACTCTAAAACATGTTCGAATCTAGTATTGTTGTCGGGTTGATAGGTGGGTATCTAAATTACTTAAACCATAATTAGAGGTAATAAATATAGTAGAGAAATTCTATACTCAACGGAGATTATGCTAGTTTTGGGTGCTATCATTAGTTCAAACGAGGATTCCACATTAATGCACGCTGTGCACTATCTCAGGTTTGAAGATGCGATAGAAATAATATACAGGATTACAAAGATCGCATCATTCGCAGTTTGCAATGTGAAAAACATACCGAAATATATCAAGGGTCACCATATTTTTCCTTTCTCGTAAGATTTTTGTTAACAAACCCAAAGTTTGCACGTGGTCATTCAATCACAGGTATCACCATGAATGCCAAGTAAGAGGGAGCTCGCAAGGGAGCAAAGGGCCATGCACAAATCAAATCTAATACCTCAACCGATGTGAATATGAGCTTCTGAGTTTTTAATCCAAAACTATATATAAATGAAAAAAGGGCTGTGTAAAGAAAATAATATACAAAAATCTATCCAACATAAATTAGTCGTAGGGACAACTCTGTCAAACTACAGAAGGCATTTATAGCCCGAGGGTCGGGTATCAAGTTTAGCAGGGTCAAATTAGATCAGACGAGTTCTAAATTAATTCAAAATGTGTTGATAAAATAATTAAACAAAAGGTCTTACCTACCCCCGAGGACAGATGGCCAACACCGTAATTAAAACCTTAAGCCAAATGTCTAAAGTTCTCCCTTACTCGGGAGACAAACTACCATAAAAGTCTCCTAAAATCTTCGACCGGTGGTTTAATTAATTTCTCCACTCTTTACACGACTTATCTCCACTATGGCCACAAACTTAACCTTATTCTTCTTTCGAGGAAAAGTAGCGTGGTGCTCCACTAAGGAGACAAAAACTCCCACTAAAAGGATCTCCACTACGTTTAGCTTTATTAATAATAAATATCAAATTGGTTTCCAAGAATTCGTGGGAACTAGGTTTGTTAGTGCTGAGCTCTTTACAGAGATCGTGGGGGAAAAAATTCATGGCAACTACAATTAAAATTAAAGTCTAAAACCAATACCCGTCCTAAAAGGTGGTGGCTGACATCCATTAATTAAGCCAAGGTGTAGTTATGTAGTTGTATATATATCTTAATATGGACTTTGCCACATATTCCTTTTTAAATTCCATAACACACATATATGTGAACCCATAATTTCTCGTAGGGATTTTCATCGTTAATAACACAACCCTTCACTTTAAGTTGTAAGTAGATTGAATATTCTAAAATTTCAAAAAGAAAAGTAGATATAGTATTGATATTTATTAAAAACAATATTTTCCCTTTTTCAATAAGTCTAATCATATATATGTATTCATATATAAAAATATAAGTTTATAATCTACAAGATTATTTAATATATATAATCCTTATATACATATGTTTTGCATAGATTAGATGCTTTATTTAAGAAGACAGTTATAGTTTTGGTGTCATTTTCTTCACTTAGTGGATTCAGTTGTTCTCTCGATTAGTTGTGTCATCCAGAGGTCTCCTAAGTTATTAATAACATTTACAACCTAGAAAGAAATAAGATACAATATACCTAAGGTCCTCTGGTGGGGCCTTAGCCTTGAGCTCCTCACGAGGCCTTTTACAATTGTCTTTACAAAAATAATAATAACCATAATAATAATTAAGGTCAAATTGGAGGGATGTTACATAGTGTCCCTAATCTCACCGCGTCAGTGTGGTGGAGTGCATGGGAGGGGGAATATATAACTCAGGAAGCAGATGCTACATGTTTGGACCATCGATTGGCACTGTCCTCATATCCTATGTAGATGTCTGACTGGGAGGCCATCTTCATTTAAGAAGAGAGGCAGTTTACTTTCTAACTCGATATAATGTGAAACAAAAGTAAAATTTTGACACAAATAAGAATATTAAAGGTTGGTGGTGGATGTCTTGTTTGTGTCGCTGGGGTAAAATCCCTGTTGATTTGTTAATTTTTGGGGAAAGCTTGTAGATGGTTTGCATATTTGTTGGAACGGGGTTAGAGTGCAAAAGATGCGAAGCTGACAATGACAAACAGGTCATCAATGAAGGAAAAGGACCATTCGCGAAGGATAAGATGTCGACGAAAGCGAAATTTTTGGTCCATGTTAGTTAGAATTAGTCATTTGGACCATTTTGTAACTGCCATAGGCGTCTATAAATATAAACACAAATTGTAATAGATAATCATCCTAGGATCGAAGTAAGATTGAAGAATCATCGGATAAGTTGATGTATTTGGTCTTCCTTCAGCAGTTTTGCTCGGAATATATGAATCTGTGTTAAGTTGCTCGGAATTTTTATTTGTGAAGTTCATTCTGCAGTCCCTTTTGATGAGTTAATGAATGAAGATGTTCGGCTATGTCTCTATTCTATGTTTTCTATTTGTCAACATGAGTTATACTCTATGCTTTCCATTTGTCGCGATGTTATGAATGATATCTTGTGATTGTGCTGCTTTGTTAAATGGTAATGTTGGTTGATATAGGTTATATTGCACATTCGAATCGCTAGTATAATGTGAAGATAGATATCTTGTTTCTGTAGCAACTGAGTAAGAATTAACGCATGTCTTCTCCCTACTGCAGAAACTTGGTTCCTGCAACCCCCCTTAGACATCTTGAGTGAGAACTCACTCGTTCTGCGGGTGTTGCTGGAAAGGGTAAAATATTTCTGGGCCGGTGCTTAAGGGTGTCTAGCTAGTGTTTATTGACAACAGTGCGAAGTGAACCCCTGTTTACAGAACTGTATCAAAAAATGGTTTTGTTGCTGGGACCGTAGTGCGAAGAGAAAAAGAGAGGACATGATGTGGCATCCGAAGAAATTGGAGATTGAGGAGTGGTTCGATAAGAAGGCACGAGAGTTTATTGAAGAAGAAAATCGCAAACCCGGATGGTCGACGACTGACTGGTTATAGAAATATATATACTTCGACATTCACGAGATATTCTTCTGCGAATTCTTGATATTACTGCGTGAGTGGTTCGCACAAATGACATTCCAAAAGAAGAATTTCCAAGGCAGTGAACCTGAACATTGGACACATGAATTGATCCAGCAATTGAAGCGAGTGGATAGCAAGGCATCTAGAGCTGTCGAAGTCTGGGTAGATAGTATTTTGGAGGGATATATCACTAAATTCATTGTCGACACAATCAAGTCATATAGCGACGTGGAAAGGAATTTTTTCAAGGGACCTAGAGGAAGGTTTCTACTGTCACTAAAATTGTGGATTAAAATGCTTATCTGCGAAAAGGGTATACTGAAGATGAATTTCAACGAGTAAAGCTCAGTGTGTGGAGGATGTGGGTACTGTGTGGGCGCGGGTCTTGTAGAATGATGCGGGGTAGATGGATCTGAGCTACGTCGAAATTCTAAGGGAAGCTACGGAAGAGTGTGGTACCCTGCAAAGTGGGGTGAGGTTCCGGCCAGAGAAGAAGAGGAGGATTGAGATTGAGAGAGAGTATCTTAGGACGACCGGAATGGAGGACTATGAAACGGGACCACAACAGACTAAGCGACCTTTCTATGATGAAGGAAGCAACTAGGATTCCCATGAAGCCGAAGAAGGGCAGACCCAAAGCTACAACATACCCACAACTCAGTGCATTATGCTCAATTTTGGAGGAAGAGACATAAGTTATTCATAATGTTGTACGAAGTGTTAGAACAGTGGTAGGAGTAGTGGGTCTATAAATAATAGTAGGAAACCAAGGATGGCGGGTGACGACGTGAAAATTTTGATTTTCCATGGTAACGGGACCGAGGATCCTGAGCAGTATTGGTTTTATGTGAAGCAGTATGGATAGTAAAGCAGGTCCAGGACAATGATATCAAGAAGGGACAACTAGCGACGAACTTTAGGGGTCGTGTGCTAGACTGGTTTATGAAATTCATACAAGTACCCATAGGAAGTCCAGAGAAAACACTATCGCAGATCAGGGTAGGATTGATTGATGATTTTAGGAAGCTGAAATCTGAGTCGCAATATATCACAAAGTTGAAAGAGAACAAGCAATTTCCAAATGAATTAGTGTGGGAATTTGACCAAAGATATAAAACTATGATGGAGAAAGTAAGTTTTTGGATGAGCGACATACAACACAAGGAATGGTTCATTGAAGGACTAGTACCGCACATTCGTATGCCGCCGATGCAGCAAAAAATGACATCCCAAGCGGAAGCACTGGAAATCGCAATGAAGTTGGAGGCTTCACCAGTCAGTGAAACAAGGTTAGGTATGAACCACATTCAAGCGCAGCTAGCAAACCTGATGATCCAGCTCTAAGACATCAAGAAGGGAAACTAAGTGGGTGAGGAAATATGGTGCACCTGCTGCAACTCAAAAGGGCATCATAAAGACCAGTGTCTGTAGTTTTGCGAATATTTACAATCTGGCGCACCGAATCCACTAAGTCAAGGAGGAATGTCGTGGTGTCAAATCTGTCAGACGAGGGGGCATTGGTCGAAAGAATGCATATATTTACAGAAGATGGTGTCAAAACTGGCAAATATTTTTTGCAATTTCTGTTGATCACTCGGGCATGAAGAGAAGGATTGTAGGGCATATGAATTTCTCCAAGAAAGGACCGCATATACATATTTTATGAAGGGGGAGGAGCAAACCCTGGTATAACAGCAACAACAGTACAGTCAGCAACAACCGCACTACAGTCAACAATATAGCTAGTTGCAACTCCACTATATCCAACGACAACCATTGTACAGTCAACCCCCACTGCAGTGCAGCCAATCGCAGTATCATCCTGCACAATATAACCAAAAACCATATGGACAACCGCGAGAAGGATTCAGAGGAGGATTTCACGGAGGTCGAGGTGGAGGCGTTGGTTGAGGAGGATATTTTGGATGAGGTCGAGGGTCAGTTGTATGCTATAATTGTGGTCAAGTCGGACATTATCAAAGATATTTATCGAACCCAGTTCCACATTGTACTTATTACAGTGCACTGGACCATAGTGTTGAGGATTGTCCCCAGCTGATTATGAAATGGAAAACTAAAAATCAACCCCAACCTCAATCGAATCCAAATCAGAATCAAAATCCACCTCCAAACATACATAATATTTTGGAAGAAATAAGAAGTCGACCTGTGAACGTTGCAGTAGTGACCACAGTAGGGGTTGCGACAGGGGAAGATAGGCCACATTCAAGTGTCTGACCGACAGCAAGAAAACAAGTCTGATTTGATGTGGAAGCGAAAAGGGAAACCTTTTTAGAAGCATAAGAGACAATGAGACAAATGAGGCAGCCACCGATTGGCCAGAAAGAACCCACCTATGAGATGCCGCCGACATTTGATACGACGAACTCACAGAAAAATATCAACACTTTGAGGGCCTTCCTATAAATCTGTTTGGAATTGGCGAAAGATCAAGATGCGCTAGAGAAGATATACAACCTACTGCACCAACAAGAGGATGGACGACAGATTTGAATAGTAAATCGACTACATAGGAAGAAGATAGGAAGAGAAATGAGGATGAATGCATAGATTGGTGCATTCGATGTCGACTCCATTATTTGGAACTTGGGGTCAGATGTAAATATCTTGATGAAACAAACATGGTAGACAATGGGGAAGCCATAACTGGTATGTTCCCCTATACAACTTTGACTAGAAAACTAGAGCAAGGTCATGCCCATCGGCCGATTATGTCACATCCCAGTCGAGATAGAGAGACTAAAGACCTATGCAGATTTCGATGTGATAGAAATAGTTGATAACACAAGCCACTTTTCGGTGTTGTTAGGGATATATTGGGAAATGGAAAATAAAGTTGTGATCAACTTCAGGAAACGAACAATGTCGTTTGAGAACTGTGACATGAGGGTCATCACCCCACTAGATCCATCAGAAGGGAAGAGGTATGTCGAGCCAATGTGGGATGAATTCATAGAAGGATGGGATAATGTTTACAACATCTCGGAGGACTACATTAATCCCACCATTGACGAAGAATTGGGGTGGCGAAGTGTTATCTCGACATCATCAGATTTCGATGAAGCACTAGAGAATTGGAAGAATCGACTACAAGAAGTATCATTTAGGAGGTGCGCACACATCACCTAGTCACTGAGATGGGTGGCAATAGAAGTCTGCAAACTACCAACATACGAAGGATTTACTAATCTGACTAAATTCATCATTGAATTTGAATAAAGAGTAGCAGAACCGTAGAGATTGCTAGCATTAAAGGAAGAATTGAAGGCTACACCAGTGCAATGGTGGGCAATGCACAAGTCGACGATAACAAGATGGTCGTTGTGTCGACAACTAATGGAGGTTAGGGTCGGCGAAATTGAAGGGTATTGCGGAAGGAAATACAATGGAAGGAGTGACCCAAGGGGTCACTTAGAGGAATGTCAAAGCACATGGGGAGTGAGACCACAAAAAGAATGGGTCAATGCGTTCATCCATACACTGGATGAGGTACCGCAAAAATGGTACGTCGCAGCAGAACTATGACATAGAATGACTACGTGGGAAGAGATAACTATTAACTTTAGCCAGACTTTCAACTTCTCGGATGAAAACCCCTTCATCCATAGGCGCACTATAGGTGATTCGGGAGAAAGTACTTGAAGCAGTCCCGATGGATAAACCAATGGGATTATAGTGGACTGCGATGCCAGAAATGTTGTTGGAGTGTTACAACATGACGGGAGGACCGAATGACAAACATGATCTACAATTTGTTTACATACCAGAGTCGAAAGGAAGCTAGGATTGTGAAGCACCAGATATGCCCTTCGACAAATTTCAATAGCAGCTCCGCATCAAGAAGGTTAATATTGGGTCAGAGGAAGATCCCAAGTTCACGAGCATAGGATATTTTTGGGATGATGCGAAAATTGCAAAATTCACTGATCTACTACAGGAGTTCCAAGATCTGTTCCCAATGAAATTTTCGGAAATGAAAGGCATTTCTGGGGAATTAGGAAAAATGAAGATTCCACTAAAGCCTAATGCGAAACTGGTAAAGCAGAGACCTTATCGGTTGAATCCAAGTTACAAGGAGCGAGTGAAAGCTGAAATAGAGCGAATGTTGGATGCAGGCATCATAGATTTGTGTCGATAAGAAAATAGGTGAAATCAAGATTTGTGTTGACCTATGGAAACTGAATGACGCATATCTGCATGATCCATTCCCAACACCATTCACTGACGAAGTGCTAGAAGGTGTTGGAGGTCAGGAGATATATTCGTTCACAGACAGATTCTCAGGATATCATCACATACATATTACAAGGAGGATTGACATAAGACAACCTTCGTAATAGAATGGGGCTATTTTCAGTACATAGTAATGACATTCGGTCTCAAAAACACCCTGGCGATATTTTCAAGATTAGTTTTGTTGCATTCAAAGATTTCATTCATAAATTCCTTGCAGTGTATATGGATGATTGGACCATGTATGGCCTAGTGAAGGACCATGTTGTGAACCTAAGGTTGATGCTAGAGATATATAGGCATCATCAAATTTTGTTAAACTTGAAGAAGTGCATATTCTATGCTCCATTCAGGATTCTATTAGGACACATTGTATGCAAGGAGGGGATGCACCATGACCCAACAAAGATTGCAATTATTGTCGAATTACCACCTCCAATGAGAGTAAAGAAGTTACGGAGACATTGGGGCATGTCGGGTATTACAGAAATTTTATCAGAGGTTATGCAGCGATCACAGCGCCAATGGAAAAACTGTTAAAAAAGGATGCGAAGTTTGAGTGGAATGTAGAGTGCCAGAAGAGCCTCGATATACTGAAAGAAAAGATGGTCGCAGCACCAATATTAGTTTTTCCTGATTGGACAAAATAATTCCATGTTCACGTGGATGCGTCATCAGTCGCACTATGGGTGGTATTGGCCCAACCAAGAGAAGGAGCAATCGATCATCCAATTGCATTCGCAAGTAGGAAGCTATTCACTGCGGAGAAAAACTACACGACGACAGAAAGGGAAGGGCTAGCAATGGTCTATGCACTACAAAAATTTTTCCTCTACCTACTTGGAGGCCATTTCAAGATGTTTACTGACCACATGGCATTGAAATATTTGGTCAACAAGCCTGTGTTGGGGGGGAAATATGTCATTGGTTGTTGTTATTTCAAGAATTCGACTTTGAGATCATTGTGAAACTAGGACAACTGAATGACGAGCCTAATCACTTATCCCGAATTGAGTTAGGAGAATAACCCAAAAGCATCGATGAGGGATTACCAGATGCACAATTGCTTCGAATTGGAATGGTCGATGACCATTATGAGCAAATCATTCAGTTCTTGACTACAGGATGCGCACCAAAAGGATTGAATACCAGTCAGGAAAAGTAGCTAGTTGTGAGGGGTGTTGACTTTCAGCTAAATGTAGGTCAACTTTACAAAATGGGACCAGACAAAATCCTTCGTCGATGTGTCCTTCTGCATGAACAAGAAAGGATATTAGTGGAGTCCCATGACGTGATCGCAAGAGGACACTATGGAGAGCATACCACTTCTAGGAATATACTTAGAGCTGGACTATGGTGGCCGATGGTGCATGGAGATGCTGCAGATTACGCCAGGAGCTGTGATGTATGCCAAAGAATAGGAAAACCATCGCGTAGGGATGAAATGCTGCTAGTACCTCAGCTAATGCTACAAGATTTCGACAAATGGGTGGTTGAATTCGTAGGACCTATCAACCCAGTGGGAAAAATAACAGGGTCTCGATATATAATTACTGTAACTAATTATTTGACACAATGGGATGAAGCTGCACTGGTAAAATATTGCACAGCTATGACGACAGTGAGATTTCTCTTTGATAATGTGGTCACCAGGTTTGGGTGTCCAAAGATACTGATGAGCGACCAGGGTACTCACTTTGTCAACCAAACTATCAGAGCAATAACGAAAGAATTCCAAATTCAGCATCGCAAGAGTTCCCCATATCACCCACATGTGAACGGTGCCATGGAAGCATTTAATAAGGTATTGGAGCATGCGCTAACAAAGCTATGTAACACAAACCGCGATGACTGGGATTTGAAGATTCCAACAATACTCTGTGCCTACAGGATGACTTGTAAACGCTTGATAGGCCAGGCTCCATTCAATTTTGTTTACAGACAAGAAGCAATGATGCCAATGGAGTATATTGTCCCAATTCTCCGCATCGCAACAACCACAGGAATGAGTGGCGACAGAGAAATCGAAGAATGGTTGGAACAATTAGTACAACTTGATGAGAACAAGTTTATCGCAGTATTACAACAACAGGTAGAAAAGGATCGTTGGAAGGCTTGGCACGATCTCCATGTCAAAGAAAAGCACTTCCAGCGTGGAGATATGGTGCTGCTACATGACATTAATTTTGCGAAGCATTCAGGTAAGATGTAGATGCATTGGTTGGGTCCCTATATTATAAATTTTATCACTGACGGAGGTGCGGTACAATTAAAAAAGATGGATGGGACATTGTTGACAAATATAGTGAATGGAAGCCGATTGAATCCCTATCGCCATAATCAGGCGCATAGCGACTGAAACAGGGTTCACACCAGTTCAAAAAAAAAAAGAGACGTTGGAGATTTTCGACCGCATAGGGTCTGTATAATACCAAAGGAAAGAGTAAGCGATGAAGGTTGAAGCTTATCGACGGTTGGAACATGCAAGTCAAATCAGTTAATAATTAAAACAATTAAGCATTGACGGAAGGTAGTGGAGGTGGATGATGACACACTCGATGACATGATTTGGTAAATCAGTGAAAGATCCGTCAAATGACTTGGTAATCATTCCTCAAAAATGAAATGATGAACAGGTACCGAGCGAGTTAAGTTATAAATACCTAAATGGATGGATAGATAGAATTATGAATATTTATTGAGCTGAAGGTGCGACTCTGAGGAAGTTGCAGAGTAAAGAAGTGAGGACAGAGGGGTAAGAAAGTTGCAGAGTAAAGAAGTGAGATTAGAGAGTTTTGATGGTGCACTTCATTTCTAGCGGAAGAACCGAAGGAGCGCTAAGGGAGAAGATGAAAAGCGTTCATGAGCAATCAAAAGATGAATATGTGCACACAATAAAGAATAAAAGAGGTGAATTCTCCCCCGAGATGTCTAAGAGAAATTCAGTTGTTGGAAGAAAAGTGGGTCTGGCGACTGCAAAAGCACCAAGAGCAAGGGCACTCTGGGTCTAGAGAAGGATGATCAAATTTGCGAAACGGATGTGTTGGAAGCAGATTCATCAGCATAGTGCCCAGCGAAGGATGATCAAATTTGTGAAACAGATGTGCCAGAAGTAGAGTCGTCAGCGAAGGATGATCAAATTGGTGAAATGGAGCTGTAGCAGAGGCGTCCAACTGAGGTGGCTCGAGGGAGAGACATAAGTTTTTGTTGGGGGCCTATTGGCACAGGGTTAGAGCAGAAAATATGTGGAGCTGACAACGACGAAGGGTCATCAACAAAGAAAAAGGACCATTCGCAAAGGATAAGAAGCCGACGAAAGCAGAAGTTTTGGTCCATGTTAGTTAGAATTGGTGATTTGGACGATTTTGTAACCGCCATAGGCGTCTATAAATATAAAACAAATTGTAATAGATAATCATCCTAGGATCGAAGTAAGATTGAAGAATCATCGAATAAGTTGATGTATTTGGTCTGCCTTCAACATTTTTGCTCGGAATATATGAATCTGTGTTAAGTTGCTCGGAATTGTTATTTGCGAAGTTCACTCTACAGTCCTTTTTGATGAGTTAATGAATGAATATGTTAGGATATGTCTCTATTATTTGTTTTCTATTTATCAACATGAGTTATACTCTGTGCTTTCCATTTGTCACGATGTTATGAATGATATCTTGTGATTGTGTTGTTTTTTTAAACGGTATTGTTGGTTGATATGGGTTATATTGCACATTTGAATTTCTAGTATAATGCGAAGACATATCTCTGGTTTCTGTAGCAACTGAATAAGAACTAACGCATGTCTTCTCCCTACTGCGAAAACTTGGTTCCTACATCCCCCTTTAGACATCTCGGGAGAGACCTCACTCGCTCTGTAGGTGTTGCTGGAAAGGGTAGAACCTTTCTTGGCCGATGCTTAAGGGTGTCTGGTTGGTGTTTGTTGACAGCAGTGCGAAGTGAACCCCTGTCGACCGAATTGTGTCAATAGTCTTCATTGGAATATGAGGAATCACTGCAAGTGAGGACATCAACTAAATGAGATTCAACATCAATGGTGTCTGGTAATATCGGTGTTACTTCCTCGGTTGGTGACCTTTGCAGTGTTTAAATGGAGGGGTTGTAATTCATCTTGTATTATCATTAGTTCGAGATGCGCTTTTTGTTCGATGCACAAGATAAGGCATTGAAAGGATAAGTGGGTGGTCTCTCCACTAGATAGGTAAGGTCTTCGTATGCATGCACATAAGCATTCTTGGTCTTCTTGAGTTTTGATTTGATCCATTATGCATACGGTGGCCCTAGGAGGGATCATATGGGAGGAGTGCCCTCATGAAAAAATTCATTGTGTGATGGCATCATCATAAGTTTAGATGGGTCTTGTGACGTTATAGGCTCTACCATGTTTTCTACAATTGGAACAACTTCTATGGGAGGTGTGACTGGTGGTTTTGCTGATGTGGTGATCACGTTAATGGATTTTACTCCTTGGGTTAAGAAGGGGGGTTCCTCAATTGTTACTTGAGTGAGACGAAGTGTTTCCAACCCCTCTCGGTATCGAGCGAGTTCAAGGAAATGGTGCTTATAGTGCCCATATTGAGTGCATATGGAACATGCGTGGAGTGTACACAATTTTTTGGAATTAGATATGGGTGAGGGAGATGTGCCCCATTTCATCACTGGTGGAGCATGGGTGATGCTAATAGGGGTGTTGAGAAGATTCCTTAACTCCGGTAGAGTAGGTCATAGATTGGTTGTGTGGCCTTGCTTCATGCAAAGAGAACACGATGGTGTGAATCTTTGATGGGGAGTATTGATCATAAATGAGGATTTTTACTCTTGATGTTTGATTCCCCGTACATTAGGATTCACTGTTTCTACTGAATTAGATGTTGGGTTTGGTAATAGGGGACCTTTCAACTTCGGTTGTTTGGTTCCCCCATTAGTAGTCTTAGCGACTACTAATTGTGGTGTAGTTTCAGATGTCATAGGTTGGGTTTTCGCAACTAAACATGTTACAAGGCTTGTAGCCATACTAGTCAAAATAGGGACAAACTCATAATGGGCTATGGGTTTGGAATCCATCTCTAGGTATGGTGGTGTGAGGTACCATACCAGTATTCCCAAAGTTAGCCCAGGTAGAGTTAACTAAGCTATAACTGGTGTCCCTTGTACACACATGGGATGATACAAGAATGAGATTTGAAAAATTGGTGGTACCGATGGAATCAATGTGTGTTCAATGCCATGACTCAGCGGTGGTTGTTGACTGCTTTTCTGGGCAGACCCGGGTTTTAATGAAGCGCAGCAACAAAACCCCTTGGCGCACTGGCCCTCTCGGCAACGAGCTGCGCGGCAGCTCGAGGTCTCACCCGAAGTGGCTATGGGGGGGTTAAGGAATCAGGTTTCCTTAACCGGGGTGACGCGGAGATGGCTCTTCCTTGAATGGTTCCTGTGAAATCGGCGGTCGGACCTTCCCGCAGGCCGCTCGTCGCAGCTGCGTGGGTCCCTTCCTTGGCAGATCTACTGCGCAGTTTCTTCTCTCTAACGCAGCAGGCAACTATCCCTTGGGTCGACGCGCTAAACACTTCCTCGCCCTTCACATCTAGCGCGATAACGCAGTCTGCTCTCGCCGCAGCGACCGTGCGTTACTACCTCTTTAGTACTTAAGACACTTATAGTTATCAAAGGATCTTTCCAACTTGCTCAAACAGTCACAAAGATAAGACAGAAGTCTTGCATACACAAATAATGAACTCTAAATAGTTATCATTCACGCAAACATTATAACAAGAAGATATAAGTGAAGCTCATCCCCTCGAGGAAAACCACGTCCACGGGAGCGTTATATTAACCAGAAAATGATAGAGTCATACAATATGCTGCACACACAGCTGCAGCCTTAGAACTTACAGGAAACTCCACGCACACAGCTGGGAGCCCTTCTCTCAAGCTTGTCTCCTCTCTATGGAGATTACAAAGGCACAGACGTCGACTCAGACTGTCTGGCAACTCAGGGATTAGCTCCTCGGCTATCCGATTTCCTCTCTCTAGTTCTACACACCGGGTAGAAATTACAGTGAAGGATAATCAACACATGATCTATCCTTTAGACTGGCTCTCTAACAGTCTAGTGTCCAAATCTCTAACTCTCCAAAAGGAAGGAACTGAAGGAAGGGAGGAGGAACCCTCTACCCATTACAATGATTCATCTATATAGGTAGCCATGACGGTCACACCTTTACAAAACTGTGGGCCTTTCCCAACAGTGATTCCCAAAAACCCTAACCACGCACATGGCTAGGTGTACTGTAGGCACCGCTTGCAGTCACGTCGCCGCTTCCTGCAGGCTCCGTGAATTCCGGCGCAGATTGTGGGTATGGGCGATCGTCCTTCGCCTTCAATGCTCTGGTCCGTTGCTCCTCCTTGATCCGAGCAACCATAACTTCTGTACTAAGCCTTTAAATGAGGGTAGCTGAGCCCTCTACTCCATCGCCTTTATTTATTATGGTAGCTGAGCCACCTTCATTCTTTGATGACGTGCGCGCGAGCTCCGCAATTTCCGGTCCGTGATCTGCGCTGAGATCATCCATCTGGCACCGTACTGCGCACCGTCTCCTTCTTACCCAAAACTTAGTGCTTGTCCCAAAATTAGCACTTTCCTTCCATACTCGTGCTTTTTCCCAAAATTCGCAGCTTTTACTATAGCTGCGACCTTGGCCCCAACAGGCCCCCAACACTCACTTGTGGCTCGCCCTCGAGCCACTCGCACTAGCGCGTGGTCTTTGGATTTGCGCCTCTGTGTTTGCTTGAATCTCCGCGAATGTTTTCTGCCACTTCGCAATAGCGGAGTCCAATTCCTCAATACACTGATCAGCTGTTTGTACTGTTTCTGCGGTTGTTTCATCTTTAGTGAGTGTATCAATGATCTCTTGAGACTCGGCAATCTCTTTGATTTTTGTCTCAATCTGGCCAACGATTTCAGCATACTCATCCATGAATGGCTGAATGCTGTTGGTGAGATTCTCATCTTCAGTTCTGAGCTTGTGCAGTTGCTGCTGCATTTTGCGCACTTCGCCCATTTTCTTCATCTTTGGCAAGCCTGTTAAGGACTTGGCTTCTTCATTCAGAACAGTGAGAGACTGTTCTGCAGCTTGCACCTGTTCTGATAGTCCCACTTTAAAAGGGAGGTTCACAAGCTCTGACCATGCTTCCATAGCCTGGTCCATCAGGTTCTTGGCTTCCTGTACTCGACCTTTCATTCGTGTGGAAGCTCTGCTCAATGCTTCAAATTGTACCTGCGCATCATCCGTAAGATGCGCAGCGACGCGAGCTTCTAGCTCAGCAATCTGGGTTTTATGGCCTTCTGCCATAGCAGCTATTTCTTGCTCCAGGGTTTTCGCCCTTTCGCCAATAATTTGAACTTTTGCAACCAGAGGGAGGTCTGGTTGAATCTCGCAAGCCGGCAATTCCTGAGCAATCTCTTCTATTGCGTTTCTGATGCCGGTGTCTTGCGCCTCATAGAGTGCAAGCTTCGCAGAGATATTCTTATGACTTTCCTTCAGCTCTATCTCCTGCGATTGCAGTCGTTGGTTTTCCTGGAAAGTAGAGAGCTCTCTAGCTCTCAACTCAAGAGAAACTTTCTCCTGTACTAGCTGTAGAGTTTCTATAGGAATCATAGACAAATTAATTTCTACAGGTCCAACTGTGCTTACCTGCAGTTCAGCTAGGGGATCTGGAAGTGTCATGCTGGTAGGCGGAATATGCACAACAGTGTGCCTTTCTGTGAGTTCTTCAACTCGCTCACCAGTTGGAATTTCTTGTGGCGCCTGCGAAGTAGATGCTGGCGCATGGGTCTGCGCAATCCTTCCTGCGAGACCTTTTAGTTCTACAAATTGTAAGTCTAGAGCACCTCGGATGTGAGCATGCATGTTCCTCATCTCACGAAATTGCTCTTTCAAATATTTGTCGATCTCCGAGGGAATGGCCTCAGTGGGATGCGACACTTTCTGCTTCTTTGTGGCTGGTTCTGTTGAGCCTTCATCGCTTCTTTGCTCAGGGGCTTCCTTGCCCTTATCTTTTTCTTGCGCAGCGGCGGGTGGCATCGCAGGTGCGATGTCAGCTGCTGCTCTCCATTCGTCCGACCACGACTTAATGGTTTCTTCAACATCTTCTGTGGTCATCCTGTAAAGACCTAGCGCCCAGTCACCTGGAATGTCGCAAGGCCGAAGGTAGAGTTGATGGATGTCGGCAGTAAAAGCCAACTTCCCTTCATACAATGTGGCTGTCTCCTCGCTCAGCCTTGGCATATCTTGTATGGTCTCTCGGAGGAGATAGTAATACTCACAAAAAACAGCGCGATTCATCTTGCGCTTCGCGGGATTAGGGGAATCCCAGAGGTTGATGTAGCGCATGCCGGCAACCTCTCCTGCGCGGCGTGGATGGAACTGAGTATTCGGGGGCTCCTTCCACCCGACGAGAGCGCATAGAATTAGAAGCCATGAAAAATGGAATGATTGGCCTGCATTGTCCTGCACATTCAGGACAATGCAGGCCAATGCAGGCCTTCAAGCAGACTTCCTGCATTTTGGTCGGCACTTGGTGAGAAGTCTGCCTGCAAGCAGACTTCCTGTGAAGCGAAGTGCCTCATCTTCAACTGTGGTGAGGTCATAAGCCCGACCTCCTCTTGTCAAGTTATATTTCTGGACCAGCTTTGCAGCTAATTTTCGGTCCTTCTCCTTTCCCACAAAATGGATATTGGGATCCTTCCCGACCTTAGATAGGCCGGTGATACGGTGTATCAAATCAACATTTAGATCAATTGGCCTCCCGAGCCAAAGGTAACCTCCATGAACGCAGGATAGCAGTGTTTTAACGACTGCGTTCACTTCATTGCTACGCCCAAAGTGCGGTAGCTTCAACAAATTCAAGAGTCCAGGGCGCTCAAGATTTGCTGCAAATCCCTTCGGGATAAACTCATCAACGTTTCTGGTGGGATTATGGACGATATCCAAATATCGGTCCAACTGAAACTGAGGATATGTCTTATAGTCTCCAAGGTTAAAATCAGAGAATTTAACCAATGGAATGTTTCCCAATAGTTGGCCCTCTACCCGCACACTAGCCGGTAGTGGCGGTAGCGGAATTGGATACTTTGCATTCTTCGGAATCTGTACATCCGGCGCATCATCTGGACGCGGCGGAAGGTAGTTCACCATAGACGCGAGCGGCTCTGGAACAGGTTCCTCCGGCTGCTGCTGAGATGCTCTTGTGCCTGGAGATGTTCTGGGATCAGTAGCACCGGGGTGTACGTAGGTCGAAGCCGTCACCGGAGTGGCCATGCCGAAATCTAAGCCTCGGCGTAGAAATTGACGAACAACTTCTTCAGTCGATAAATTCTCCGTTGTGAACCAATGTAAATAACAAAACTCTGGACAGCAAATGGCGGAACTGTGTAGGGTATAGACTCTGAAAACAAGGGAAAATAGTCTGCACACTCGGCTCTGAAAACAATAATGCAGATCTTCAAACACAACTTATGCAACTCGAGACAGTAACCCGAAATTGATACAAGTGTGAGGTATTTATAGCCAGCGGGGTTAGTAAATGCGACCAAGTGGGGTTACGTAGCTATAGGCGGCTACAGATGAGTTGACAACACGCTATCCTCCTTGCCGTAGCGGTGCATTTAGTGTGATTGACGGGTTCTGACAGCCTTCCGGGAGAAGCTAATGCTTTCGGCGCCTGAGTTAAATGCAAATCTTTCGGAGATTAAGCCGAATCCGTCAGAACGGGTAGAATTAAATAGCGGCCTTATCCTTCATTTATTCAAACGCGGCTACATAACTGCTGTAATTCAAAATTTCCGGCGGGTCATTTCAACTTAGGAAACCGTGCCTCTATGGGTCCACAACAAAACTCTTTTCAGCGGCAAATTATGAAAGGGGACTTCGCAAGAGCGATAGTCCAATGGTCCACAAAGCAAAACTTCGCCAGAGCGGACTGCTAAGCTTTGCTCAAGCAATTTTTATTCAGGATGCGCGGATATTTCAAGGAACTGCGCAGGAAGCTGGAAACTGAGGGTGTGTCGCAGCTTCCGTGTAGACTAAATGCGATGTCTCTTTCAACTACACTGGGCATCTGCATTCCTGAGTAATATATTATGTCGACAGGGCGGAGTGGCCGTCGCAATAAAGCTTAAGCCGACTCCCGTTTATCATTGTAGGTAGTAGTTCTCCATTCAGCTTCGCAAGCTGAACTGCGCCTCCGTCTGTTATTTTTAGTACCTGAAAAGGGCCTAACCAATGCACACGAAACTTGCCTGGAAACTTGATGAATTTACTATCGTAAAGGAGTACCAAGTCTCCTTCTTCAAAGTGCTTATGCCTAATGTGCCTGTCATGCCAAGCTTTCTGTCTTGCCTTCTGTACCTGTTGATGAAATCCGGCCATAAGTCTGTCTTCTTCTAAAGAAAGCAGTTGCGAAAGTCTTTCATTCATAGTGTCAGGATCTGCCATTTCTGTAATTTGCGCAATTCGGAGACTGGGAACAATGTATTCCATGGGCATAACTGCTTCTTGTCCATACACCAAGCTGAAAGGTGTGTGACCTGTTAATTTCTTGCAAGTGGTTCTGTAAGCCCATAATACAGCTGTGACTCTAAGGTCCCAATCATCTCTTTGTTGATTACAGATCTTCGTCAGGGCATTCTCAAGGATCTTATTGAATGCTTCCACCGTACCATTAGCTTGAGGATGGTAGGGTGTACTCTTATGGTGATTAATTTGAAATTCTTCAGTAAGGGCCTCTATAGTCTCATTGAGGAAATGTGTACCTTGATCACTCATGAGGATCACTGGGCATCCAAACCTAGTGATAATGTTCTCGAAAATGAACTGCGCGGCAGTAGCAGCGTCGCAGTTCTTAACTGGCTTCGCCTCAGCCCATCTGGTGAGGTATTCAGTAGCTGTAATGATATATCTTGCGCCAGTTCTTTTTCCTGGTGGGTTAATAGGTCCTACAAAGTCAATGGCCCATTTATCAAAAGCACGCAGTGTGATCTGGGGTCTTAGCGGCATTTCATCTCTCCTTGAGGGTTTTCCTGTGCGCTGGCACACATCGCAACATTTACAGAATTCCTTAGTATCCTTGTGCAATGTCGGCCACCAAAGTCCTGCGGCTAATATCTTCTGCGCAGTCGGCTTTCCTGCGAAATGGCCTCCTGCGGTACCTGAATGCGCTTCTGCGATGATAGAGCTCTTTTCATGTGGTAAGATACATCTGCGCAAAATTTCGTCAGGGCCCAACTTATAAAGCTGGCCTGCTATCAAAGTGAAGTCTGCGGCTCTGACAACAAGTTGCTTCTTCTGCTGGATTGTAAACTCAGCCGGCGCTTGTCCGGTAGTGAGAAACTTAAGAATATCAGAGTAATATTCGTCTGCTGCTTGGATATAAAACAACTGTGCGTCAGGCAGATTGTCCTCCAGACTCGTAGGTTCCTCTCCTGACTCTATTCTGGATAGATGGTCAGGCCCTGCATTCAATCTGCCTGGCTTTACAATAACCTCAAAATCATACTCTTGAAAGAGCAATAGCCATCTGCAAATTCTGCCTCCTAAAACTGGTTTATTGACCAAATATTTCAAAGCAGAATGATCAGTATACATTTTAAAGTGAGCTCCTAACAGGTAGTGTCTGAATTTCTGTAAGGCATACACCATAGCTAGTCCTTCCCGTTCTGTAGTGGTGTAGTTCTTCTCAGCTGTAGAGAGCTTTCTGCTGGAGTAAGCAATTGGGTGGTCAATACTTCCTTCTCCAGACTGTGTAAGCACGATTCCTAATGCTATGGAAGAAGCATCAACATGAACATGAAAAGGTTTTCTCCAATCCGGGAAAACTAGAATAGGCGCTGTGATCATCTTTTCTTTAAGTGTGTCCAAGCTCTGTTGGCATTCCTCTGTCCATTGGAACTTCGAATCCTTCTTCAGCAATCTTTCCATAGGTGCTGTGATCCTTGCATATCCTTTGATGAATTTTCTGTAGTATCCTGTATGTCCCAATGTAGTGCGCAATTGCTTAACTGAGTTGGGCGCAGGTAAATTAGCAATGATGGCAACCTTCGCAGGATCCATCAAGAGTCCTTGTCTGCATACAATATGTCCCAACAAAATACCAAAGGGCGCACAAAATATACATTTTTTCAAGTTAAGGGAAATCTGATGCTGTCTACATTTTTCTAGCATCATGCGCAGATTCGCAATATGGTTCTTTAGTAAACCAAATACAGTCCAGTCATCAAAATAGACTTCTAAAAACTTGTGGATAAATTCTTTAAAAACAGCAACAACAACTCTAGAGAAGATAGCAGGTGCGTTTTTAAGACCAAAGGGCATTACCGTATACTGGAATGAGCCCCATTCAGTTGCAAAAGTAGTCTTGTGGCGATCATCCGGATGGATTCTAATCTGATGATATCCCGAAAATCCATCAGTGAAAGAGTAAGCCTCTTGTCCTCCAACATTATCAAGTACTTCATCTGTGAAAGGAGTGGGAAATGGGTCGTGCGCTGATGCATCATTGAGTTTGCGCAAGTCGACACAAATTCTTATTTCACCTTTCGTTTTCTTTTCTTGGACCACCATAGGACTAATCCAATCGCTTTCCTCTACTGGCTCAATAATACCTGCTGCAAGCATCTTATCAATTTCTTCTTTGACTTTTTCTTTGTAGCGCGGGTTCAACCTGTATGGGCGCTGCTTTACTGGCTTGGCGTCGGGTTTCAGAGGTATGCGCATCACTCCTAAGTCTCCTAGGATGCCTTTCATTTCTGTGAACTTGGTAGGAAAGATATCCTGGTAATCACGTAATAAATCTGAAACATGCGCAACGGTTTCATCATCCCAATAATCTCCTATAGAAGCAAACTTTGGGTCAGCTTCTGTACCAATGTTAACTTTCTTGAGCTTGACGTGTTCTGCGATGGCAGGAATGTCAAGCTCAGGACCTTCAATATTGCGCGTCCCTTCTGATTCTGGGATATTGATGTTGCGAGGATCGTCCTCCTCATCTTCAGCGGTGAAGTTATAGCATTCCAGGGCATGTTCTATCTGGACAGCCCAATCTGGTTGGGAATATTCTGTTACTAGACCTGGTTCAAATACCTTCTTTTTAATACACTTCAGAGCCTGATCAATGCTTGGATGCTCTGACTCAAAGCTGAATGTAAGTTGAAAACTTTCTATCATAAGAGCCCAAGTAAGAGTGCCTTTGCGCAATTCTATTTCAGTATACCAATTCCTTGGAATTGTATCTAATGTGTGGATGAATTGGTGAACCCATTCATCTTCCGGAATATCTGACCATTGCTGAATACATGCTTCAATGTGTGACCTGGGGTCACTCTGTCCTTCATATTTGCGTAGCGCTTCGGCTGTGGTGTCCTGAAATCTGCGCAGTATCAATCTGCGACAGTCTTTCCATGTATGAATATTCTCCTTGTGCGCAATCCACCATCTTGCGGGTGTAGCGCGCAATGCTATATCCAGTGCCTGGATGCTACGGTTCTGGAAGCTTTTGTTCATATTCCTGTATGAATTTAGTTACTTCAGTTAAGCCATCAAAAGTTGGAGTATCAATTAATTCTGTGCCAATCCATCGGATAGATTTAGTCATCATGGCGCAACGTCTTGCAGAAACCTCATGTAGACGATTCTGCCAGTTTTCCAATCCTGCATCTGAATCTGATGTGCACGAGCTATCACATCGCCAGCTGATATGGCCGTCTGCTGTGGGGTTGACATAGTCACTGTGGTTAGTGGTCATCTGATACAAGCTTTCCATGTGGCGCGCTTCCTCTTCTGCGCGAATGGGTTCTATATATCTTGGTCCTTGAATAGGGTCAAGAGGTGCGATGACCCTGATCTGGTCATCCTCAAAGGTCATCTGTCTTTTCTTCAGGTTAATGACAGCCAAATTATCAAGTGCCCAGTCTATTCCTAACAGCGCTGGGTATGGTCTACTATCATCCATAATTTTGATTACTTCAAAATCTGCAGAGCTTCTTACTCCTTCAATATCAATAGGTACATTGGGTAATCTGCCCAATGGAGAGACTCGTTGCTGATTTGCGAGTCTTAGCTGGATAGGGGATCTTGTAAGCTGAGGGCTTCCCATCTGTTCCCATGTCTGCATAGTGAGAACATTGGCTTCTGAGCCCAAATCTAACATGACTTCGTCCATTTCAAATGCTCCAATCTGCGCTGTAAGCCTCATCTCTTTTCCTGTTCTAGTGTGACTCCTAATCTGGTGAACAGCACGCTGTGGTGTGTTCGTCGAAGCAGAGTGTTGGCACTGATCCAACAGGTGTTGGAGTTCTAGAGTTGCTTGTTCATTGCGCAACAATTTTAAACATTGTCGCAGGAACGCATGAACACTGCCTAGTGCATGCTCCTTATCGTCATCAGGTCTTCTAGCTGTAGTGGCCTGTTCTTGTACCAGGTTGTCTTGTCTTAGCGCTTGCGATCTACTATTGTTCTGCGGAATTGCGGCAGAACTTGAAGCTCTCGGATCTGAGAAATACTCTTGAGCTTGCTTAAATGCTTCTTTTTGCTTCTGTAGGTTAAGTGGGGCTGGTTTAATGTTAGCGCGGCGCACCCATTGCGTCGCTTGCTTTCCCGTTCCCATCTCTTGCGCACCAGTGGTAGCTCCACTGCGTGTCACTATATTAACTGTAGGGTCTGGTTCTCTTTTTTCTGCTCCAATCAACTGGATATTCTGATTGACCTGTGGTGTCTTTGCTTGCATCTTAGCCTGTAACTGAGGGCATTCTTCAATGATATGGTCAGAAGATTTACAATACCTGCAGAGGGTTGTAGGATTTTGGCAATCCCTAGCAAAATGACCTTGTTCTCCGCAATTATAACAAGTGATCTGTCCTCTTCCACGACCAAAGTTTGTTGTGCGTCCGCGTCCTCTGTAATTTGCTGCTCGGGCGTCCCGAGGTTGGTCATAAGGTGGACCTGCTGTGGGTCCTTGTGTCTCTGCTTGTACCCTATAAACATCATGCTTTCTTTCTATCATAAGATCATATGCTCTACAATTGTTCTCATCATGACCTACTGATTTACAGAAATTACAATATAGATTCTTTGGAGTTTGTACATATTTCTGAAGTAAGTGGCATTCTTGTGGTCTATGACCTCTAGTTCTGCAAATTTCACACCAAGGCCCTTGTGCCTGTGGTAAAGGATTAGGTGCTCCAGTTGCAATATAGTCTATGAAAACAGGACAATGGTCCTTTGAATGACCTTGGGCTTTACATTTTGTACACCAAATTTCTTCCTTGATCTCCTTGCCTTTCTTAATATCATGCACTTGCAAGGTTAAGTTTGCTAATTGGTTCTGTAAATGCGCAACATCGTTGCTTGTTCCTGCAATTGGCGAAGCTTCTAGTTTCATAGCCATTTCTAGAGCTTGTTCCTGAGTATTGAGATTCTGTTGCATAAGAGGAAGTCTAATGTGTGGGAGCAGCGCAGCAATGAACCATTCTTTATGTTGCTGTGGTGCAAACTCGAAGCTTACTTGATCTATCAAAGCTTTGAACTTCTGGTCAAAGTCCCATACTGATTCTGTAGGTAACTGTTTGATGTCTTTGAGCTCTGTTATACACTGTGATTCTGACTTAGGTTTCTTGAATTCTCTAATCATGGCATTTCTTACCTCAGCAAGCGTCCTATTCTGTGCTGCTGAGTATTTCATGAACCAAGTCAAGGCTCTTTCTCTTAGTGTGGTTGCTAACTGAACCAGTTTAACAGCATCATCATTAATTTGCTTAATTGTCCAAATGGCTTCACATAAGAACCAGTGCTGCTCAGGGTCCTCTATCCCTGTTCCTCTAAAAGTTGGTAGTTTCATGTCATCACCCATCCTTCTTGCACGGGTTTGAGGTGGAGGTACTGTAGCAGTGCCTCCGGGATGGTTAAACAAAGGTGGTACAGAGGTACTAGAAGTACCGTGTGGGCTACTAGAAGGTGTTACTGAAGGATTATACTGAGCTCCGTCTGGTTTTTGCGGTGTAAAGGGGTAATACGGGATATGAGCACTCCCTTGTCTTTCTATATGGCTTGCTCTAGGGACTTGGCTATCGTTTGGGCTAGACTCAAAAGGATATTGGTCAAGGCCTACTTTATATCGTTTTCCACTACGAGTGCAACCAATAACTTCAGGATCACTATCAGAATCTACGGACATTACTTGACTATGCTATTCATCAGAAGCAATACATAGCTTTCCTTTTTCATACAGAAGCATTTTAATCCATAAGTTCAGAGAATTTAAGAACTTACCTCTGTGTACTTGGAAGAAACTCCTCTCAGCTTCACTGAAACTCTTTCTTGTATCGACTGCAAATTCGGTAATAAAACCTTCCAGTAGACTATTCAACCAAAAGTCTACTGCGCGGGACACAGGATTGTCTATCCGCTTCACAATACTAGCTAGCTCAGGCGTCCACGTGACGGGTCGATCAACATGCAGCGTAGGTCTAGAATCTGCTAACTTGGCTATCCAAGCGTGTAACTCCAATGCAAACGTAACAAAGAAAATTTCGTAAAGGTCAGCATAAATATACTTCTATAACCAATCTTCTGTTTGAAGCGTAGGGCTTCTATTTTCTTGTTCAGCAAACTCTTTAGCCTTTAAATCAAACCAATCTCCAATTTCCTTAGCTGTAGGATTCCAGTAACACATTTGTTAGCTGAGCAAGTCTCAGTGTAACAGAACCTTATGTTGTCTTCAGCAACAGTCTCAGATGTCGCGTGACTAGTAAGTCTTACAGCAACAAGTCGCAAGGCAAAGGAATCATTTGTTGGCTCAATCAACAGGGTTCAAAGCCATGGAAGTAATGTGATCAAAAAGTCATAAGGCAACAGAACCATTTGTTGACTCTTCTATCTCGCGCGTCGCCAAAATAACAAGTCTCATTCGCGCGACAACGGAACCATTTGTTGGGTCCTCTATCTCGCGCGTTGCCAAAATAACAAGTCTCATTCGCGCGGCAACGGAACCATTTGTTGGTCACTAGGCAACGGAACCATTTGTTGGTCACTAGGCAACGGAACCATTTGTTGGTCACTAGGCAACGGAACCATTTGTTGGTCACTAGGCAACGGAACCATTTGTTGGTCCCGGCAACGGAACCATTTGTTGACTGCTTTTCTGGGCAGACCCGGGTTTTAATGAAGCGCAGCAACAAAACCCCTTGGCGCACTGGCCCTCTCGGCAACGAGCTGCGCGGCAGCTCGAGGTCTCACCCGAAGTGGCTATGGGGGGGTTAAGGAATCAGGTTTCCTTAACCGGGGTGACGCGGAGATGGCTCTTCCTTGAATGGTTCCTGTGAAATCGGCGGTCGGACCTTCCCGCAGGCCGCTCGTCGCAGCTGCGTGGGTCCCTTCCTTGGCAGATCTACTGCGCAGTTTCTTCTCTCTAACGCAGCAGGCAACTATCCCTTGGGTCGACGCGCTAAACACTTCCTCTCCCTTCACATCTAGCGCGGTAACGCAGTCTGCTCTCGCCGCAGCGACCGTGCGTTACTACCTCTTTAGTACTTAAGACACTTATAGTTATCAAAGGATCTTTCCAACTTGCTCAAACAGTCACAAAGATAAGACAGAAGTCTTGCATACACAAATAATGAACTCTAAATAGTTATCATTCACGCAAACATTATAACAAGAAGATATAAGTGAAGCTCATCCCCTCGAGGAAAACCACGTCCACGGGAGCGTTATATTAACCAGAAAATGATAGAGTCATACAATATGCTGCGCACACAGCTGCAGCCTTAGAACTTACAGGAAACTCCACGCACACAGCTGGGAGCCCTTCTCTCAAGCTTGTCTCCTCTCTATGGAGATTACAAAGGCACAGACGTCGACTCAGACTGTCTGGCAACTCAGGGATTAGCTCCTCGGCTATCCGATTTCCTCTCTCTAGTTCTACACACCGGGTAGAAATTACAGTGAAGGATAATCAACACATGATCTATCCTTTAGACTGGCTCTCTAACAGTCTAGTGTCCAACTCTCTAACTCTCCAAAAGGAAGGAACTGAAGGAAGGGAGGAGGAACCCTCTACCCATTACAATGATTCATCTATATAGGTAGCCATGACGGTCACACCTTTACAAAACTGTGGGCCTTTCCCAACAGTGATTCCCAAAAACCCTAACCACGCACATGGCTAGGTGTACTGTAGGCGCCGCTTGCAGTCACGTCGCCGCTTCCTGCAGGCTCCGTGAATTCCGGCGCAGATTGTGGGTATGGGCGATCGTCCTTCGCCTTCAATGCTCTGGTCCGTTGCTCCTCCTTGATCCGAGCAACCATAACTTCTGTACTAAGCCTTTAAATGAGGGTAGCTGAGCCCTCTACTCCATCGCCTTTATTTATTATGGTAGCTGAGCCACCTTCATTCTTTGATGACATGCGCGCGAGCTCCGCAATTTCCGGTCCGTGATCTGCGCTGAGATCATCCATCTGGCACCGTACTGCGCACCGTCTCCTTCTTACCCAAAAATTAGTGCTTGTCCCAAAATTAGCACTTTCCTTCCATACTCGTGCTTTTTCCCAAAATTCGCAGCTTTTACTATAGCTGCGACCTTGGCCCCAACAGTGGTGCTGATGATGGTGTTGAGGTGGAGGTGGCTCCATTTTCAGTAGTGAAAATTGTGCACATTAGGCCATCGGTTGATGTAGGGATCTTTGGTGGTGGTCTCGAATATGATCCTAACAAATTGTAGTCCTTGTGAATACCAGGGGAAATGTCAACATATGGTTGATCATCGCCTAGTACAGTTAGTAGGACATTGTCAGGGTTGCTTGTGGTATTAGGGTCATAGTAGTTTAGCTAGTCGAGGATAACTACCTTCTCATTTAAGGGAAACATCATGATACATAAGACTGAGGAGGAAACCTCCTTCATTCCCTACATGTAACAATGCCCCAAGATAATGTTGTAGTCGACTACTTCAATATCGATCATAATCATCTTTCCCCCTAGTTCTATGGGGAAATTTTGGTACAATCCTCTTGGTTGGGATGGTCTCCAATCATGTGCGCGAAGATTAATAGACGAGGGGACCAATTTAGGAGACCCTAATCATTTCTAGACTTTTGCAGACATCACACAAGTGGATGCTCCTTTGTCAATGATACATCAATGCATCATGACATTCTTCACAGTATCTGGAACTTAAAATGCGATTGACGAAGGTAGTTTCGGATCACCTTTGTCTAGATCAAAGGTCATGAGGTGTGATTCAAAAGGGTTGACGGAACCAAGTGCATTGAGTAATGCCTTTCTCTTTGTTGGGAAAGACTGTAACACTTCTAATGTGGACATATCTGCAGGGAATTGATCCAAGTCATCCATAATACTGTAATTGTGGGTGGCTTTCATGTGAGGGTTATTAGGGGTACGATGAAGTGGAACTTTCAGGATCCATGGGATTTGTTCGGTATTCGTGCATGGTATATATAGAGGGACCCTCAAGGGGATAGGAATGTCTTCCACTTGGGGTGTGTAAGGCCCATCATAACCTCTGGCTCGTGTCTAAAGGTTTACGACCAATGTATATATATTTTGAAAAGAGCCATCATTGGCCGGGCGAGCATATTAATGTTGTGTGAATAACCATTGATTCACAAAGGGTTGTTACACGAAGGTTTGTGGTTGGGGAGGATTCATTACTTGAGGAGGGTTTATCACCGTATTCTTTTTAGCCTCGACTACTTGCTGGAAGTCAAGGATAAGAGGAAAATGATGTGTATAATTTCCATAATCACCGCAAATGGAGCAACAATAATTGGTTCTCAGGGTGGGATTCTTCCCTTGTTTAGGGGGATTGTTAGTCCCTTCATTTTAGGTACCCGTATTCTAGTTTCGTTGGGGAGGGGGGTTTCCCCCTTTCCTTGGATGTTGATTCAGTTTGTTCTTACCTTTCTTCTTCCCCTGATTTTGTGGATTTTGGGGGTTTGTGGCGTTTAACTACTCAAATTGTTGAGCTTGTTAGACTTAAGAGGGTTGGACTAGATTGACCCCCATGTGGGGGGGAGGTTGCTGAACAGTTGGGAATGGGAAATGAAAGTAAGGGTTATACCCATGGGATGGGATAAATGCGGTTTGCATTCCATAAGAGGTGGACATATGAACAACTTGTTCCATTGGAGGTGTAGGAACCGTTGTTGCTTGGATAATGTTCGGGTATCTAGGACTATATGGTCCATACTGGAATTGACCAACTGGTGGGGTTGGTACCAGTGTAGGGGATACCAATGCAAGTGGCATGGATGTGGTAGGAGGAGCCTTTCCTAAATGGGAAATGGTCCCAATAAGCTCATCCGCCAAATGTGACGAGCCCGAAGGTGTAGGATCCAATGACTGATGTCGAGGTGCAACAGGGAGGATAGTGTAAAGGTAGACAGATAGTGCATATATGAGATCAAAATGTTGTGCTTTCAAAATAGCCTCTTCCTTTCTTTGCGGCACGGAGGTGGCGACATCCATTGGAGGTGTAGGAACCGTTGTTGCTTGGATAATGTTTGGGTATCTAGGACTATACGGTCCATACTGGAATTGACCAACTGGTGGGGTTGGTACCGGTGTAGGGGATACCAATGCAAGTGGCATGGATGTGGTAGGAGGAGCCTTTCCTAAATGGGAAATGGTCCCAATAAGCTCATCTGCCAAATGTGATGAGCCCGAAGGTGTAGGATCCAATGACTGATGTCGAGGTGCAACAGGGAGGATAGTGTAAAGGTAGACAGATAGTGCATATATGAGATCAAAATGTTGTGCTTTCAAAATAGCCTCTTCCTTGCTTTGCGGCATGGAGGTGGCGACATCTTTAGTTATGGCGGGTTGGAGAGATTTGATAAACCAATCCAACAAAAAGGGAGGTTGTATTTCGATATTGCATAGTGTGAGGCATCTATGCCACTCATGGATGTGGTCCGCGATGTGGGTGGAAGTATTTTGTCGAAACAAAGTGAGAATTTTGAGGCCTAGATCATGTTGGATTGGCAGTTGGAAGTACATAAGAAATGTGGTGGCCAATATTGAAAATGTGGAATGGGTTCCACTTGCTAGGTTTACGTACCATTTTTTTGTCATTTTGGTGAGGGTATGTTGGAAGAGGCGAAGCCTCACAGGGTCATCCACTATGTTGTTAGATGAACACCATAAGTGGAAAGACATAATGGGGTTGGCGGGATCGTCTCCATGTTTTCCTTCAAATTTCAGAATGTCAAAATGAAGCCTGTCTGTCATAGCCGGTCATGTCGCATCATGCTCAATGGGATCATTAGTCAATTTGGAAAAATAAGGTAGATTTAAACTAGCCATAAATTGTAAGGTAGGTACGAATGACCTTTCCATTGTATGTTGGATCTGATTTCCAAGAGGGGGATACCTAGGTGGTGTTGTAAACAATGGTTGTCCTCCTATGAGAGAGGATGGTTTGAATGGAACTAAGGGATCTCCAAGGGGAGAAGCCAGCAGGGTACCTCTTTCGATGCGGGAAGAAGTGGTGTAATTAATAGTTTCTACGAGAGGAGAAAATGCACCTATAAAGGTTTGGCCTCGACCAGATGATAGTATCAATGTAGCCTAGGAGTAGCCCCGGGTAGGGTACCTTACTTGTGAAAAATAGGAAGAAGGTGTAATAACACCCCTCAAGAGAGGGGATAGTCCTTGCAGTCTATGAGACTGTCTTAGGATGTTGTTTTGTTCCTAAATGGTGAAGGATTTGTGTCAAATGAGAGTAATAGTGGAATTTAAACACAATTGAACAAATGGAAAAATATGCCAACCACAATAGATGCAAAATGGTGCAATAAGTGAGTGATATGTGCAATGTTAGTTTTTAGTGCATGAGCTCCCACATGTAGGTTATTTTTATTATGAGTTTAGTGAAATTGTAGTTAAAAAACTAAATGTAAATTCCCTAGAAGACCTAATGTCCTTCCTCTCTAATTTACAAATCAAAAGATGCTAACCAAGTGTGCAATGGAGGTATTTAAAAATTCTCACCCTTTTCTGATTCATGAAGCTCACATGAAGTGCGAGGTGAAAACATAATTCAGGAGACAAGGGTCTTTATGTCCTTGCTTGTGTGCAAAAAGTGTATTCTACACTAGAAATATTACTAAAAACCTGTCAATTGGTGCATAAACAAGAAATGGTCTTGAATACTAGTGACAACAATGGGGCTCGTTGGAAGCCGCAAAGTTGGTTACCTAGGTATGTTTCAAGAGAGATGAACTCTTTACTTCCCTCTCTTTGTCTAGGTGAACTAATTACTAAAAAATTAAGTAATTATGTGAATTAGCCTTAATTTAAGTTCACTAGCGAGCATTATTTGGACTGCCAAACTAAGCTATGTAGATAAAAAGCAAATAAATGATAGTAGCGCGGCTAAACCACACTCTTCTGTGCAAAACACGTGGGTTAATACAAAACATATGCACTGCAGAGCGAGTAATACATTTACCTTCCGTGATGATGCAATGAGTGTTGTAGAGTGGGTATAAAACTAGTAACCTGCACTGTGCACGTGACTATTCGAGTCGTTTCCACGCTGTCAGCAGGAAGAGATGCCGAGAATCGCTCGATTGTGTAAAAAAATAAATTGTGGTCGTAATGAGGCTAATTTTTAGAAGCAAGAGGTGGAATACCTTCTCTCCTACAAGTAATAAATACCCAAAATTAGATACTTAACATAAAAAACCTAGTTTAAATAGAAATTAACAAAAATAAGTATGGTCGCCATTAGAATTGTTGTGGAAAAAATTGCACAAGTGCACTCTTCCACTTGGTAAGGGGCTAAGCCTTGTAAGTTGCAGTAAGGCCTCAGTCCTTGGATACCCTTTTGTGTGTGGTTGATATTCATCCAAGTGATCCTGCAAGAGATTGTTAGTGTAGTTCACATTCAAACATATAAATATTGATAAAAACAAAATGAAAGAGATGGGGGGAGAGTGCAAACTTCAACAACAACCAAATATATGCTAAACACTCTTGTATGGAATAGTTGTACAACACTTAGGAGGTGTGGACTTCAATGGAATCCAACAATCTCCCTTAGGGAGGTGTGTCTTGTCCAAACTGATCAATGCTAAGTAGATGGAAGAAAAATGGAGAGAAACAATTTCCCCTAGATGGAAGGTGGCAAGGGATCTTGGAAATTCTTAGAATGGTAGGAAATGGTGGGCTATGAGGAAGATCCAACTCAAATCCAACATCATAACCTTACTTTGATTTCTCTCTACAAAATGCATGCCAATGGATTTATTTTATAGTCCTGTTGAAGCCTCATATGTGCTGGAAGTACCCCAGGCAACAACGTAAGGGAGACAGCCCAGTCGAAGGCTTCGAATAATCCTACGCAAGGATTACCCTATCCTCAAGCTGTTTGGTGTAGCTAACTCCGACAGATGCTTAGCCTCCGTTGGCACTCTTTGAGTTGGTGAGTTTGCTCCTTAAAAGGGAGACTTCGAATTAAATCTGAAACTAATCCTAAATGTGATTTAAAAGCAATCTAGAGTTAATAATTCTGCAACTATTAGAATAAATTCTATAGTTAAAAAAATACATATTTGAACTAAAATACTAACCTATCTAAATGTTAATTAAATTAATATCCTATCTCGAGAGCCAAAAGTTTTAAAATGGAGATAATGGTTTAATGTTCAAAAGAATGATTGGATCGTCAATAATTCAAAAAGAAATTTTTAATTCATTAACATCATTAGCACACCAATTTTAACATGGGAAGAAAAACATTATCTTCACTATGCTAAAACTGTTTGAACATGGAATCGTTTCTGCAATCATTAAACATAATCATATTAACAAATGAACTATAGAAATGCAGAAAAATGAATCTGATTATTATTCAAATGTGCACAAAAAGAAACATCTCATTAAACACAAATGAACATGTAAAGAATAATTACAGAAAATAAAGGTTCGTATCACCAGTTCAGTTTCATAAAAACATTTACAAAGCTTAAAATTGATGATCAACAACCACTCTAGGAAGCGCTTCCTTAGTCTAGCTCTTCCAAGTAAAAATACATAGAAAAAGAGTTTAGCGAAAAAATTACAATCCTTCTGGTCTGCAGAGACCGCCTCTCCCCACTCATCAAATGATAGAAGGTAGGTATTTATACAAAGGAAACGACAGGAGAAGATAAGATCAGTTTCCCCAATTGTTGAGCTGATTAGCTGAGTTGTTCCTTAGTAAATCCGTCCATGAGAAAAATCTGGGAAATTTCGTTTTGGAAAACTAATCGGATTTCCCAAATAAAGAACTTTCTGAGGATTCTGCACATTAGTAAGCTAATAGGGCATATTCTGCACAACACCCATGTCTCATATTTTCCATATTCATCTTCATTATTCCATAAATCATGTCCAAAGATCACTGCTTTCCACTTGGCACATTTTGATCACTTCGAATTTGGGATGTAATTCTTCAGCTTGACTCCTCCAACTCTAAATCCACACCTGTACAATTCAAAAGATAAATTCAAACATCATTCCAAATCTAATGAAATAAATCTAAATTAATTAAAAGTCCATTTGCAAATAAAAATATAATGAAAATGAACAAATTTGATCCAAATCCGAAATTGACTGTTCAGACAAATTTTCGAGATGGTCAATCTATTCAATTGGAAAAAATAATCTTCCCAAATCATTCCTCACCCCTCCATCTTTCCAATGAGCTATCTCGGGCTTGATTTGGATTTATAAATCTCAAGATATTGCTCCCAGAAGTTACTGTTCAGTAGCCGTCGATTTCATTGCTGGGTGAATTATGGCCATTGATTTAACAATTAAATCATTTATCTCATACTAATTATTTTCCAAAGGAATAAAACCAAATAAGAATCCAAGAAAAAATATTCCCAACAAAATCAGAAATCAAATGTCGGGAGGAAATTAGGATTTAAACAAATTTAAACAAATCAAAATAAGGAAAAACCAAAAATCCAAACCAAAATAAAAAACCTAAGTAAAAATGAAATTACCAAATTTACGGACCCGAAATTAAATTAAAACATAGCATAAGATAAAATTAGGGTCCGGAAAATGCGGAAATGAAAAAGTAAAAAATTGAAAAAGTGATTTCCCCAATCCGCATTCTGCATTGCGGATTGCGGGTTGCTGAAATATTAAATTTCAATGAGAAAAACCTTACCTTTCGCAATCCTCAATTGTGGATTGCGGAAATAAAAAATTAATCACAAAATGTAAAGGTTCCACAATCCGCATTGCGGATTGCAGAAACATTAAATTTTGAACAATTAAAATGAAAGGTTCTGCATCCACAATTGTAGATTGCGGATTGCGGAAAGGTTGAAATTTGAACAAAAAATACAATTTCCGCAATTGACAAAAATGCATAAAAATGATCGGAAAGCTTAGAAAAATGCATTTAAAAAAAAAAATATTGAATGAAGTAAGGAAATAACAATGGATAAAAGATTAAGAAAAATCTAGAAATATTTACAAAGTAAACGAAAATCCAATATTGAAAAAATATCATTAAAACATAAAACCTAGAAGTAAAAATCAAAACCATTTACAAGTTAATTCTTAAGAAAATAATGGTTGGAAACAAGTTACATATATATGAAAAGAATCACTCCTATAATATAGTATAGTTAATGAATTCCATAAATAGGTTTCTAACATATCATTTTCCAAGAATAGAAAACCAAGAAAAGAATAATAATATTTCCTTTTGCACAATAATAAATGAAAATCCTTTTAAATTGCAAAATGAAAAAATATAAATTGTATTTTCAAGATCAAATTAGTTTATTGAGAAGGAAAAACTTATCCATAATCAAACTAACTTTACATTCATAAATATTGAACTTTAATCCTACTAATTCCCAAATAATCATAAAACAAAAGACTCATGGAAATCAGAGAAATTAGAACTCATACAAACTAAAACTTGTGTGTTCTTTAATTTTCACAACATCAAATTGTGTATAAACATAATATATGGATTTAATAAAATACACAAATTAAGTTAATGAAAGTCAAAACATGACCATGAATATTTAAAAGATTTCAATAAGCTTAAAGTAAACATTAAAAATATTAAACTAATATAAGCAAATAACCCAAAGACTAAGATTATTTACAATATTTACATTATGATTCTAGGCATGCAAAAGTTAAAATAAAACTCCATCAAGCTCAAATATCATACTAATGCAAGATCTAAACTCATGAAGGAAGAAACTATAAGATCAATCAAAATCTCAAAATGAAGGTAACAACCAACCATCAATTTATGCAGTGAAGACCAAATATAGGTGGGGAATGTGTAGGACAACATCATAAGTTAACCACCAATATCATGGAACCAAATCAAATGAATAAAAAAGAAAATAAGTAAAAATGGAAACAAACCAAATAATACCAGAGATCTAGGAAAATAAATGGTGAAATACAAAAATGGAAATCCAAACAAGTAAGAAATAAAAGTGGGGCTCCCATTTTTATTGAGAAAAATGGGATCTATTGTGCCTACAACAAGTCCAAGAGGTGGCCAACAAACAACTAGATCCAAATGTGAACTCTCCCCCTTCATGAAATAGCTCCAAGGCACACAAGGGGGGTTGATTAATGCCACCAAGTGTGTGAGGATCCAAATTTAGATATTTGGGTAGGACCGAGTCTTCAATGCACCAATAGAAGTGAGTGTTCCCGTCGTTTTGACAGTAGCGTGACTATCGAAGGAAAAGCAACGCGGGAATTATTTAGATAACATGCGCTATAACGCTTGTTAATGTTGTATTACCAATGCTACTCTTTATTTTGACTATTCCTTGGCACTTATGGACTCATTCTATCAGCTATGTTTTGGATCTATTGAGGATGCATGTGGTGATATTCATTCTTTATGTTGATGATGCATTATTGGATGAATTGCTGAAATGTCGCATGTGTGTGATTTTTAGGCGTTAACAGGTACTATGATGATAGGTGACCCACAAGGTGAGTTGATTGGTCATATCATGCCCTGCTCCAACAACTATTGCAACTACTTCTTCAATTCATCTAATTCTATGATAGAATTTCTATATAGTCTGATGTTTTGCAATGGAGAATCTGAAAATAATTCTATCTTGTGCTCCACCTCCCTGTTAGGAGGTATCCCCTTAGGATCCTGGAACAATTATATGTATGCCTGCAAAAGGCTCTCCAAATTTAATTTCTTCTCTTTGGTACATCCCTCCAGGGATGCCTTCACTTTTATTGATTAACCTTCTTGTTTATTCTGTCTTGAGAAATGCAATACAAACTTCCTACTTGAATTGATCATCTTTTTCACTTGGTTGGAACTTACTAGAGAGATATTTGATTTAACTTTGTGAAAATTAATGATGACGGATTTCTTGTCCTTGATCAAGCAATATTGGTTGGATATCCTCATGAATATCACATCCCTTATATACCCTCATATACATGTAGTGGATTTCGAACACTACATCGCAAACATACAAGGGTACTACGTCTACCTCCACTTCATCAACATACTCTGCACTTATGGAAAACTTGATCTCACACTGTTTTGTGACTCTGAGTTCTACATATTTATTTACACATCCCAATGGATAGAGACTAGAATGATCACATATTTCCATTCCAATCTTATGTAACAAATCCTCTGCTATGAGGTTTTTCTATGAACCGAAGTCAAGTAGAGCATCGATCTTGGTATTATTGACTTGGATCTTGATGTGCAAGAGTTTCATCATATCTTTCTCTTCCTTACGTCGAAGGATACCTAGATTCACCTCCTTCTGCAATGTGGTACAGTTAGTGTTTCCATCCATATATGAGCTAATTTCTAACTCATTTCCCGACTTTGTGGCTAGAAGGTTCTTCTTCTTGGCATCCTTCTTGTGGTTCATGGGGTTCATTTCTAGTTCATGGGGTTCATCTCTAGATGTAGCTTCTAACACTTTTCTTTAGTGTGACCATCGATATCACAATGGTTACAATGTTATTTTTATACTTTCACTGATCTGTCGTGGGTCTGGTATTCTTTCCATTCCACTTATTCTTACCCTCATTTATATCATCTTGGCTCTCTTTCTAGTTTGAACTACTTGGTTGTCCTTTCTTATGTCCTATGTTTCCAAAGTATTGTGCTTGTACACATGCTTCATCAATTTACTTAGGATTGAAGAGAATCACCTACCTTTGAATGTGACTATGTAACCCTCTAGATACTTTAGGATTACATATGGTTTCTTGGGTGAGATACCCAACATGATATCCATTTTCCTGAACTTGGTGGTGTATTCTTGCACACTATACCCATGCCTTTTCTTGAAGTAATGCCAATGGATCAACTGGTCCTCTACATACCCTTGATGGGATAGAAATAGAACTTGATGAGGGTTTTAAATTCCTCCCACTTAGTTACTAGTGGATCACCCTCCAGCCTAAGTAATTTCATGTGGATTTCCCACCAGTTTAATGCATGGCCCTCTAACTTCATTTAGGAAAATGATTGTAGCTAGGGTTTTCACCCTAGCTTGTGCAAATGAGCACCTATTAAGGAGAAGGGAATCCTTAGTAGCAGTTCAATAAACAGTAAATGAAAAGACAATACGTTGAAATGGAAATTATTCTAAACATGTGCATGAAACATAAGAGACAAGAAATAATAAATGGTTTTCTTTTGTATTGAAATTTTATCTCAAGTGTAGAGGTTGGTGAAGTTCTTGCAATGATCCAAGAGGGTTGCTCCAAACTCCAACTTTGCTCCTTCTCTTTCTCCAATGGTGGAAATGGGCCAAAAGTGGCACTCAATGGTGAAATTAGCTCAAGGGTGAGCTAAGGTTTCAAGAGTGATTTTGGCAGAGTAAGGGTGTATTTGACTGTGGATATGAAATGAGAGATCTCCATCACCTATTTATAGGTTTTTAGTGGTGGAGTGCTGGCCCATGGTTTCGGGAACCATATGGTTTAGGTCAGTTGTATAGGGTTTTTTCCTCCTTTTTCCTCTTTTTCCTCATTTTTTAAATATTTTTTATTCCCTTTTTAGAGGGTTTTTGCTATTTTGGAGGAATTTTGGATAATTTTGGGGAGAAAAGGGGTTTTTTAGCCTTTTTGACGCCGTGTTGATGGTTTTATGGCCTTTTGGAGGCTTTTTAATGGGATTTAAGGGTTTTGAAGGTAAATATGGTAGGAAATATGGAAAAATGAGTCATGTAATGGGGTAGATGAGGTAGTGAGCACTTTTTGGGTGTTAACAGATTGCCCCCTGATGTGTGAGGGCAGGAGCTCATCGTATGGCTGATAGACATCATAAGCCTTGTATGGTTTTCCTAGGGTGTGGAGAAGAGAAGAAACAAACTGGAGCCCAGAACAACGGTCCTGAACAAACTGCAAAAACTAAAAGTACATAACCTCAATAATGGATGAGGAATAATCTGATCATATGGACGAGGCGGGAATTCCCATGCTCGTATCAAGATATAGAACAATAACAACAATGGGGTCCAAAATATGGGGACCTGAAATATACATGGCATCAAATAAGGAATGAGGAAGAATCTCAATATATGGACGAGGCAGGCATACCCATGCTCGTATCAAGATATAAAAAATAACTGGGAGGCCCGAAAAAGGGGACCTGTAGGATACATAGAGAACCACTATGTACATCATAAGAGTCCAGAGGGGACATCAAGTTGGGACATACTGCTGGGCTGACCATGTCTGAGATGAAGAACTGATACACTGGAATGACAACAATGCTATTGAGTGTGGTACCAAAGGAACTGATGAGCTGCTGGATCATAGTAACAAGGGGTCACACTCTCAATGGTACACTGAACTGGAATTGAGCTGGGTACTCAAGGAAGCATATAACTGGATGGATTCCGAATACAATCGCCAACGCAACCCGGACATCCACTGGAACATATAACTGGGATTTTCGAAGTGACTCACTAATGTGCTAGAGTCGGGGGAAATCCGGGGTCTTCGACCAATAACTGAAGGGATATAAGCCCTGCGCGATTCTCGACGATGCGATCAAGGTGTTGAAGTCGAGCATGTGAGAAACAACCACTCGGAGAGGAAATGATGACTCCTCTCAAAATAGTCCGTAGGCACTCACCAATGATGGTGATGAGTCCAAGGCGCAGGGACCTCTGGGTCTATCCTCTGGAATAGAGGGGATGTCGTCGACAGAGGGAGACCTGCAACTAGAAAGGCAATGATGTTTTCTTGATAGGAGCACGAGGTGGAGAACCGAAGTGTGAGAGTACTGATGGGAGGACTGACATACTGTGGGGGATAAATGGGCAAGTAGAGGGGGTGGATTCAAATTTCCTTTGTTCAGAGTATGATGGCGGGGATGATCGGGCAGCATATGAAACTGACTGATGGGAAAGGGATCATAGCTGTAATGGATCAAGGATAGTGACTGGGATGAGGGATACTCAAGCTGGTGTAAAATGGCAGGAGATTGCAGACTACTCTGAACAAAGGCGACCTGATTGGGGGTGCTGCCGAGATGATCGATCATAGTGCCAAGAGGCACGGGGGGACTTTGTCATGGGTTAAGGAACTAGAAGAAGTGAGTGTAAAATGGTACTATCATGTGGATTTATACGAGCCCAGGATAGTTCATGCTCGTGATTGATTTCAATTTTAAGGAGTCTGAAAGCGATAAGAAGACTCTAAAATAATGGAATGGTACTGTCATGTGGATTTGTGCGAGCCCAGGACAGTTCATGCTCATGGTTGCTTTCAATTTTAGAGAGTTTGAAAGCGATAAGAAGACTCAAGGGGGTTGCTTTTTCGTGTGTTAGTCTCCAAGGCCCAAAGAAGCATAAAAGGATGCAATGAAGAACTCTTCTAGCCGGTATGACTAGAGTATTCCTTTTTCGTAATTAGTCTACCAGGTCCGGAAAAAGGGGTAAACTTATACCAGATAGACGCCCCTTCAGGTACTTTAACGAGCATGAAAGGAATCAAGATTGCTTGGCGATCTTTTCATTGTTTTAGGAGTCAGAAAAGAGCTTAACATAAACTCCCTAAGTGCCTTTTTCGTAAAGGACTTGTACGGCCCGAAAAAGGGATAAAATTATATCGAACAAAATGGAATGGCCAGGAAAGAAGGAAGTGCTCAATCAAGGAACATTGATGATGACCAAGAACGAGGGTAGGGGGGAAGACTGGTGGGACTCCTTGCAGGGTAATGAATGGTGGAAAAATAACAAAATCAATTGCAGTATGACAAGAGTGAATGGCTCATGTAAAAATGTGGAACAATTCGATGGCGGCCGATGTGGCACGCAAACTGAGGTAGCAAGGTGTCGGGACACAATGTTGAAACTGTACCAAGTGAGAGTGAGAAATGATCTCAAGCATCATCACGAGCTCGAAAAAATGAATTTGGCGATATAAAAAGTGTCAAAAATAGATAACGGCCGATGTGGCACGCAAACTGAGGTGACGGGGGCGTTTTGGAAAAATACCCAAAAAATCTGGGGGTGAGAGCGAGAAATGATCTCAAGCATCATCACGGGCTTAGAAAAATGAATTCGATGATATAAAATATGCTAAAAACGGAGAGCAGCCGAAGTGGCACGCAAACTGAGGCGACTAGTGGCGTCTAAAAAATGTGCAAAAATTGACGTGGAAAAAATAAGAAAACGAGTTGACCATCATGACGGTCTCATCGTGCTGATTCCAGTGGTGGAAACAGTTTGAAAAAAGGACTCCGTATGGGTTCAGAATGGCCAAAAAAAGAAAAAGTCAACGGACTATAAATAGTGATTGGGTCCAACATGACAAGTGTCATTTGTACTTGTTGACTTTGACTAGTGATCAGAGTTGACCAGAGCTGAGGTGGCGTTGCTGGACTATCTAACCGACCGATTTCAGATCCGGGAGATACAGGTATTTCGTCAAACTCATACCTACATGTTTTTTAGGTTCGGGGGGTGGGTAGTGGGTCCCAGGGTGTATTTGTATGGTCCACGTAGGGTGGACTGCAGGTTTGTAGGAGGGAGCCGCGGTCAGAGACCGTGGGTTCCACGGCGGATGACATGCGTGGAGACCGCGAGGTTTGGGTCGGAACACACGAACTGGGACCGCGTGTTTCAAGGTTGGACACGCAGTTTGGTATCGCGTGTTTGGCCCAGACAGGCGCGGTTTCGGACCGCGACTATCTGCCAGATAGCCGCGGTTGGAAACCGCGGCAAGGGGCCCTAAAGCTGTGATTGGGATCGAGCGGTTAGGGATACTGGGGGGGGTAGGGATTATTTCTTTGACATGAGTATGATGAGTTTGCCTTGCGTGTTTGATAGGATGCCGCTGGTACTGTGGAGAGAGAGGGAGGTCCCGGATGAGATAGTGACTGTCATCCGGGAGGAGCGTCATGTGCGGTCAGTGTTGGGAATGTGTGGACTGCTGAAGTTCGCGCAGGTACCTATGATGCAGTCAGCAGGGTTGCTACTGAACAAGCTAGTGAGTTTCTGGGAGCCAGACATACAGGCATTCAGGATGCAAGGTGAGAGGGTGGACCTCACCCTGACAAATGTATATTTCCTGACGAAGTTTCCTTGTTTGGGTAGGGTGGCAGATACGCAGCCGTGAGTATCCACGGATGTAGATATGGAGGACATGCTAGAGCGGTACTGTGTTCCAGAGGCTAGGGTGCATAGGAATGCACTCCGGGTGGTGGACCTGCAGGAGCCGGCAGTATAGGCTATTGTAGCATGTGTGGTTCGCGTGTTGGGGTCCCAGTCACTATAGAAGGTGTCCGGGGGCCAGATGCAGCTAGTGGAGCGTGTACTGGATGGTGTCTACTATGACTGTGGCCAGATATTCCTCACCTGTGTTCAGTGGCAGCTGACATCGGTGAAGGAATCTGGAAAGGGGTTCTGCTATGGGTCCTTTCTATGTGCTTTCTTTATGGAGTGGGTACCTACACTGCGACCGCGGGTACCGGTCAGGGCGGGAGGATTGAGGGAGCCACGCATGGTGCGGTGGGGAAAGATGATGCACCGTCGGGGTGGCGGTGAGGTGGGTAGATACTTTACCCAGGAGTTGTACCTGCAGTGGCTACAGATGCCGCTACCGCTGGATGACTACCCGTACAGGGATATGGATTACACCAGGGATCCAGAGGCACCACGGCCGCCAGGGCAGGCATGGGGACCAGATGGTATGTATCAATTTTACTTGCATATTATAGATGTCAAGGTTTATGTATGATGTGTGTTATGATATAGACTGTGACTGACTGATGTGTGATCTACAGATGTGGGTCCGAGACCACCACCAGGATACGTCGCGCGCAGAGGGTATGTGGCGGTACCAGCCTTACCGGGCCGAGGGGAGGTGCATCAGCGGGACGCAGAGGGGACTTTGGAGTCAGTACAGGTGTTGCTGGATTGGTTGCTAGTTGGAGTGACCGACGAGGGGTGGCGGGACGTGGATCCGGATGTGATTCAGGATTGTATGAGGGCGCCCCGGGAGTTCCGGTCGATCGCGATATGGGTCGCTATCTTGGCGGACAGGGGTCGGGCATAGAAGCCCGTAGGGGATGAGGAGCTGTCGGAGGAGGAGCGAGGGGAGGAATTGAAGGCAGCTGATGCAAGGTATGACTCTCATTAGGGAGTGCAGGGGACTCCCCCCAAGTTTTGTAGCTCCGGCATGTATCTTATGAGATGTATAGATATTTTTTTATGTATAGCTGAGTACGGGGGTACTTAGGACATGTGTAGCATATGGACATGTATTTTGTGATATATATATATGCACGTGGGTGCACCTTTTTGCTATGATGTTTTAGTTGTACGCACATGGATGCGCTTATTGGTTTGTTGTATGTTTGTACTGCACATGGATGCAAGTAGCATAGGGTGATGGGCACATGGATGCCCCTTGTGTATTATATGTGATGCAGTGCACATGGATGCAACATTAGGATTAGGCACGTGGATTCCCCTGTATATGGATGTGTTTCTAGTTTTTATTGCACATGGATGCAAATGTTGATGTGATGATAGGCACGTGGATTCCCCTTGAAAGCCTTTTGGGTTTTTATATATTTTTTATGAGATGTTTATGTGATGATGATGCATGATGAAGGTTTTACATGGTGTGATTGATGTGCCAATCTAGGATGTTGTTAGCCATTTGATTTGCGACACTATTTTGAGCTCTTGGGACATGGGTGAATGTTATGGATTCAAATTGTCGGCTGAGTTGTTTTGTGTGTAGGAATTTCCTAAAGAGACAGGGATCACGCACCTGGTAGCAGTTGTTGAGCTGGGAGACAAGTAACTGGGAGTCAAGGAACACATGAAGGTGACAAATTCCCATCTGGAGGGCAGCAGTCAGGAGACCGGTCACAGCATCATACTCCGCCTGGTTATTGGTAGCAGTGCCTATACATATTCCGTCAAGGTGAATCAAGTCATGTGAAGGGGAATATAAGACCCATGGTGCAGAAGCCAGGTTTGGAGACCAACGGCTTGCTCTATCAGCGAAGCCAATGTAATGAGGTGGAAGAGGGTCCATCTGTGATCATGCAAAAATGATGAATGTAAGATCGCGGTAAAAAAGGTGAAAAACAAAAAAGAGAGCAAACTGTAGAATGCGGACCAATGGGGCCGTGAGTTATTCTAAGGATAGAAACACTTAAGATACAACCCATTATGGGGGTTGCGCAAAGGGTGACCTTCTGAGTCAGTTAAAATGTATGCCCCCTTGCCGAGACAGGTCTGCACGATGTAAGGGCCTTGCCACATGGATTCAAACTTTCCTTTACTAGTTTTGTCATGGGCCTGGTCATAGGCGAGGACGAGGTCCCCTTCATGGAAAATTTGAGGGTGTAAATGTTTGTCGTAACCAGCTTTGGAGCGGTTATTGGCGGCTTCAATGGTCTGGAGAGTGGCACGGTGGTCTTCATCCGCTTGTTCTAGTGATAGCAGACGTTGCTCGAGTGGGGAGGTGTCGGGGAGAAGCTCGACAACTATATGTACGGCAGGTATCTGACACTCAATGGGGAGGACAGACTCTACACTGTGAACTAAATGAAATGGGGTAGAACCAGTGGTGGTCTTGGTGGATGTACGGTAAGCCCATAAGGCATGGAACAACATGTGGTGCCAATTGGACTTATGCCGGTCAACAGTGCATTGGAGGATGGTTTTGAGAATTTTGTTAATGGCCTCTACTTGGCCGTTCCCTTGGGGGTAGTAAGCAGAGGAATATTGATGTTCAAACTTGAGGAGGGTGGATAACTTGCGCTAAATGGAATCTTTGAAGTGCGACCCATGGTCTGAGACCAATTGTTTAGGAACCCCAAATTGAGTGATAACGTGGTTAAAAAATAAACGGGCAGCGGTGTCAGCGGTACAATTGAAAGTGGGCATGGCTTCGACCCATTTGGTGAAGTAATCGACGACGACAATGATGTATTTATGGCCATTGGCAGATGGGGGTTTACACTCCATGAAGTCGATGGCCCACTTACAAAATGGACCAATGGTGACGACTGGGTGTAACGGAGCAGGTGGTATCCGAGCCTTGGGGGAAAAAAGTTGGCAGTTATGGCAATGCTTGACTGCAGTGATGCAGTTGGTGAAAAGTGTGGGCCAAAAATATCCGGTGCGGATGACCTTTTGGGCAGTGGCCATCCCAGAGAAATGGCTGCCGCAGGCACTACTATGACAGTCATTGAGGACATGTTCAGATTCCTCATGTGTAAGGCAACGACGAAGAATCGTGTCGACCCCTCGCCGGTAAAGGATGTCTCCTAAGAGGAGATATCGAGAGACCTGATGACGGATACGATGACGTCCATCACGATTGACTTTGGGTCTGAACTTCTGCGTGCGAAGGTATAACAAAATATCACCGTACCATGGGTCATCAGACGAGATGGTGAACAAGTGGTTGTCGGGTAACTCATCGGAGATTTGGGGGGACGACAGAAAGGAGGGGAGATCGGTGATGAGCTGGGAAAGTGCGAGGGCTTTGGTGCTCTTAGGGGTTCCGAAAGTGAGGTCATATTCCTGGAGGATAATGACCCATTTAGCAACATGACCTTGCAGTAGCCGCCGGTTTAAGAGATATACCATGGGGTTGGAGTCGGCGATGACTGTGGTATGACTTAGTAAAATGTAGTATCACAATTTTTGAACGGAAAAGACCATAGCTAGGGCTAGTCTCTTCTCATATGGGTAACGTAGGGGTGGTCCAGACAAGGTTTGGATAATGTAATAAATGACATGCTCTTGGTGAGAGGCATCTTCTTGAACCAAGACTCCGGACACGGCATGCTCGGATGCTGAGACGTAAAGGATGAAGTCTTGAGAGAAATCTAGAGGGGAGATCAAGGGGGCTTGTGTGAGAGCTTTCTTGAGGGCTTCGAATGCAGCTTCTGCTTACTCATCCCAGACAAAGGGTACATGGGTCTGGAGCAGGCGCAAGAAACCGTGAATGGTAGTGGCGTAATCAGGAATGAAGCGACAAAGGAAATTGGATCGCCCCTGCAGACTTTGGAGCTGTCAGAGCGTGCGAGGAGAGGGAAGGTCTAAGATGGCTTAGACTTTCAGGGATCAACAGTAATTCCTTTTTCGGAAACAATGAAACCCAACAATCGGCCTGCCGGAATGCAAAAGACACACTTGTGTGGGTTCAAGTGGATTTTATATTTGTGACAACGCAAAAAGATTTGCTGAAGGTCGTTAAGGGGGTCTGATCATTTCCGAGAAAGAGCTGTAAGATCGTTAAGATAGACTAGCAGGATATGGACCAAATCGTGAAAACAATAGGTCATGGCCCGCTGGAAGGTGGCGCCAGCATTTTTGAGGCCGAACGGCATGACGCGATAGGAAAAGGTGCCCCATGGGGTGGTAAAGGCAGTCTTGTACTAGTCTTCCTTATAGATCTGAATCTGGTTGTATCCGAAAAAACCGTCCATGAAAGAGAGGACTTCATGCCCCGCACACGCATCAATGAGTTGGTCAATAAATGGCGTGGGAAAATTGTCTTTGGGACAGGCATGGTTTAAATCGTGGAAGTCATTACATACCCTAATGGTGCCTTGATTTTTGTTAACAGGAACAGAGTTTGAAACCCAGGTGGTATAAGTAATAGGATAAATGAATCCTGCCTTGCGAAGTTTCTCAATCTCTGCTTTCACAGCTAGGAGCTTTGAGGGATGAATGGGATGCTGTTTCTAGCAAACGGGGGGGTACATCTGGCCAGGTGTCAATGTGGTGCTCTATAATAGCGGGGTCAAGACCGGGCATTTCAGTATAGGACCAGGAAAAGACATCACGGAACTCTTGGAAGATTTTTTTGTACTCCTCAATCTCAGACTCACTACAGGAGGCTCCTAAAGTGATGAGTTCAGGGGCACCTGCTGGGGCCGAGATATCGATGTGGATAATGGGAGAGATGTTGGCCATGTTGCCTTCCTCAAAGGCCTCCAGAGCAGGAATAGGATCCTTAAACCAGTCGACTCTGGTGGGAAGGAAATATTTGGATTCAACCGCAAATTGGGTAGCTGTGGTGGAGGAGGAATCTTCTGGGAGGAAATATGAACTATGGTGCATGTCGTCCCAGGGATAATCTGGGGCAGTAAGAGCCTCAAGAATCTCCTTATCATTGCGGAAATTTTACATTGTCAAATAATTGACAAGGGAGTGGTAGTCGAAGAGATCATATAAATGGTGTTAATTTCTCCGGATGAGGATGATACGGGAGGGTGGATCTCCTCAATTGTGGGGGGTGCCGTCTCAAGGTCCAAATTATTCCTCTCATAGAGAGCTGCTCTGTAATCTGGGAGATCAGGACAGTGATGTGAGTAGTGGCCGTAAATACCGTATATGGCACAAGGGTGGTTGGTACACAGTGATTTATCACGAGGTTTAGGGGTTGGGTCAAGTTCGACAACCGAGATGTTGGGGTCATCGTCAAGCATTTGCATGTGTTCATGTAATGCTGGTAACTATGGACATTGATGAGTTGGATGGCCTAACTCATCACACAACGAGCATTTAGGAGGAGCACGAAACACGGGGGGGGGGGGGGGTTAACCGTTTTGGGAGGGGGTACAATAGTGTATGGTTGTGGGCCTATGCCCCCAGTGTGCTTGATAAGAGGGGGGGGGATTCATGGAGGATGAAGGGGTAGTGACACCGAGAGGTGGTTGACTAGTAGTAGCCATGGGTTGCACCGGTTGTAGGACGACGTTTGGTGTCGACGGGGGAACGGGAGGTGAAAGATACCACACGGGTAATCCCAAGGTTAACCCAGGGAGGCTAAGGGTAGCCATAACCGGGGCACTCACTACTCCCAAGGGAGGGACTAGGAAGGGGATTGTGTGGATGGGTGTAACACCAATGTGACTAGGTACCAATGGTGGTTTGGGAAACAAGGGTGGTTGATTGTTAGGTGTTTGTGTATTGTGAGAAAGGGTACATAGGTCAGATACTTCGGGTGCAGATGACGAGGGAGGAATGGATTGGAATGTTGAGGTCATCAGTGTATCGGAGTAAGCTCCAGGTCCCACGGAGGAAACAAACGAGGTAGTTGCACCACAAACAGGTTGTTCAACCATGGGGAGAACATTCTCAGGTGCAGCAGGGGCATTTGGATCGTAGTAGGTGAGTTGGTCGACCTTGACCACGTGTCCGTCATGGGGGAACATGATGGTATGAAAAATGGAAGAGGAAATCGCCCGCATAGCATACATGTAGTTGCGGCCAAGTAAGAGGTTATAATCAAGTTGGGCATTGATGACCTCTATGTCAATGAGAACGGTTTTACCAACCAGCTGGATGGGGACGTTAGCTAATAGACCTTGGGGTTGAGCTGAACGACCGTCATAGGCTTGCAACGCAGTGGTGGATTGCTGGAGAGTAGGGGATCCCAACTTCTGCCAAACGAATGTGGATATAATGCATGTAGAGGCACCCTCATCGATGATGCACCGATGGATGACAAGATTCCAAACGGAAACAAAAACTTGGAATGCTAAAGTGGAAGGCAGGTGTGGTTTGGACTGGTCCAAATCGAATGCCATCAGTTGTGAATCATTGGGGTCAATAGCACCAATGGTGGAGAGCAAAGTCTTGCGCTGTGAAGGACAGTTTTTCAAGACTTCCAATGTAGACATGGCTGCGGGAGAATGGGCTAAGTCATCTACAATGTTGTAATTTGACGTAGCGCGAGCATTGGGGTTATTGTTGATACGACGAAGTGGGAAACGAGGTGCTTTAGCGACGCCATCTACTGGAGCCAGAGGTATACGTAACTCTTGATCGGTGGGATGAGCGTTAGTGTTTTTGTCGATGGGAGGGGTGTCAAGGGTGGAGCCATATTGGTTTCGACGGGTTTGGAGGTTGACATCAGCGGACGACATCATCAACAAGTGGTGTGTACCTGAGTTGAACATGGGTTGATCAAGAGCGGCGTAAGTGATCTGTTGTTGTGGCAGTGCATTGGCTTGAGGGGGAGCCAACGACTGAGTGTTCACTACGCCTTGAGTTGGTAAGGGGTTTTTCAGCACCAAAGGTTGTTGCTGGGGGGGCGGGGGGTTGGGCTGCGCTTGAGGAGCCGCATGCCCTTGGCGATGGGCATCATCAACCCAGAGTTGCTGAGCTCGCTCCAAATGTGGGAAATCATGTGTGTAGTGGCCATAGACCCCGCAAATAGAACAAGGATGGTTTGTTTTCAAGTTAGGGTTTTTAGCCTGCTTGGGTGGCCGATCAGGGTTTTGGTTGGCAGGTGCCGCATTATTGTTGTCTGGGGGATTGGGAGGTTGACCACCTTGGTCTGGAGGAGGGTTGTTCCCACGGTTACGGCCTTTGCCATGGTTTTGCTGGCCCTGTTGGCATTGGTTGTTTTGGTTTTGCTACTAATTTTGTTGGGCGTATACTTTCCCTTGGGCAGCCGGTGGGTTCTGGGGTTGCACAGGTGCTGGAGTAGGCTGCAGAGGATAATATGTAGGTGGAGGCTGCGCAGGTGCTGAACCTTGTGGGGGTTGCTGATATGTCTGCAGAGCGGGTTGTGGGTTGGCCGCAGGGGCTGCCTGTGGCGGGTAATAAGCACGTTGGGCTTGAGAGGTCACAGGAGATGGTGTAGCCTGTGGATGGTAATACGGCTGAGGTGCGATCGGGGGGCATAGGCGGGGGATGCATGCACAAAGCACTGAGGTGGACATGAGGGTCCATGGGAATGGTGGTGATGTGCTATGGGAGCATACGAATTGGTCGCACCAGACTGTGATGTAGCTCGCGAAATGTCGGGGCCATGGCTAGGACGTGCTATGGAAAAGTGTTGGGGATGCGAGGTGATACGACCAATGATGCCGTCTGCGGCATGGGATTCCCCCGGCGCATCGTGCTGGGAGGACTCGCCACGAGGGGTGTCAGGTATAATGGTATAGAGGTAACCCGACTGGGCGTATATGAGGTCAAATTGCTGGGCTTTGAGGATGGCCTCTTCTTCAGACTGGGGTCGTTCGGATGCCACATCCTTGGCGATGAAAGGAAGGAGGGATTTTAGGAACCAATCTAAGAAGATACGATCGTCTAACTTGATTTTGCAGAGGCTGTGGCGTCGATGCCACTCATGAATGTGGTTAGTGATGTGGGTAGCCTTTTTCTGTCTGCAAGATAGTAGGATCTCAACTCCTGCGTCATAGCGGACAGGTAACTGAAAGAACTGCAGGAATGTCGAGGCAAGGGAAGTAAAGGTGGCATGGGTCCCATGGGGTTGCTCGATGTACCACTTAGCTGCAGAGCTAGTGAAGGTGTGCTGTAATAGATGGAGGCGAACAGAGTCGTCCACTATGGAGTTGGAGGAACACCATAGATGGAAGGACATAATATGGTTCTGGCGGTCCTCACCTGCCTTTCCCTCAAACTTAGGGATGTCAGAGGGGAGCTTGGTGGGCATGTGAGGCCATGTAGGGTCGTGTCTGATAGGATCGTTAGTCAGTCTAGCTAGGTCAGGAAGGTTGAGGCTAGCCATGAATGGCAAACTAGTAGAAGGATGTGACATACTAGTGGGTTGGGCCATGGTGGGGCCAATGCCCCCAAGTGTAGGGGCAGGGTTTGGGAGGTTTCCCCCAAGTGTGGGGACGAATGTGGTATGGGACGGTCCTGCACCGCTAAGGGTAGTGTGAGTCACTGATGGAGTGGGAATAGATATTCCAGCTACTGGAATGGGTGCAGTGATCGGAATGGTAGACGTGGGCCCCATCGAGGGCATACCCAAAGCAGGTGTGGTAGTGGATGCTCCACCAATGGTCCCTACAAAGAAAGGGGTGGAAGTCACGCCAGCCATGGGGCTGGTTGGTGCAGTGTAAATGGGGTTCTTGGACTCTGCCTCAGAATCAGAGGTAAAGTAAGGGGCGTCTAGCTCGAGTGACGGAGTTCTATGCCGTTGACGAGTGTAGTCAAGTGGCAAAGCTCGAGATCTATGATGAGTGGTATCAAGTGATGAAGATCTATGTCTATGACGGGTGGTGTCAAGTGAACCGTGCTGCTAGGGCTCGCCCCGGAGGCGCCGAGAATGTCTCGGGGACTCAATGGTGGAAAATGGTGTCAAATATTTGGGGGTTGTGTTGAGTGAAAAACAACTCAAAAACCCTAATGCAACCGAGTGTGCAGAAGGAGAGCTCAAAAAATATGGCACTCAGGCCAACAACCAACTCAAAACACTTACTTTAACAACTGTGCTACAATAAGTGGAGTATCAACATAAATGGTCAGAATACCAACAAGCTGCAGGTTTCCTAAAAAATAAAAATAGTGGACTCACTAGACCAAAAGGAGGTAAGGGAGCATGCAAACAACTAGCTAAATAGTATTATGACTCAACTAGACATCCTCTACAAGGTGATGAAATCCAGGTCAGACAATATGGATAGGAGAGCCAAGTGGCTAAAGATATCCCCCTACCGGGAGGGACACCAAGTAGTCAAACTTAGAAGAAAGGAAACTAAGATACCCCATTCATGACACGTTCAGAAAAGGTGAATCTGCCATTTGGTCCTTTTACCACAGTACCCCCATACAGGGATACCCCGAGAACTCCGAAAGGTAGCCTTTGGTTACTGAATGGATTGCGGTTTTCCACTCAGGCCTCCGGAACCAGTCTGGTGACTTCAACCCTCCTAGGGGAGAGGCCCTCTGATAAACTGGTTGTGACTGTGCCAAAAAATACTAGGGGATTCTGGTTCCCTAATGGACAACAACTATGTCTCAAGTGTAAGCAACCGAGGGGTGTTATTTGGATGCCTATCCCCCCGATCCTACCTAACTACAAAAATTCTTATGTGTTCCCCAAGTGGGGTTAGAATGTTGGTTGAGTTAAGTAGTTTTTTAAGGCTCACTTGAATTAGGTGACAGAGTGTGTGCGTGTGAGGTGATGAACCCAAATAAAAGTGCCACAAGGGGGGCAACTTTCTAACTAAAAATAACAAGACAGAATGTAAACTTTAACATGCAAAATTTTCTCTTTTTTAAGTAAAATGCTGAAATTTAAAAAAACGATTCTATAAATGAAACATAAATAAAAACTGCAGAAAAGCCTGTAAGGAAGTATGGCTGTACGTAGGACAGATGGCTGTGCAGGTGCAGAAAATAGAGCAGCAAAGTGCTGGGTTCAAAATAGGGAAAAAGTGTAGAAAGCTGACCACGGGTCTATGGCAAATATCGACGGTCGGACCGCGGGAAACAAAGCAACAGTCGCGGACAGGTTGTGGGTTTTTGACCGAAAGATGCAGTCGGACCGCAGGAGAAAGGTAAAAAGCCACGGTCGGGACGCGGGAAAAAGGCCGACAGACACAGTCGGGTTGTAGCAAAAGGGTTGAAAGCCGCGGTAGGGACGTAGGAAAAACGCCGAAAGGTGCCGGCGGGTTGCGGGAAAATGACCGAAAGCCGCAGGCGGGACACAGAAAAAGGGTCAATAGCCGCAGTCGGACCGTCCCAAACAGGCTAATAGCCACGGTTGGATCGCAGGTAACAGACTGAAAACGGCCGGCAGGTTGCCGGAAACAGTTTGAGAGCCGTGGTCGGATCGCAGGTAAACGCCTGAAAGACGCAGTCGGAACGCAACTACAGGGGGTAAAAGATGCGGTTTACAGTGGCTGAAAGGGACAGCCGAACATAAAATAATGCAGAAAATTAAAACGTCTAATACTTAAAAAATTATAACTAGAAATTCTGAAAAACACAAGCAGAGTCACCAAAACTGTAGCTAGGGTTTTCACCCTAGCTTGTGCAAATGAGCACCTACTAAGGAGAAGGGACTCCTTAGTAGCAGTTCAATAAACAGTAAATTAAAAGACAATACATTGAAATGGAAATTATTCTAAACATGTGCATGAAACATAAGAGACAAGAAATAATAAATTGTTTTCTTTTGTATTGAAATTATACCTCAAGTGTAGAGGTTGGTGAAGTTCTTGCAATGATCCAAGAGGGTTGCTCCAAACTCCAACTTTGCTCCTTCTCTTTCTCCAATGGTGGAAATGGGCCAAAAGGGGCACTCAATGGTGAAAGTAGCTCAAGGGTGAGCTAGGGTTTCAAGAGTGATTTTGGCAGAGTAAGGGTGTATTTGACTGTGGATATGAAATGAGAGATCTCCATCACCTATTTATAGGTTTTTAGTGGTGGAGTGCTGTCCCATGGTTTTGGGAACCATATGGTTTAGGTTAGCTGTATTGGGTTTTTTCCTCCTTTTTTAATATTTTTTATTCCCTTTTTAGAGGGTTTTTGCTATTTTGGAGGAATTTTGGATAATTTTGGGGAGAAAAGGGGTTTTTTAGCCTTTTTGAGGCTGTTTTGGTGGCTTTTTGGGCCTTTTGGAGGCTTTTTAATGGGATTTTAGGGTTTTGAAGGTAAATATGGTAGGAAATATGGACAAATGAGTCATGTAATGGGGTAGATGAGGTAGTGAGCACTTTTTGGGTGTTAACAATGATATCTTTTGACCCTCAGCTATTTGATGGATGCTGAAATAAAACTCCAAGTACTAGAACCAATGATGGAACTACTGCAACCAATGATGCAACTAATGCAATCAATGATTCAATCTCATAGGATCGATATCACCTTGATACAACTTGATATTGACTTTCACTTCCATCTTGAAGAGAGACTAGGAAGGAATATTGGTACTAGAACTCAATTGATCTCTTAGGATCTTTCATCGACTCCTTTTCTAGGTCATTTGTATCCTGTAATTTTCCCTCAGATTCAAAATCTGAGTTAGAGCCTCAAAAATCCCTGAAATTTCTAACTTTCTCTCTATAGATGCCACAAGGATAGACATATTTTTTGAAATATCAACGACTTGTATTTCCAGTTTTGAAAATCATTTCTCATAATCATTCGTCACTCATTGAACAAACTCTTCCAACATGGATAAGGTTTGAAGAATTTTTTTTCACCAACTAATGGATCCTACAATTACCCACAAATCCCAAAGAAAAATTTCTCTGATACCAATATGATCCATAAACTACCGTGGATATTCCACTGGATCTTACAACTTAGTTCATTTTTAAAATTTAATTTCATAAAATACTAAATACAATGCAACTAAAAAAGAAACTAGAGAAAATAAGTACACAATCCACACAATAACAAAAGATATACCCTAGGAAAACCCACCATGGGAAAAAACCCAGCCACAAATGAGGACTATGCCTTGCTCTTCATATCAAAATGAAAATAGAGAGGAAATGGTTCTCTCTATGCAGTTACCTATGACTCTGTGGCCAGAACATATAATACAAGATCTCCTATCGCTTATGTTATTCTCTAACATCTAGTCACATGTTGTCGGTAAACTATGGAACAATACAATACATCAAAATAATGGCTCCCCTTCTTATAGCGGTTTGATATTTAACATAGCTCGATATTTGTATACTGTTAGTTTTAGGGTTTTTGCATGTCTCAACTCCTAATTAGGGTTAGGTTTTTAATCCTTATAGATTTTTCTCAAAGGTCCATATGTGAGTATCTCCACATGTGTGTAAAAATATAGTTGACATGGAATCCACTTGGTACCATTATGGTCAACTGGATAGGTCAAATTGAGGGATGCATAACTCTTGCATACAGACTCCAATTGAGGCAATATTTGGACCGCTGGGAAGGTATCAGAGTGTAGAATCACCTCATGGACCATGGTTTTTATAGATGGATTATTTTTCCCCAAAAAATTGAAATTTATACCCTCAAACAGGCCCCAAAAGGTTTCGGACCCCAATTATGCAATGAGTCATGAACTAAAATGGGCCCTACAAGCCAATTCATGCAATCTTTCGAACTTGAAAGATCCAAGAAGGTGACAAATTATATATTGATCCATTTCATACCACACCTCCCCGTTTTGGGAGGATTTTGGTACCCAAAATTGTTTACTTAATGAGGTGAGGAATTTTTTCCTCTACCTTCTCTTTGGTGTACCATTTAGCCTTGCTTGGAAGTTGTATTTTTAGCTCCACCTTCTAGACTTCACACTCTCCCCTGCTACTAGTTATGGACTTCTTCTCCCACTGTGTCTTCTAATAACTTGGCCTGATCCTCTAGTGATAAGTCCTCTTTAGAAGGTAATACCTTCTCAGGTTCCTGAAACAACATGGAAGGTTCATAGAGTTTATATTTTCCACATTCAATACATAGTAAATGTGCATGTATGGGGGTATACTAAGCCTATAGGAATTTATAAGTTCCACCTTCTACACGACATTACCAATACCTTGTAGTATTTCCTTGTTTAGGTGTAACCATACTCTATCTCCCACCTTGAATTTTTTCTCAACCCTGTGTTGGTCATGTCTTGACTTGTACTTTTCTTGTCACTTCTTCAGTTCCTCCTATACTTGTAATTAGATATGTCTTATTTTATCAATGAAATTTTAAGCTCTTATTTCTTAACATGTGGTTTCTTCCTCCACTCCCCATTGATTTCCATAAACAACATCTAGAAGTTAAGGTGGAAAGTATCCAAAACAAGTTTCAAAAGGGGACTTTCAAATGGAAGTGTGGACTGCTTTGTTATAATACTTTTGTATGTAGATCACATTTTCATCCCAAGTATTCGGATGCTTCTAATTGCAACCCCTCAAAAGTTGTACCGAAGTCCTATTGAATACTTCCATCTATCCATTTGTCCATGTATGGAATGTTATAGACCTATTCAACTTAGTGTCCATGTTTTCCCGAAGTGTAGTCCAAAATATATGAAGAAATATGGAATCTCTATTTGAGATGATGCTCCTTTGTATCCTAAAGTGTACTCAAACCTATTCAAAGAATATGCTTATTTCTTATTGTCCTTTGATGGTATTTTTAAAAGGCATAAGTATGCACATATTGTTGAATATGTCAACTACCAAAAATAAATAGACGTGTCCCTTCCTAGCAGTTGGAATACCACCCACAAAATCCATGTAGATGCTCCCCCATGGTATTGTAGGAACATGTAAGGGATGGTATATACCTTCCTTCCTATTGTTGGCATTGATTTTACATCAAAGTATGCATCCTATGATAAACCAAGCTACATATTCCCGCATTCTAGTCCAGTAAACATGCCTATGTATGTTTGAACCTGTCTTCCATACACCAAAATGTCCTGCAACTTTGGAGGTGTGTGCCTCTTTGATATGCTGCAATATATCACCTTTAGGAACACACATCTTGTCCAGCTTGTAGAGTAACTCATCATGAAGATGATAGTCAGTATTGTTGTCACCTTATTCTACATGGAAACTTCCTTGAATTTCCTAAAATACCTCCTTGAAGTACTCATCTTTTATGTACTCCTTGTATGCATCATGGGTAAAAGGTTCCATGTACATAATTGTTCCCAAAGTTGTAATTTTGGATGTAGGTGTCCTTGAGACAGTACAAGGAAAAGAGCCTATAGAGGAGGTCATATCAGAGGTTTATAGTGTTACAAGATTGGAAAAAAATGTCAAAAAAACCTCCGTTGCGACCTCCACCAATGGTAGTGGATGCTTTTACAGAGGTAATAATGGATACAGTTTATAACTAAAAAATACTTAGCAACCAGAGGTTTTAGTGGATGTTTTACCATCGGTGGGCATAACTGAAACTATGCACCCTGGTACATTTCAGATGTTGTAGGATTATAATAAAACACATCGGTGCACTCATCCTAAACAAGCACCGAAAATAATCAAATTTCAACACCGAACCAGTGCTTGCGTATAGAATATATGCACCAGTGCATGTTTACATCATAATCGCATCGATGTGATATTTTACACCATACATACTGTACATTCTTTTAGTAGTTTAAATTTGGTCGGTGATGTACATTTATCATGGTGCACTAGTGCATTTCATATTCAAATACACTAGTGCTTACAAACTATCAATATGTCACGGTGAATTTTAACACATCAAACACACCATCAGGCTTAAAAACTAAAAAACTCGTGAGCTTAAGCTTTGATCATTCATGATGCACATAAGCCATTTACATGAACCGATGCAATTCAGAGAATAAACCACAATGATGCTTAACGTTATATACAAACGATGGTGTAATTTTCGTTTATACGCACCGGTGTGTAATGTTACTATAGGTACCCCGGTGCGACATATATTAGTAAAAGCAATGAATATGATTCTTTGAAGAATGGATACTGATATTTTAGTGAAATATATATATATATATTATAGTTTTTATGGTTTTTAATTCCATTATTAATTTGAAATTGAAATATTTGTTTATAGTAAAATTCATTTCAATTTTAATTATTGAAATTATTTGTTTGGATTAATTTCTTATACCATATATGCAAGAATCTATTGTAATATTTAATCATCCATACATTTAATTACCAATGTACCATTTACTACTGTTGTATGGCATTGAAGAATGTATTTTTTCTCCATCTCGAATGAAAATATGTTTTTTTCTTGGAAAAAAATTACCAATGTACCATTTCACAATAATATTGAAGAATATTGCAATAGAATAAAAGTTGTATTTTATTATAAATCAATAAGAGTGTCTTTGTCATACAAAATACGACAATATAGAGACAACAATAATCAAAATGTCAACATGCATGTAATTATTGTTACACTTATTGGTAACTCGTTTTTGAATGCGGACAGTATGTCCAATACATTATTATACAAAAATATGTTTGATTTTCACTGACAATTATTTCAAAATATACAACAAGCTACAACAGCTTGTGTTAGCATCACAATTAAATACATAGAATCATTCTTCACTGGAACTATTATTGGTGCTCGAGCCACTTGCATCAATCGGGTTATTTGTCTGAATGTTTTGTTGATTGTCTCGATTGTTTTGCTCTTCTTTAGGTTCCATCTGCAAACATAAAAATAAAGTGTACTAAGTGTATCTACATTACCAACGGGGAAAATGAAAAATAAGTAGATAGTATATGTTGACGCAGCGTCTATCGACAGGGGTTCACTTCGCACTGTCGCCAAAAAACACCAACCCAAACTCCCTTACACACTGGCCCAGAAATGTTTAACCCTTTCTGGCAACACTCGCAGAGCGAGTGAAGTCTCACCTGAGATGGATAAGGGGGCTGCAGGAACCAAGTTTCCGCAGTGGAGTTGAGGACATGCATCAAACACAAATTACTATCGCAGAAACCAGAGATTGTATCCTTCACATTATACTAACAATTCATCCTTCGCATATTCAACCATTCGCAGATTCAACATATAATAGACATTCGCAATAACATGATCAACCTACTCATTCGCATAAACAACAATTACCAAAACATTTCACAAACATTTTGATTCATCATCAAACAGATACAAAGAAAATGATAGAACCATAATCAAACATTTTCACGCATTCATTAAAACCTGCAGAATGACCTTCGTAGAAACAGTCAATACATGATGTTGCGGATACAAAACAAATAAAAAATGGATCAAAACGATCAATGGAAAGTTGGATCACTTGATGCCCTTAAGCTTACAATCATGCTCTTATTTATATGCTACTATGCGGTTACAAAATGGTCCACATGACCAATTCTAACTAATCTTGCATTTCCTCCTTCCCCACGACTGGTCCTTCTTTCGCGGATTATTGCTTTCGTGGCTGTCGGCTTCTGCACTTCATGCGGACTAATCTCGTGCCAACAGGCCCCCATCAAAAACTTGTGGCTCATCCTTGAGCTACCACAGTTGGACATCTCTGGTGCTGTTCTCATCCTTCGTTGTGATAAACTGACGAAGCTGTTCTTGCCGTCTGGAGCTCGCTATTGTTTACTTCTCAAACTCATCCTCCAGTCTTAGGCTCATTGTTATGTACTTCTCGAACTCATCCTCCAGTCTCTAGTTCACTGTTATGTACTTCTCAAACTCATACTCCAGTCTCTGGTTCACTGTTATGTACTTCTCGAACTCATCCTCCAGTCTCTGGGAACCTTGATCATCTATCTCTTCTGCGTCGGCTGGTGCACTTCATGCTTGTTCCATACTGGATAAAAGTTCATCTATGTCGCCAAAGTGGGAAACAGGCCGGCTGCTCTGGCACATCTGTTTCACACCTTGGACTATCTTCTACTGAAGCCAGCAGGCCTCCGCTCCTGGTGTTCTAGTGGTCACAGGGACCACGAATCTTCTAATTACTACCATGCCCTTAGAAATATCAAGTGAGACCTCGTATTTGTTCCTACCAATTGTCTGTGTTGTTTCCTTTGCAGGTTGTTCATGCACACTCGTCATTCTTTCCCTTAGCACACCTGGAGTGCTTCCTCACGAAATGAAATGGATCATTTCCACATATTCCTTGGAATTACTCACTCAAATCTCTTCCTTACCAACTTGCATCATGGAGCTTACTCTTTCCCGAGTAATGGATACTATCATGCTCCACTGTCCTTCTGCGCCTGCATTTATGCTTGTTGCTCATGTCCTTGATGTCTAACTCTGAAATCATTTGCAAAATCTCTTCACATAAACATCTGATTATGTCATCATACTCTTCCTTCGTATTCTAGTGAAGCTGATCTACAACAATCATGCTCAGATTTGACTCCGACGTGCTAATCCTGCGAAGCATCAACGAGCGACCCGACTGGCCATGCTTCCACTTTTTGTCATTATTGGTTTTTTTTTTCTTTTACTGGTTTTGGTTCTCAACTGCTCTATGCTGGATCATGGTGATATGGTTTCAACCTATTCACATTTACCAACTTAGGAAACAATGCCCCATCTAAACTTTCTAGTTGCACTGCACCTCTGTCATTGACAAAATTTATGATGTAAGGAACTAACCAATGCATTTGTAGCTTACCTGGGTGCTTAGAAAACTTATTGTCATATAACAGAATTGTGTCTATGCGCTGAAAGTTCTTTTGTTTAACATGGCGGTCGTGCCAAGCCTTCTGTTGGTCCTTTTCCACCTTCTGATGGAACCCTGCGATGAACCGATCCTCCTTAAGCTATACCAGTTGTTCCAATTGTTCCTCCAATGATCCATCATTGCTCATCCCTATGGTTGCTACGATGCGAAAACTAGGTACAATATACTCCATTGGCATTACTGCTTCCTGTCCGTAAATGAGTTTGAACGGGGTCTGGTCCGTCAGTCATTTACATGTTGTATGATACACCCAAAGTATCGCCAAAATTTTCAAATCCCAATCATCATGGTTTACATTGCACACCTTGGTGAGTCCATGCTCCAATATCTTATTGAACACCTCAACTGTCCCATTCGCTTGAGGGTGGTAGGGAGTACTCTTCTTGTGTTGAATTTGAAATTCTTCCGTCATCGCTGCAATCGTCTGGTTAACAAAATCAGTTCCTTGGTCACTCATCAGTACTTTTGGGCACCCAAACCTAGTGACCACATTGTCGAAAAGGAATATTTTTGTAGTTGTGGTTGAACAATCCCTCATTGGTGTAGCTTCCGCCCATCGTGTCAAATAGTCTGTCGTAGTGATGATGTAGCATGACCCTGTCCTTTTACCAGGTGGGTTGATGGGTCCCACGAAATCAACTGCCCACTTGTCGAAAGCCTGCAGTGTTACTTGGGGTACTAGCAGCATTTCATCCCTTCGTGATGGCTTCCCTATCTGTTGACATACGTCGCAGCTCTTGGCGTATTCCGCAGCATCTCCATGCATGGTTGGTCACCACAGTCCTGCTCGAAGGATCTTCATAGCAGTGGCACGTCCTACATAATGTCCCCTAGCAATCCCGTCATGAGATTCTGATAAAATCCTCTCTTGCTCATGCGGAAGGACATATCGTCGAAGTATCTCATATGGCCCCATCTTGTACAATTTCCCTACAATCAATTGAAAATATGCAGCTCTGACAACTAGATGCTTCTTATGATTGGTAGTGTATCTTGCCGGTGCCTCCCCTATTGCTAAAAACTGAATGATTTGTTCGTAATGGCCATCAACCATGCCGACCCTAAACAACTGAGCATCCGACAATCTGTCGTCAATGCTCCTTGGTTCTTCTCCGGACTCTATCCGTGACTGGTGATTTGGTCCTGCATTCAGTCATCCTGGCTTTACGATTATCTCAAAATCAAACTCCTGGAATAGTAACAACCATCGACAGATCTTTCCCCCCAACACAGGCTTGTTCACCAAGTATTTCAGTGCTGAATGATCGGTAAACATTTTAAAGTGGTCCCCTAAGAGGTAGTGTCGTAATTTCTGCAAGGCGTAGACCATCGCCAACCCTTCCCTTTCTGTGGTTGTATAATTCTTCTTCGCAGTAGACAACTTCTTACTTGCGAAGGCTATTGGGTGGTCGATGTTGCCTGTTCCTAGTTGGGCCAAGATGACTCCTAATATGACTAATGATGCATCGACGTGAACGTGGAAATCCTTTGTCCAATCTAGAAATGTGAGTATGGGTGTTGCGACCATATTTTCCTTTAATATATCCAGACTCTTCTAACACTCTTCGTTCCATTCAAACTTGGCGTCCTTCTTCAATAACTTCTCCATTGGTGCCGTGATTGCTGCATACCCTCTGATAAATTTTTTGTAGTATCCCGTGTGTCCCAAAATCACTCTCAGTTGGTTGACTATCATCGGTGGTGGGAGGTCGACAATAATTGCAATCTTCGCAGGGTCTACCAACATTCCTTCCCTACAGACAATGTGCCCCAACAAAATTCCAAATGGAGCAAAGAAGATGCACTTTTTCAGGTCCAATGAAATTTGGTGCTGTCAACATCATTCCAGCATTAGCCTTAAGTTTGTGATGTGATCCTTGGAAAACCCATACACTGTCCAGTTGTCCATATAGACGGAAATAAATTTATGAATGTAGTCTTTGAACGCTGAAACCACTAATCCTGAAAAAATTGTTGGAGCATTCTTTAGCCCAAATGGCATCACTATATACCGAAAGCATCCCCATTCCGTGATGAATGTAGTTTTATGTCTATCTTCCTTTGCAATCTTGATCTGGTGATATCCCGAAAACCCATCCATAAATGAATATATTTCTTGACCTCCTACTCCTTCAAGCACCTCATCTGTGAATGGTGTTGGGAATGGATCGTGTAGGCAGGCATCATTCAGCTTCCTTAAATCGACACATATTTGGACTTTGCCATATTTTTTATCCTGGACCACCATCGGGCTGATCCACTCTGATTCATCCACTAGTTCTATAATGTCGGCTTCTAGCATTCTTTCAATCTCAGCTTGCACCCGTTCCTTGTACCTTGGATTCAATTGATAAGGCCGTTGCTTGACTGGCTTTGCATCGGGTTTCAAGGGGATCTTCATTTCTCCTAAGTCCCCAGAAATTCATTTCATCTCTGAGAATTTCATTGGACAGATCTTGAAACTCATGCAACAGATCATTCATCTTCGCAATAGTCGAATCATCCCAATAGTATCCAATACTTGCGAACTTCGAATTCGCCTCCCATCCAATGTTCACCTTCTTGATTTTCAGTGGTTGCTAAAATCTGTCGAAAGGTATTCCTGGTGCCTCAACACTATGACTACCTTCTGATTCCGGCACATATATGGCCCTCAGATCATCCTCATCATCCAGTTCTCCTATGATATTATAACACTCCATCAACATTTCTGGTGTCGCAATCCATTGAAGTGACAACGGTTGCTCTGTTGGTACTGCTTCAAATATTTTCTCATGGATCACCTGTAGCTTAGTATGGATGAAGGGGTTTTCATCTGAGAAACAAAACGATTGGTTGAAGCCAATGGTGAGTTTTTCCCAAGAGGTCGTCTTGCGTCGCAATTTTGCTGTGACATACCAACTCTACGGTACTTCATCCAACATGTGAACGAATGCATGTACCCACTCCTGCTTGGATCGTGAACCCCATTGGTGTTGACACGCATTCAGATGTTGCTTCGGATCTCCTCTACCATCATATTTCCTTCCACCATAGCTTACAGCTTTGTCGAACCTAACCTCCATGAGGTGTCGACATAATGGCAAGGTTGTGATATTAGACTTGTGCGCCACCCACCACCGTGCAGGAGTATCCTTCAAGGCTTCCTCCAAGGCTTCCTCCAAGGCCAATAGACATTGTGGTTCCGTCACTTTCTCCTCAAATTCAGTGAGAAAATTGTTCAAATTGGGAAATCCCTCATATGTAGGTAGCACGCACTCCTCCATGGCTACCCATCGCAGCGAATGGGTGATCTATACACACCTCCTGAATGACACTTCGTGTAACCGATTCTACCAATCCTCGAGTGCCTCATCTGAGTCTGATGATGCTGAACTGACACTGCGCCATCCCAATTCTCCGTTTGCAGTAGGATTAATGTAATCCTCGGATATGTTGTATACACTATCCCATCCCTCCATAAATTCATCTCTTACTGGTTCAATGTATCGTTGCCCTTCTGTAGGATCAAGAGGTGCAATGACCCTCATCTCATGATTCTCAAATGACATAGTTCACTTCTTGAAGTTGATAATAGCTTGGTTTTCCATTGCCCAGTCTATCCCTAGTAGCACTGAATAGGGGCTAGTTTTGTCAACAATCTCTATTACATCGAAGTCAGCATATGTCCTAAGTCCCTCAATCTCAACTGGGAGTTGTCACACCCGACCAAGTGGAGTAACCTTACTCTGATTTGCTAATCATAGCTACACCGACAACCAAGAAACCTACGGTTTTCTCATTGTTTCCCATGTCTACTTGGTCAGAATGTTCACATCCAATCGTAGGTCCAAAATGATTGAGTTGACATCAAATGCTCCAATTTGTGCTGGCATTCGCATCTCTCTCCTCATGTTTCTCTTGTGTATGTGATTGACCTTTTGATCCTAGCGTGCACCCTCTCGTTGATGCAACAGACTGGATATTTCTTCCAATGCGTTTGGGTCCTTTTCCAACTCCAGGAAACTCTCCAAGAAGGCTTTTAAAGTGTTATCCTTTCTCCGGGACTTCATCGTATCGAACATCGGCAGAACATCGTAGATAAATTCTTCCTGAAGAGGTAACTACCTCCTCTATCGCATCGCCTCTTGCATTTTAAAAAAGACATCCCTTTCGACCTCTGCATCAAAGGTGACGTGCTTTCATGTTGTTGGCCGGATGGTAGCTTGCGACTTGTCGACTCCTGTCACAACTCCTCCTCATGTCACAACTCCAACAGTCGCATTGTGTTTTTGAACCTCTATCGATATCATCTGTACAGTCGGTGGTGTATTTTGATTATGATTCCGGGGCGTGTTCTTGGTCTACCATTTCGTGATGAGCTACGGGCAGTCCTCAATGCTATGGTCCATAGCGCTGCAATAACTGCATTGTAATGATGGGTTCAAGAAATCCCTCTGATAATTCCCCTACTATCCATAATTATAACATACAATCGGCCCTCATCCTCATTCAACAGCTCCTCCATGTCCAATGCCATCACCTCGACCTCTGGGGAATCCTCCTCTAAAACCTCCACACAGTGGCCCATATGGCAGGTACTGTGGCTTTCCATACTGCAACTGCTGATATGGTGGCTAACCATACTATGACTAGCCATGCTGCGGTGACGGATACTGCGAGTGCCCATACTGCGGTTGCCCATATTTCCCTTGATCATACTACTCCGATTGATTAAACTGGGGCTGTTGTATATATTGCGGTTGCTGCTGTACCATCAGTTTCTCTTCCCCTTTCATGAAGTATGTATTGGCAGTCCGGTCTTGCAATAGGTCATAGGCCCTGTAGTCTTTCTCATCATGACCAACCGACTGATAAAACTTTCAATATAGGTTTACCAGCTTCGACACCATTTTTTGCAAATACACACATTCTTCCGGTCAATGCCCTATGGTCTAACAGATAGGACACTAAGGAATTCCTCCCTATCGAAAAGGGTTCGGTGCTCCTGATTGTAAATATTCTCGGAACTTGGGGCAATTTTCCTTATGGTGTCCTTCTTCTTTGCACCTGGTGCACCATATGTCTTCAGGGGTTTTCTTCCCCTTCTTTATATCCTATAATTGAAGTGTCAGAGTGGCCAACTATGCCTGGATTCCATCCATTCCCATTGTTGCTTCGTTGATTGGTGAAGCCTCCAGCTTCATCGCAATATCCAATGCTTTGGCCTGTGTTGCTACCTTTTGTTGCATTAGTGGTCCGCGGATGTGTGGTACCAATCCTGCGATAAACCACTCTTTGTGCTGCATATTTTTTATTCCAAAACTCACCTTTGCTATCAACGTTTTATACCATTGATCAAATTCCCACACTGACTCGTTTGGGAATTGCTTAATCTCTTTGAGCTCGGTAACATACTACGACTCTGACTTTGGATTTCTAAACTCATCAACCATTCCTGCCTTAATCTGTGCTAATGACTTGGTTGGTGTTCTCGTCGGAACCTTTGTAAACTTCATAAACCAATCTAGCGCCTGACCCATAAGGGTCGTCGCTAGCTATCCCTTTTTTATATCTTCATCCTGGACCTGCTTCACAGTCCAGACTACTTCGCATAGGAACCAATACTGCTCGAGATCCTTAGTCTCGTTCCCCTGGAAAGTGGGCATTTTTGTGTCGTCTTCCATCCTAACGTTCCTACTATTGTTGTTTACTGAAGTACTACTTTTACCGCTACACGTAGGGAAAATCTGTGAGTAGCTTCTATTTCTTACTATAAAATCCTGAGTAGTGCGTGGGGTTGAAGGTATGTGGTCACTTGCGATTTGTCCCTCTTCTGCTTCTGGGGTAGCCTAGTCACTATCTCCTTCACTCTAATAAGGTAGCTCTATCCCTTGTGGTCCTATTTCATAGCCTCCCATCCCGGTCCTTTCAGGAGACTCTCTCTCAGTCCTCCTCCTCTACTCAGGACACTGGAATATCGCTCCACTCCTCAAGGTACCACAGTCTTCTTCAGCCTCCCTTAGAAACTCATCGTCACTCATGTCCATCTACCCCACATCTTTCTATTGGATCTGCATTCACACAATACCCTCAACCTCCGCACACTGATTTTTCTACTCGTCAGAAGTCATTCTCAATATGCCCTTTTCACAAACGAGCATCTTAATCCACAGTTTTATCAATAGTAAGAATCTTCCCCTCAACCCTTTGAAAAAGTTCCTCTCCGTGTCGCTATACGACTTGATGGTGTCTACTGCGAACTTAGTAACGTATCCCTCGAGGATACAATCCACCCAGAAATCAACAGCCCTTGATACCTTATTGTCGACTTGTTTCAGCTGTTGGATCAGTTCTGGAGTCTAGTGATCAGGCTCAGTCTTTTGGCAGTGAATTTTCTGAAACATCAACTGGGCTAGCCACTCATGCAACAACACTGGGAGTTCACAGAAGAATATCTCATGAATATTCGAGTAAATGTACTTCTGTATCCAACTGGTTACTGTTTGTCCAGGATTTCTCTTTTCACCTTCTGCGAATTCCTCTTCCTTCTTATCAAACCACTTTTGGATCTCTGGTTTCTTCGGGTGCCACAGCATATCCTCTTCTTTTCCTCTTCAAGGTCTCGACAACGGAACCATTTGTTGAAGTAGCGTCTATCGACAGGGGTTCACTTCGCATTGTCACCAACAAACACCAACCCAAACTCCCTTACACACCGGCCCGAAAAGGTTTAATCCTTTCTAGGAACACTCGCAGAGTGAGTGAAGTCTCACTTGAGATGGATAAGGGGGTTGTGAGAACCAAGTTTTCATAGTGGATTCGAGGACATGCATCAAACACACATTACTATCGCAGAAACTAGATATTATATCCTTCGCATTATACTACCAATTCATCCTTCGCATATTCAAGCATTTGTAGATTCAACATATAATAGACATTCGCAATAAGATGATCAACCTACTCATTCGCATAAACAACAATTACCAAAACATTTCGCAAGCATTCAGATTCATCATCAAACAGAGACAAAGACAACGATAGAACCATAATCAAACATCTTCATGCATTCATTAAAACCTGTGGAATGACCTTCGTAGAAACAGTCAATACATCATGTCGCGGATACAAAACAGATCAAAATTGGATCAAAATGATCAATGGAAAGTTGGATTACTTGATTCCCTTAGGCTTACAATCATGCTCTTATTTATATTCTACTATGCAGTTACAAAATGGTCCACATGACCAATTCTAACTAATTCTAACTAATGTTGCACTTCCTCGTTCTCCGCGATTGGTCCTTCTTTCGTGGATTATCCCTTTCGCGATTGTCGGATTCCGCACTTAATGCGGACTAATCCCGTGCCAATAGCATATATGAATGTAAATTGAAAAGCAACATACCATAGAAATAATTGACTCATGAATGATACACATTCTCTCAAAACCAAATCTCATGCCTTCTATAAACAAGTCTTATGTTGCCTCCACTTCATACTTTGTTTCCTACCAGTGTTATGCCCCGTCACAAATCATAGATCTAATATCAAATGTTTTTTTTGTTTTATTAATTATAAAATGAGATAAGTAAAACAACATAGAGACTTACAAAATCCACAATTGATTTTTGATACGCCAACATATACTCACAACACTTGCTTAACCAAATGTTAATTAATTATTCTTATGGCTCATCTTTGTATGTTAACACCTATTTGAAGACATGCAATGATTTCCAGTGAAAACAAAAAAAAAAAAATATAAAAATCACAACCACTACGAAATCTTTATTTCTTACAACAAAATCACAAATACTCACAAAATTTTCTATAAACCCCTTTTTTCCTTATCGTTGTGTCTTGTGTGCTGACTGGGTTCCATTTTTTTTTTCTTTTCTGCAGCAAATTAACAATTGAAAATTAATATTTAATGTTGAATTAATTAATGATATGTATAACATAAACCTAAAAACCAATACAGATTACATACATTTGAAGCACGTTGTTGTTGGGATGGATCCTCCTGCAATTCAATTATGTCCATTTCCTTGACCATCTCCTCGTACACATTTTTGGACATCCCTATTGGGACATCTCGCATATCACCTCGTTCATCCTTTGGAATTCTCATAATCTTCTCGAAAATGTAAAATGAAATTAAACTATTTTTCTGTTGATATGAAAAATAAATATAGCAGAATTAAAATTATTGAATGAATGATGCTTTGTAATAGTTATAGATACATTTTCTACATAAACATGTTTAGGAATATTACTTTTTGAGTAATTCTTTTTTGTTGTTGTATGTTTTTTCTATTACAATCCTAACAGGTCTCATTGACCGTTGCTCCGGAATGCCTCTTGTAGTTTACATATGACCCGATTCTTTGAATAATTTGATTGGTTTATATATTGTAAGTGAAAAGTACGTATGTACGTTCTTTCCATGAATATACCTCATACTAGTATTATAAAATTATTTGCCCCTTCTGTTAACTTCCAGTACCAATCCATATGAGATAAGGACCAATTGATCATCATTTACATCTTACATAATTTTTGTTTTCTTATGATGGCATTGACTTCTGTTGCTGATAACATTCAACATAAGTGAATTACGTTATTTGAAACATATTAATGAATATTCTTAAGTATATTATTACTCAAATTTGAATAAAATAATTCATATTGAAGTTTTTTTATTCACCCGAGTCATCTCTCTACAACTTTTACATCAACATTTTACGCTCTTCTGGACTTAGTTTGGTAAGAATCTTATCGAGCTTCCTCCTTTTAACCAATACATATTAGTTAACTTTACAAATAATTCAATCAAATTAATTTAAATACATAAATTAATGAAAAACACTTTCCTTCTTCATAATTCTGGATGTGCTCCCATCATGTTGATTAAAGTTGTTGTTCATTGAACTCATATCATGCATTTTATATCAATAAACAACCTATACCATTAAATACAGACACTATCAATATATTATACAAACAAATTATAGACCTTCAAAATATGACAAAAATAATAATATTAAAAAAGTAATAAATCTGATACCAGTGCACTTGAATAAGTGAAATGCCCCGGTGCATCTATAACAACAATGCACCGGTGCGTTACAGTAAATATGACGCATTAGGAACACATAACTGAGATATGAAAATCATCTTTTTATTTTTTTGTAAAATAATAAAAAATGACTCGAAGCAGGTCATATTCGACGCGTTATAGTAAATGCGATGCACCGGGAATAGAGAACCGAGATATGAAAATCAAATTTTGCGTTTTTATAAAATAATAAAAAATGTCACGATACGGTTCATATCCAGTGTGTTGTGTTTATGGATGCATTGATGCATTCATTTAATACAAACACACCAATTTTGATGCATGCATTTTTTAATTTAAAAAAAAATAGAAAAAAAACTTAACAGGGGCAACATGCTTACAGATTTTGGCAAGGAAATGGCCACATATCACCCTACGCTTTCTATATATAATCACAAGCTCAGTAAATCCAAAATACCTAAAAGGTGAAATCGTAATTATGTATAACAATATAGGGATTTAAACCCTAATGTAAAATTTTGCAACCACATAAAATGAAAAGAAGTAGCGAGAAAATAAGGTTTGCAACATTGAAGGTAAGTATGAAGTTTTTTTTTCTAAATCTAGTTAAACTCTAAATAAGATAATAATATCTATAGTAATATTTATAGTAATATTTACGTACTTAAAATTTCTATTATGTAGGGTTTTGTTTGATTCACCATACCTAACAAATTTTGACCCTCGAAACTCCTTCCAGTTGATCCAAACTCCTTCCACGTGAGTATTTCTTCCAAAACTCTCTCCTAAAATTTTTAGAAAAACAATGAATTCATGTCTAGGTTTTTGGCTTTTAAACACTGTTTAGATTTACTTTTTGAACTTAAAATTTCCGCCCTTTTTTTAATTTAGGGGAAAAAGTGTTTGTGTGATTTTTTAAAATTTTTATTATCGGGATTTTTGGTTTGCATGTTGTCAAGTCGTGCTATTGCATACATAATTAAAACACACCATCCAAACACCAATCTAAAAATGCATGTGGTGGTGCATGTAAAGTTCGGACGCCACAGTGTGCTTACGTTTAAGAAATGCACCAAAAGGAATTATGTTGTAAAAATGAATGTAGAAAGATATGCTACCAAATGTAGCAGATATTTTCCACTATGGGGTCTTTTGCGAATGTTCTTTCATAGTCCCTTTATATTTTTTGCACACCGGTGCATTTTGTTTATGTGCGCACACCAGTGCATTTATATATGAATAAACGCACCAGTTTAATTTGAAAATTATTTGGTTTTATGTGTCCACTTAAAATTATATATTCATCCCAAATTTTCTTTTAGTATTTAACCACACCAATTACAATATTTCATAGTATATATATGTTGTTTAAACTCACCTTATTCTTACAAAATGATTTCAAAACTATATTGGAAGTTAGATTGTGATATAGTTCTTGAAAATATCTTAGGATGGTAGAGATGTATATTGATTGTTGATTTGGCTCAAATGCAAGAAGAAAATTGTGTAGTATCAAATGGTCAATTCTTTGGATTCTAGCTCATTCCATCTTGTTCAAAGTTCGATGAGTTCTCCCTTTCCATCCCCGGTAAGTTCAAGTTTTATTTATATTTTGAATACTTATTTGAATTTATGTTACTTATCCATGTGAATCATAATATCGATTTATTCTATATTGCAGGATCACAATTCATTTTTGAGTTTGGATGCACAAGACATTCCACCAGTTTCAAAATGTCGAAAGGTCTTATTAGGAGCAAGATACCGCAAGCAGTTTGTGGATGAAAATGGGTTGCCACTTTACCTTGCCAATTGTAACATGCCATATTCAAGCCGCCATCCTGGTTCATCGATGGTAATTCGTTGTGAGATGGAATTCTTTTATGACACCCAGTAGTTTGTGGTTATTCAAAATGTTAAGGGTTGAAGGAGAACCCTTGATGTGTCACACTCATCCATTACAACAATGATATATTTCCCATTTTTGATGGTCTAATAACCCCTACTACAGTAAAAAATCCAATAGGTGATATAGAAAAGACACACATAAACACTTCCTTATGCTCATTTTTGAAAAAGTTGGAATCCAACACAATTATGTATCATTCTAAATTGATGGAACCCTATGCTTATGTTCAATCAACTGAAATTTATTGTGATCCAAAGTATGATATGAGTGCCACATGTTCTACATTTTCCACATGTATAGATACATTTTCTACATAAACATGTCTAGGAATATTACTTTTTGAGTGATTCTTTTTTGTTGTATGTTTTTGCTATTGCATACTTGACAGGTTCATTGACCATTGATCTGGGAATGCCTCATGTAGTTTACATATGGCCTGATCTTGTGAATCATTTGATTGGTTTGTGTATTGTAAGTGAAAAGTACATATGTACATTCTTTCCACGAATATCCCTCATAGTACTATCAAATACTTTTACCCTTCTATTAACTTCCAGTACCACTCCAAATGAGCTAAGTACCAATTGATCATCATTTGCATATTCCATAATTTTTGTTTTCTTATGATGACATTGATTTCTATTGCTTTCAATCCCTGCATAACATTCAACATAAGTGAATTATGTTATTTGAAAAATATTAGTGAATATTATTAAGTGGATTATTGCTCAAATTTGAATAAATAATTCATATTTAATTTTTTTTATTCACACAATTCATCCCTCTACAACTTTTCCATCAACGTTTTACGCTCTTCTGGACTTACTTTGGTAAGAATATTATCGAGCTTCCTCATTTTTTGGCTTTGCATGTTACACATTAACCAATACATATTAGTTAACTTTATAAATAATTCAATCAAATTGATTTAAATATAGAAATTAATTAAAAGCACTTTCCTTCTTCGTAATTATGGATGTGCTCCCATCATGTTGATTAAAGGTTTTTTTCATTGAAATCATAGCATGCATTTTCTATCAATAAAAAACTTGTACCATTAAATACAAAAGCTATCAATATATTATACAAACAAATTACAGACCTTCAAAATATGACAAAAAAAATAATTTAAAAAAATAAATAAATCTGACATTGGTGCACTTGAATACATGAAACTCCCTGGTGCGTCTGCAACAACAATGCACCGATGCGTTAACGTAAATATGAAGCACCGGGAACAAAGAACCGAGATACAAAAATCAAATTTTTCTTTTTTGTAAAATAATAAAAAATGACGCCACAGTGGTGCATGTAAAGTTCGGATGCCACGGTTCGCTTACGTGTAATAAACGCACCGGAAGGAATTATGTTGTAAAAATGAATGTAGAAATATCCACTACCAAATGTAACATATATTTTCCACTAAGGGGTTTTTTGCGGATTTTGTTTGACAATGCATTTATATTTGTTGCACATCGGTGCATTTATATATGAATAAACAGACCGATTTAATTTGAAAATTCTCTGGTTTTATGTGTCCACTTAAAATTATGTATTCATCCCAAATTTTCATTTAGTATTTAACCACACAAATTACAATATTTCATAGTATATATATATATATGTTGCTTAAAATCACCTTATTTTTACAAAATGATTTCCAAACTATATCAAAAGTTAGATTGTGATATAGTTCTTGAAAATATCTTAGGACTGTAGAGACGTATATTGATTCTTGGTTTGGCTCAAATGCAGGAAGAAAGTTTGTAGTATCAAATGGGAAATTCTTCAGATTCCAACTCATTCCATCTTGTTCAAAGTTAGACTAGTTCTCCATTTCCATCCCTGGTAAGTTTAGGTTTTATTTATATTTTGACTACTTATTTAAATTTATGTTACTTATCCATGTGAATCTGAATATCGATTTATTCTATATTGCGGGATCATGATTCAGGTTTGAGTTCGGATGCATAATACATTCCACTAGTTTCAAAATTTTGGAAGGTCTTATTAGGAGCAAGTTATTGCAAGCAGTTTGTGGATGAAAATGGGAAACTGCTTTACCCCACCAATTGTAACATTCCATATTCAATCTATCATCCTGGTTCATCGACGATAATTCTTCATGATCTGGAAGTATTTTATGACACCCCAGAAGTTTGTGGTTGTTCAAAATGTCAAGGGTTGAAGGAGAACCATCAGCATGTCACACTTACCCATTACACCAATGATAGATTACCCATTTTCTATGGTCTAATACCCCCTACTGCAGTAAAAAAATCCAATAGGTCATATAGAAAAGACACGCAAGAACACTTTCCTATACTCATTTTTTAAAATTTTGGAAGCCAAAACAACTACATCTCATCCTAAATTGACGAACCCATCTACTTATATTCAGTCAACTGAAAGTTCTAGTGATCGAAAGTATGATATGAACTCCACATGTTGTACATTTTCAACATGTATAGATACATTTTCTACATAAACATGCTTAGGAATATTATTTTTTGAGTGATTCTTCTTTATTGTTGTATGTTTTTTCTATTGCAATCCTAACAGGTCTAATTGACCATTGCTCCGGGAATGCCTCTTGTAGTTTACATATGACCTGATTCTTTGAATCATTTGATTGGTTTCTGTATTGTAAGTGAAAAGTATGTATGTACGTTCTTTCCATGAATATCCCTCATAGTATTATAAAATTATTTTCCCCTTCTATTAACTTCCAGCACCACTCTATATGAGCTAAGGACCAATTGATCATCATTTGCATCTTCCATAATTTTTGTTTTCTTATGATGACATTGACTTGTATTGCTGTCATTCCCTGCATAACATTCAACATAAGTGAATTACATTATTTGAAACATACTAGTGAATATTCTTAAGTATATTATTACTCAAATTTGAATAAATAATTCATATTAAATTTTGTTTATTCACCCGATTCATCCCTCTACAACTTTTCCATCAACGTTTTACGATCTTCTGGACTTAGTTTGGTAATAATCTTATCAAGATTTCTCATTTTTTGGCTCTGCATGTCACACATTAACCAATACATATTAGTTAACTTTACAAATAATTCAATCAAATTAATTTAAATACATAAATTAATTAAAAGAACTTGCCTTCTTCATAACTCTGGATGTGCTACCATCATGTTGATTAAAGTTGTTGTTCATTGAACTCATATAATGCATTTTCTATCATTAAAAAACCTGTACCATTAAATACATAAGCTATCAATATATTATACAAATAAATTACAAACCTTCAAACTATGACAAAAAAATAATATCAAAAAAGGAATAAATCTGACATCGGTGCGCTTGAATATGTGAAACGCCTTGGTGCGTATGTAACAACAACGCACCAGTGCGTTACAGTAAATACGATGCACTGGAAATAGAGAACCGAGATATGCAAATAAACTTTTGGTTTTTTGTAAAATAATAAAAAATGACGCTACACAAGTAATATAGGATGTGTTACAGTAAATGTGACACACCAGGAAGAGAACCGAGATACGGAAATCGGCTTTTGTGTTTTTATAAAATAATAAAAAATGACACAATGCAGTTCATATATAGTGTGTTATGTTGATGGACGCATCGGTGCATTCATTTAATACAAACACACCGATTTTGATGCGTGTGTTTTTTAATAAAAATAAATAAAAATAGAAAAAAAAACTTAACAGGGGCGACATGGTTACAGATTCAGCCAAGAAAATGGCCACATATCACCCTACACTTTCTATATATAATCACAAGTTCAGTAAATCCAAAATCCCTGAAAGGTGAAATCATAATTATGTATAACAATAGAGGGATTTAAACCCTAATGTAAAAATTTGTAGCCACATAAAATGAAAAGAAACAGCGAGAAAATAAAGTTTGCAACTTTGAAGGCAAGTATGAAGTTTTTTTTTTCTAAATCTATTTAAAATCTAAATAAGATAATAAGATCTACAGTAATATTTACATACTTGAAATTTCTATTATGTAGGGTTTTGTTTGATTCACCATACCTAACAAATTTCGACCCTCAGAACTCCTTCCAGTTGCTCCAAACTTCTTCCACGTAAGTATATCTTCCAAAACTCTCCCCTAAAAATTTCAACAAAATAATGAATTAATGTTTAGGTTTGTAAAATCTCTATCACAATACTGTTGGTACTAATTTTGACCCCTTTCATTTTATGAGCGATTGAGCCTTAAACCAAGCACCTATCTACCTGCTAAAATTATCTTGATGTTTTAGATGGTCTAAATTCACATATTTCATTTGTGAATTAAAAATAATATCAAGAGAAAAGCCAATTTTCCTTTTTATTATAATGTAAAATCTTTTTGGAAAAGGCTAGATCATGAACATCCTAGATCTACGGCTCTCATCAATCCAGGCTTGGAAAGTTGCATGGAGGATAATCAAAGGCACATGGGCCTAAATTCACAACCACTGTGGACACGTGGCAGTCAGAGAGCTATTCAAGGGCCTTAAAGTGGTTTTCCCAAACTACTTTTTGAGGTCCCTAAAACTGCCAATTGATAAGAGATATTTTAAAGACACGTGCACCTACAGGAGACATGTTTTCGCCTGAGCTGTTCTGGGCAAACCGTGAGGAATTAGCTCAAACGGTTAAAAACCCACTTAATAAATGAGCCAATTTACCTTTCATAGTGGGTCATTTAAAAAAATAATGCATAAGTTGTGAGATATTTGAGACCTCTTGAGATGAATTTTTCCAGAAAATTTTCCATTACATCCAGCTATCAGATCCATTTTTCTATTATGATCTTTTCTCTCTCTCAACATCATGAGCATCCTAGATCTATGGCTCTTATGGGTTCAGGCTTGGAAAGTTGCATCAAGGATAAGCAAAGGCACATAGGCCTGAATTCTATTAAGATTTAATATGCTAAGACAGAAAATAACAGCATTACATTCCATTTCACAATAATAGCATATACAGGATCACTGAAGAAACAACAAGCATAACATAAACACAAGAGACACAGATTTATCCTGGGAAACCCTCATGGGGTAGAAAACCCAGTAAAGCTTCCTCAATATAGATGACCAGCAATATACAAAGATGCAAACCAAAGACATGATCTCCTCCTCCACCATAGCAGACCTCTCCTCCACAAGTGCGCCTCTCTCTCAAGTGAGTGTGTGCGTCAAATGAGGAACACACCTCCTCTATTTATACACTAATCTGACATATCTTTTACACAAGTACACGTAGGCTCGTATTTAACCAATGGGTTAAATACCCCACTACAACTGACTGGGCCGACCCCTCTAGGGTGGTCTAATAACCCTTTGACCCACATGACACATACAGGGCCGACCCCCACTAGGGAAGTCTAATAACCCGAGTTACCACATTCCGACGGAGGAATAAACATATCCAGATATACAATAAGATATTCACAGAGGAATGAAACATCTCCGGAATAATAAAGTACAAATATAATATTCTTTGAAGTTACAATATCTCAACACTCCCCCTTAACGAGAAGGATATTATAATAGCATCTGCACGAGCAAGGAGTCATCAACATCATACATGATACATCTATAAATCATTGGAAGCTTTCTCAACATCATCAGTAACTCAAGCAGTTACTGGAACATATTCAATACTGGAACATCAACATATTCAGTACTGAGTCTTTATCTTCTGCAGCACTCAAACAACTACAACAACATCAACATCTGGATCCTCACGATCATCAGCATCATCATCTCACGATCATCAGCATCATCATCACACGATCATCAGCATCGTCATCGACATCATGATCATCAGCATCATCATCACACGATCATCAGCATCGTCATCACATGATCATCAACATCGTCATCACACGATCAGCAGCATCGTCATCTAGATCATCACGATCAGCAGCATCGTCATCTAGATCATCACGATCAGCAACATCGTCATCTAGATCATCACGATCAACAACATCGTCATCTAGATCATCATGATCAACAACATCGTCATCTAGATCATCACAATCAGCAGCATCGTCATCTAGATCATCACAATCAGCATCATCATCATCTAGATCATCACGATCAACAACATCGTCATCTAGATCATCACGATCAACAACATCGTCATCTAGATCATCACGATCAACAACATCATCAATACAAGTATAAATATCATTAATACAAGTATCCTCATCAATACAAGTATACATATCATCAATGCAAGTATACACATCATTAATACAAGTATCCTCATCAATACAAGTATACACATCATCAATACAAGTATCCTCATCAATACAAGTATACACATCATCAATACAAGTATCCTCATCAATACAAGTATACACAATAGCAGCATACCCTGCAACACACAAGATCCAATTACGGGATGATCAATCTCTCTCACTTTAGGACATAGGTCCAAGGATGATACAATCCTGATCCGCTTACAGGATGATCAGTCCCTCTCGATTTAAGACAACTCTCATGTCTATGGATGATGCAATCCAGATCAACTTACAGGATGATCAATCCTGATCACTTTAAGACACCTCACCATGTCTAGGGACGAGGCAATCCCAATCTATTTACAGGATGATTAGTCCTTATCACTTTAAGACATCTCACCATGTCTAGGGATGAGGAAATCCCAATCTATTTACAGGATGATTAGTCCTTATCACTTTAAGACATCTCACCATGTCTAGGGACGAGGCAATCCCAATCTATTTACAGGATGATTAGTCCTTATCACTTTAAGACATCTCACCATGTCTAGGGACGAGGAAATCCCAATCTATTTACAGGATGATTAGTCCTTATCACTTTAAGACATCTCACCATGTCTAGGGATGAGGAAATCCCAATCTATTTACAGGATGATTAGTCCACTCAATCTCATTTAGGACTATCCTTCCTTTCGAATTACTGGATTTACTGTCCAAGGATGATTCAATCCATTCAATTCATTTAGGACTATCCTTCTTTTCGGAATTACTGGATTTACTGTCCAAGGATGATTTAATCCACTCAATTCATTTAGGACTATCCTTCCTTTCGGAATTACTGTATTTACTGTCCAAGGATGATTTAATGCACTCAATTCATTTAGGACTATCCTTCCTTTCGAAATTACTGGATTTACTGTCCAAGGATGATTTAATCCACTCAATTCATTTAGGACTATCCTTCCTTTCGGAATTATTGGATTTACTGTCCAAGGATGATTTAATCCACTCAATTCATTTAGGACTATCCTTCCTTTCAGAATTACTGGATTTACTGTCCAAGGATGATTTAATCCACTCAATTCATTTAGGACTATCCTTCCTTTTGGAATTACTGGATTTACTGTCCAAGGATGATTTAATCCACTCAATTCATTTAGGACTATCCTTCCTTTCAGAATTACTGGATTTACCGTCCAAGGATGATTTAATCCACTCAATTCATTTAGGACTATCCTTCCTTTCGGAATTACTGGATTTACTATCCAAGGATGATTTAATCCACAACCGTACATTTAGGACCACGTCCAAGGATGACTCAATCCTCAACCGTACATTTAGGACCATTTCCAAGGATGACTTAATCCTCAACCGTACATTTAGGACCATGTCCAAGGATGACTTAATCCTCCACCGTACATTTAGGACCACGTCCAAGGATGACTTAATCCTCAATCGTACATTTAGGACCACGTCCAAGGATGACTTAATCCTCAACCGTACATTTAGGACCACGTCCAAGGATGACTTAATCCTCCACCGTACATTTAGGACTACGTCCAAGGATGACTTAATCCTCCACCGTACATTTAGGACTACGTCCAAGGATGACTTAATCCTCAACCGTACATTTAGGACCACCTCCAAGGATGACTTAATCCTCCACCGTACATTTAGGACCACGTCCAAGGATGACTTAATCCTCAACCGTACATTTAGGACTACGTCCAAGGATGACTTAATCCTCAACCGTCCACCAAGGACTTCATTCTCGAAGACATACATCTACGGCTCTTCTTTCGGACTGAAGTCCAGGGATGATCCAATCCCCTCACATGTTCACCAAGAACTTCATTCATGAAGACATACGTCTACGGCTCTTCTTTCGGACTGAAGTCCAGGGATGATCCAATCCTCTCATGTCCACCAATGACTTCATTTTCGAAGACATACATCTACGGATCTCTTTAGAACAAGTGTTCAAGGATGATACAATCCCTCTTCTTTCTCGGAGACACTTGTCTACGGCTCACTTTAGAACTTGTGTTCAAGGATGATGCAATCCTCACATGTATTCTCATCAATTACTATCGATCCTGGGAACCCATACAGAACCTGATTCACACTTCTTCTTTAATTACACCATTAAGAGAATGGTCTTATCTAGCCACTTGGAGCAAACATCTCATCATGATTCTCTTCTTCTTTCTAAGAGAATCTTCTAGCCACAAGCCTTCTATAGTGTGTTTGATTTGAAAATCTTTTTTTTTTGTTTAACATCCATTGCTTGTTCAGTGTTCATCATTCATCATGATCTTTCCTACAAATCAAAATTAAGTACATGATTAGTAATACTTCATAATCATCAAATCATATTGACATGATAACCTATTATGCATACATATATCATTTACATAGTTATGCAACTATTTTGACCAATACTTTGGCACAACACTTTCCCATATCCTGTATGCATACAGTGGCTATCTAGATACCTTCCATCTCTACCAGAACATACTACCGAGAGTGTGCACAGCTCTCAGCATGTCAGCAAAGAGGTTTCATTCTAGACAAGCAACAACGGAATGTTTGTCCAACTTACCAATCATATGCATATTAGTAGTATACTATTCAATGCTCTATGAATGTTTACACTCAGCATGATATATTCTAGGAATACAAATATGCATACAAGCAATATCATTTACTATTTCAAATAACAACTCAAATACTTATCTTTTATGTTTGTGTGGTTGCCTCCCGCTTGATCTTCTATATGTCTTTTGAACTTGTATTCATTCTGTACCACTGTGCATGCTCAAGTGTGCACTAGTGTCATCCTCATGATCTCATACACAAACATATGTTCATTAGTATATTCTCCAAACATTCTAATTCTAAATAATCTTGAATATGTATAGTCATGATCATTAGTATTCAGGGTTTCAAGGAAGTCTTCTTTTACTCATGCATATTCTTGTTTGATCATAGTACTCTTCTGGTTAATTAAATCATCAAGACAAGAGACATAATATGCATAAACCCTTGATTACTAACTTTATGAATAAGCATAACCAATCATACCAAGTATACTTATATAAGGGATCCTAACACAAGGTAAGATTCTAACTTGACATAAGAAAACATATCTGGATTAGTTATGTACAACATACCTAAACAATCTCTTCAATGATTTAGAGATCCTGAGCTAGAACTTGCATGTCTCATAGGTTAAGCATAATATAACAAAGTCATACATACCTCGTAAGTAGAACAAATATTATGGATGAGTCTTTGTCTTCATGTTGTCATGGTCATGGAACTTGATTTGTCTTTTGTGATGTACCTGTATCTTGTTAGCAGACAACATCAACCTCACACAACACCATAATGCATTAGTACAATCATATAGCCCTAATCAATGAATGTCTTCGATCATTCACATGCATTCATACTGTTACTAGGGTGATAAGACAATTCTAACAATAATCAAGATTGTACTAATAAATAATATGAAGACAAACACATTATGAACTTAATCAAGAATCATATTTCAAGACATACCTGAACCTCCTTAAGTCATACCTGTCGAGACTTCTTGTAGTCTTCTTATGTAAGGCCTTAGCCTCAAATCCCCCTGAAACTTGATTTGGAGCTTGATTAGGGCTTGCTAGAGAAACCATAAAAATTCAATCTTTGACTTTCATGCTTCTGAATGGATGGAAGGATGTGTCTTGCTGAGCTGATCAAACTAGCATACTTCACTTTTGAAATCTCCAAAATTTGACCCCTCAAAATTGCCTTCGAAACTTCTGGATCTTCTGGACAGGAACCCGAACTAGGGTTTGATGAAGCCCACCCTTCTGTCTAATCAAAAGGTTCAATCCAAGGCTCTGAACTCTTATTTTTCTGAGGAGCTTCCAGCCGTGGTTACTGACTTCAAAAATTCCAACTTTTGCTGAAGCCCTAATTTTCCATCTTTCTGATCAAAATCCCAAACTAGGGTTTGATCAAGCCCGGTCTTCTACCCAACCACAAAATTTGATCTTGGTCTCTAAATTTCGATTTTCCTGAGTAGCATTCAGCCGTGGACTCCGATTCCAAAAATTCTAACTTTCTCCGAAACCCTAAATTCCGGAAGCCATGAATAAAGGTGCTCCAAAAACAATTCTGTTTTGACAGAAATATGCACCTGATTATTTCTGCTATAACTCTGAAATTTTTGTTCCACAGGGTCTGTTTGCAGTAGCCTGACCTGTCATCTTTCCATCCTGACAGGTCTGACCTCAATTGGATTTTCTAAGAGAGAATTATGCCAAGTGTCGCAACGTGACCTGTTTATGGGATAAAACAGGAGAGTGAACTTGTACGGCATGCCACATGTCACTGTTTGATCTTCGGTCTCTGAAAACTTTTCTTGAGATAGCTTTCCCTGTTATATTTCTATCCTGATAGGTCTGACCTCAATTGGACTCTCTGAGAGAGAGTTATTCCAAGTGTCGCAATGTGACCTTTTTATGGGATAAAACAGGAGAGCGAACTTGTACGTCGTGCCATGTGTCACTGGTTCACCTTCGGCCTCTGAAAACGTTTCTTGATATATTACAGTCTGTGTAATACCTGTCACTTTTTACGAAATTTCATTTGGAGCTTCCTAGCCCAAGTTATGACCTTTTTTCCAAGGTTACCTGATTTTGACTGAGATCTGGAAGAGGCAGAAACCCTCACTTGTACTGATCATAACTCATAAAGTACAACGAATCTGAGGGTACCCTTTGGACACAAGGTACCTGGGGATGTTATCTTCGACCCGTAAACTTTTCAGACCCTGAAACTTCGCAGAAATGGATTTATAGTGAAAGTTCCATGATGACTGGTTTTTTCTATGTAAAACCCTAACCTTCAAATTGTCGTAAGTAAAGCAAGTGTCGTAAGTGCCATACCTTGCCTTCCTTCAGGTTAGATCTGATACCATGTTAAGATTTAATATGCTAAGACAGAAAATAGCAGTATTACATTCCATTTCACAATAATAGCATATACAGGATCACTGAAGAAACAACAAGCATAACATAAACACAAGAGACACAGATTTATCCTGGGAAACCCTCATGCGGTAGAAAACCCAGTAAAGCTTCCTCAATATAGATGACCAGCAATATACAAAGATGCAAACCAAAGACATGATATCCTCCTCCACCATAGCAGACCTCTCCTCCACAAGTGCGCCTCTCTCTCAAGTGAGTGTGTGCGTCAAATGAGGAACACACCTCCTCTATTTATACACTACTCTGACATATCTTTTACACAAGTACACGTAGGCTCGTATTTAACCAATGGGTTAAATACCCCACTACAACTGACTGGGCCGACCCCTCTAGGGTGGTCTAATAACCCTTTGACCCACATGACACATACAGGGCCGACCCCCACTAGGGAAGTCTAATAACCCGAGTTACCACATTCCGACGGAGGAATAAACATCTCTGGATATACAATAAGATCTTCACAGAGGAATGAAACATCTCCGGAATAATAAAGTACAAATATAATATTCTTTGAAGTTACAATATCTCAACAAATTCAAAACCACTAGTATGACATGGCAGCCTCTCATCGATTCAGGGTCCCCAAAGAGGTAATTGGAAACCATTTTCTTATGGCCCTGAAAACACCAAGCTAATAAAAGATGTTTTAATACATGTGGTAATTTTGTCTTTTATATTATATTATTATAATGTGAAATATTTTTGGAAAAAGACAAATTATGAGCATCCTAGATCTACGACTCTCATCAATTCAGGCTTGGAAAGTTGCATGAAAGTTAACCAAAGGCACATGAGCCTGATTTTAAAACCACTGTGGACACATGGCAGTCAAAGAGATATTTAGGGGTCTTAAAGTGGTTTTCCCAAACTAATGTTTGAGAGCTCTGATACCGCTAATTGATAAAAGATATTTTAAGAGATAATTTGTTTTTTATATTTTTATAATGTAAAAGATTTTTTGTGGAAAAAGGTAAATCATGAGCATCTTTTTCTAGATCTATGGCTCTCATGAATTTAGACTTGGAAAGTTGCATGAAAGATAACCAAAGGCACATGGGCCTGAATTCAAAACCATTGTGGACACGTGGCAGTCAGAGAGCTATTCAAGGGTCTTAAAGTGGTTTTCCCAAACTACTTTTTGAGGGCCCTGAAACCGCCAACTCATAAAAGACGTTTTGTAAATCGTGCACCTGTAGGAGACATGTTGTTGCATGAGCTGTCTGGGGAAAACCGTGAGGAATCAAATCAAACGGTTGAAAATCCACTTCAGAAATGGGCCAATTTACCTTTCACCATGTGTCGTTTTCAAAACAAATCCATAGATTGTGAGATATTCGGGACCTTTTGAGATGGGTTTTTCCAGAACCGTTTTCTGTTAAATGCAGCTGTCAAGTCCATTTTTTTGTTACAAAATCTTCTCTCTCTATTTAAGCAAGGACAATTTGAATTCATAATGGCAACGAATTTTCTCAGGAAGGGAGAGGGTTGAGCCAGCTATGGACAGCAGGCCATCTTGTAATTCTTTTTTAGTGATGAGAAACCTATAATTGGATTCATGATCCTGATAGAGGAGCATATATAGTGTTTTTTGCAAAGATTAAGATCATTGGTTGTGGCAGCTTGTATTTCTCTTGCATTTCCACAATTTTTCCTCTCTGTTCATCTTTCTTCAAATAAAATATTTGAGTAGAAGTTTAGCAATTATTCAGAGTTTTTGAATATTCTGTTGAATAATACATATGCATCTGTGTTGGGCAGGGACTGCAATCTTGGTTGGCTCTTTGTTTAAATATATATGCATTTTTTTTGTTGACAAGTTGATTCATGGAGATTTTGCAGCCTGTTAGAAACTGCTGACTACTCTGAAATGATTGAGGCTCAGCACGTTTATTCGTTCATCAAATACTTTCAAGACTTTCAGGAATTTGTTCTAGGGGCAATCCTTTTAGTCTTCTCCTTGTCACCTTTAGAATTTCAGGAATTTGTCCAAGAGGGACTGCTTTTAGTTTTCTCCTTTTCACCTTCTAAATCCATCCTCACTTAAAACTGTTATACTATTCCAGTTAATGAAATTCCTATGTAACTGATATTATGTCCAACTCAGTTTTTAAAGCTCTTCTTTATAACTCCATGCCCAATGGAAAGGCCTCTGAGCTGAGAGTTTGCATATCTTAGTTCCGACTCTATTAGTAACTGCTTCTAGCCAAATTCCATATCATTTCCTTGTTAAAATTGGCCTACTCTCGTGAATATCTTAAAGTACTAATAACCTCTGTTTCTCAATAAGCAGAAAGTGTTAGATTAGTAATCTTGTGAGGGAGCCCCCTCTAATCTTAGTGCTAGTTAAAGATTTAAAGATTGGTTGAAATATGTTCCTTGCTTGATCCCTTGCAGCCAGGAATGAACCAGAGTACTAACAAGTACTATAATCAATATCAGGTTACTAATGTGCTGCATATAGACATTAGGATTAGACTTACATTTCTCAAATTTCAAAGATAGCAAAAATTGTCCATTTTGGCATACCAATCTCTAGGATCTTGCTTGAGCCCATAGAGATACTTCTTCAACCTGCACACAAGTGTATGATCAGAAATGAATACTTCAGGATACTTCATATATATCTCTTCATCAATATTCCCATGAATAAATGCACTCTTCACATCCATGTGATGAACCTCCCATCGCTTGGAAGCAACAATGGCTAAAACTAGCCTGATTGAGTCCATCTTTGCCACTGGTGAAAATGTCTCTGTATAGTCCACTCCATGGACTTGAGAGAATACCTTAGCCACCAACCTGGCCTTATACTTCATATCAGATCCATTGTATGTTACTTTGGTTCTATAAACCCATTTACATTGCACTAGTTTCCTCTTGGGAGGAAGAGGGACCAAATCCCATGTTTCATTGTCATGGAGGGAATTCATCTCCTCTTGCATGGTTGTTTTCCATATTGGGTCTTGTGAAGCTTCTGAATATGATTGAGTATCAGATCCAACCATAAGAAAACATCTATCAATCAGATCAGAATCACAAGATGCAAAAGCATTGTGAAATTGAGATCTAGTTTTCCTAAGATCTTGAGGATCTCCTGCAAGCTCACCAATAGCTTGTATGGTTTTCTCATCCCACTTGGTCCTTGAGGGAGGGTCATGATCAGAATCCATGTCATCATCATCATCATAAATATCAAAATCAGAAATATTAGAGAAATAACGATCACTTACATCATCATCAAGAAGAGGATATGAGCATTCCCCTTCACCTAGTTCTGCAACATGCATGGACTCTTCTTCTTCTTTGAATTGAACACTTCTTTCAATGAATGTTTTGTGAGATGAGGGATCAAAGAGATTGTATCCATTTGTATCTTCTACATAAAAAACTATGATAGAATCCTTTATTTGGGGTTTTAATTCCTTTCTCTTCTCTAGTGGTATTCTAGCCTAAGCTTTTGATCCAAACACCCTGAAATGAGAAACATTGGGCTTGTGGCCCATCCAAGCCTCATAGGAAGTCATTCCTTCCATGGATTTATGTGGTGCTATTTTATGAACATATGCAACAAAATTCATATCTTTATCCCATAGCTTAGGATAAAAATACTTAGCCTATATCATGCATGTGGCCATCTCCTTCAATGCTCTATTCTTGCGCTCTGCAACACCATTTTGCTGAGGTGTGTAGGGCACAGAATGTTGCATTTGGATGCCAAAATATTCACAGAGCTGATGCATTTCCTTATTCACATACTCCCTTCCATTATGAGTCCTCAATGATTTCATATTCCTCCCACTAAAGTTCTCCATAGAGTTTTTAAAAACTTTGAAACATTGAAAAACTTTAGATTTTTGCTTCAGAAAATACAACCAACAATACCTTGAGAAATCATCAATGAAGGTAAGTACATACTTTGAGCTACCATATGATGGAGTTGGGAGAGGACTAGTTAGATTTGAATTCACTAAACTAATAGGTCCAGTATCTCTCCTTACCTTCCCTTTCTCATACTTCTTCTCAGCATGCTTCCCAACAATGCACCCTTTGCAAGTGCCATTGGAAAATCTGAGTTTTGGAAGCCCTTCAACCAACTCTTCTTTGCTCAATACTTGAAGATATTTGTAGTTGATGTGTCCAAAACTCTCGTGCCATATCTTTATGAATTCATTACCATGTTATAGAATTACATTAGGATAAGAATACTCGAGAAAATGAAACAACTTGTACATCCTCGAATCATGGTCTGCAACACCCACGACAACAATTTTTCCAGTGGAAATTTCTGATATCTCCACATCATATTGAGTGAAGATCACTCTCTTGGCTGAACCATTGTGGGTCATTTGGTACACAGAGAGTAAGTGTGCTTCAAGATGTGGTACATACATTACATTACTGAAGTACCCATTTTCCAGAGATATTTTCCCAACGCCTTTAGCATGGATTTATGAGTCATCTCCCATGAGAATGGAAGAACCATTGTATGGAGAAATATTAGAGAATAAATATCTTGAAGAATACATGTGCCTTGAGGAACTTGAATCTATTATGAAAGAAGAGGAATATGAGGTGCTAGCCATCAAAGCATGGCACCTCTCCTTGTCTTCAGAAACACCCTCTTTATTCTTCGAACTTTTTGGAAGAGGAATGTTGTTTTTCTGTAGGAGATGGGTCATCATGTCAATGGTTTTCTTCATGCAAGAAGTCTCAGGGTGCCAACCCTTTTGACAGTAAGATCGTTTTCTATTCTCCTTCTTCTTTCCCTTGTCTTTGACAAGATTCGAACCCCCATCAGAAGATTTGGGTCTCTCCTTGTCTTTCTTCTTCTCTTGTGGTTTCGAACCATTGGGTTTTTGCTTTCCTCTAGCTTGCTTCGAATCTCCAGCAGCAAGTACTTGATCTTTTTTTATTAATGGAACCCATCAAGGACAACTTATCTTTCTCTAGAGTTAGAATTTCCATGAAATCATCCAATGAAGGAATGTTCCAATTGCGAAATGTAAGTTTTGTGGATTTAAATGTAGAGACAAAGACTGAATACTCAAGACCCAACTTCAAAATGATGGAAAAAAACCAACTATTCTTCCTTCTTGCCAATGCCACATTGTTTGATTTTCAAGACCAATCTCTTCAACTTGGTGAAGAAGAATTGGATGGAATCAAATTTGCTTGGGCTTAGTGATATTAGCTCATTTTCAAGCTGATGGCTCCTCATCTCATCAGTCTTCCCAAACAAAGACTCAAGCTTGATCCATACTGCATTTGGTGTAGCTAGAATTTCAACATGAAACATGAGATCTCTTGAAATATTGAGACAAAACATTCCAAATACTTCATCCATTCTATTAAAAAACTTGGAATTCTCTACAACAAAGTTCGGCTCAACCTCAGTTCCCATGGTGATCCTGAAAAGACCCTTGGAGATCAATTGAATAACCATCTCAGCCTTCCATTTGAAATAGTTGAATGGAGTGAGAAAGTTTGGGTGAGTTTTCTCCATCTTCTACTGCTTGAGCACTTGGTGAAAATGGTGCATTGTAAACCTACAATAAAAACTCTCAACACTCATGAGGGGATCTACACTAATAGATTTGAACCATGTTTGATAGTGGGTGCATTCGGGAGAGCATCACACCCTGGATAGACTCCAATGGCTTCAATGCAATGGTTATAGGGACTTCTATGGTTTCTCCATTGGTTCTAGAACACCACTAAAAAAGTCTATTGGTTCGAATAATAGCTCCAAGAGCTTTGATACCATGTAAAATATCTATCACAGTATAATCTTGCTACTATAGATACCTCACAATTGAAAGATTTAAATTATTATGCAAGAAACAAGTGCATATACAATTTTGGAAAAACAAATGATCAAAACCAGGTATAAATGATCAAATAGCATATTCTATTAACAAGCCAACCCAACAATGAGTTTGGATCATCCTTATATAACAATAGGAAGAAATCGAATGCCTTAGGAGGCTTGACAAGTGGCTAGCTTAGATTAGACCCAACCCCCCCCATAGGTTGACTAATGAGCTCCCAAATCACCTCAAACCCTTACAAATTTCTCATGTGAACGTTGGGAATGCATGGGAAGACTCACCTGAGTCTCACACATGTGAAGGAGGTAATTTGTGGGTGTTTAGGTATCCAGGGAGAGGCCAAAAGAGGCAGTTTTGGGCCAAGATGACTAGATTCATTGCATGGGCGCCTTTGGTCAACACAGTTTCCTTAAAACAGGGAAAGAGGGCGCCTTAGGAAAAATAGTGGTAATAAATGCATGAGGTGGTCATAATGAGGGAGCCTAATAGCTATATTTGACCACCTTTGGCCCATACTTGGTGGATAAGTCATCATTTAGCCTAACCAACTTCTAACAACCTTGGGATGCAATAATTAACCTCTTTATGACCAATTAATCAATAATATGACTAATGACTAAGGTCCTAGGTGTAATAATGCTCTAACAAGGTTTTGGATTTTAAACAGTGTTTAGATTTACTTTTTGAACTTAAAATTGCTACCCTTTTTTTAATTTAAGGAAAAAAGAGTTTGTAGGATTTTTTTAAATTTTGATTTTAGGAATTTTCAGTGTGCATGCTGTCAATTCGCACTAGTGCATACATAAGTAAAACAAACCATCCAAACACCAATTTAAAAATGCATGCGGTGGTGCCTGTAAAGTTCGGATGCCACAGTGTGCTTATGTGTAAGAAACACACCGGAAGGAATTATGTTGTAAAATGAATGTATAAATATCTGCTACAAAATGTAGCGGATATTTTCTACTACAAGGGATTTTGCAGATGTTCTTTGACAATGCATTTATATTTGTTGCACACTGGTGCATTTTGTTTATGTGCACACACCAATGAATTTCTATATGAATAAATGCAACGGTTTAATTTGAAAATTTTCTGGTTTTATGTGTCCACTTAAAATTATATATTCATCCCAAATGTTCTTTTCGTATTTAACCACACAAATTACAATATTTCATAGTATATATATGTTGCGTAAAATCACCTTATTCTTACAAAATTATTTCCACTATATCGGAAGTTATATTGTGATATACTTCTTGAAAATATCTTAGGACTGTAGAGACGTATATTGATTGTTGATTTGGCTCAAATCTAGGAAGAAAAGTTTGTAGTATGAAATGGCCAATTCTTCGGATTCCATCTCATTCCATCTTATTCAAAATTTGACGAGTTCCCCCTTTCCATCCTCGGTAAGTTCAGGTTTTATTTATATTTTGAATACATATTTGAATTTATGTTACTTATCCATGTGAAGTTGAATATCGATTTATTCTATATTGCAGGATCATGATTCAGGTTCGAGTTCGGATGAACAAGACATTCCACCAATTTCAAAATGTCATAAGTTCTTATTAGGAGAAAGATACCTCAAGCAGTTCGTGGATGAAAATAGGCAGTTGTTTTACCCCACCAATTGTAACATGCCATGTTCAAGCTTCCATCCTGGTTCATCGACAGTAATTCGTTGGGAGTTGGAAATATTTTATGACACCCCAATAGTTTGTGGTTGTTCAAAATGTCAAGGGTTGAAGGAGAACCCTCAACATGTCACACTCACCCATTACACCAATGATAGATTACCCATTGTCGATGGTCTAATACCCCCTACTACAGTAAATAATCCAACAGCTGATATAGAAAAGAAACATAGGAACACTTCCCTATGCTCATTTAAAAAAAAATTGGAATCCAAAACAACTACGTCTCATCGTAAATTGACGAACCCCTCTGCTTATGTTCAGTCAATTGAAAGTTCTAGTGATCCAAAATATGATATGAATGCCACATGTTCTACATTTTCCACATGTATAGATGCATTTTCTACATAAACATGTTTAGGAATATTGATTTTTGAGTGATTCTCTTTTGTTGTTGTATTTTTTTTCTATTGCAATCCCGAAAGGTATCATTGACCATTGCTCCGGGAATGCCTCTTGTAGTTTAAATTTGATTTGATTCTTTGAATAATTTGATTGGTTTATGTATTGTAAGTGAAAAGTACGTCTAAATGTTATTTCCATGAATACCCCTCATAGTATTATAAATTATTTGCCCCTTCTATATCACAACAAAATTTGAACCCAAAATACGACGAATTCCAACGAAATTGACTGTGTTGTCAGATTTTACCTTTAAAATTACAAATTTTGATCAATTTTTTTTTAATTGATACCTGACATTGTCGAATATCCGACTGTCGTCGGTTCTCCGATGACATACGTCGGATATGCGACGTATATATTATAATGGTAACTATGACAATATCATCGGAGCTCTAACGAAATTTAAATTTTAGAAACTATAAATTATGGAAACATTCTGACATGTTGGTTATAAAAGCGACGGTTTGCGGAAATTATATTCTTCGCACATAGTGTTTTCCGTAAAAAAATACACAATTATTTCAATTGTTTTTGTGATTAAAAATAGTGAAGTGTGGAACTTGATTTTTTAATATCGATAATATTCATTCAAGTTCTTTATGAGAAAATGTCAAATAACAATATTCCTGATCCAGATGAACAAAATCGACAATTGATCGCTATATTGTGGGATGGACTAAAACGAAAGGGTGATGGGAAATGTTATTGTCCATGTAGTCAATGCAGGGGCTTTAAAAGGAGAATAATAAAGATCACAATAGCTAGAAAACATTGTAGGGAACATGGACACGTTGAGGGGGGACATGAATATCGTCCATTTGTAAGTTTTGCATTATATATATCTTTATATTGATTGTTTTGTAAATGTATGTATTATTTTAATATTTCTTATATTAACTAATATCAATTGATGGTTTCATGTAATTATAAAGGAAATAAGTCCTACGGCATATCCCTCGGAGTTCTTGCTTTTAGAACAAGTACCGGAGGAACATGGAGCTATGAATAATGGAGAACAAGTTAATGATCATATTGAAGAAGATGATCATATTGGTAACATAGTTTAAGATGATGGTACAAATATATTGATCCATGATACATTTAATGTTAGAATGGATGATGATGGTCATGATCATGAAAATTATGACTTTGATGATGTTCATGATTTACCTATTCTTGAGAAGGCATACAAACCCCTTTATCAGGGCTCCAACACAAATCTTCTCTCTGCTATATTGTTGATAATGAACTTGAAGGTTATGATTGGTATTTCAAACACATCAGTCACATGGATGTTAAGGTATGTAATATATTCCATCACATATATATGATCATTCTAAAGGTTATCATTGTTCGTCTAATAATTTTATTGTTAATTCATAAGTAAAATTAATACGGATGAAATGCATTTCATTAATATTATTTATATATTATATTAACTAGTTTTTTATTTTAATTTGTTGTAGCTTGATAGCTGAATTTTTGTTACCACTATCAATATTTTACCTCACACATATCGAGATTTATCTACCATCATGAAAGAAATTGATGCATGCCTTGATGACCATGTTATATATTATAATCAACATGAATTTGAAACAGAATGTCTAGAATGTCATAGCAGTAGATATCGAACAAATCAAGTATCAAAAAAGGTTCCTCGCAAGGTTATTCATTATATTCTCATTATTCCATGTTTGCAAAGAATGTTCAGGTGCAAAAACATATCACAATTTATGGATTACCATGCACGGAAGAGAATTCAAGGTGACATTATTCGAATTCCTGCAGATGGGTCTACAGATGGGTCTACATTTAGAGATATGGAGGAAAAATGGCCTCACTTTAAAGAAGAACCTCATAATATTAGTTTTTATTTGGAAGCAGATGGTGTCAATACATTTGCAAAGATGAGATCCATTTACTCGATGTGGCCTATTTTTGTTATCAACAATAACATTTCTCCATGGTTGTCAATAAAGAGGGAGCACATAATGTTGGCAATGATTATTCCAGGTATGTGTCTAAATTTTTGCTTTAATGTAGTGGCATCTCATTTGTCGTATTTTGTTGCATAATGTCATATATATATTTTTTATTTTTCTCTTGCGTATGGTTTATATATCTAAATGGTTGTAACAATTATATATTTTATATGTTCAAATCAATCAGGTAAGTACCAAGTTAAAGATATGAATGTATATATCGAACCTCTTATTGGTGAGACACTAAAGTTATGGAATCAAATCACTATGTATGACGTATCTAGACCAATACGACAAAGGCAATTTCAATTCCATGCAATGCTTTTATGGACAATATATGATGCCTGAGGGTTAGCCCGTTTTTGTGCTTTGTAATTATAAGTTCCACTTTAATTGCATTTATTTTTATGAACTAGTTAATATATTATGCACGCATGTTGTTTTAAACAACCCATTCATTTTATATATAATTATAATTGACATAGTTAATCCATCTCTTTATGTAAGTCTTCAAACAAAGGGAAAATTTGCATGTCCAGTTTGTGGTCCTAAGATTAAATCTGATCATTCAGAAAGTTTAGTAAAGGAGGTGTTTGATGAGTATACGAACTTCCTCTCTAAGAATCATAGGTTTATGGGTAAGGAATATGATGACAACATTGCACAATAAATTGTTGACGTCTCAGAACCAGCAATCCAAAGAGAGGGTGTTGAAACACAAGAACCAGCAACCGAAAAAGAGGGTGCTGAAACACAAGAACCAACGACCCAAAAAGAGGATGCTGAAACACAAAGATCAACAACCCAAAGGGATTCCACTAAAACACAAGAACTAGTGGAACATGAAGTAATTGTTGAATTCCCTGAATTGATGCCACAGGAAGAAGCTGTTGAAACACAAGAACTAGTACCACAATAAGAATATGTTGAAACTGTGGCACAAAAAGAAACTGCTAAGATCCTAGAGCTATTGAGTAGAGAAGAAATTACTGAAACATAGGATCTGGTGACTCGGGACCTATCCCTACCCAGGAAACTTGATGATAAAGCGAAGGCCCAGGAACCTATGGAGGTTATTGAATTGGATTCAAAGGATGAAAAGGACACATAAGATGGAAGGGATCAGGAGATGGCCAAGGAACTTTCTCTACTTAAGCTCGAAATTAATAAATGGAGATATCGCGATGCTCTGTGCAAAGAAGGAATGGTTCCCCTTCATGAACATAGGAAATCCATTAAAGAACTCAAAGAAATATGGTTTGAGGAATTAATTGTCCAAAAATTCCAATGGGATAATCTATAAGAATAATTGAAAGAGCTAAGAAAATTGAAGACCATAAAACGGGAGAAAGAACAAATGTATAATCTGGTTCAGGAACTCTTAAGTTGTAGAGCTCCATCACCATCCTATTCGGTATTTTTATATGAGCAATTGACTCTGTTTAAGCTTAAATCTATGAAGGAAGGAAATCCCTATCATATTGTGACAACCCCTCAATTTTTGGATGCATTTACTTAGAGTGATTTCTTTGGGAAAAATTTACTTTATGAGCTGTATCTACATGAACTGGCTTGCTTTATGGACCTTCGGTCTAATCCAGTTACTCATATAGGTGACATTCATCTGAGGGATTTCACTTCTTTTTTCACAAATCATATGAACTGGTTGAATGCCTCCCAGACTATTCAAAATAATGAATATACTTCTACTCACTGTATATGAGGTGAACCTCAATCCCCTGTGACCCGTGTTGAAAGACATAAAATACACCTCTCCTCTCCTCGAAAGGTTGATCATCTAGCAGCATTTCAATAATAAATTGTTAAATTTTCAGAATTTACTTCAATCTGATCTAGGATCTTAACTGAGAGAACAACATGTACGGCATATCTACAACATATCAATCATGGAGACAATAATGCAAGCATGCAAGAGACACAAAGATTTACTTGGGGAAAACCATAAAGGTGAAAAACCCCAATAAATTCCTCAGAGATAGATAGAGAAATGATACAACCCAAACACGAGATAGACTTATCCTAGCAGTAGATCCTCCTCCTCCATAAGTGCGCCACTCCTCCTTAAGTGCATGAGTGAGAAGTGAGTGAACAAATAGAGTGCCTTCTGCACTCTATTTATACTTGACTTGACTTGCATTTTACCTAAATCATGTAGGCTCGAACTTAACCACATAACATAATGATGACTGGGCCGACCCCCAATAGGGTGGTCTAATAACCCTTTGACCCACATGGCTGACCCCCAATAGGGTGGACTAATAACCCTTTGACCCACATGACTTGTACAGGGCCGACCCCAACAAGGTGGTCTAATAACCCATCAAGTATAAGTTACGACATTTACAATATAAATGACGACACTTCTGTATAGAGGAATAATACCATCTCTATAGGAGTACATACAACATACATATATGAAATACATTCCGAATTTACATATACATCAACACTCCCTCTTAACTAGGAAGGTATTTCTCAGCACAGGTCTTCTAGCACAAGTCATCTTCTCTGGATCATTGTCACTAGATAATCATCATCGAGTCATCATCATCCTCACTGCTGCTGCGATGTCAATCAATCTCTGAATCTACTCGTCATAGGAAGTTCTACAGAGCCAGTCCTTTTTCATACTGGATGTAGGCCCACCACCTGCAGGTCTTCGTCATCACTGGCCATACTGTGGAATTCTCAGGACTTATTACGTGCATCACAAAACCTGGCTGCAGCATCCCAGGCTATTATGAGCACACAACTCTACCTGTAGGATCTCCCAGGAGCACATTACATGTGACCCATCACAAAACCTAGATGAAGCATCCCAGGCTGTTACGAGCACATGGCTCTACCTATTGGATCTCCCAGGAGCACATTACATGTGATATCACCACAAAACCTGGTTGAAGCATCCCAGGCTGTTACAAGCACACAACTCTACCTGTCGGATCTCCTAGGAGCACATTACATGTGGTCCACCACAAAACTTGGCTGAAGCATCTGAGGCCTTTTTCATTCTGTCCAGATCTCCCAGGAGCAAATTACATGTGGTCATGGCAAAACATGGCTGAAGCATCTGAGGCCTTTTTCATCCTGTCCAGATCTCCCAGGAGAAAATTACATGCCATAGGACAAAACCTCTAAAGAGCATCTGCGAGATATCCCGGGGCAATGAATTACATGCCATAGGAAAAATCTCAAAAGAGCATATGCGAGATATCCCAGGGCAACGAATTACATGCCATAGGTAAAACCTCGAAAGACTATCTGCAGATCTCCCAGGGCACAAATTATATGTCCTCCCAAGCAAAACCTTGAAAGAGCATTTTCCAGATGTCCCAAGGCACCGAATTACATGCCATAGGCAAAACCTCGAAAGACCATCTGCAAATCTCCCAGGGCACAAATTACATGCTTACCTGCACAACCTGATCCACGGCCACAAAGTATCATCTGATACTCACCATACATCATCCTGATGTACACATGATCATCCTGATCATCATCACTGCAACATCCTGATGCATGTCATCTGGAGAAGCTCGTCATCCACGATCATCCTGATCATACAATGCATCCATCTGATGCACACCAAGTATGTACCTGAAACATATCATCATACATAGTGTATCCACCTGATACATAGATACATGATCCACATAATGTATCCATCAACATACATGATCTACCTGATCATACCTGATACATATCAATATACATAGTGTATCCACCTGATAAATAGATACATGATCCACACAATGTATCCATCAACATACATGATCTACCTGATCATACAATGTATCCACCTGATACATATACAGATACATGGTCCAAGCATCCAACATGATGTATATACAAAAATACATACACATGATCCAACCGATCATATCCAACATCCAACATGATGCGTACATACATATAAATGATCCAACTGATCATATCCAACATCCAACATGATGTGTCCATACATACATAAAAATGATCCAACTGATCATATCCAACAGAAACTAGAACATCATCCTGATGCTCATCATTCAGTGCTTACATACACAGCCATGTGAAGGATCCTCCTTCCAACATGCTTAGAATGGCTTCAGCAAATGTGTCGATCACTTCTTCCTCTAAGTGTCCTCGATCTGAAGAATGCCAAGCCTCTCTCTGAAGTACTCGAACTTCACCCTGGCTAGTGGCTTCGTCAGCACATCTGCAATTTGCTCGTCCATCACAACATACAGGAGCTTCACAGCTCCTCTCTGTACCATATCCCTGATATAGTGACATTTGATCTCTATGTGTTTCAACCTATCATGAAACACTGGGTTCTCGGACAACTTCACACAACTCTGGTTATTACAGAAGATACCAGTAGCATCCTACGGGAGATCAAATAACTCAGACAGTAGCTTCCGTAGCCATACTACCTCACAACTAGCTGAACAGGCTGCAACATACTCTGCCTCAGTTGTACTCAGTGCTACGCAGGACTGCTTCCTACTAAACCAAGAGATCACACCTGATCCCATACTGAAGCAACACCCATATGTGCTCTTCCTATCTACAGCACTACCTGCCCAATCTGAATCAACATAACCCTGCAGGTTAAACTTTTGATTCGCTTCATACTTGAGCCCATAATCCACTGTACCTTTCAGGTACCTCAGAATATGCTTTATAGCAACCAGGTGAACACTCCTCGGATCTGTCAGGAACTGGCTCAATGTGTTCACCACAAAGCAAATATCTGGTCTCATGTTCATCAGGTACATCAAGGACCCAATCATTTGACTATACATAGTGACATCAACTGGTTCAGATGAAGCATCACACAAAAGCTTCAGGTTCGATGCCATAGCCTCGCAGTCCGTCATCCCGAACCTCTTCAGGATCTCTACTGCATACTTCCCTTGTCCAAGGAAGATTCCATCTGCACTCTGCCACACCTACATACCTAGAAAGTGGTGCATCATACCCAAGTTTTGCACATATATGACTCCCTGTCATGTGTCTCAAAACCAAGTGGCTGCTCCACATACACTTCTTCTTCAACTACACCATTCAAGAAAGATGTCTTGAATCCATCTGGTGTATCTTCTATTTCATCACTTTTATATTTCTCTATGCTGCCATCTGCAACATGCTTGATCTTGATAGATCCATATGGAAGTCATAACAAACTTCCCTTCAGGTCTTGGGACTACATCCCAAACATCATTCTTCATGATCGACGGATCATGGCATTCCATTTCTTCATTCCAGATCTTGGGAACTTCAATATCTTCAATAGATATCTTTGTTGTTGGAACAAATGTTGTAGTCCTTTTGTAGGTGAAGATATACGGTCTTTCCTACAAAATAGGTTAAATTGCATGATTAGAAACATCTCATAATTTTCAGAACCAATTCTTACACATAAAGAAATATGTCATACAATCATGCAATTATCTTAGCCAATGCTTCAATACAACATTTATCCATATCCTGTAACTTTCTAGATGCCTTCCAATATCTACCAGAACATTCTTAAGAGTGTGCACAACTCCCAACATGTCAGCAAAGAGGTTTCATTCTAGATAAGTAGCAATGGAATGTTGTACAGTGCCATAGGCCACTTACCCATGCATATACTGTTCATCAATGCCATTATTCTAATATGCATAATACACAACCTAATTCTAGGAACATCAGTATATACATTATTGAACAACATTATTTAAGAAATGACAATTCAAATACTTATATTTGTTTGTTCGTTGGGTGGACTCCCTCTGAGTCTTCGTTTCCTTGCAGGAGCTACTGGCGTCCTAATCTGAAGTAGCTTCTTCTACACTTTTCTGTTGTGGAATGTAGAGAGATGGTCAGCTCCCTCTGAATATCTGCATCCTTGCAGAAACCACTGGAGTGTACTCTCTCTTGATCTTTGCTTCCTGGATTACTTGTCCTTGAACTTATATTCATTCTCGATCCCTATGCATGCTTGTTAGTATCATCATTATGTTATCCTCTAGGTCTCATATGTAATCAAACATTCATTAGTATAATCTTAATATTATCAAAACACAATAATCTCAAGCATGTATAGTCAGGATCATTCAAACACAGATAATAAACATTAGTATTCAAGGTTTCAAGGAAGTCTTCTTTTACTCATGCATATTCTTATTTGATCATAGAACTCTTTTGGTTAGTTAAATCATCAATCATGGTAAGAAACACAATATGCATACAACCATGACTATTCAAACCTATGACTTCATGAATAATTATTATCAACAACACAACAGTATAAGATCGTAACTCAAGGTAGGATTCTATCTTGATATAGGAAAAACATCTCTGGATTAGCATGCTAGCTAGTTATGTCTAACATACTCACATGATGTCTTCTTGTTCTTTTTCAATGACTTGTGCTAGTAACCTGTATATCTCATAGGTTAACCATTATAAAACCAAGTTATACATACCTCGTAAATGGATCTTCTATGAGATCCATGACAATGGATGAATCTTTGTCCTCATGTCATCATGATCATATGTTCTTGAACCAGAACATGATTTGTCTTTCTTGGTGTACCTTTCATGTTAGTAGACAACATAAACCTCATACAACACCATAATGCATTAGTACAATCATAAGTGTCAACACCCTAATCAATGAATATTTTCTATCGTGCATTCATAATTTTATTAAGGTGATATGACAAGTCCAAAAATCAAGATTGTACTAACCGTAATAACATGAAGACAAACATACCATAAACTTAATCATGAACAAATATCAAAACATACCTCGATGAGTCATACCTGTCGAGATCGCTTGTAATATTCTTATGTAAGGCCTTAGCCTCATCTCCCTCTGAAACATGAACTTCTTTACTTATGCAGGTGACCAATCCATCTTCTTCTAGGATTAACCCAATCCACTTGATTTGCAAGAACTGGACCTGGAGCTAGATATGGGTTTGTTAGAGAAACTCCAAAAATTCAAACTTTGAATTTCAAACTTCTGAAAGGATAGAAATATGCGCCTTGATGAGCTGATCAAGCTGGTATATTCAGAATTTGAAAACTACAAAGTTTCATTCCTCAATTTTGCCTTTGAAACTTCTGGATTCACTAGATGCGACCCTGAACTGGGGTTTGATGAAGCCCACTCTTCTGCCCAATCAAAAGGTTTGATCCAAAGCTCTAAGCTTCTATTTTTCTGAGGATCTTTTAGCCCTGCTCACATATTTCAAAAATTCCCATTTTTACAGAAGCCCTAATTTTCTACTTTTCTGATCAAAGTCCCGAACTAGGGTCTGATCAAGCCCGGCCTTCTTCCCAACCAAAAATTCTGATATTGGTCTCTAAATTTCTATTTTGATGAGTAGCATCCATCCGTGGTCTCTGATTACAAAAATTCCAACTTTTTCCGAAGCCCTAAATTCCGGAAGCCATGAATGAAGGTACTCAAAAATAATTCTGTTTTTGACAAAAATATGTACCTGATTGTTTTTAGTGTACCTACTAACATTTTGATCCAGAGGGTCTGAAAACGTTTCCTGAGATATCCCGACCTGTTATCTTTCCATCCTGACAAGTCTGACCTCAATTGGATTCTCTGAGAGAGAGTTATGCCAAGTGTCGCAACATGACCTGTTTATGGGATAATACAGGAGAGTGAACTTGTACGGTGTGCCACGTGTCACTTTTCCAAATTCAGCCTCTGAAAAATTTTCTTGAGATATCTCGCCCTGTTATCTTTCCATCCTGACAGGTCTGACCTCAATTGGACTCTCTGAGAGAGATTTATGCCAAGTGTTGCAACGTGGCCTGCTTATGGGATAATACAGGCGAGCAAACTTGTACGGCATGCCACGTGTCACTGGTTCAACTTCGGCTTCTGAAAACTTTTCTTGAGATAGTACAGTCTGTGTACTACCTGTCACATTTTACGAAATTTCATTTGGATCTTCCTAGCCCAAGTTATGACATTTTTCCGAAGGTCACCTGATTTTGACTCAGATCTGGAAGAGGCAGAAACCCTATATTGTACAGATCATAAATCACAAAGTACAACGAATTAGAGATTTTCCTTTGGAAAAAAGGTACATGGGGACTTAATATTTGACCTATAAAGGTTTTATATCCAAAAAATTTTCCAAAATGGATTTATAGCGAAAGTGCTATGATGACTGGTTTTTGCTATATCAAGCCCTCGCATCGTAAGTGCAACAAGTGTCATACATGCCATATCATGCCTTCTTTCAGGCTAGCTCTGATACCATGTTAAATTTTCAGAATTTACTTCAATCTGAGAGAATAATATGTACATCATATCTACAGCATATCAATCATGGAGACAATAATGCAAGCACACAAGAGACACAAAGATTTACTTGGGGAAAACCATAAAGGTGAAAAACCCCAATAACTTCCTCAGAGATAGATAGAGCAATGATACAACCCAAAAATGAGATAGACTTATCCTAGCAGTAGATCCTCCTCCTCCATAAGTGTGCCATTCCTCCTTGAGTGCATGAGTGAGAAGTGAGTAAACAAATAGAGTGCCTCCCGCACTATATTTATACTTGACTTGACTTGCCTTTTACCTAAATCATGTAGGCTCGAACTTAACCACATAACATAATGTTGACTGGGCCGACCCCCAATAGGGTGGTCTAATAACCCTTTGACCCACATGGCTGACCCCCAATAGGGTGGTCTAATAACCCTTTGACCACATGACTTATACAGGGCCGACCCCAACAAGGTGGTCTAATAACCCATCAAGTATAAGTTATGACATTTACAATATAAATGACGACACTTCCGTATAGAGGAATAATACCATCTCTATAGGAGTACATACAACATACATATATGAAATACATTCCGAAGTTACATATACATCAACATAAATCATATCCATATGTGTCAGAATGATCTCACATCAAGAGTCCTATGCAATGGAAGGCAATAAGCACAGGTGGGAAGCCTCTTATGAGCCGTTAAGAACAATAGACCCTTATTATTTTGAAAACTTTAAATATGCTTTCTATTGAGTGCCAGAATATGTTAATTGTATGTAGACATGTGGGCCAAGCTGGATGGGGTTAAGACTTAGGTTCCCACTCCTTTGGTTTCCTGAGAGGAAATACATGAGCATCTATAAATTGACCAAGAAAGCAGAAAATAAGTGTTGGGCAGAATTGATTGCTTGCAATGGGTTTTAAAACCATGGAGAGAAGCATGAATCCTCCTTCAACTTCACTAATATCCATGGGAAAATTTTCGAGTCAGACTCAAATTCAGATTAGCTGGAGGTTGTTACATGAGGACATGCAATTGGATAGTTGAGGGGAGATGTTGGGTGCCATAAATGCCCCTTTTTGTTCATCACCATTGAGATCCTTTTCCCTTGTTTTTCCCTATTATTGTAACCAAGTCATTATATTTCCCAAGGAAAAGCATGGATTCGAACATGTATAATTCATTATTGATTTGTTGTATTTAAAGCTTAAGGATTACTTGTGATTATGGGTTTTATTCCTAATTGTGCTGACTTGTGAAGGATCAATGAAAGTAATAGGATTCAAGTGTATTAGCTTGCCGAGACACGTAGAAAAAGGATTACATGGCTATCAGTCATGCTTTTCTGGTCTTTGGTTCATCTTGTTACAGGAATAGCTCGAGCATCTATCCACGCAGCCTGTTTAGACTCGTTTGGTATCTGATCAGTTGGATTGTAAAGAGCATTAACACCTATGAATCATATTTTGTCCCAATTGCAATTATGAACATAACTGGTTCTATTTTCAAAGTGTTGATTCGAAAGCCTGAAGATATTCGATCTTCATGGTTGTCCGAATTAAGAGGACCTGAATTGTCTTTTCTAGTGTATATAGAGAGACGAGAGCATTCAGCAGGTTAGGATTATTTTGATAATAATTGTAATAGGAGTGGGGAACTTTTGTAATTGAACTTATTCATTAATGAAAGAGGCAGTACTTTCCCGATTCATTGTCTACTGAGTTGATTTGGTATCCTTTAGAGGCATCTCTATTAGAAGGCAAGGGCCCACTTTCTCATAGAGTTGCCAAATTGTTTAGTTGTTTAATTATTTTACTTTGTTTGGTGTGGATTTTCTAGTTAGGTTTCAATGCTCAAACAGTTGATTATTAAGCATAGGTGTTAGCACTTAGATTTTATCCCGGTTGTAAAAGAATAACACCTAAGGTAACTTATTTCAAACCAAACTTTAGGTAGAAAACTTAGCCATTTTTTCCACTAGAGAGGGCTCTCTCACAAGATATATGTAAAGGCTAAAAATATATAGAAATATGCTCAAAATTTCTCAAAAGCATTTACTTGGTTGAAAAGGAAACAAGAAACATTGGGCATGGAGTCAAATTTCAAATATTTAATGTGCCAACAAGAGATTTATACCAAACACATTTCCACAGAGGCAAGATAGAAACCATATCACAGTCAATTTGATTTTGCAGGTGGTACAGAAAGAAATAATGACAATCCATCAACAACAGGAAACTAACTAGGATGAATCCATTGTCAACTTTGGAGAAATAATGGATACTTAAATGCGATAAAATGAGGCATAACTAGTACGAATCCCGATTTATTTCAAACGTTCATTTAAGTATAGAAGAAGAACATAATGGAAGATATAACAAAGAAAGTAAACATGCACATATAGAGATAAGAGAAAGAACATACTATAAAAATGATTAACACATGAATCTTTGGTTTCAAAAGATAGGTATTTCCACTATATGGCCTTTTATTTATCAAAAATTTGAGTTCAAAACTTATCGTCCCTCAAAGAGTTTCCAACCCTTTCAAAAATGACTCTCATTGTCTTTTATACAGAATTTGAAAGAAGCTTGACGTAACTGCTTCTTTTAACTAATAACTGAAAATGTCTTAACTCGAAAGATAACTGTCTTTAAACAATAGATAACTGTCTTCAAATAATATTACAAATTTTTTAAAATAAAAGCATCATTTTTGCCACTTGGCAAAAATTCTGAATGTATCTATGAATGGACAGAATATCTTGTCCTTCCATATTTGTCCACATAGTTCCATTGGTCGGCCGTGGGAAAATCATAACTGGTCATTTTCTTCACCAGGACTCGCATTTCAAGGTGACCTGAATAAGAAACAAGAGGAAGATTCTCACAGGTTGAGATCAACATATTTAAAATTTCAAAGACTTCCACAATTTTCTCCATTAAAATCTTTCCTGTAAGCATATGATCCAAATGTTGAAACTTTTTGTGATCCATTCTTATGTCAAACAATAACCTCTTATATTCATTGGGAGGAATCAATTCATTCTTTTCATCCCATAAAGCAGGGAATCCTTTGTTTATTAATTTTTCAATTCGTTTCTTAAACTTTATTACTTCCTCTCGTATCTATCCAGCTTTAGCTTCAATATTTTCAACATGTGAATATTTCCCAAGATTCTTCTGGCCCATGTAATGAATGAAATTCTATTCATTCTATTCATTTCTATCAAATCTGCTTCCGTTAAACTGTTTAAGAAAGTTATTTCCCTCTGTGCTATTTCTTTTGGCTTTTTGTTTAAATTCTCTTTGACTGCTATGCAACTCTCAAAGGTGTCTTTGGCTACTTTTTCTTTGATTCTCATATAATCAAGATAAGGTCTTAATTTTTCAACTTCCTTTATAATTTGATCCCATACCATATGTTTGCAACCTTGCATTGCAGTCTATCCTATTACATGAGCTGCCAAACCTTTATTATTATCAATTAATTCCTGATTCCTTGTTTGCAAAGTTTTAATTTCCTTATCTTTTGTCTCATTTTCTTCTTTTAGCTTTTGTATTCCCATTTTCAATTCTTTAATCTCGACATCTTTGAAACTTACCTGGGACATGGCTTGTAAGAGACTGTCCAATCCAGTTTTATCTTCATCTGTATCTGCATGTACCTGTTGCTGACCTAATTCTGCTAACTTTTTCTTTATTTCTTCCAATTGCTCTTCCAAACCAATTTTTTCTTTTTCCCAATGAACTTTTTTCTCGGTGAGCTTCAACATTTTTGTAGTAATATCTTTTACTTCATTTGACAACTCTTCTTTTTCTTTTTCCAGTACTCTTAGTTCGGCTCCTTGGATAAGCAAAGTGTCTGAGATTTTCAGCTTTTGCCTTAACATTAGAATTGTATCATCATTTTCTTTGAGTAAATTTGCTGCTGCATCTCCCTCTTTGTTTATCAAATCTATTTGTAATTTTTTTATTTGTTGTTGTCGAGACTTATTTTATGCTTTCTCTTGTCTCAACTGGTTATTTAATTTATCCACTAAAATTTTCAACTTGTCTACCTTTAATATCGCTCCCAAATAATCTGAATATATAACCTCTCCTGTTTGTCTGTGTAATAAAATTTTATCTGGGGCATTGATTTTTGTCAGATCCACCTTCATCTCTGAGATCTTATCTTTAGTAACAACTAAAAATTTTAAAGAATTTTCTTTGACATTTCTGCTAGTAAACAAATTGACTTCAGTGTTGGATATATTTCTAACCCTTGGAAATAACTGAATGGTTTGCCGAGAGGATTCCTGTTTATTTTGACTATGTTCATTAAATACATCCATCAGACTGTGTGGTTTATTTACATCATCTTCCACTGGGGATTCTTTAATACTGTACTCTTTTACCATGTCCTCTGGTATTTTGACTTCGGTTCTTCCTTCCTCTTCTGAAACTGCCATTAATTCTTCTTGCTCATCCATTTTCAATTTTTTCCCTTTTTCTGCTTCTTCACTTTCAATGTTCACTACATCTTGTATGGGCCTTTTAAAACCTACCATTGCAGTATTCATCGTGCTTTCTACCTCTGCTGTTGCATATGTCAATATCATTTCTTTATAATGAGAATCTGGAATGATTTCTACCTTATAATCCAGCCAATTTGCTCTGTCAGACATTCCCTCAATCATCTGATGACTCAATGCTTTGATGCGATGATCCGTTCTCCGTTTTGATATTATGTTTAAAGGATCATATTCAATAGCCATGTCTGTCTCAAAACCCATATCTTTCAATAATTTTTCTATGTAAATAGAAACATTTTTATTCTTCACTATGAATGGGCCAAGTGTGAACGGATACTTGATATCCGTTGCTTGTTTGAAAAGCAAGAAATTATTATCCTCAACAATTAACTCCTGTATAAGGAATTCCAAAGCAAAAACCCTTAAGGTAAGAAATGCTAGTAAAACATAGGGTTTATGTTTGAAATCATATAACCTGATCACTGTACCGTCCTTTGACAAGAACCAATCTCCTACAGCGTATTCTGCACTTAATTGCATACATGATTGCATTTTTGGTAATATTCTAGGCAATCTTTCACCAAAAATCATTCTGTAAATCTCAGAGAGCATATAATTTATGTAATTAAACATGTTATTTTCTAATAACTTTGTGAAAATGATCTCAAGGAATTGTAATTCTTCATGATTGGCCACCATGATCATTTTCATCAAAAAGTACTGAAATCTGAAATGCCTTAGAGTAGGGAAATTGACCATCTCGTCATGAATCTTCTCGGTAAAGAATTCTTCAAAATTAAGTCGAGGAATTTGATTTTCTCAATCCCTGACTGAATTGTACTCATTTTATACAAAAGGCTTAACTGAAACTCAGTTACATACATGTCTGTATTGAACCCTAGGATTAAAGCCAACAATGTCAGAACTAGCTGGGTATTTTCATCAAATAAAGTGATATCTATAGGGTACGGGATATCTGAAATGTTGGTATTTGGTTTAATACATGTAGACAAAATTTTTTCTCTATCATCTTGAAGGGTTTGATGATAATATTCAATAACAGAAGTTTCAAAAAAAATTCCAGACTCGAGGGTTTGGGAAAATTTTATTTCTAGGGCTTTAATTATGACGGCAGGCTCTATTTTGCAGACGACTCTGGTTTTTTGATTGTATAAAATAGTTTTTTCTTCTCTGGAATAATTCTCAGCACACCACAACACAAATTCTGGAAAAGATGGGATTTGGTCCGGGTAGAAGGCTAACAAGGATGACAGGTGGACTCTGTGTATGTCTCTACCTTCTTCTAATAACTTAGACAACTTAAGCTTAACCTCAGCGGCTGGTAACCTGATTAGGGTATCATAAATGTCCCCATATTTATCTTCTAGGGCTTCTTTAGCTTTAAAAACATCTATATCATGCACAGTTTCCATTTAAATCATTTCTACAAACAAATTTCCGTTAAAAATGTGGGCCAGGTCACCAGACCCTACCTGTATAAACACGTCTTTATCCTTCTATTTCAATTGTTGATCTCCACCAGTCTTCAGATCTTCCAGGAACAACGACACATAGACAGTATGTCGTTATTTGAAAACCCTTTTGTTTTATATAAGCCTTTTTTCTTAACTTTTTGGCAGATTTCCGAATGTACTTTATATCCAACCGTCGATCACAAGCCTTTTGATTTGAATCGTTAGATCTTGTGCCCATTTATTTCCCATGGTGGTATCCACGATCCCAATAATGGTTTTCTTCTCTGGTTTTTATTGTGTGCGGATAAACCATTTTTTGACACCTGTTAGAGTGGTTTAATTACCGCAACCACTCTTTCCTCTATTTAGTGTGCACTTCCCATGATACGGATGAATCTTGGCCTTAGATCTTGTGCCAATGTATATCGTCCCTCCGATTTTATGTCAACTTGTGGCGTATTCCCTTGTGCCTTCTACATCTACCACGTGCTATGGACCGTGTTTACCTCGTATTGTCCTTTGGTGGTTCCACACGGTGCTGTAGTGGTTTGTGATACCACTATCATGCTGATGTGGAACAATAAGAATACGACACATACTCCGACGGTATTATGTCCGCAACCACTCTCTAATGTTTGCAAACGATCTTTTGGGTGGTGCGAGAAACCATGATAACCATTGATATTTATTTTTGTCATCTCCGCCGTTGAAACTTAACTAAGATTTAACCTCTTCAATAATTACTTTCGAACTATTGCACATGTAGGTTTTTCTTTGTTGATTTTGTATTACAACCCTTCTTTTCAACCCATCCATAGTAAATTTACTTCTTTTGTATCTTTTTGACAAATATTTTATGGTTTGAGTATTTCAAACATAGTGTCAACAACTGGGTCCAACTGGGGATGCTATCCTCCCCGTGAGGTAGCAAAGAACATTGTAGACCAGGTGCCTGATCCATTGGGCTGCATTCAAACTTTTCTGTAAATCAAGGTTCATATCATCATTTTGTTTTTTTTTACTGCATGATAAAGAAAAATATTTACACTGTACAAAATTCTCTTTCACCTCTGTCCTTTTAAGAGAGATAATGTTTGAGGTGTCTACCATTTACTGGTCCTCCAGGAAAGAATTCTCCATTGCAATTTTTTAGGGTAAATGCATTTTCTCCTTGGTATCCTACAACAATATAGGGACCTTTCTACAAATGCTCAAACTTCCCATGGTGATCTTCATTTCTAGAGTCCCACTTCAAAACTAAATCATTTATCTGAAAATTATTTTCTTTAACCTTTTTGTCAAAAGTTTTTTTCATTTTCTCCTGATGCATTTGGGTTTTGTTGTATGCCTTTTCTCTAACTTCATGTAATTCTATCATTTGATTTATTCTACTTTGCATATGATTTGGTTCTTCTTTGACTTCTTGTAACAATTTCATAACTGGCAAACCCAAAGAAACAGGAAAAATTACCTCTGTGCCATACACTAACTGGAAAGGCGAAGTGCCAATTGCTCTTTTTGTACTGATTCTATCTACCCACAAAGCATATTTTAATTTAGTGTGACAAGCCCTCTTATTATATTCTAGCAACTTCTTTATGATCCTCACTAAAATTTTATTTGAAGATAAAGCCAACCCATTTCCTTGTGGATAATAAGCAGTGGAATGATTTAAATGTATGTGATATTTGTGACAAAAATTTATCATATTTTTTTATTTGAACGCTGGAACATTATCTGTCACTATCCTTTTAGGACAACCAAACCTGGATAAGATGTTTTCTTCTAAAAAGTTCATTATCACTGTTTCTGTGGTGTTTCTTGTCAGAATGGCCTCAATCCATTTCGTGAAGTAATCTGTGGCAGTCAGAATCTACCTATGCTACCCTGAGGATTTTGGGTTAATTTTGCCAATGAAATCTAACCCCCACTGTTGAAAAGGTGCTTCAACTGAAATAGGTTTCAAAGGAAATGGTAATAATTCTCTTTTCCCTTCAAAAATTTAACATTCATGACATTTGGTCACTTCTTTATATACATTTGAATACATACTGGGCCAATAAAAACTAGCTCTAAGAATCTTGTTCACTGTAACATTCCATGAATGATGTCCTCCACACATGCCTTTATGAAATTCCCACATAATATGCTGCGCTTCATTATCTAATAGACAATTCAACATAATACCTCCTGGATCTTTCCAGAATAAATTCCCATCTAATATGCAGAACTTGGCTACTTTCAACTTCACTAATCTTGCTCTGGTTTTTTCCATATTTGTAGGTGCTTGGAGATTTTTCAGAACATACACAATGTCCGAGTACCAGGGAGATAAAGAGAAATCTTCAATTACTTGGAAATTTGGAACGGCTTCTTTTGAAATTTCAGAAAGAAAATTCATACCTAGAGAATCCCAATTTGTTTCTGTCATCATTTTAGCTAGACCTTGGCCTTTTATCAGCTTTGTAGGTTTAATGTTGAGATCATATTTCAATAATACTGCTATCCACTTTGCTCTTTTTCCTTCAGGATCTGGCTGGGTAAGAATATCTTTCATTGCTGCTGATGGAACATGTGCTATTATATGAGAGTGCAATATGTATATCCTGAAATCCTTCAATGATTTCACTAAAGCATAAGCTTGTTTCTCTATAATGTTATATTTTAATTTTGCATCCCTCAGAATCTTACTAAAAAATGCAATTGGCTATTCCACACCTTCTTGGTTCTTTTGTAACAATACTCCAGCTACCGTGTGTCCTAATGCATAAGTAAACATAATGAAATCCTTTGAATAATCTGGACTAATTAACACTGGTGCTTCAGTCAATTCCCTTTTAATATCATCAAAAGATTGTCTTTCTTCTTCAGTCCATTTGATTTCTTTGTCTTTTCTTAGCATGTCAGATATGTTTCTGAAAATCTCAGAAAAACTAGGAATGAACCTTCTTAACCAATTTACCTTTCCAATAAATGACTGAATTTCCTTCTTACTTCTAGGGATCCCGACCTTCTGTATGGCATATACTCTCTCTGGGCCAATCTTGATTCCTTCATTTGATATGATGTGTCCCAACAATCTTCCTTCTTCCATGCAAAAATGAGATTTCTTTGGATTTAAGGAGATCCCAAATCTTCTACATTTCAAAAAAACTCTTTCCATATGTTTCCAGTGATCAACAGCATTATTTGAATATACAGTGATATCATCCATGTATACTACCACAAATTTGTCTCTTTCATCTGCAAATGCAATGTCCATGGCTCTCTGAAAGGTTTCCCCTGCGTTCATCAAACCAAATGTCATTTTGGCATACATAAACGTTCCCCATGGAGTAGTAAAAGCAATTTTCTCCTGATCTTCTGGATGAACTTTAATTTGATTGTAACCTGAGAAACCATCTAACATAGAAATTCTTTCAACTCCTACAACTTTCAGCAAAATATGATCCATCTTTGGGAGTGGATAATTATCTTTCAAATAGACTTTGTTCAAATTTCTAAAGTCTATGCACAACCTTATTTCGCCATTCTTTTTCCTTACTGGTACTAGGTTAGCCAACCACTTAGAAAATCTCAAGGACACAATTATCTTAGCATCAAACAACTTTCTCACTTCTTTTTCTATTACTGGAAGCAACTTGGGATTTATTCTTCTCAACTTCTGTTTAAAAGGCTTTTCATCAGGTTTGATAGGAATTGTATGTTGTATAACATAAACATCATATTCTTTCAGGTCTTCATAACTCTAGGCGAAAACATCTGAAAATCTTTTCATCACTTCCACACTTTTATTCTCTTCTTTTCTTGGTAGTTTCTTTGAAAGCTTTACCAATTTGGGATCTTCTTCAGAACCTAAATTGTAATCTTTTACATCCTCAGGTTTAGGTTCTACTTTTGGATTTTTCACCACGTCATTTTTATCAAACAATTTTTCTAAAGGAATCAAGCCTCTAGGGATAACGTTATTCTTCAGCTGAATTATATCTTTACCTCCAATCCTTTGCTTGAACTTTTTTGTTTCTTCAAGGGAATCTTTTTCATCTGGACTAGCTTCAGCATCTTCTGCATCAATAGACCTGTAATTGAATTCATTTGTCATCTCTAAAAAGCGTTTAATCTGTTGATCATCTTCAAAAACCTGCCAGTGTTTGATATTGTCTGGGATAGATGGTCTGTGTATGACCTCAATATCATATTTCTTTTTAGAAAAGATAGGAGTTTTGAACGCAACTCCCGTAGTGGCCAAAGAATCTGCTACGGTGTCATTAACTCTAGGAATTGAAACAACATCATGTTCATCGAAAAAGTTTTCCAATAAATCCCACACTTCATTCCTATATGACCTCATTTTAGGATGTTTGGTCTGATAAATAGATTTTACCTGCTTTATTACCAATTCAGAATCTCCAAACACTTCAATTCTTTTTGCTTTTAAATCTCTCAATACATTCAACCCCAGAATCAAAGCTTCATATTCTGCAACATTGTTTGTACATTCAAAATTCAATTGATAAGAAAACATAAAAAATTCTCGATCAGGTGTGATTATCCATACTCCTACACCAGCTCCTTCTATGCTCCTAGCTCCATCAAAGTGCATTGTCCAAGTTCCTTCTTTTCTAATTTTTTCTCTTAACAGTCTTTCTTTTTCATTTTCTTTAGGTTCGATTAAATCCATCTTTTCTTTGGATTCAACATCATTGTACAGAATACATGACCCCAAATCTGTGTCTACTGCGTATATAGCATGCTTTTCAGGTTCTTTTAAGTCACTTACCAAATAAGCAACCATTTTTTCAGCATATAATTTTTTGTGTACCCCCAACACTGGAATAGTAGCAAAAGACATATCCATCTGCAAAGTTCCTTTTAACTTCGAGGCCCGTGATCTAGACAATAGAATACCAAATTTTGCTGGAATATCAACAACCACCACATCCATGAGAATACCTTTGACTGGTATTTTACTGAGATTGACTGTCAAATCTTTAATCAACCGTAAATAGTTGACTTTCCTTGAATCAAAAGAAAATAGGTCATCATATGGTCTTGTGATTTCCAACCCCAAAGATTCAACTACAAGTTTCAGCATCAGGTTATGAGAAGCTCCCGAGTCTAACATACAATTATTCACAACTTTATCATGAACGTTCAAATCTACATAGAAAGGAGAAATTTTCCCAAAACTATTATCTTCCATTCTTGAACCCAAGCAGATATTAGGAGTATCATCATCTAAATTCAAAGTATCTATTTCCACTCAATTTTCTACTTGCATCATCTTAAAAATTTGTTCCTTGTATTCTTTATTCTTTAATATCTCATTGAAAGGTACATAAATCTTGACTTTGGACATTTCACTCTGTATATTGAAAGGAACCAAATTTTTATCACCTTCTTTCACTGAATCTTTCTTGTTATCTAAAATCACTTTTGGCACATATTTGTTTTCTTTTCTCCTCGTTTACTATTCATTCTGACTGGTGGAGGATTTATTTGTAGATCCTTTTGATTTTCCCATTGACTCTTTTCCTTTGTCTATTATAACGTCTCTGTTTCTCAGATTTATCTTTCTTTGAAGATCGTTTATAGCACTTTGGTAACCAATCTGGTACTAATCCATTTTTGTCTCCAAATTACAACATTCTCCTTCTGCAAAGAACATATCATGTTCCTGTTTAGTCAGATAGACTTCTGAATCAAAACTGCCACAATGGTGAATATCACTCTCAGCCATCTCAGCTTCAGCTTCCCCAATGATATAATTTTCAGGGAAAGGAGGTCTGACTGGATCTTCTTCTGCATTCCTTGGGTTCCTCTGATCTCTTGGCCTTATGGGTGGGACAAAGGGTCTCCTAAAATTAGGGTTTTTGATTTGAGGTTATATTTGTTCTTTATTCGGAGCTTTGTTATCCACCACTAACATGTCTAACAACTTCTCCATAGTTTTCATCATTGTTTCAAATTTTACATCTGTGGAAGAAGAAGAAGCTGTATTTTGATTATCTTCTTTACTTTTCTTTCGGTCTGTATCTCTATGTCGCATCTTTCCAGAAGCCATCATATTAGCTTCAACTTCCACCGCATCTTTCATCATTATTGCCAAAGTGGTAGATCTTCTTTCTCTTAATGTGCATGAAAAATCACCTTCAAAAGCATCTGCAGAATGTAACTTGGCTGCTCATACTGGAGGTTTTATGTCTACAGGGATAGAGTTATAAAATTTCATAAATCTGGCAGAGAATTCTTAAACCGACTCAAAACCTCCCTTTTTCAGATTGTTATACTGTGTCAACATTTGTGAAGGATTTTTCTGGTCTTCCCATCTTTCGATAAAAAGAGTTCTGAAAGCATCATAATTAGCAATTCATCCTATAGCTAAAGCTCTGAACCATTTTTTGACTTCGCCTCAAAAGCTTAGTGCAAACAACCTCATTTTTGCATCATCATGATCCACTTCTTCTAAATCAATGAAATCACTAAAGTTATCAACATGTTGCTGTGCTGTATAATTACCATCATTATCAAAGGTAACAATTCTCTATCCATAATTTTGAGGCAAATCGTGTAAAACAGCAGGCAAAACCAATGGGGAAAATATGGCAACCATGGGTGGTGGATTATAAGGTGGAACAATCACTCCCTGTTGTTTTGTAAATTTATGACTTTGCACAGGTATTCTTTGGGCCTTGGATATTTTGGACCCAGCCCTTTCATATTTTTGTAAGTTTTCCCAAATAGATTTTAAAGAATAGTCCCACAAAATTTTTGGGTCAACCTTTGTTTCTTTCAAATCAGAATCTGATTTAGTTCTAAGCAAATTTTTTTCACTTGAACCAATATTTTCTTCCTCAAACATATTTTCTTGAAAAGAAGGGAATATATTCGAAAACTGAGGAATACCTTCTTTTGTCTTGCCTTTTCCTTTATCCGTCTTGAGGAGATTTTCTAGATTATCCACGCCTGAGAAGAACTGTGGACCGGGATTTCTTCGTGTAGCCACAATGTCTATTTCTGAATACCTTCAAAAATCTTGAAAATTTTTTCACAAGTGAAGTCGCCAGGGCAATATCTTGTAGCCACAATGTCTATTTCTGAATATCTTCAAAAATCTTGAAATTTTTTTCACAAGTGAAGTTGCCAGGGCAATATCTACAATCAGCTTTTAAAATTCCAGATTTCCTTGCCCAAGAAATTTGACCTTTCTCTATCGTTTCTCCCAGGGAAAATTTCACTTTCGTCACTGACAACGACGCCAAAATGTTAGCACTTAAATTTTATCCCGGTTGTAAAAGAATAGCACCTAAGGTAACTTATTTCAAACCAAACTTTAGGTAGAAAAATTAGCCATTTTTTCCACCAGAGAGGGCTCTCTCACAAGATATATGTAAAGGCTAAAAATATATAGAAGTACGCTCAAAATTTCTCAAAAGGATTTACTTGGTTGAAAAATAAACAAGAAACATTGGGCATGGAGTCGACTTTCAAATATTTAACATGCCAGCAAGAGATTTATACCAAACAAATTTTCACATAAGCAAGATAGCAACCATATCATAGTCAATTTGATTTTGCAGGTGGTACATAAAGAAATAATGACAATCCATCAACAACAGGCATCTAACTAGGATGAATCCATTGTCAACTTTGGAGAAATAATGGATACTTAAATGCGATAAAACGAGGCATAACCAGTATGAATCTCGATTTATTTCAAACGTTCATTTAAGTATAGAAGAAGAACATAATGGAAGATATAACAAAGAAAGTAAACATGCACATATAGAGATAAGGGAAAGAACAGACTGTAAAAATGATTAACACATGAATCTCTGGTCTCAAAAGATAGGTATTTCCACTATATGGCCTTTTATTTATAAAAAATTTGACTTCAAAACTTATCGTCTCTCAAAGAGTTTCCAACCCTTTCAAAAATGACTCTCATTGTCTTTTATACAGAATTTGAAAGAAGCTTGACATAACTGCTTCTTTTAACTAGTAACTGAAAATGTCTTAACTCAAAAGATAACTGTCTTTAAAAAATAGATAACTGTCTTCAAATAATATTACAAATTTTTTAAAATAAAAGCATCATTTTTGCCACTTGTCAAAAATTTTGAATGTATCTATGAATGGATAGAATATCTTGTCCTTCCATATTTGTCCACATAGTTCCATTGGTCGGTCGTGGGTAAATCATAATTGGTCATTTCCTTCACCAGGACTCGCATTTCAAGGTGACTTGCATAAGAAACAAGAGGAAGATTCTCACAGGTTGAGATCAACATATTTAAAATTTCAAAGTCTTCTACAATTTTCTCCATTAAAATCTTTCCTGTAAGCATATGATCCAAATGCTGAAACTTTTTGTGATCCATTCTTATGTCAAACAATAACCTCTTATATTCATTGGGAGGAATCAATTCATTCTTTTCATCCAAAAAAGAAGGGAATCCTTTGTTTATTAATTTTTCAAATCGCTTCTTAAAATTTATTACTTCCTCTCGTATATCTCCAGCTTTAGCTTCAATATTTTCAACATGTGAATATTTTCCCAAGATTCTTCTGGCCCATGTAATGACTGAAATTCTATTCATTGCTGTCAAATCTGCTTCTGTTAAACTGTTTAAGAAAGTTATTGCCCTCTGTGCTATTTCTTTTGGCTTTTTGTTTAAATTCTCTCTGACTGCTCTGCAACTCTCAAAGGCGTCTTTGGCTACTTTTTCTTTGATTCTCATATAATCAAGATAAGGTCTTAATTTTTCAACTTCCTTTATAATTTGATCCCATACCATATGTTTGCAACCTTGCATTGCAGCCTGTCATATTATATGAGCTTCCAAACCTTTATTATTATCAGTTAATTCCTGATTCCTTGTTTGCAAAGTTTTAATTTCCTTATCTTTTGTCTCATTTTCTTCTTTTAGCTTTTGTATTCCCATTTTCAATTCTTTAATTTTGACATCTTTCAAACTTACCTGGGACATGGCTTGTAAGAGACTGTCCAATCTAGTTTTATCTTCATCTTTATCTGCATGTACCTGTTGCTGACCTAATTCTGCTAACTTTTTCTTTATTTCTTCCAATTGCTCTTCCAAACCAATTTTTTCTTTTTCCCAATGAACTTTTTCCTCGGTGAGCTTCAACATTTTTGCAGTAATATCTTTTACTTCATTTGACAGCTCTTCTTTTTCTTTTTCCAGTACTGTTAGTTCGGCTCCTTGGATAAGTAAAGTGTCTGAGATTTTCAGCTTTTGCCTTAACATTAGAATTGTATCATCCTTTTCTTTGAGTAAATTTGCTGCTGCATCTCCCTCTTTGTTTATCAAATCTATTTGTAATTTTTTTATTTGTTGTTGCCAAGATTTATTTTTTTCTTTCTCTTGTCTCAATTGGTTATTTAATTTATCCACTAAAATTTTCAACTTGTTTTCCTTTAATATCGCTCCCAAATAATCTGAATATATAACCTCTCCTGTTTGTCTGTGCAATAAAATTTTATTTGGGGCATTGATTTTTGTCAGATCCACCTTCATCTCTGAGATCTTATCTTTAGTAACAACTAAAAATTTTAAAGAATTTTCTTTGACATTTCAGCTAGTAAACAAATTGACTTCAGTGCTGGATATATTTCTAACCCTTGGAAATAACTGACTGGTTTTCCAAGAGGATTCCTGTTTATTTTGACTATGTTCATTAAATACATCCATCAGATTGTGTGGTTTATTTACATCATCTTCCACCGGGGATTCTTTAATATTGTACTCCTTTACCATGACCTCTGGTATTTTGACTTCGGTTCTTCCTTCCTCTTCTGAAACTATCATTATTTCTTGTTGCTCATCCATTTTCAATTTTTTCCCCTTTTCTGCTTCTTCACTTTCAATGTTCACTACATCTTGTATGGGCCTTTTTGTTGAGTATTGTAACTTCTAAGAATATTATATTTGTATATTATTTATTCCGGAGATGTTCCATACCTCTGATGTGATTATACTATGAATCCGGAGATGTTTAATCCTCCGGATTGGTTGTGGTAACTAGGGTTATTAGACCCACCATGTGGGGGTCGGCCCAGTCAGTTATAATAGGGTATTTAACCTAATGGTTAAATACGAGCCTACATGTACTTGTGTAAAATACATGTCAGTGTGGTGTATAAATAGAGGAGGTATGTTCCTCATTTGACACACTTACTCACTTGAGAGATACGCACTTGTGGAGGAGAGGTCTGCTATGGTGGAGAAGGAGATCATGTATTTGGTTTGCATCTTTGTATATTGTTGGTCATCTATATTCAGGAAGCTTTACTGGGTTTTCTACCCCATGAGGGTTTCCCAAGATAAATTTGTGTCTCTTGTGTTTATGCTCTGCTTGTTGTTTCTTCAGTGATCCTGTATATGCTATTATTGTGAAATGGAATGTAATGCTGTTATTTTCTGTCTTAGCATATTAAATTTTAACACTTTTAAACCCTACCATTGCAGTATTCATCGTGCTTTCTGCCTCTGCTGTTGCATCTGTCAATATCATTTCTTTATCATGAGAATCTGGAATGATTTCTTCCTTATAATCCAGCCAATTTGCTCTGTCAGACATTCCCTCAATCATCTGATGATTCAACACTTTGATGCGATGATCCATTCTCCGTTTTGATATTATGTTTAAAGGATCATATTCAATAGTCATGTCTGACTCAAAACCCATATCTTTCAATAATTTTTCTATGTAAATAGTAGCATTTTTATTCTTCACTGTGAATGGGCCAAGTGTGAACGGATACTTGATATCTGTTGCTTGTTTGAAAAGTAAGAAATTATTCTCCTCAACAATTAACTTCTGTCTAAGGAATTCCAAAGAGAAAACCCTTAAGGTAAGACATGCTGGTAAAACATAGGGTTTATGTTTGAAACCATATAACCTGATCACTGTACTATCCTTTGACAAGAACCAATCTCCTACAGCATATTCTGCACTTAATTGCATACATGATTGCATTTCTGGTAATACTCTAGGCAATCTTTCACCAAAAATCATTCTGTAAATCTCAGAGAGCATATAATTTATGTAATTAAACATGTTATTTTCTAATAACTTTGTGAAAATGATCTCAGGGAATTGTAATTCTTCATGACTGGCCACCATGATCATTTTCATAAAAAAAGACTGAAATTTGAAATGCCTCAGAGTAGGGAAATTGACCACCTGGTCATGAATCTTCTCGGTCAAGAATTCTTCAAAATTAAGTCGAGGAATTTGACTTTCATCAATCCCTGAGTGAATTGTACTCATTTTATACAAAAGGCTTAACTGAAACTCAGTTAAATACATGTTTGTATCGAACCCTAGGATTAAAGACAACAATGTCAGAACCAACTGGGTATTTTCATCAAATAAAGTGATATCTATAGGGTACAGGATATCTGAAATGTTGGTTTCTGGTTTAAGATACATAGACAAAAAAATTTCTCTATCATCTTGAAGGGTTTGATGATAATATTCAATAACAGAAGTTTCAAAAAAAAATTCAGACTCGAGGGTTTGGGAAAATTTTATTTCTAGGGCTTTAATTATGACGACAGGCTCTATTTTGCAGACGACTCTAGTTTTTCGATTGTCTAAAACAATTTTTTCTTCTCTGGAATAATTATCAGCACACCACGACACAAATTTTGGAAAAGATGGGATTTGTTCTTGGCATAAGGCTAACAAGGATGACTGGTGGACTCTGTGTATGTCTATACCTTCTTCTAATAAGTTAGACAACTTAAGCTTAACTTCAGCGATTGGTAACCTAATTAGGGTATCATAAATGTCCCCATCTCTATCTTCTAGGGCTTCTTTAGCTTTAAAAACATCTATATCATGCACAGTTTCCATTTAAATCGTTTCTACAAACAAATTTCGGTTAAAAATGTTGGACACACCAAGCACACTGATAGGGGGGGTGAACAGTGTGTATAGCTTTTTATTACTTTTTCGACTTTAACAATCATTAATTGCTTCTTCAATACATCATTCGGCTCAGTCAATCTGAGTCTAACCAACTGCACACCAAACCCTGAATCTACTGCTGATAACCTCTGCACTCTTATCACTACCAAATCATCCATGTATACCAACAAGTCATTTTACTGCCATACACTGCTCATGTACATCCTTGTACACCTCGTCATACACAGTCACTGAACAAATAATCCTTCTCTACTTCCATTGAACATAAGGCATGCATCGTCATGCATCATCATCATAGGTATGCATCATCGTCATAGGGTATGCATCATCATCATAAAATATGCATAATTGTCACTTCAGTGTGCACCGTGTATGCATCATCAACATCAAGTATACATCATAATGCATAGGAGAGCATCATCACACTATGGTATGCATGTACATCATATTGTATAGGAGTGCATCAACTTCATAGAGTGTACATCATTATCACATGCATTATCATCATAAAGTGTATAATATCATAGCATAAAGGTATGCAACATCAACATCATATCCTCCATAATGACTTCAAATATATATACCAATATATAGGATGACATACTAATATCAAAGATGAACTCTATCCATGAGAGACATGTGCCATTACAAGAGAAACCCAGAAGCATGAGCCATGCCTTTTTGAATATCATAAGGTCAAGAAACAAGAGACAAACCAAAGAAAATCTAGATCATGTCATCACATAGCCCTCATAACAAGATTTCCAATGAGCCAAGAATTTTGTAATTCCGATTCCGTATGAGAAAGTTATGCCAATTTTAGGAAAGATGCTTAAAAATTTCTCCTCCATAAAATTTCGCAGTTTTCTCCAAGAGTTGCGAAATTCCCATTGATGAGCAAATGAAATGTTTGATATTCTATTTATATAGGTCGTGGAGGAAAGTTATTACGTCAAACAGGGCCGACATGCAATTCAAAATTACAAATAATTAAATTTTCTTTTGTTTGGTCGGCTCACCCAAAAAGGTGGGGTACACCAACTTCAAAAATTGATATCTCTTCAACCATAAGGAGTTAGAAGATGCTCCACATATCAATAGAAATGGCTTGATGAGGACTATCTCCCTATGATGGGTTTATTTGCAAATTCTTGGTCTAATACCCTTAAATTATTCAATGTGTCCGGGACGTCAAAGACCCCACACGTGAGGGTGCCAAAGACCATACCACTAACTACAAGAGTTTCAAAGTCTTCTTCAACATATCAAGGCACGTCCATGGGATATACCTCCATCTACATCCCAATAGCCATATAACCACAAATAGGACCATACATCACCATGGTTCAAGACCCAAGGCACCGCATGCAAGGGTTTCAAGGACTCTTTCAAGGATATCATATAATATTTAAACAAGATACTTTCCATGGACTTCAAGCCCATCACATAGCACTCCATCATAGCACCAAAGTATCAAGGACCACAAGGGTAAGAGTAACATGTGCTTTGTTACCATATGAGATTCTTCAACCTTCAAAGACTTCATCATAAAAACCAACTCCCCCAAGGGCATCAAACATGAGCTTCTTAAAGCTTGTGGGCTTAACGACCAACTTGTGGGTCCAAGCACTTCTTCAATGCTTTATAAGTGCTTCAATGATTCTTCAAGTTCTTCAAGAGCTTCTTCATCATACCAAGGGCATGTCTATGGGTTTATGAACAACAAGCAAAAAAAGGACTCCAAGTGTGTGGGTTCCATGACCTTTTACATCCAAGTGCAATGGGCTTCTATATGCAAGGGAACCATTATTTCCATGCAAGTATAAGGGATTCAATGGTCTTCATCATCAAAATCCATCATCATGATAGGGCTATGTGTGTGGAGCTTCAAGACCCAAACCTCCAAAGCAAAAGAGCCATGATCATTTGCATCAAATCATGATCACCAAGAGTAAAATGCCAAACCTCATTTTATGCATGTGCATAAGGGCATCTCAACCAAGTATATGACCATGAATGGGTGCATCATAACCAAGGAACCATATCTCAAGGATATGCCAACTAAGAAGAGGGCTCCACCATGCACTCATCATAGCATAAACTTTAAGAGCAATCAACCATATACATCAAGTTATCATGTGCAACATGCCATCATGTAAGTGGGTTCCAAGGGCCAAGGTTATCATTATTGACAATATAAACCAAGTGCAAGAGTGTGAGGGTACAAGTCAACTATGTATGGGCTCCAAGGACTAAAACTACCACATTATCCAATCACAAGACCATCCATCAAAATACAACCAGGAGCAAGGATACAACAGTGGACTCAATGGGACCAAGATTACAGCTTAGGGGCACTTAACCAAGTCAAGGGTAGCCAGGGATTTTGTCATTGTCCCAAGGGCTCCAAGGGCTTCAAACTTGGGCTTGGACAAGATCAAAAGGTCTCCTTAGACACTGACAATCACTTAACCCTCAAGGGATCCTCAAGGGGCACCAAGACATGTTGGCATCAATGACTATACACTATTGGCATCAATGACAACTTAATCAACAAAAAATGTGGGCCAGGTCACCAGACTCTACCTGTATAGACACGTCTTTAATATTCTGTCGCAATTGCTGATCTCCACCAGTCTTCAGAGCTTCCAGGAACAACGACACGTAGACAATATGTCGTTATTTGAAAACCCTTTTCTTTTATATAAGCCCTTTTTCTTAACTTTTTGGCAGCTTTCCGAATGTACTTTATATCCAACCATTGATCACAAGCCTTTTGATTTGAGTCGTTAGATCTTGTGCCCCTTTATTTCCCATGGTGGTATCCGCGATCCCAATAATGGTTTTCTTCTCCGGTTTTTACTGTGTGCGGATCAACCATTTTATGACACTTGTTAGAGTGGTTTAATTACTGCAAACACTCTTTCCTCTATTGAGTGCGCACTTCCCATGATGCGGATGAATATTGGCCTTAGATCTTGTTCCAATTTATATCGTCCCTCCAATTTTATGTCAACTTGTGGTGTATTCCCTTGTGCCTTCTGCATCTGCCACGTGTTATGGCCCACGTTTACCCTGTATTGTCCTTTGGTGGTTCCGCACGGTGCTGTAGTGGTTTGTGATACCACTATCATGTTGATGCAGAACAATAAGAATACAACACGTACTCCGACAGTATTATGTCCGCAACCACTCTCCAACGTTTGCAAACGATCTTTTGGGTGGTGCGGGAAACCATGATAACCATTGATATTTATTTTTGTCATCTCCGCCGTTGAAACTTAACTAAGATTTAACCTCTTCAATAATTACTTTCGGACTATTGCACATGTAGGTTTTTCTTTGTTGATTTTGTATTACAACCCTTCTTTTCAACCCATCCATAGTAAATTTACTTCTTTTGGATATTTTTGACAAATATTTTAGGGTTTGAGTATTTCAAACATAGTGTCAACAGTAGGATTTCTTAATTTCTGATTCCTCTTTGCTGAAATAGTGTGAGTATTTAGAATAGCATTTCCCAATTATAGCTTTTTCTAATTGCTGGAACAGTCAACTGAGTAATGTGTGGTTTCTTATTGCAAGTGTGTTATTTATCATTGAGTGCTTCATTCCTTTCATGAATTGTTGAACTGGTAGATAACATATAATTTATAGAGTAGAAAGAATATTGAATTCCTTCATGGTTGAATATTGCAAAAGCAAGTTTTTTAATTTATTCTTGAAGTAGTTGATTCTAGAACTGATACTGTAGAAGGATTGTAAACCCTCTTAATATTGGACAGAAAATTTAGTAATTGAAGTTGGATTGAATAGTAAGCAGAGCATCGACTTAGCAATTAGGTATATTGGGTGAATTGTAATTGATTCATCAGTTACTGAAATGTTTACGCATATATTTTTCTTGATTACCTTTGAAATAATCAGACTTCCCTGGGTTGATAATTTATATTGAGCACTATGTTTATTAACTTCAATTAATAGGAAATTATAGTGACTAGCACATTGTTGAATAATACTATATAGAACCTCAATAAGAGATGCATTGGTTCCAAGAAGAAATAGAGGTACCTCACTTGACTTCGAAAGACTATGGGATGTCGCTAAATTTTAATCAATATTTCTCTGATGAGGAAGCTAGTAATGGAAATGAAATATCTTCCACCCAATATAGGATATTTACAGATTTTGTCCAAGTAGAATTGCATAGAATATATGATATTAGACCTAGACCAATCTCGGGAAAATAATAAGACCAAGTAAAATCAAATAAATTTCGAGTGGGATTGTCAAAACATAAGACAAAAGAAACATTTACCCCGAAAAAAAGGATTGATTATCAAGGAGAGAAGGGGTAAGACACTGAGAAAAAATATCCTGAGAAAAATGTGGTGTCTTTCAACCTAGGATATGAGCTTGGAAAGATAAAAATTCATGATCCTTTAATGGAGTTATCCAAGAATCCAATCTATCATAAACAAATTGTAAAGACAATAAATGGGGCAGCATAAATTTAACCATACACTTGAAATTTGCATAATGGAAACCCTATTGTTATGTTTGGGCCTCATACAGAAGAAAAAGGTGATAACATTGCACCCTTTTACGTCTCTCTAAATTTCCATGACAAACTATTACATAATTTCCTGCTTGACACGGAAGATTCCCATAATCTAATTCCTAAAGTAATAATGGATAAGATAGGTTTGGAAATCACTCGACCTTATCATGATTTACACTCCTTTGATTCAATAAAATTCAAGTGTATGGGTTTGATTAAGGATTTAGTCTTCACGCTGGCTCAATTTCCTATGAAAAGCATTATGATGGATGTATTTGGGACTGATGTGCCTACCAACTATGGATAAGGGAGTGTCAAATGTTATATCTCTTTGATATACATGTGGGTTCCAATAGTAGTAATTAGCCCAATATCTTAGGGAACTAAATAAGGAGGATAGATCGTGCCCTTATCCATACTACTCAACTACCTAGGTACTAGAGAGTGATATCCTTTAGTTTTGTTCTTAGTGCAATATAACAAGAAGATGGTCAATTAGTTTATCTAAGGATGGTCCTAGGTACACCTTTGGGATTTCAAATATACTCGATGGTACATGGAAGTGAAATTATGTATACAAATAATGTCTGATGCGGTATTACTCAAACACCAACAAAGTTTACAAGTGTGCACAATAATGTTTCTTAAGTACCCTTGTATTTTATGCGTGAAATCATCCCCAATTGTAGTTTTACCTCTCGAATGACAAATATCCATGTTATTTAAAAATGATGGAACATGTCTCTAAAAAAATTAAAAATTGATCTTGCAAACACCAAAAAGAGCTATACAATTATTGGAAAATAAATTGCTTGTCAAGGTAGTGTTTGAGGCCAAAATTTAGAAATAATCACAACTCCCTATAAACCCTAATTTTGAGATGGTCTGGAGGATTATTTAACTCAATCATTTTCCACCTATAAGTATAAATTTTTTTGTTTTAGTAGTCTGATATGTCTACTCTACAATGCCACAAGTTTTACTAAATTATGATGTGCTAATAAAAAATTAGGGTAATTTTCACAAGACTTATCGATTGTGGCTTTCTTAGAAGGGTAAACTTGTACGGCCTGCCACCTATCCAATTTTTCAGATCCAAATATGAAATTGTTACCAAAATTACTCTATTATGTCTTCTTTCTAATACAGTAGGTGGAACTCCATTTGAATTTTTAAAACTTCATACATAACAGTTTTATCCATAACACCTGTTTAAGGATAGTTTTGGGGCCAATCAAATTTCCTAACTTACATAGAGAATATATTAGAAAGGGTAGAGACCATCAATTGAAACTTGGAATTATTCTACTTCTCTATGTATTTTCTATTCCTTGGGAATTTCAAACCCTAAAACTTTATAGAAAAATAGTTGGAGCAAAAAAGCGAAGATTACTCATTTGAAATACCCAACCCCTAGGAAAACTTCCTTTAACTATCACATAGTATATATCCAAACTTTTAGCATCCTGAAAATTTAAATTTGGACATAGGTTACCTTATTATGTTCTTTTTGTACCCTATGAATTTCATATCCTAAAATGGAACAAAAATAAATTGGAGCGAAAATTCCAAGATGACTCGTTTGAAAGAGAGAAACCCTAGGAAACATTTTCTTAACTTTCACGGAGAATATCTAAAAAATATAGAAACCTAGAAGTTGAATTTTGGATGCAAGTTACTTCCATATGTCTCCTTTTTACCCTACTAATTTGATATCCTAAAACAGTGCAAAAAAAATTGAGCAAAATTTCCAATATGGCTCATTTGAAAGAGAAAAACCCTAGAAATTTCTTCCCTTTTGGCCCAAGAAAGAGTTTTGATACCACTTGTGTTGATGTATATGTAACTTCGGAATGTATTTCATATATATTTATTGTACCCTTATTAGAGATGCGTTATTCCTCTATAAGGAAGTGTCATCATGTGGATTGACAAGTGTCGCAAGTGTGTGTACTTGCCGATGGGTTATTAGACCACCATGTGTGGGGTCGGCCCTGAAATATATATATTATAATGTGGATGTACCTAGCTAGACAAGTTGGCCCCATAAGGTCATTGGGAAAACAGGTTAGTATAAATAGAGATTAGGTGATCTCTATTTAGATCATTCAGAAAGTTATATCTCTCTCACTTAGAAAGTGGAGCACTAGTGAGGAGGAGAATCATCTGCTACTAGGAGACTATCTCAGTGTATTTTGGTTGTACTTTGGTTGAGCCATTGCTCTCTCTATCTCTGAGGAAGTTGTGGGATTTTCCCCACGGAAACTCTGTGTCTCTTGTCTCTCATGCTTTTGATTCTTGTGATGCTTATTGTGATTGTCATGCATTGATATACTGTATATGTTATTCTCTCAGTGAAGATCCTAGAGTATTGTGAATTAATGCTCAAAATTTAACATGGTATCAGAGTTAACCTGAGAAGAAGACATTTTGCAGTGACGAAAACTTGAGTTTCTTGTTTATTGGGTTTCTCTCCAAAGATTTTGGAAAAGCAGTATAGTAGATTGATTCTACTCATCAAGGAGAATCTATCTGTCCAATCAGAATTCAATTCTGAGCATTTTTAGATTTGGCCCTAAAAAGTAGGGTTTCCACAAAAATAGGAATTTTTGAAATATATTAAAAGGGGTTAAATAAATATTTATTATAGTAAAATAAGGTGGCACTTGGTCATGGAGACACATTGGTGGTGTGGGACCTACACAAAGCTAGATTCCTCATGCCACATGACATTCTATTCTCACCCATTCGAATCCAAGTTGGAGTCTAATGATATTGGGGAGTTGGAAGGTCAATATAATTTGCATCAATCAATGATGGTCAAATTGGAGTGGAATAATAACTCCCATGGAAGAGGAAGAGGCATTTGAGAGATATTGAGACACTTGGGCTAGATTCCCTAGCTTCTATGACAACAATGATGAAGATGCTATGACAATTATGAAAAAAATTACACTTGAATACTGACATCTAACATAAATGAAATGTCAGGGATAAAAAGAGACTCCAATAAGGAACACTGGGGAGAGCCCTGAACCCGAGAGGACAAAAAAGAAAATCTGAAGGGTAAAACTTTGCTGATCTCAAATTCTGAATGCACCAGGCTGATCAGCTCATCAAAGCACATCTTTCTATCCTTTCATAAAATTGAAATTCACATTTTGAATTTTTAGGGTTTTTCCGACAAACCCTAATCTGGGACCATATCCAATTTTCATCATTTCAAGTGGTAAGAACTAAATCTTTTCTATTTCCATTTGAAGTACTCTTTAAGATGTCTCACCACACCAAGCTTGAGGATAAGCTTGAAGGGGATGATAACTTTTGAGCCTGGAAGTATAGGATTGGGTTAATCATGGAAGAGAATGAGTTGGACTCATATATAAAAGAAGACATCCCTATCCCAGAGGATGAAGAGGCCAAGGTATTGCATAAGAAGAACTTGGTCAAGACAAAAAGAATCATTGTTGATTCTATCAAAGATCATCTCATACCCCATGTGTCTTCTCTAAAGACACCGAAGGAAATGTTTGACTCTTTGACCAAGCTATTTGAAGGGAAGAACATAAATCAGAAGATGACTTTGCGGAATCAATTGAAAGGGGTCAAGATGTTGAATGGAGAAACCATTCAATCTTACTTCTCCAAGGTCTCTTAGATCAAAGAGCAACTTGAAGCTGTGGATGAAGTAGTGGACAATGGTGAAGTTGTTATGACCACTTTGAATGGCCTACCTAGGTCATGGGACTCCTTTATTCAAGCAATCTGTGCAAGAAAGAAATTGATCTCTTTCAGTAAACTATGGGAGGAATGCTCTCAAGAAGAAGCTAGACTTGTAGTTCGTGAGGAAAAGATGGGAGGTGAAGATTAAGCTCTCGCAACTCACACCAAAAGAATAAAGCAAATAAAGAGCACTCTCGCTACAAAAGATCCTATCAAAAGAATAAGAAGGATCTAAGATGCTTCACATGCAATGAGAAGGGTCACTTTGCTTCAGATTGTCCCAAGAACAAAAGGGATAATAACAACAACTTCAGCAAGAAGAAGAAGGGCAGCAAAAGAAAGTTCCATGCTCATGTTGCCGAAGATGATGAACCTCCAAAGAAGAAGGCTAGGGAAGAAAGTGATGATGACTCATCAAGTGAAGAAGAGTATGTTCTAATCTTTGCTCTCACAAGTACTATCTCCCATGGTTGTAATGATTGGTTGATTGATAGTGGGGCTTCCAAACACATGACTGGGTTTAAGGAATCTTTTGTGAATCTATCTGAACATGAATCACCCCATAAGGTAAAACTTGGGGATGATTATCAATACCCAATCAAAGGAAGTGGTGAAGCCTCCTACAACCTAGATTCTGGAAAATCTTTGAAGATGAAAGAAGTCCTTTATGTACTTGGGCTCAAGAAGAACTTACTCTCCATCTCTGCATTGGATGCAAAAGGTATGAGGGTTGCATTTGTGGATGGCCAAGTTCTAATGTGGCCAAAGGGAAAGACCATAGATGATGCAGTAGTGATTGGAGAGCAAGAGGGAGGTTTGTATAAATTGAAGGGACAACCTGAACATGCCATGGTACATGAATCCATGGAGCCAAGTGAACTTTGGCATAGAAGACTTGCTCATATGCACTATAGGGCACTTCCAATTGCAAGCAAGGCTGTAGAGGGTCTTCCTGAAATCAAGGCCAAACATGAATGTGTTTGCAAAGGATGTGATAAAGGTAAGAACATTAAGAAGGATTTACCAAGCAGTGAAAGCAAGGCAAAAGACATCCTAGAAATCATCCACTCAGATGTATGTGGTCCTATGTCATCCAGTTCTCTGAGTGGGTATGTTTACTATGTCTCATTTATTGATGACTTCTCTAGGAAGACTTGGGTATACTTCTTAAAGAACAAAGATGAGATGTTTGATAAATTCAAGGAATTCAAAACCTTGAAGGAGAATCAAACTGACAAGAAGATCAAAACATTCAGATCCGACAATGGTGGAGAATTCACCGCAGGTGACTTCAAGAAGCTTTGTAGTGATTCAGGGATTAAGAGGGAGTTGAATGCTCCTTATAATCCTCAACAGAATGGAGTTGCAGAAAGGAAGAATAGAACAATCATGGAAGTAGCAAGGGAAATGTTGCATGACCAGGATCTACCTATGTATCTATAGGCAGAAGCAACTAGAACAACTGTATATGTGCAGAATAGAACACCCCACAAGATATTGGACATCAAGATACTAGAAGAGGTCCTTTCTGGTAAGAAACCTGAAGTCATCCATCTCAGAATATTTGGTTTTCCAGTATACACTCATGTCCGAAAGGAAAAGAGGACTAAACTAGATCCTTTAGGAAAGAAGGGTATCTTTGTGGGTTACAGTGAAAGCTCAAAGGCTTACAGATTATACTTTCCAAGGTTCAAGAAGATTGATGTCAGCAAGGATGAATATAAGTTCAAGGACAAGTAATCCAGGAAGAAAAGATCAAGAGGGAGCACACTCCAGCAGCTCCTGCAAGGATGCAGATTTTCAGAGGGAGTTGACCATCTTCCTACATTCCACAACAGAAAGGTGTAGAAGAAGCTACTTCAGCAGCTCCTGCCAGGAAGCAAAGACTTAGAGGGAGTCCACCCAACAAACAAACAAAGATAAGTATTTCAATTATTATTTATTGCCTATTTTGTTTAAATAATATTATGCTTATGTTCCTAGACTTAGGAGATGTATTGTGCATATTAGAATGATTGCATTAATGAACAGTATACTACTAATATGCATGTGATGGGTAAGTGGCCTATGGCACTATACAACATTCCAGTGCTACTTATCTAGAATGAAACATCTTTGCTGACATGTTGGGAGTAGTGCAAACTCTTAACAATGTTCTGGTAGAGACTGGAAGGCATCTAGAAAGTTGTGGAACATGGATAAATGTTGTATTGAAGCATTGGCTAAGATAATTGCATGATTGCATGACATATTTCTTTATGTGTAAAGAATTTGTTCTGAAAATTATGAGATGTTTCTAATCATGCAATTTAACTTTTTTTGTAGGAAAGACCATATATCTTCACCTACAAAAGAAGGACTACAACATTTGTTCCAGCAACAAAGATATCTATTGAAGATATTGAAGTTCCTAGGATCTGGGATGAAGAAATAGAATGCCATGATCCGTCGATCATGAAGATGATGTTTGGGATGCAGTCCCAAGACCTGACAGGGAGTCACATGTGTGCAGATTGAAGAAAGCCTTGTATGGCTTGAAACAAGCTCCCAGAACTTGGTATGGTAGGATGGACAATTTCCTATCTAGTTTGGGCTTTACCAAGAGTAAAGCGGATTCCAACCTTTATTACAAGGTTGAAGAAGGGAATCCTGTGATTCTACTCCTGTATGTGGATGACTTATTTGTAACAGGAGATGACAGATTGATTACAGATACTAAGAGGAAGCTACCGAGTTCGATATGAAAGATTTGGGAATGATGCATTACTCCTAGGTATGGAGGTGTGGCAGAGTACTGGTGGAATCTTCCTTTGTCAAGGGAAGTACACAGTAGATATCCTGAAGAGATTCGGGATGATGGGTTGCAAGGCCATGGCCACACCTATGGCATTGAATCTGAAGCTTCTATGTGATGCTTCATATGATTTGGTTGATGTATCTATGTATTGTCAGATGATTGGGTCCTTGATGTACCTGACGAACACGAGACCAGATATTTTCTTTGCGGTGAACACATTGAGTCAGTTCCTGACAAATCCGAGGAGTGTTCATCTGGTTGCTGTAAAGTATGTTCTGAGGTACCTAAAGGGTACAGTGGATTATGGGCTCAAGTATGAGGCGAATCAAAAGTTTAACCTCCAGGGTTCTTTTGATTCAGATTGGGATGACAGTGCTACAGATAGGAAGAGCACATCTGGATGCTACTTCAGTATGGGATCAGGTGTGATCTCTTGGTTTAGCAGGAAGCAGTCTTGCGTAGCACTGAGTACAGCTGAGGCAGAGTATGTTGCAGCCTGTTCAGCTCATTGTGAGGCAGTATGGCTATGGAAGCTACTGTCTGAGTTATTTGATCTCCCATTGGATGCTACTGGTATCTTTTGTGATAACTAGAGTTGTGTGAAGCTGTCCGAGAACCCAGTGTTTCATGACAGGTCGAAACACATAGAGATCAAATATCACTATATCAGGGAGATGGTGAAGAGAGGAGCTGTGAATCTCCTGTACATTGCGACAGATGAGCAGATTGCAGATGTGCTGACGAAACCACTAGCCAGAGTGAAGTTCGAGTACTTCAGAGAGAGGATTGGTGTTCTTCGAATTGATGACACTTCGAGGAAGATTGATGGACACATTTGCAGAGGCCATTCCAAGCATGTTGGAAGGAGGATCCTTCACATGGCTGTGGATGTAAGCGCTGGATGATGAGCATCAGGACGATGCTCCAGTTACTGCTCTATATATGCATCAGGATGATGCTGGATATGATCCGTTGGATCATTTATATGTATATGTATGTATGCATCATGTTGGATGTTGTATATGATTAGTTGGATCATTTATATGTATATGTATGTATGCATCATGTTGGATGTTGGATATGATTAGTTGGATCATTTATATGTATATGTATATACGCATCATGTTGGATGTTGGATATGATCAGTAGGATCATTTGTATGTATTTTGTATATGCATCATGTTGGATGCTTGGACCATGTATCTATATATGTATCAGGTGGATACATTGTATGATCAGGTGGATCATGTATGGTGATATGTATCATGTATTTGTATTTGTATCAGGTGGATACACTATATGATTAGGTGGATCATGTATGATGATATGTATCAGGTAGATACTTGGTATGCATCAGGTAGATGCATTGCATGATCAGGATGATCATGGATGACGAGATTCAGGATGTTGCTCCAGATGACATGCAGCAGGATGTTGCAGTGATGATGATCAGGATGATCATGTGTACATCAGGATGATGTATGGTGAGTATCAGGTTGATACTCTATGGCCGTGGATCAGGTTGTGCAGATGAGCATATAATTTGGTCCTGGGATATTTGCAAATAGTCTTTCGAGGTTTTTCCTATGGCATATAATTTGGCCCTGGGATATTTGGAAAATACTCTTTCGAGGTTTTGCTATGGGAGTACATATAATTTGGCCCTGGGAGATCTGCAGATAGTCTTTCAAGGTTTTTCCTATAGCATATAATCTGGCCCTGGGATATCTGGCAGATGATCTTTCGACGTTTTGTCCTATGGCATATAATATGTCCCTAGGAGATTCGATAGGTTGGGCTGTGTGCCCGTAATAAGTCCTGGGATGCTCTTGCGAGGTTTTCGCATGGCCACATATAATCTGTCCCTGGGAGATCCTATAGGTAGAGCTGTGTGCTCGTAACAGCCTGGGATGCTCTTGTGAGGTTTTGTGGTGACCACATATAATCTATCCTTGGGAGATCCTATAGGTAGAGCTATGTGCTCGTAACATCCTGGGATGCTCTTGTGAGGTTTTTTGGTGAGGTCACATATAATATGGCCCCGGGAGATCCTATAGGTAGAGCCGTGTGCTTGTAATAGCCTGGGATGCTCTTTCGAGGTTTTGTGACGCACGTAATAAGTCCTGAGGATTCCACAGTATGACCAGTGATGACGAAAACCTGCAAGTGGTGGGCCTACATCCAGTATGAAAAAGGACTGGCTTTGTAGAACTTCCTATGACGAGTAGAGTCAGAGATTGGTTGAGATAGAATCAGCAGTGACGATGACGATGACAATGATCCCGAGAAGAAGACTTGTCTTACAGATCTGTGTTGAGAAATACCTTCCTAGTTAAGAGGGAGTGTTGATGTATATGTAACTTCGGAATGTATTTCATATATATTTATTGTACCCTTATTAGAGATGTGTTATTCCTCTATAAGGAAGTGCCGTCATGTGTATTGACAAGTGTCGCAAGTGTGTGTACTTGCCGATGGGTTATTAGACCACCATGTGTGGGGTCAGCCCTGAAATATATATATTATAATGTGGATGTACCTAGCTAGACAAGTCGGCCCCATAAGGTCACTCGAAAACAGGTTAGTATAAATAGAGATCAAGTGATCTCTATTTAGATAATTCAGAAAGTTATATCTCTCTCACTTAGAAAGTGGCGCACTAGTGAGGAGGAGGATCATCTACTACTAGGAGACTATCTCAGTGTATTTTTATTGTACTTTGGTTGAGCCATTGCTCTCTCTATCTCTGAGGAAGTTGTGGGTTTTTTCACCTTAGGGTTTTCCCCATGGAAACTCTGTGTCTCTTGTCTCTCATACGTTTCATTCTTGTGATGCTCATTGTGATTGCCATGCATTGATATACTGTATATGTTATTCTCTCAGTGAAGATCCTAGAGTGTTGTGAATTAATGCTCAAAATTTAACAACTTGTAATATGCTTCAACCCAAACATTCAAAGAAAATATAGAAAAATACAAGAAAGAATAGATAAAATAGATAGTTATGCTAATTTTTGTAGTGTCCCTTTTTAATAAATTTGGTAACATTGGAAAAATTGCACTTTTTGGCCAATTCGACACTTAGACTAGTAATGACTCAAATGCTTCCAAATGGATCGAAATGTTTTTGAATTGGGTCTGAATGTGTTTGAAAGGTATTAATACTTAAAAATGAGTCTTATGGATTCTTGGACACTCTCAAAAGACTTCTAAAACCTTCATTTACAATCAGAATAAAATAGGGAAATTTACTAGTCAATTCGAGGTTCAAAACCCCCAAGGGTAGGGGACAAAAATGGCTTCCCAAATGAAGTACGAACTTCCCAACTTTGAGAAAAGAGACATGGAATTGTTAAATTAATTCAATTGGGTCCCAAATGAATCATTAATCAGTTCCTAAAGGCTTCTTCAACTCCCATAAATTATAGGTTTGTGGACATGTCTTCACCTAAGGGGAAATGATAGGAAACTTCACCATTTGCTATGAAATTCGAGATTTATGTTCCAAAGGATTAGGTAATGTATATGAAAATTCTTCAGGACATTAATGAACCTACATACATCATAAAAATTACATATATGAACTGACACAATTTGAAATAAAGCAACTTCAAGCGTTCATAACAAGATATGAGGAAAATGGCACCATTTATACGTTGTTTGGTATTTTGACATAGTTTCACTTGGTATATCGACCTGAGGATATTATGAAAAGAAAATACATATTAAATAAATCATATTACAAATAAATGGGGCCACAAGATCTCCCCCAAAGAGTTCAGCATCTCACCAAGTGCACCCTTCCTCCAAGAGCCAAAATATGAAGAGAAAAGTGAGAAAGGTGTGGAAACAAGTTGAAGAAGAGAATGTCATGAGCATCCCTATAGCTTAAAACTGCAAAAAATGAATCCATTGTATCTCCAAATGAAAGGTCTGAATGTCCTCTCCAATTTCCAATTAGGATGGGAATCGTTCACCCTCGAAATTGGTACTAAGGCAAGTAGAGTAAACACTCCACAAGCATGGACAAGCTATGCTCTCCAATATGCAAAATGAGAAATGATAAAAATCCAATATCCTTATTTGTTCTTTTATTTTATAAACTTCTCAAGTCATCCATGGGTCGAATTCCTTCCAAAATCCTCATTCCAACTCAATTTGGGAAGATATTCCAATGTGTGCCACTTGTCCAACAATTCCTAGTCTCCATCTTCCCTCAATTCGAATGGGTGTCTCTTTGGATGCCCTAACTCCCTTGTGTTCCTTATTGGAGTCTATTTTTATCCCTGACATTTCATATATGGTATATGTCAGCATTCAGGTGTAACTTTTGTCATAAGTGTCATATCATCTTCATCATTGTTGTCATAGACGCTAGGGAATCTAGCCCAAGTGTCTCAATATCTCTCAAATGCCTCTTCCTCTTCCATGGGAGTTATTATTCCACTCCAATTCGACCATCATTGAGTGATTCAAATTATATTGACCATCCAACTCCCCAATATCATTAGACTCTACCTTGGATTCGAATGGGTGGGAATAGAATGTCATGTGGCATGAGGATTCTAGCTTTGTGTGGGTCCCACACCACTAATGTGTCTCCATGACCAAGTGCCACCTTATTTTACTATAATAAATATTTATTTAACCCCTTTTAATATATTTCTGTCAATCTAATTTCCATTTGGGGTTTTATAGTCTCCTTATTCCAAATCTAATGTTTCCACCCCATCCTAGGAAACTAGTAGATTGGTGGAATTTCCTCTTTCGAGATTTATTTGAATGGGGACATTAGAATTTTCCTCTTCAAGGGTGAATTATCCAATAGTAAATCTCCAAATGCAATGACAATTCTTGACTAAATACACATATCTTACTAATGTATAAATAGTATTGAATTGCCAAAGTCCTAACTTCTTGTGGACCCACTTAATGAGGGTCAACAACCTAGGGGAATTTATTAAATAAGTAAACCCATTATACATTAAGGAACTAACCACTAACTAAAAAATGGGCCTTATGGACTTATACATTGATAAAGTAGGGGGTTTAGGGTAGGACCCTAACCAGAGATCATCTTATTTTGTGCATTTGATACATTGTAAAAGGAGGTTTCCCCCTCAAATAGGATTTTTATTCATCACTTTATTTAGTTCTCAACACTTAGGTTACTCCTTTATATTTTTAATCTCTTTTTGTAATTTGGTCCATAACACTAACCTTTAATGAGCATTTCATTATCTACTCCACAACTTTGTAAATCACTCTTCGATTTATCGTAGTATCGACAATATCTAGGAGTGTCACTCATTTTCCTATGGCCATTAGACTTTGTCTCTACATTTTGAGCATGTATATTTTCTCCCATGGCATCTATCTCAACTTCATAAGGATATTATCTCAAATTCATAAGGATCTTGTGCATTATTCATGCTGATAATTTTCTTAGCCCAACCAATACCAAAGCCTTCATAATTGAACTATATTGAATTGTGGCATTTGATTGTACTTGATATAGAATTGTATCTGCAAAATTGTTCATACAATTACACTTATTAGATACATTATAACCTCATAATAATATAAAATTCATTTTTCATGCATTTTGGAAACTACCCATATTTACATTTTTTATTAATCAAGGCTACAAGATTTTTGTTATCCAATTTTGGAAATATATGAAATGTTTATTTAGAATCCAATTATTTTTATTTATTCTCCTCTTGATTATATTTCCAATGGACATGACCATGCTCAGTTGTAAGCTTGAAGCTAGAAGCTACAAATCTCCAAATTTACCCATTTTTCCCAATTTATGGAATTGTTTTGTAGATGCACTCAATCTCAAAGACCAACTTCAACCACCTATAGAATAAAATATAGAGAGAACCGATTTTTTTTTATATTGCATGTTGATAGTATTCATCATAGTGAATACTCAACAACTTTTAGATCATTGATCTGACAGTCTAGTGAATTTTTGTATTTTTTTGGAATTGACTACTATGCAATTTTTACATTTTTCCAAACTTGGTATATTTCTAAAAAATTATTATCTTTCAAATTGAGAAAAACAAGGAAATATTCACTTGGACCAAGTTGTTCATATTACTGAGGAGGTAAAATGTTGAGTAAATAAAATTTTCTAGTTTGGAAATTCTTGGTTCACTTTTCCTTCCTACAAGGTTTTCAAAATCCCCCAAAAGTATCTTGAAATAATGGATTTTTTCCTATTTTTACATCCCTATTATAAACGCTTCATAATTTCACCAAATGATCCAATGGGTTTTCATGCCAATTGATTAGTTACATTATTCAAATACCATCACCAACCAGGATTTCTGCAAGGTTCTTGATCATGGTATTCAAAAACCACCAATCTTCAATTTTGAAAAAATGGAGATGAATCAACCATCCACCCTTATTGGAATTTTTGTATCACTTATCACTATGGGATCACCCCAAAACATTTCATTTTAATTCAATAAAAGTTTCTCTTTTTATGCCCAAAACAAGAAAATGTCTCCAAAATATTTTTTTGTAAATTTTTTATCTATTGATGTGGCAATTGGATGACATGACATTTCACGTGGAAGGTGTTTATGTGGCATCAAACACACCTGAAACATACATGGAATCCTATTTTTATACCATTTCATATTCCTGTTATCCCCTCTATCAATGTCATGTTTCCCTCGAAGATTCCTCGCTACAATTTTTAATGTCATTGGAAAGAATTTCATGACCAAATTTGAGTTGTAGATCTCTAATATCTGATGAAATATTAACCTTTCATGACAAGTTCATGTATCCACCAGCCTTACTTTTATAAATTCTTACAATTGGTATCCATCATTGTTCTCATCGGCATGATGAAATCTCAATCGTTTGTGTGGTCACCCCTTTTACCATTGTCTAATTACTTTTCCTAGCACAACAGATTTGATCAGACAATCTCATGGAATTGGTGAAATATCGATTGTTCACACTCAAGTCTCTTCCTCTAATGTATCCCAAGATGTTGTTATTGTTTTTTCACTCCAACAAGTGAAAAAGGATGATCTATAGGCTTGAGGAATCCAATGTAGAGAGCATGCAAGATAATATCGCTTACGGCTCTGTGTGTGAAAGATGTGCGGTAAATGTATGTAAAAAATGGTAAATATGCAAATTAGACTATGCAAATAGGAATATAAACTAAAGTATGATGGATTACGAGCCGCAAATACAAAAATTAACATGCAAATACTTAGTCGTAAATGTGAATAATAACAGTAAATGGAAAACTCTAATATTAAAAACAAGCAAATACCATTGAACTTTTCCTTTTTACCACATAGAATAAGCAAATGAAATAATCTTATATCTTTTATTAAAAAAAATCATCTTATACATTAAGCGAGAATACCTCATACAATGGTGGCCCTTGTAGCTGGTTCGAGTGTATTTCTCATGGTTCTAGGAAGCCCAAATGTCCCCCACATTGTGTCACGGAGGTGCCGAAGTTCAACCCGGGTGAAATGAGAGCGATAATAGAGGGTTAATGGCTCAGAGGGAATTCTGGCAGGGTAATGGTGCTTAATGTGGAGATGTCATAAATGGGAACATTCATATCACATAAAAAGGAAAATACTTAGGATTTAGGGTTTCCAAACCACGGTGGTTTTTCCATTTTACCGCTGGTAATTTTTGAATTTGAGCAGGACTTTCTTTTAATATGGACTTTCCCCAATTTTGGTGGATTTTTCCCTATTTTGGTGGAGATCCCTATTTTGTTGGAATTTACTAACTTCGTGGGCTAAGTCCAGTTTGCATTTTGTTAACACCAAAAAATTAGCATATACTATACACACCCTATCCCTATGTATAAAACCTTCAAAAAATGAAAAATAAAGATCAAAAACCCAAAAAAGCATGTTGTCCTAAGTCCAAAAGCCTACTTTGGACAAACCCCCTAAAATGTAGGAACCTCCACCAAAATAGGTGTTTCCCCCCAAAAAGGGGGGAAGACCACAAAATGTGGAGGCTGTCCACTAAACCAAAGTTCCCACCCACATTTGAACTTTACCGGCGCTGAAAAAAAACCACTATGGTTTAGGGTTCTCAAAAGAAACCCTAAACCACAGTTATATATGTCAAATTTTTACCTACATGGACAAGATACGAACCATTTTTTCAATTGCATTCATCCGTCTCTCAAGATATCCCTCTTTGCACTTCCTCCCACGTGAAATTTGAACCCCATCTGGTCCCTTTCACCCTCATCTAGTTGAGACATAAGCCCTTCCATACCACGTGGTGGCTCGATGGAGGAGGAAAGCTTCAAGCGGACGTGCAGGCTCACATGCCCTCACAGGTACCATTGTACCCTAGATCTTTGCTAATAATTCAAGAAATCTTTTTACATGTATTATTTCATGAATGTGTAAAGGATATGTAGTTTAAGTTGCACATGTTTTGTTTTTACTAAAGTAAAATACGGTAGATAGTTTTTTTTCACAATTTCATCGAAGTAAATCTAGATTCTTTCTGTTTTTTACTGCTTGTTACCTCATTCTTAGCTTAGCTTGATTTTGGTTTATATCATATATGTTCATATTTTATTGTGTATTTTACCCACTTTTACTTCAGTTTCTTACACACACACACCACACACAGAGTCATGGGATCCATATTTCCCAATCTCTCTACCTTGGCTTCCACAAGTCGGTAGATCCCTCTTTTCTTCCTGTTGGGGTGTGAAATCACCACCAATAGAATTGGAGACCGTACTGGGGAGAGCCATATAGATCCCTGGTAATTTCTTGTTTAGTTTTTAGTGTTTTTTAGTATAGATTTTGAAGGTGTTATATCTCTTTATACAACTCATTTTGAGTGTTGTTGATCCTGTAGTTAACCCCTGGTTGTCCAAACCGGCCTAAACCAACCCTTAGATCCTTCCCTTAGCATCCCTCTAAGCCGGAATTTCATTTTTTCTTTTCTAGTTCCGGGGAGGTAGTTGTTTGCCTGATAAGAGTGCCCTAGGGTTCCCCTATTGCTCATTCAAGAGCACCCTAGAGAACCCTCGTTTCTCAGTTAAGAGCACCCCAGAGTGCCCTTGTTGCTCAATTAAGAGAGCCCTAGAGTGCCCTATTTGCTCAGTTAGGAGCGCTCCCAAACTAAAACACTCTATTTTGGGTGTGCTCGTGTTTCTGTACAGAGTGTGCCCTAGAACGCTTATGTCCCTTAGATAGAAGCGTCTTGAGACTCACTTTCATCCATCCCACCCCCCTATTGGTTCCCTAGCATTGAATTATTTAGTTACATGATTGACTGATTATAGTATGATGTTCAATTGCTTGATTGTTTTTAGCATGTTCAGTATCTATGGTTAAGTCCTAGCAATCTATTTTAGTTTCAGAACAAAAATGTTAGTTTACTTTCATTTATGTTATCAACTTTGTTTATTTCTTGCTCATCTAGCATATCCATACACACCACTTGTGTACCCACTCACACCCTAAAATATCAACTGAGACTAATTTTTTTTAACTAAACACGCAACTAACCCCGCTTGGGGACCAAAAACAATATGCTATCTAGGTAGGGCACTGGGGGTAGGTGTCCAAATAAACCCCCTTTGTCACTTTACATTTGAAACTGAGCAGTTGACTATTAGGGAACCAAAATCCCCTAGTACTTTTTGCCACGGTTAAAAACTGATTTTTTGGAAAGGCCTCTCCCTTAGGAGGGAGAGTTGTGAGACTGGTTCTGGAAGACTACGTGGACTTCCGCTCTCCACTTAGTTACGAAGGACACCTACTTGTATTCCTCGCTACACTACCAGGCCTCCATACTAGGGGTGTAGCGAACAAAGGACTGAAATGGCAAATTTCCTTTTTTGAATGTGCCATGAATGGGGTATTCTAGTTTCCATTCTCCTAGGTCTCTTTTACCCGGGATCCCTCTCGGTAGAGGGATATCCTTTATCTACTTGGTTCTCCATTTCGTATTCTCTGACTGTGGATTTCATAACCCTGCAGGGGATACGATTTGTGTGAGCTTCCAGATATTCTAGTTAGGTTTTTGGATGCTCTGATACCCCTCAGGTTAGTGAGTCATTTTACTTTTAGGTAGTGTTGCTTGTTGGCATTATGGCCACTCCTTGCTACTCTCTTTCTATGACACACGATCGCAGCATAGTTGTAGAGTCTATTGTTGGCATGAGTGCCACTTTGTTGAGAGCTCTCCTTCTTCAAACACGTGGAAGTTGTATTTTTGAGCATTTTTATTTAAGTTTTCGCACACCCACAAAATCAGTCACCACTGATCCCCTGAGGTACTCTCGAAGGATATGGGGGAAGTCCCCTCAACATGGTCCATAAGACCCCACTCATCATGCTCCATTGAGATGCATGTTGTTGTTGTTGGATCTCCATTCTACCGCACATTATTTCACATCTGACTCTGAGGCAGAGTCACCCGTACACATAACTCCATATAGACCCATGGTTGGCATAAACCCCAACTATTCTACAGAGGATTCGTTGGTGGTGTACATGCTAGCGGCCCTGCCACCATTACTGCATCTATCCCAGTCGCAGGTCCCATGGGACCTTCTATTCCTACTGCCACAGGACCTACCCTTGTCACTGCATACATACCCATAGCTAGCAGTCCCACCCCAAAAACCACAACCCCCTAGTCATTGGAACCCCATTTGTAGGCACCACCACTTCCTTTCATATTCCTCCCCCCATATAGGTAGTTCCTCAATTCCCATTGCGACTAAAACCCATATACCCACCTTTGGTGGTGGTTTCCCCCATGATAGACACCATGGCAAGCACGTAGGTTGGCCCATCCATGTCACATCCTCCTGCCAGTTTTCCATTCATGGCTAGTATCAACCTCCCTGTCCTATCTAGATTGACCAAAAATCCTATCAGACATGATCCTATGTCGCCTCCCATGCCCACTAAGATCCCTTCGGACATACCCAAGTTTGAGGGAAAGGGAGGTGAAGACCCCAAAACCATATCATGTCCTTCCACCTATGGTGTTCCTCTAACTCCATCTTTGGCGACTCTATTCACTTACGGTTATTACAACAAACCTTCATTGGCGTTGCATACAAGTGGTACGGACCCATTTCATGTTCACATCCCTCACTTCGAATTTCCTACAGTTCTTCCAGTTACGAGTTCATTATGATGCTCATGTTGAGATACTTCTATCTTGCAAACAAAATACAACCACCCATATCACGGACCATATCCATGAGTGGAGAAAACGTCACAGTTTTTGTTAGATTAAATTGGACGACCACATCTTTTTAGATTGGTTCCTGAAATCTAAGGATGTGGCATCCGAATGACCACAATATCAAGAAGAGGTTATCCTTAAATCCCAACATTTTGACCTCATCTAAGACCAATAAGGTTATATATACTGTATTACCCGACTCCCCACGTGGGGATACTTTTCGAAAGGATACGTCGCGGGCATCCCACGCTGTAGATAGAATCATCAGCCATATTGCATCCACCGGCTGACCACTTCCACATATGCCTCCGGCATCCTCACAACCCGTTATGAGCTACAGTATCGAATTTTCATGCACAACAACCCATTTCAGAGCAAAATATTCATATTCTCATCCATCCCACAGTTTCGAAACATATGGACCCACGTACAGGAAGCCTAGATATGGTCATAACTAGTAGGCATGCAACCCTCCTGCGGCCCCACCAGATTACTACCATCTGCAATCCACTCATGCTCCCACTCAATCTCAGGCTCCCCTCACCTATTATCCACCATAGGAACCACCTTCTCCCGCTCAACCACAAGCTCCCCCAACCTATTATCCACCGTAGGAACCACCTGCTCCCACTCAACCGCAAGCCCCCCTAGCATCCCAACCAAAGGTCTATCCTTAATAGAACCAACAACCAAACCAACCTTCCCCAAACAACCAGCAAGGCCAACAAGATAGAAGATGTGGACACAATCACAAAAAAAATCAATGCCAAGGGAGGGGAGGACCTCACCCTAACCCCCCGGTTAACAATGGCCCCAATACCATGAATCAAGACCCCAATAAATTCCCCGACAAGGTATGAACCCACAGTTACGAACCAATTTTCCATGTTCCTATCGTAACGTTTATGGAAACTACACTCACCATTGTGCCCACTTAGCAATAGCCCGCCAGCTTTGGGATGAGGCTAACCTCCGCAACGCTACCGCCGCTCCTCAGGCACAACCTTAACCACCACAAACGACACAACCTCCTATGGTGTTGCAAAACCATTTACCCACACAAGGGTTCATCATGGAAAAACCTATGACAATGAAAAACTCCTTACCCATGCAAGGGGTCCTCACCACACAACCCCTGGCCACCCATAGCGCATCCACAAGTCAAGCCTTTGAGTTAGGAGTCCACCACCTTCTAATGATGTCATCGGCTGATGTCAATATCCAGACTCGATGTACCCAATATGGTTCGGCTATGGATCCCATACCAATCGATAAGATGACCATGTCAATCCACGTTGACCAGTCATTACGCGTTCCACCATCGTCGAACGAATGAACTCTCAAATCCCCCAAGTTCTTGCTGCGTCGCATTACTAATAACCCCAGTGCTCGTGTTTCCCCCAATTATAACAGTGTGGATAACTTGGCCCCAGTCCCCCGCTTCCATGTTAGCCTTGGAATTTCTAAATAACTGTCCTGGACAATGGAAAGCATTTATATCCGCGTTAGGTTCCATTGACCCTTCAGACTCAAGACTGATGGCATTCGAATAAGATCAGTCAGAACCCTGCATGCCTTCGTCTCTTGCATTTCAGATCTCAGTGACGAATTGCAGCTTGGTTATACATCGATGCATCGTCAATAAGGGAGCATCCACATGTCTCATGTACACATTCATATGGAAAAAACTAGGATCCCATCCTTTGAAAACATCAATGATGGCTCTTCGAGCTTACGATGGTCATACAACCTAACCCCATGGCTTGCTTTCCAATGTCCTCGTCTAACTAGCTGGAAAAACCATCTTAATTGACATAGAAGTCATAAATGCTCAACTTGACTATAACCTCTTGTTAGGACGCATCTACATGTACGTGATAAAGGTCATCGCCTCATCCGTATTCTGGCTCATGATGTTCCCCCATGAGGGACGGGTCGTCAAACTCGACCAACTCACTTACTATGACTCGAACGTAGCCGTGACACTAGAAAATGTCCTCCCCATGGTCAACAAACCTATACTTGGCACACCTACATCTTTGATTTACACCATAGAACTGGGTCTGTACTTTGAGGCCCCGATGACTCCCACCTTTTTGTCCTTACCTCCTCCCCCACTAGTTGTTGAGATATCGGATTTTTTCACTATTTCATCTGGCCAACCAACCCCTGCAACACAACCTGTAGCTCAACCGGTATCTCCATCGTAACACTTGAGGCCACCGCACCCTCAACCGCCATCAGTACCTAGTCACGTGGGAGAAACCCCAATCCACACAATCCCTTTCTTGTTTCCCCCATTAGGATTCGTAAGTGTACCAGTCATGGCAATACTGAACCTTCTAGGATTGACATTAGGGCTCCCTATTTGGTACCTACCTGCACCCAATCCGGTACGAACCCCCCAGGTCGTTCTTCAATTGGTTCAACCAATTAACACCACCAATCACCCTCCTCCTGGCGTGTCAAAAACAACCCCCACAACCCCGCTCCCCATCCTCCCAATAGAGTTGGGGGAAAATCCATGAAAATCGACCCCCCTCCAACTATGAACAAAGCTGTGAACCCCCCTCCTCAGGCACACGCACCTATGAAATGTGCTTTGTGCGATACATTGGGTCATGCTACTCATAATTATCCACACTTTCCTGACCTTCATTCCCATATGGATTCATTGGATAATCATGAAGAAATTCTTGTCATTCAATTATCATCCCCCCACAAGTACATAAAAAATCATTGTGCACCAATCACTCCTGCGCAGTGTGTGGTATTTATGGCCATTATTCCCATCACTTCCTTGAGTTACCGGAGTATCAGTTAGTGCTCTATGAGCTGCACCAACCATCCTTAGAGTCGTCGATCACTATTATTGAGGAGATCCACCCCCTGGAATCCCCATCAGGAGATATAAACACCATCTACATGGTGTCCACTAGTGAACCCTCTTACCTCTACACTAGATGCTTTTTGAACAACGAGAAAATCCTCGAGGAATTAAACAAACCAAACCTCCCATGGGAAGAAATGCACCATCGATCCTAATTCATTCCTAAGGATCCTACCATAATATTGGTCAACTAATTGACGGTTGAGACAAAATAGTTTATTCATGGCAATGTGGATTGGTTTAAAAACCCCATCCCTAGTCTGGATGCCTTTGAAGAAGGTAACATGTCCAATATATCACCAACCATCCAAGTTGATATATCCATCAAACATGATGTAGTTGATAACATCACCTGAGGCGCATCATGTACCCCCGATGAAGTAAACACATACAAAAAACTCTTTCAAGAATTTCGTAACATCTTCGCTTGGTCGTATACCGAGATCCCAGGCCTCGACACTGCTATTGTCAAGAATCACATTGAAACTTGGCCTAATGTTACACCCGTCCACTAGAAGAAATGACCAATGCATCCATCAAAAATTCCAGCGGTAAAAGCCAAAATTGAGAAACTATGCCAAGTTGGTTTCATTTACCCTATTGTCTATACCACATTGGTATCCAATCCGGTGCCAGTAAATAAAAAACAAGGCACATTCACGTCTGCACCGATTTTTGAGATCTAAATCTAGCATGTCCCAAAGATAAATCCCCTACCCCCTTCATTGATGAGCTCATCAATGGATGTGTGGGCCATGAGGTCCTATCCTTCATGGACTGTTTCTCTAGTTATAACCAGATTCAAATCCATAAGGACGACCAATACAAGACGACATTCACCACCCCATGGGGCACCTTTGCTTATCGCATCAAGCCTTTCGGTCTTAAAAATGCAGGAACCACTTTCCAGCGGGCCATGAACTTTTTCTTTCATGACTTGGCACATATTATCCTTATCTATTTGCACGATCTCACCGCTCGATCCAAATAATGTTCAGACCACTTGGAATACCTATGGCAAGTCTTCCTCCAATGTCACAAATACAATATCCTGTTGAACCCTCTTAAGTGCATATTTTTTGTTCTGGCACCGGTCAATTATTGGGTTTCATTGTTTCCCAAAAAGGGATCATTGTTGACCCATTGAAGGTACAATCCATCCTTAACCTTCCATCCCATCGCATCCTATGCCAATTGCAAAGCCTCCAAGGAAAGGCTAATTTTATTCAGTGATTCATCCCAGACTATGCTGCAAAAGGTCATGGTTTCTAGCGATTGCTTCGGTCCAATGTCCTTGTTGTTTGGGATAATCAGGCGCAAGCCACCTTTGATGGATTAAAATGTGCTCTAAAATATTCTCCCTTGGTTTCACCCCCATACTTATTGAAGGATTCTATACTCTATGTCTCGCCATCCGAGCATGCCATCTTGGGAGTCTTAGTCCAAGAGTATAGGTCCCGTCAAGAGCACATTATATACTATGTAAGTCAAACATTGTTCGGCCCAGTCTTGCACTACCCCATGAAGAGAAAATGGCCCTCGTCGTCTTGTTCTCAATCCAAAAATTACGCCATTACATCCTCATGAGTAGGACCATGGTAGTTGTAGACTCTAACATTATGGTCTACCTCTTGAGTCGTCACCTCATCCAAGGCAAAGTAGCCAAATGGATCGTAATACTTCAAGATTATGATCTTGAATTTGTCACACCCAAGAGTACTAAGGCCCTCTCCTTGGCACATCTCATGACCGACCTACCCTCCCTAGCGATGTCTACCCTAGTCACGGTCAACTTTCCAAATAAAAACTTGTTCACTATTTCGTCAGATGATCCGTGGTATGGAGACATTGTAGTGTACCTGCGCACCTAGAAGTTCCAGTCACAACTCACTCGCGATGACCGAAGCCCCATACACCACCAATGGTCTCAATACCTCCTTATCAGTGATTTCTTTTATCGACGAGGTGATGACACCATTTTGCGTCGATGCCTTACACGTGAAGAAGTCAAACAGGTGCTAAATGATTGTCATAGCGGATCCTACGGCGTCCATTTTTTAGGAATGGCCATAGCGCAATAGGTCATCCCCGTCGGCTATTTTTGGCCAACCCTTTTTTTCGATTGCATCAGGGAATTCAAGCACTACCATAACTTCCAACTCTTTGGCCCCAAAGCAAGGACACCTCCCACACCACTCCATCCCATTTTCACCATTGGTCCATTTTGTAAATGGGCCATCGATTTCATGGAGTTTAATCCAACTTCTGCAAACGGTCATAAGTACATCATTGTGGACGTTGATTATTTTACCAAATGGGATGAAGCCATGCCCACATTTAGCTGCAAATCTAAGACAACGATGCAGTTCTTCTTTAATCATGTCATTATGCGTTTCGGGGTCCCCAAGCAACTTGTGTCGGACCATGGTAGACATTTCGAAGACATCGTTTGGAGTGAGTTGTCCACCTTTTTAAAATTTGAACACTAGTACACCCCCTCCTACTACCCCCAAGGTAATGGACAAGTTGAGGTTGTCAATAAGATCGCAAAGACCATGCTTCAGCCTACGATGGATAAACATAAATCCAACTAGAACCACATGCTCTTTCTATCACTTTGGGCCTACCACACCTCCACCAATATTGCGACCTATTTTATCCTGTTCCACCTGGTCCACGGTGTGGAGTCTATTCTCCCCATCAAATCTCAGATACTAACCTTATTCATTGTAGTTGAACTCATCTCGAATACCTCACCACTCGAGCAACACTTACTCTCATTGGATAAAGTGGATGAGGATCGTTGGGAAGCCTTACAAATGATCGAGGCTGCCAAACATAGATCCAAAACTCATTACGATACCCGTGTCCATCCATGCACCTTCTGTTAAGTTTAAACCAAATAGACTAGCAAGATCACTGAAAGAAACATAATCACAAGATAGACACAGAATATACCCTGGGAAACCCTCATGGGGTAGAAAACCCAGCAAAGCTTTCCTCAATAAGATGATCAACCAAAATACAAGATGTGCTCCTTCCTTCTTTGTCTCCTTAGCAGATCTCCCAGACAAGTGCGCACTCTTCCACAAGTGAGTGAATGATCTAATGAGGAGTTCACCTCCTTTATTTATACTGACTCCCAACTGACTAAAAGACCTAATGGGGCCGACCTCTCCTGGAGAAGTCTAATAACCCCAAAAATATAACCACAGGGCCGACCCCCACATGGTGGGTCTAATAACCCTTGTTAATAAAAACCCCCGGAGGAATAAACATCTCCGGATACATAATAGGGTTACCTCGGAGGGATGAAACATCTCTGGAATAATAAAGTATAAATATAATATTCTTTGAAGTTACAATATTCAACACTCCCCCTTAACGAGAAGGATATTATAATAGCATCTGCAGGAGGAAGGAGTCACTATACATGATACATCTATAAATCATCGGAAGCTTTCTTCAATTTGTCTTCATCAGTAACTCAAATAGTTACTAGTATATCAATGTCAACATCAACATCGACATCACGATCATCGGCATCATCATCACACGATCATCAGCATCGTCATCACATGATCAGCAGCATCGTCATCACACGATCAGCAGCATCGTCATCACATGATCATCAACATCGTCATCATACGATCAGCAGCATCGTCATCATACGATCAGCAGCATCGTCATCACACGATCATCAGCATTGTCATCACATGATCAGTAGCATCATCATCACACGATCAGCAGCATCGTCATCACACGATCATCAACATCGTCATCACACAATCATCAGCATCGTCATCATACGATCAGCAGCATCGTCATCACATGATTAGTAGCATCGTCATCACACGATCAGCAGCATCGTCATCACACGATCATCAGCATCGTCATCAATACACATGATCCTTCCTTTCATATTTACTGGATCAATTTCATCACAATCATATTTAAGACTATCCTTCCTTTCAAAATTACTGGATTTACTATCTAAGGATGATTAGTCCAACCACAATCACATTTACGACTATCCTTCCTGGATTTACTGTCTAAGGATAATTAATCCTACCACAATCATATTTAAGACTATCCTTCCTGGATTTACTGTCTAAGGATGATTAATCCTACCACAATCACATTTAAGACTATCCTTCCTGGATTTACTGTCTAAGGATGATTAATCCAATCACAATCACATTTAAGACTATCCTTCCTGGATTTACTGTCTAAGGATGATTAATCCAATCACAATCACATTTACGACTATCCTTCCTGGATTTACTGTCTAAGGATGATTAATCCTACCACAATCATATTTAAGACTATCCTTCCTGGATTTACTGTCTAAGGATGATTAATCCTACCATAATCACATTTAAGACTATCCTTCCTGGATTTATTGTCTAAGGATGATTAATCCTACCACAATCACATTTAAGACTATCCTTCCTGGATTTACTGTCTAAGGATGATTAATCCAATCACGTGCATTTTGAACCAAGGTCCAGGGACGATGCAGTCCTATCCTCTATTCTCGGAGACACCTGTCTACGGCTCTCTTTAGGACTGAAAGTCCAGGGATGATCCAATCCCCTCAAGTCCACCAAGGACTTTATTCTCGGAGACCTCACGTCTACGGTTCTCTTTGGGACTGAAAGTCCAGGGATGATCCCCTCAAGTCCACCAAGGACTTCATTCTCGGAGACCTCATGTCTACGGCTCTCTTTAGGACTGAAAGTCCAAGGATGATCCAATCCCCTCAACTGTCCACCAAGGACTTCATTCTCGGAGACCTCACGTCTACGGCTCTCTTTAGAACTTAAGTTCAAGGATGATCCAATCCTCATCTGTATTCTCATCTATACAGGTACAAATATCCAAGAGCATGTATCACATCAAAACATGTATACATCAAAACATGTATACATCACACCAAAACATGTATACATCTAGCAAGTATAATCAAAACATGTATACATCACATCAAAACATGTATACGTCACATCAAAACATGTATACATCTAGCATGTATTCTCACTAATACATCTAATATCAAAACATGTATACATCACATCAAAACATGTATACATCTAAAATAAAAGATATATAAGAGTTCTAAATCTAAATAATTGTAAGTAGCTAAGTGCAACAAAACAAAATTTAAGGGATAGAATTGTTATCAAATACTATACTACTCCCCCTTTCGAGGAGGGTCCTTCTGGACTATACCAAGCTTGTCTCGGAAGTATTCAAACTTTACTCGAGACAAAGGTTTAGTCAGGATATCGGCAATCTGATCCTCAGTGCTTATATACTCGAGCTTGATGGCTACTCTCTGCACCATGTCTCGTATATAGAAGTAACGGATCTCAATGTGTTTTGACTTATCATGGAACACAGGATTTTCAGTCATCTTAATGCAGCTTTGATTATCACACATAATCACAGTGGGATCCATTTCTAAGTCAAAAATTCCAGATAGAAGTTTCCGAAGCCACACTGCTTCACAGCTGGCAGAGCAAGCGGCTATATATTCTGCTTCAGCAGTACTGAGGGCCACACTAGATTGTTTCTTGCTGAACCAGGAGATCATTGCAGATCCAAGACCATAACATCCACCTGAAGTACTTTTTCTGTCTGAGACACTACCTGCCCAATCAGAATCTGAGTAACCATGTAACTTGAGTTCATTACCTCCAAGATAGTATAGGCCAAAGTCCACTGTTCATTTTAGGTACCTCATTACATGCTTTGCAACTATAAGGTGAACCTTTCTAGGTTCTACTAGATACTGACTTAGGGTATTTACAGCAAAGCATATATCCGGCCTAGTATTTGTCAAATACATCAATTATCCAATGATTTGTCTATATAGGGTTATGTCCACTAGTTCTGATGAATCATTAACTAAAAGTTTCAAGTTGGAGTCCATGGGAGTGGCCATGGCTTTACACTCCAACATATCAAATCTTTTGAGAATCTCCACAGTATACTTACCTTGATTTAGAAAGATTCCTTTTGGCTCTTGCCATACTTCTAGGCCTAAGAAGTAGTGCATTAATCCGAGATCTTTCATTTCGAATTCTGAAGAAAGCTTCTTCTTGCTTTCAATAATTTGTTTCTCATTTTCGGTTAGAAATAGATCATCTACATATAATAACAATATAACAGGTTCATCATCCATTACTTTAAGATAAAGATTGGGGTCAGCTTTACTTTTGGTAAAGCCCATGCTTATTAAGAAACTGTCAATCCTTCCGTACCAAGCCCTGGGAGCTTGCTTCAATCCATATAATCCCTTTTTCAGTTTGCATACATGGGTCCTTCCGTCTTTGACCTCAAAACCTTGAGGTTGTTCTATGTATACTTCTTCTTCAATTACACCATTCAGAAAAGCTGTCTTAACATCCATTTGATGCAATTTCCATTTCATCATGGATGCAAGTGCCATGATAGTTCTAATTGAAGTATACCTAGCAACAGGTGCAAATTTTTCTTCATAGTCAATTCCCTCCTTTTGAGAGAATCCTCTGGCTACAAACCTTGCCTTGTATTTTTCAATGCTACCATCTGCAGCATGTTTTATCTTGAAAATCCATTTGGAAGAAACCACACTTTTATCTCTTGGTTTGGGAACTATATCCCAAACATCATTTTTCATTATCGACTGATATTCTTCTGTCATTGCTTCTACCCATTCTTTCTTTTGAGCTTCCTCTTCATAGCTAGTAGGTAGTTGATCCACAAGATCACACATCAAGGCCATATAGTTGGACACTAGCTTTGGTTTCTTTCTTTCTCTAATGGAGCCTTCAGGAGCACCATATTTTTCAGCCCCTTGGATAATATCTCTAGCCCATGCCGGCCTTCTTTTCTTTGCTAAATCTGAGATAGGAGGTTCTTGTGGTTCCAACATGTCATGATCCTCTGGTGGATTATCTTCAGGGATGTGAACAGCCTCTAAGTTTCTAGAAGGAGGATCTTCTTCATAGATTTCTTCAAGTTGGCATTTTCTTGATTTCTTGAGAGCTGCTTCTTCATCAAAAGTTACATATCTACTGATTTCTATATGATGAAAGCCTGGTATGTAGATCCTGAAAGCTTTGGATGATTCACAATAACCAACAAATATTCCTTTCTTACCAGAAGGATCCAACTTGGTTCTCTTTTCTTTTGGAATGTGGATGTACACAGGACACCCAAATATTTTAAGATGGCTTACCTCGGGCTTCTTTCCAGTAAACACTTCTTCTGGAGTTTTGAAATCAAGAGCACTATGAGATAATCTGTTTTGAACATATACTGCTGTCTTGGTTGCTTCAGCCCATAGATACATGGGAAGATCCTGGTCATGTATCATAGTCTTCACAACTTCCATGATGGTTCTATTTTTCCTTTCTGCAACCCCATTTTGTTGGGGATTGTAGGGAGTGGTTAGTTCTCTCTTGATTCCAACTTCTTTACAAAATTCTTCAAACTCTTTTGAAGTATATTCTCCACCATTGTCTGTTCTGAGAATCTTGATTTTCTTTTCTGAGAGATTTTCTATTAGAGCCTTGAACTCTTTGAACTTTCCAAAAACTTCATTCTTACCTTTTAGAAAGTATATCCAAGTTTTCCTTGAATGATCATCAATGAATGAAAGATAGTATTCAAATCCACTTAGAGAGGTGGTGGGCATTGGACCACATAGATCTAAGTGTATTAGCTCCAAGATACTCTTAGTCTTTGTTTCACTCTTTGGAAAGGGGTTCTTGACATTCTTCCCTTTCTTACATCCTTTACATGAGCCATCATGATCAACCTTCAAATCTGGTAGTCCTATGACCACCTTGCTTACATAGGGTAAGGCTTTGTAGTTAATGTGATCTAGTCTTCTATGCCATAGCTCACTGGGACTAGAGGTTTCATGAACAAGGGCAACTTCTGGATGACCCTTGAGCTTATACAAACCTCCTTCCTCTTCACCAATAACAATTGCATCCTTAATAGATTTTCCTTTGGACCACATTAACACTTGTCCATCAATGAATGCAACTCTATAGCCTTTCTTGTCCAATGCTAAGATTGAAAGCAAATTCTTCTTCAATCCTGGAACATACAAAACTTCCTTCATCTTCATGGGGGTTCCAGAATCAAGTTTGTAGTTTGCTTTACCAATTCCCTTAATGGGATATTGATAGTTATCTCCAAGAGATACCTTTAGTGGAGAGGACTTTTCTTCAAGATTTGATAAGGTCTTCTTTTGTCCTGTCATGTGCTTTGAGGCACCACTATCAATGACCCATGTACCTTCTCCAGGTGTAATAGATCCAGAGAGTGCGGAGAAAAGAACATACTCTTCTGCATCTTCTTCTTCATTTCTTCTAGGTCTTCTTTTGGAGAAGGTCCTTTCTTCATCTTCTTCTTCTCTTCTAGATCTTTTCTTGAGAGGCCTTTCTTCCTCTTCAACTTCTTCTTCACTCTCATCTTCTGCAAGATGTGCATGATGTCTTATGTGGTAAGTACCCTTTTTCTTTTTGTTAGGACAATATTTGGCAATGTGTCCTAATTTGTGACAAATGAAACATTGGAATGAGGAGTAATCTCTTCCTTGGAAGGATCCCCTTTTCTTTTGAAATCTTTGTGGAGGATGGGACTCCTTTTGACTATCCTTCTTAATGTAGGATCTATTCTTTCTTCTCTTAGTATGGGTGGCCAAGGCTTGGTCATCTTCCTTGAGAAATGCTTCTTTGTTGGCAACCCTAGCTTCTTCTTGAACACAATCCTCCCATACTATATCAAATTTCATGCTTTCTTTTCTGGCACACATGGTTTGTATGAAAGATTCTCATGATCTAGTGAGACCATTTAGAGCTGTCATCACAAGTTCATCTTCATCAAGAGTATCACCAATGTCATCTAGTTGCTCCTTGATTAGAGAGACTCTTGAGAAGTAGTCTTGAATGGATTCTCCTTTGTGCATGTTGGTACTCTTCAACTGAGTCCTTAGATTCATCTTCCTATTGATGTTTTTTCCTTCATACATTCTTCCTAGGGCATCATACATTTCCTTTGGAGTCTTCTTGGAAGCCACTTGGGGAATCAAGTGGTCTTTAATAGAATCAGCTATGATTCTCTTTGCCCTAATCAAATCCTTCCTGTGTTTTTCTTTGGCTTCATCTTCTTCTGATTCTGCAACTTCCTCCTTGATATAATGAGCAAGATCATTCTCCTCAAGAATGAGACCAATTCTGTATTTCCATGCCCGGAAATTTTCTATGCCTTCTAGTTTGTCTTCAAGCTTAGTGTTTGGAGCCATCTTCTCTTGGGGGAGTCCAAGAGACAGAGTAGACTTACCTGGAAAGTTACTTTTCACTTTTCCGGAATCTGGAACAGAATTTTATCGCACTTTTGGTAGAATTAGGGTTCGATTTTCCCGGTGTTCTACCCAACCAAAAAGTTCGATCTATAGCTCAAAAGAATGCTCTTGAGAAGGGCTATCCAGCCATATAATCAGAATTCAAAAATTCCAACTTTTTTCTGAAACCAAATTCTGACGTATCGCACTTTTGGTAGAATTAGGGTTTGGATTTCCCAGAGTTCTACCCAACCAAAAAGTTCGATCTATAGCTCAAAAGAAAGGTATTGAAAAGAGCAATCCAACCATGCAACCAAAAATCAATAATACCAACTTTGGTCTGAAACCCTAACTTCACCGGAGAGAGAGAGAGAGAGGTATTCTTACCTTGTGAAAGATGTCCTATTCAGTCTAGCTCTGATACCATGTTAAGTTTAAACCAAATAGACTAGCAAGATCACTGAAAGAAACATAATCACAAGATAGACACAGAATATACCCTGGGAAACCCTCATGGGGTAGAAAACCCAGCAAAGCTTTCCTCAATAAGATGATAAACCAAAATACAAGATGTGCTCCTTCCTTCTTTGTCTCCTTAGCAGATCTCCCAGACAAGTGCGCACTCTTCCACAAGTGAGTGAATGATCTAATGAGGAGTTCACCTCCTTTATTTATACTGACTCCCAACTGACTAAAAGACCTAATGGGGCCGACCTCTCCTGGAGAAGTCTAATAACCCCAAAAATATAACCACAGGGCCGACCCCCACATGGTGGGTCTAATAACCCTAGTTAATACAAACCCCCGGAGGAATAAACATCTCCGGATACATAATAGGGTTACCTCGGAGGGATGAAACATCTCCGGAATAATAAAGTACAAATATAATATTCTTTGAAGTTACAATATTCAACACCTTCAAAGAAGGCGACCTCATGCTTGTTTACGATCAAGCGCATGATCCACATGGAAAAGGGAAGTTCGAGTCCATGTGGAAAGTTCCATACGTCATCAAAACTTGACTCGTCAAGGGGGCATAACTCCTCGCTGACTCCGAAGGACTCCCATTGACCAACCCTCGCAATGGGTTGTACCTAAATCTATTCTACCCCTAACACTGTCGAACCCATCAGTTTGGGTTGTATAGTTTTCTTTCTTGTTTTTCCTTTTTTTCAGAGCCTCATGGCTTGTCTCCTTGATTGATACCAGATGGATCCCACTCGCTTGATCTACATTGGTTTCGCTGATGGTGCAAGTAGATGGTCTCCTAACCTCGCCTCAACAGCTTGGTTCTTATATTCCCCTTCACACTAGTTGATCCACCTTGATGGTGTGTGTATTGGTGCTACCACCAATAATCTGGTTGAGTACAACGTCATGTGCAGTCTATTAACCACTACCCTCCAATTGGGTGTTAGTCACCTCCACGTGTTTTTAGACTCCCAACTCCTTGTCGCACAACTCAACAACCGGTACCAGGTAAATGATCCTTGCCTTTTTAGAAAGTTATTTCACAGTAAACAATTGGTTAGGCATTTTGAATTCATTACATTCACACATGTCCAATGAAATCACAATAGTGTCGCAGATCAAATGGCTAAAGACATTCTACAATGGCATATTAATCATCGCATATAGGAGATAAATCATAAACATGCATTATCACATCATTTTTTGCATTCACATATACATACATAGCATAAAGACATCGTCATCACATAAGAGGCTCACCCAATATCAAAAAATATATAAAAAGTGCATCCTTGTGCATATATATATCAAAATATCATAATTTATGCATCACCATATAGGCATGTCACACAAGAGGAGCCCCAATAGCTTCCTCATCAAAATATCACATATAGTAGGCTGATACAAAATCCCTATGCTCATCGCACTAGGGGGAAGCTCCATAAGTTGCTAAGTGACTAATTATAGTCCTCGTCATCAGTCTCCTTGTTAGATCTCTCCTCAAATAGTGGTACATCCCATCAGGATGCATCTCATACGTACTTTTCTACTACGGCTTGTTGATGCCTCGAAGATTGCAGAATCAAGCAGAAAGGGATTCTCCCCAGTAAACTATCCCAATTAGAATTGTCCACCGTTTGTGTTAGGAACACATGTCTTTACTTTGTTAGTATATTGTTGTTGGACGCATATGCTTTGTAAGTCATCCAGTAGTATTTGTTGATCCATAGTTTATATTAGCCCATAGTATTGACCCATAGTATTGGACGCATATGCTTTGTAAGTCGTCCCATAGTATTATATGTCCCATGGTTTTGACTCATAGTATTGGCACCTAGACTTAGCCCATGGTTTATATTGACACATAGTATTGACCCATGGTATTGGGGCCTATAATTAGTATATAAGTGTGTGTTGAGGCCTATGAAGGCACCGTGAAGTTAACTGTATTGAGCTTGCTCAAAGGAGGTTGCCCCCTTGAAGTGGCCCATGATCAATATAAAAGTGATTCTGAGTCTATTATTTATGATATCTCATGTATTTGCATTAATTAATTATTGTAGGTTCATCACAATTTGGTATGGGGAATCTTTCTGGTTAACGGTTACGGCTATTGTTAGATTTGGAGATTTGCTTCTTTTAACCGGTTATGGCCCGATCCACAATTCTTTTTGATTTTATTGTTTAAAATGCTGTGCAAGTGCCTAAGCTAATTTAATCTAAATGTAGAGCTTGAAACAAATCTATATCTAAGACTGAAATAAATCTAATTTATCCTTGCAAGGAGCAAACTGTAAATATGAGCAATGTGCTGAAAGAAGTATCTAAAGATCCACAGATAACCATTAAATCACAAAGATACATCTACAGCAAGAGATTAAAGATATAAAAGATAGCTTTTAATCCATGTGAAAGAATTCTATTACTCATGTTAGGAGAAACATCATTGCACGAAAAAAATAGTAAGCTCATTCAACACACAGAAATAATTCTGAATAGCAAAGAAAGATCTCACTGAAAGATATGAATGCCACAAGAATAATCCAGCAAACATCCAACATCCATTTCCAAGCAAATCAAATGTATCCCTCAGGCTCTTTACTAGGAAAAATTGCTTTGTTGGAGCTAATTACAAAATAGTTCGTACAAGCTCTCTGAAGCTTCTTTTCCCTGCCAAAAAGTCCTTTCTATTTCTTCTAACCTTCTATTTATAGCTTTACCAAGCGCCCTTTGGGCTGACAAGTGTACCCTAATTCTAGAACTTCCTTTTTTAGATTTCATCGTATCCTTACAAAACCTATGAAGACGTGGAAGATTTTACATATAGAACAAAAATAAGGGCCAGTTTTCCTTTTAAAGCATTTATACAAAGGTAGAATTTCAACTTCTCCGCTTGATTTAAACAAAATAAGAATGATCTGTCTATTATGTTGGGGATTCTGCCTGCTGAATTGAAGACACGTCTCCACCAACTGGCTCGCTTGAAATTACCGGGAATCTATACTTTGAATGTATGAAGTCCATTGGTTGATATCCTTTACGATGAGCTTGCTACGAGAAGATACTGTTGCTTGGGACGCTATTTCATGCTTACGAAGGTCTGATTTGATCAATGCTTTTCCTTGTGTGGCCTCTTTTTCCATTGCTTCTAGGAAGTAAATATGTATTGTAGGCTGGCAAATGAACTATTGAAATTCATCCTGAGTCAATACCTCTATCTTCTTGATGTAAGCCAAGTCTTCGTCCAACTCGTTCTGCAACTCGAACAATTGGTCTTCTTCTTTTAGGAAATCATAAATGGAAGCGGGGAGAACCAGATGACACTTGCTGAGCGACTCCCTGAGCATGGAATAGATGGAACAACACTTGTGGAACATCCTTTTGATCTCCAAACTTAGCTTGGTACCGCAATCTTTGGCGAATTCAAGAATTCCTATATCCATGTCCAATTCATCTCTTGTAGGGGCGAGTAAGTGTGAAGGGAGTTGAGATTTTCCCCTTTTCCACTCAGATTGTTGTTTTAGCTCCTCTATGTGATTTGCAAACCTTTCTCGGGTCTTTAGAGCTTTGGTTTCAATTATTGTCATTTTCTTCATCATCTCTTTCATGCTCCAAATCTCTTCCGAGATTAGTACTAGCAGCTGATGGATTTTAATCCGCATATCACATGCTTGTTTGTGAAATGTGGACAAGTTTTGCTGGTCCTCCGTTGCCTCTTTGAGCTGTCTTGCTAGTTGTTCCTTTTCTTGAATCAGCCCTTCATATTCATGCTGGTGGAGTTGAATCTGTTGAGCCCTGTTTGCTTTGAGTTCTTCAAATTCTGTTATCCGACCCTTTAGATTCTCCAGCTCACCTTTAGAGATAGCCAACTGCATTTCTAAGGAGTTCTTCTCATTCTCGAGCTGGATAACTCCTGAATTGAGCACCAGATGCTCTTCTAACAACTCACTATATTTCTCCTTTAGTTTGTTTGCTTCCAATACCTCTCTCTTTCTATCATCTTTGATCTTAAGGCATTGCTCCCTACAATGCTTTATCTTTTCTTTCAAAAAATCAATATTGGCTTTAGTCACCTTAGCTGATGCCACAGTGCATTGGGCTTGAAATGTGGGGTCGGCATCAGTTCCCTGGACCAATGTTTTCTCGGTTATCCATAGCTCATATTCATCCTCCTCGGTTTCCACATTCTTTGTCATGCCCTATATTTTATGTACCCTCCTATCAATAATAGCTCTTTTTTGCTCATGGAAATAAATGGTATCCAGGTTTGCTACTTTGCGCTGCTTCCTGGGGTTATATGGGGTCAGTGCTAAGCTCCCTGAATAGGCACCTTCTTCTTGAGTCCCCCCTGGGGTGTATACCAATGGTGGGTCCACCTCCATATCTGTCGGAGTGGATGGATCTGGCTTGGGAGACTTCTCTGTCTGCACTTTCCCTTTCTCTCCTTCAGAATCTCCTTGCTGATTCTGCAATCCATCTGCTCCACCTAGGGGCCTTTGCTCATCCTCATGTTGCTTCTTGGAATATTGCTCTTGGGATACCTAATCTACTTGTTCTTTCTGGGTGCTGGCAGCCTCCTCCTGTTGTTCCAACTGAGAGGTTTGCTCCTGCTGCTTCCTTGCAGTCTCTTCTTGTTGAATCTTGGCAGCTAGCTCACCTTGAATTCTTGCTTCTTCTTGGTCTTGCCACTGCTTGAGGGCTTGCTCTTGGAGCACTCTTCCTTGCTCCAATTCTAATGGATCCCCTGATTGTGAGGCTGATGCCTCCCGCTCTCTTTGGGTTAAACCAATAGGTTTGGGGCTTGTATCTTTCACAACTTTCGTATTGTAACGCTTTCCTAACTCAGATAGGTTGCGGGTGCTCCTGAAGAATTATTCTTCTCAGTCCACCGCGTGAGCATATTCAAAGGAGATCTTGAGGTCAAGACAATGCATGCTTACCGCACCATTGGGGTCATTCCTTCTGAAAGGGACTAAGTCGAAATGGAAAACTTCCAGGACTTGAGCATAATTTTCTCCGTGTCTTACTCTTGGGAGGCTGTAAGCTCCTATGGTAAATGGCATGGGAGGATACATGCCCTTCCTCCGGTTTGTTAAGAACTTGCTTATGGCACCGATGCCAAAGAGTTGTCTCACAACCTCCTTATGAATTACAAAGTCTGTAACATATCGAGGGAGCATAAATGGCTCATGAGTTCCTCCACTCATCCTAATGTATGTACCTTTTGCATTGTGATAATAGTCCCCGAATTGTTCGATGATAGGCATTTCATTCTACGACATAAAATCTGGTTCTTGTACGAAAATAAGCTCGTATAATGGCACGATAAACCTCTCACAAACCATCTTTTAGTGGTTTGCGTATTTACTTTCCCATGTACACTGATAGGCTATGAAGAGAGTTGTTTCATTTGGCTTCCATGAGCAACCCAAATCCAGGAACGAATGCTTGCTTAACAGGCAGTTAATCAGGTATGAAGACATGAAGAAATATGCCTTCTTTTGGGTCAGTCCTCCTTGGGCTGCTGTCAATTGTGAGGCCAAGCTATCTGAAATTATTTCAACCTAGTTGAAGATGGTGCCTTTCGTGGCTATATGAAACATCACCGGCACCCATTCGATCTTAAACACATTACCATTAGTCATGCCGAAGAGCCGACTCAACATCAGGACGATGAGTCTGTAAGGGGTCTTCAGTAGGCTTCTTTCATATTCATTATTTTGCCTCCTCCTGATCTTTCTGTCATTTATTGTCATTTTGTGGGCAGATTCTAGTGGGTCCATCTGATGATTTGCTATCCAGTCATCGTCCAAACAAGCACTGGGTGTAGGCAATTTGTAGGTAGCAATAACATGCTCGGGAGTGAAAGATTCTAGGCTCAATCCATTTTTATCAGTCATGAGCCTTGTGTCAGTCCAAATGTTAGGAATAAGCCATCCAATAACTTCGGAACAAGGGAATAGTTTTGGCCGAGTTGTTGCCTTATGCAAATGAGACCTTCTGATGTTGGCATACACTAAGGCATCCTCTATAGAAGTTGTTGAACTATCTTGAGCTATGATAAATCTGTATAGATCACCCCATTTAAATTCAGGAGTGGAGATCCTAGGGGAAACACCAGTGGTAGCTTGCGTGTCAGCAAACATCGTGACGAGAGAAGTATCTAATAGAACTTCAACCTCTGAGTCTGAGGTTACTTTCTGAGCTGCCTTCTTCTTTGCTGACTTCCTATGCATGGTAATCCTGTGGTGAGCAAGGAAATACCAAAAAAGACTATAGTTAGACTACTATTCCAAGCATTAGAAACACTTTATGACAAAGCCAAAATATAACATTTTCACAAAATAGTAGCTGTATTAAACAAGCATAATTATCTTCATTTCATGTTTAAGCTTAATTCAACAATGTCCCTCCATGCTAAAAACATTAGGACAACGGGAAAGATCATCTTTGAGTCTGTGCCATTCACGTTCAATGTGTAGGTATCCTTTGAATTGCGACACAAACTTGCGCAAGTCTAATGAATATTTCTGCACTGGTGCCTAAATTAAGTTTTGCGCCGCGTTTGGGATTCTGTGCGCGCTAAGATTTGTGAGCTAGTGTGCGCTCGGGTACAAGCAGGATTTTACGCACTAAGATTTAAACGTTCCATGTGCACTGGCGCCTAAGATTATTTGGGCGCCAAGTGATAATGCATTTTCTGCGCTGATACCTAAAATATTTTGCGCGCCAGCACCCCAATTCTATTTGTGCACCAAAGCAAGACACATTCGCACGCTAGCTCAAACAATTTTGGATGCGTTATCCTAACTATATTTCTGTGTTGGTGCTTAACATAATGCACGCTATATTGTCTGTGCGTCAATGTTTAGACATTTCATGTGTCGGCAGCTGAGAGTGGAATTTGTGTTGAAGATGTATAAATCCTGTAGATGTAGGCCTTTATCGGCTAAGGATCGGGCCTGACTTCAAGTTTCTAAATGGGCTTGATGGGTCGATTTAACACATCCCCATGGCAGCTTCGGCCGAGCAATGTGGGTTTTATGCGACCTCGGCATGAATGAACATTGCTTTTGGTTGAGTAGGGTATCTTGGCGCTTATAGCATGAAACTTTAGCTGCAGTGAATGAGAAGGGTCGGGCCTTAGGCACCATAGATGCTTGGAAGGAAGTTATGCAAACAAGGCCTTGGGATGCTGCAGCTTCTATGGGTTTTGAGTGAAAAAACTCTGCGGCCGCTAAGATACCACTGGGATGATTTGAACTCATGGACAGAGTAGGGTAAGCACTTCATACTTTTATAAAATAGAGTCTCCAATCATGGAAGAAGATCTTAAACAGAAAAAAACTATCACGCAACCAGGAAAATCATTTAAGAAACTTTCAAATGCGGTCGTGGGGAGACGCGGGTTTTGCTTGGCAAACAAAAACTCTATGAGGAAAACCAGGGAAGCCAAAAATGCAAAAGAGGGGAAAGACTTGAGTGCCTGTGAGATGGGGCCGTTTCTGCCCTGGTCTGCAAGTGATGGCCTCGTATCCTCATAGGGAAAAGAATAGTAACTATCCTATGCCCTCTCCAGCTTTTATGCAAAGTAAAACAAAGGCTGTTGAGCTACTCAAACTGTGCGTGAGCTATTTCTTTAACCTACAAATCCAAGAGCAGGATTGGGAAAGAGCCTACCTATCAGTATGGCGAGCGTTCCGATACCTCAACCATTTGCAGCGAATGGCAGTCTCAAACTTCGACGTGGATGGCTAGTGCTCCGAGTGAAAATGACTAAATAAAAACCCAAAATGTCGTTGCATGCGTTAAATAATGGGAGAGTTAAATGATCACGTATGTTTAAATTTTGCGGCGTTATGAGCACGGGGCTCAAAAAATATGTCATTAAGAGTGGCACATGGCCTCATTAAAGGCCCTACCAACTCCATCAGTGCACAGGGATCGAGGAGACCTTTTCTCGCCGAGTACCAATTTTAACTTTTGTGCCAAGCGGGGAACGTAATGTTTTGCACTATGTGGCAAGCGCACATTAAAAATTAAACCTCGTGCTCAAGCGACGATCTTGGCATTAGGGTTGCGCTCATAAAACCACACCAAACATGAATTATTGTGAAAGATGAAACACGGATTTGCAAGCGGGAAGGATAAGCACATCTCCAGCGCTAAGGGAGTCGATCCTATCATCACAGTCTGCGCTGGGGAGAAACGCACCAACTTTTAATTCTTCTTGGGAGGGGAAGCACAACTCCAAGGTAGGGAATATAATGGTAATTCTCGCGCCTCAAGCGGCCGAGAAAAATTATCTCTTGCACTAACAGTGGTCGGCTTCTTGCTTTCAAATGCGCACCAGACAAAAGGCTTGGGACTTGTAAAAAAGGGCGGCTGAGTTAAAGCCATGATATGTGCTAGACGGAGGATTTGTGATTAGAGTTAGCACCGAGCGAGGAACGTATGGTTAAAGGAGCGTCAAAGCTATGGCGGACTTAAGTCTAAAACTTGCGCTACATCGGGGAAGTTGAGACCAAAATATGCGCTAAAGGAAAAGGATGACTTTGCCTTAGATAAAATGAGAAAAAATCTTTTGGAAACAAGCAATGAAATTCTGCCTAGTTAGAAGAAAACCCGAAAGATGAAGTAAAAGCTTGCTACAAAAGTGCTCAAAGGAGGGGCCCCAAATAACTTCAAAATTTTGGGGAAGGATGTTGCAGCAACAAGAATTGGCGAATCGCTGGCGAACACAGATCTCTAAAAAATATCTCGCTTATTGGAAGAATCCCTTTTAAAAATTGTTCACCTTATGTCCAACAGGTGGCTTAAGTGTTCGAATCTCAGCAAAGGAAGATGTCACTTTATCCCTTGGTCATTGGGAGAAGGGAGCTTCAATGAAGACATCTTTAAAACTCTCGAAGGGCCAACATATGGGGTTCATTTTAGAAGATTCATCTTTCAGATGACCACTACTATTGGACTCCACAGGATTTTGCGACAACATCTCATAGACACCATTGCTCTTGTTCCTCATTCCCATGATGCCTCCATCCGTTTAGACATTCATACATTTTAAAGATTTGATGTTTGAGCCTTCCAGAAATATTTTCTTTAAAATACGGTCTTTGATTTTGGCTCCTCAATCCATAATTCCCTTTTGTGTGAGTGAGAGATTTTATTGTTTAATTAAGCCTCATGGACGGAGAGGAGCCTAGCTTGAGCTGAGTCTTTTGGACAACTTTCTCAACCTGTATGCTTTGCTTTTATGTCAGCCATGCTTTGATTGAGGAGAGAATCTCTGGAAAATAGACCCTTGATTATAAGCCCCTTTGGGTTTAAATTTGCAGCATGGAGTCATTTCAATACCCTATGCCTTCGAGATGTGCTACTCTTCCATGGGTCCAACCACAACGATCTTCTTGAGATGCTTTTAAGTGTGATGGTGGATGGAGCCCGAAGATAGTGGTAAAGATAATCATAAATATCTGCTATTTAAACAAGGGTTAATGTGACCAATAGAACATGATTTCTTTATTCTGGAGAATGATCAGCAAAGCCCCACATGCATGGGTAAATTTTCTTTCTGGGATACATTTCCAGCTTCACAAGTTGTGCAATTTCTTCCGAGATCTACCTTCACGAGAGGCCCAATTGCAGGTGAGTCAGGAAGACAAATTTGTACAAAAATTTCAAAGGCTAAGAGAAAAAGGAAATCTAGCTGAAGCACAGAAAACAAAGACTAAAGTAAAATAAAAGAAAAGCTTTATTTATGTACAAAAAGTCTCATTGAGACTATGCAAAGTATTGTTTCAAGGAGAGGCCATTGAGAGGAAGGGTTACTTCCTCTCCCTGGAGGTCTATTAGCTTGCAAGTGGATGGGCCGAGCTTTGCAGAAATTTGGTAAGGGCCTATCCATAAGTGTTGGAATTTCATGTGCATTCCCTTGCCTTCATGAATATGGTCCCATTTCAGGACTACATCCCCTACTTCAAAACCTCTTTTACCAGATTTCCTTTTATCGAACCATATTTTGACTATATCCTAGTGATGATGAAATCAGTCTTTAGCTTTCTGATGGGATTCTTCAAGTTGAAGCAAATTATTGATCCTAGATTGCAAGACTTGACTACTAGACCCTCGAGAGGCCTGGGACAACCGTAAAGATGGAAGCAAGATATTGGGAGGGAGAATAGCTTCCTTTCCATAGACGAGAGTGTAAGGGGAAACCCCTAATGCGTTCTTTGGAGTCACCCTATCTGCCCATAAGGCGTTTAGGAGAGCTACATGCCAACTTCGCTGGTTTTCTATCACAGTCTTCTTGAGAATTTGGATGAGATTTTTGTTTGAAGATTCAGCTAATCCATTTCCTTGAGGGTAATAACTGGCTGAATAATGTAGTTTAATTCCCCATTCATAAACAAATTCATTTATTTTAAACGACGAGAAATAGGTGGCATTATCAAATACTAGGGAAATTGGAACCCCAAACCTAGTTATGATGTTCTCTTTCAAGAAACTGATGATTGCATCTTCATTGATCTTACGCAATGGGATAGCCTCCGTCCATCTGGTGAAGTAGTTGGTGGCTGTGAGGATGTATCGATGTTGAAGAGAAGAATTTGGATTTATCTCTCCAATGACATCTATACCCCATTGCTTGAAAGGTTTTGAGATAATAACCGGTTGCAAAGGTCCAGTTGCCTTAGGTAATTTCCCAGAACTTCTTTGGCATATATCACAGTTCCACGCATACGCATGGGATTCTCGAAATAAAGTGGGCCAATAATATCCATCTCTAAGTATTTTTTGCTCTGTTGTCTCTCCTGAATAATGTCCACCAGTGGGGCTATCATGTAATTCTTTGACAACTTTACTTGCATCTTCCTTTTCTAGACATCTAAGAAAAATTCCATTGTAATTTTTATTGAAAAGTATACCATCAATAATTTGATAAGCTGCTGATTTCAAACAGAGTGCCCTTCTTTGCTTAGAACTCCAGTGTTCTAGCAGATATCCTTGTTGCAAATAATGAACTAGATCTCTATACCATGATTCAGGAGCTGTGAAAATGGTACATATCTCAACTGAATTCAGCTCGGCTTCATTCTTCCAGTGCTTCTCTTCATCAATTGGATTCTTTGTGAGCAATTTACATAGGCCTTGTCCCTTAATGATGGTGGCTGGTTTAAATTCTAAATCATATTCTTGAAGAGCCATGACCCAATTTCCCCTTCTTTCCCCCAATTCCTTTTGAACGAAAAGGGATCTAACCGCTGGGTGAGGAACTATATCCTTAGTTATGCTCTTAAGAATATATGGTATGAACTATTTGACCTCTTTGAAGATAGCATACGCATGTTTGTCGACCATAGGATAGTTCAATTCAACACTTTGCAGACTAGTGCTCATAAACGAGATTGGATATTCGTCTCCTAACTCTACCTTTTGCGTGAGTACTGCTACAAGTGAGTCATCTGAAGCAAAGGTATACAAGATAAAATCTTTGTCGAAATCTGGGCTTCTTAAGGAAGGAGCCTTAACTATGGCTGCCTTAATGTCTCTAAATGCATCCTTTCTAAGTTTGTCCACTTGAACTGTGTGCTTTGCTTGACCATTTGCTGCAAAGGCTTAACAATTTGTGCAAAATCTGGAACAAACCTTTGGACAAAATTGATAGTTCCCATAAACGACTGCATGGATTTTTTGTTTATGAGGCATTGGAATTTTATTGATAGCTTGTACTCTTTCTTGATCTATTGATACTCCTCTTTTGGAAATAATATGGCCCAGTAGTTTACCTTTGGGAATGGTGAACACACTCTTCTTGGGATTTAAAGAGATACCATATTTATGGCAATGATAAAAAATATGCTTCAAATGAACAACATGGTCTTCTCTCTTTTTTGAAAAAACAGTCACATCATCTAGATAGACAACAACACAGTGACCTCCCAATCCTCGGAAGGCGATGTCCATTGCTCGCTGGAATGTAGCTCCTGCATTTATCATGCCAAATGGCATTCTTCGGTATGCGAACGTTCCCCACTTAGTGCGGAAAGTAGTCTTAAGATGGTCTTCTTCAGATACTAATACTTGATTGTAACCATAGAAACCATCAAGAAGGGAAAAGAGTTCTGATCCTGATACCATCTGGAGAATTTGTTCCATTGAAGGGATGGGATAGTTGTCTTTATCTAAATCTCTATTCAAATTTATGAAGTCAACACATAGTCTTATCTCTCCTGACTTCTTTCTCATGGGAACAAGGTTAGCAACCCATTCAGAATGCCGAACCTTAAAAATTATTTTAGCATCCAATAACTTCTTCAGTTCCTTTTGAATCAGAGGTTCAAGAGTAGGATGCATCCTTCTTAATTGCTACTGAAATGGCTTGACACCTGCTTTCATTAGTATGACATGTTGAATAATGCGGATGTTATATGTTTTCAAATCTTCATAAGTCCATGCAAAAAATCCTTATATTGTCGAAATAGCTTGATGAACTTATCTCTTTCTCCCGGTGAACAACATTTGCAAAGGTTAACAAACTTTGGTTCAGCTTTGGTGCCTAGATTAACTAATTCATGCTGCATTGATGAGCTATTGGTCTTAGTATTCGCTGGCCTTTTGAACTTGCTATGAAGATCAAACAACATTTCAAGCGACCTCACCCCTTTGGAGATGAAATTTCCTTTAGCTGTATCTTTCTTTTGTAAATCAGAATCCTGTTCTTCTTCATCTATCATAGCTTCTTGGAATATGTCTTCGTTTGTTAGAAAAATGATAATCTGTTCATCATCATCAAAAACTCTGAAGTTTGTGATATTGTCAGGGACAGAAGGCCTAAAAATCAATTCAATTGAGCACTTGTTATTAGTTGGCACCAATCTGGAAGTGGATGTTGCTAATAAATCAGCTATAGAATTTTGTAGTCTAGGAATAGACTTTATATTGAAAGCATCAAAATGCATAATTAAATCCCATACCTCAACCTGATAACTCCTCAAATGCGGTGAAATATAGTGAATGGTATCTCTTACCTGTCTCACAAGTATTTCTGAGTCACCAAACACCTTCAGGTACTTAACATTTAAACCGATGGCTTTCTTCAATTCGTGGACTAAGGCTTCATATTCAACGATATTGTTAGTAAATCAAATTCTAACCTACAGGACAAAAAATACTTGTTTCTTTCTGGATCTATCAGAACATAACCAGATCCAGATCCTTCCAAAGTTTTAGAACCATCAAAGTATAATGTCCAAAAAAGATCATTTGATTAAGCTAAGTTAGTATCTTTATGATCTAAGTCAGTGACTAAACTAACTATATTACAGTCAATATCATCAGTCCGAGAAAATTGAAGGAGATCGGACTGATCATCTGATTCATGGCTAATAGTTTCAGACTGATAATTACCTGGATCAATTTCTAAGAAATAATTTCCCAAAACTGAGGATGAGAAGGCTACAACTTCATTCTTTCCTTCTAGTTGAGTTACATTTTGTTTCATGTGTGGTTCTCTCAAAACCTTGATCTGATTCTGTCTATTTTGATATGGCAACCACAAATGAGACCAATCAGTTCCAAAGTAACCATTCAACTTTGTGGACCAGTCCCTACTTAGGATCAAACCATAGGATTCAGGAATGTCAACTACCATGATATCAATGAATTGACAAACTCTAGAATCTGTTGACAACCTAATGAGGACATCTTTCATTTCCCCGATAACTTTGACAACAGACCTATCTAACTGAGTAATCTAGGCAGGAGATGGAATTGGCTGACCGTTGATCTTTTTACAGATAGATAGTGGCATGACATTCGAAGATGCTCCAGAATCTACTACACAATTGTGCACATTATGATTGAAGATTTCAAAATTTAAAAGGAACGGCAATGTTTGAGATTTGGATTTCGCGCCGATGCTGGCCCCATTAATTTTAGGGTCTTCTTGAGTGTTTATTAATGGAGTGCTAGGATGGGATTGAAGGACATGCAACAACTTGTCTCATTGCTAAGGAAAACTGCACATATCGAATATTGATACATTTGCCTTTACTTTCTTTATATCTTCAATGATGTCATATCCCATATCACATTCTTTTACAATTTTAGTTTGATGGTCTATCTTATTCAGTGTGACCTTTGGTTGATGAACTGTTGTGTCGATGTTTGGTTGCTTGGCCGTTGATGGGTTAACTTTGGGTTGTGGTGGAATGACTGTTATATGTCTTCTAGGTTATTCTTTTGAAATTTTCGGTTTGGGAATAGTCGAGCTTGGAACTGGATCTGCAATGGGACCTTTACTGCGAGTGTTAATGTTTACAACAGAGACTGGGCTTTCCACGAAATCATCTTCTACCAACTCTGTTAAAGGTACACAATCCCATAGCACCATGGTAGTGTCTCGAGATGGTTCCTCTATCTCTGGGCTTGGTTCTTCTGGAGGATCGTCTTGATCTGGAATATGTGAATCTAGAATTTGGTTCATGACTAAACTCATAGAGTTAATCCATTGTGGGCAACTCTTTTCTGAGTGTGGCTCTTGATGAAATGTGCAAAAGTGCTCCATTCCTATTTCATTCAGATTTAAAACAGGAGAAGTATTCATAGGTGGATGAGGTTGATTGTTGTCTTCTCTTTTCTTGTAGAATGGTTTGAAAGGATTCCTATATCTACTAGCTGCTTTATCTTTCCTGAGATCTACAATTTTATTGGACAATTTCTACATCATCTTAACTACGTTCTCCATGTCTGTCGATGACTCTTCTTTATTCCTGGTGAGCAGCAAGGTTTTTTTACTAGTTGTTGGTTTTGTCTCTGCATCTAAGGCATGTTTGGCAATGTTGTCTGCTTCTTCTTCCACCTTCCTAGCTTCTTCAAAATTTTCTATCAAGGTGGTTTTCTTAGAAATTTTGACTAACATTGCTATTGGCCCTTCAAGAGCTGTTGTATAATATTCAACTAGAGATTCTTCTGCTAGTTTATTTGCTTTGCTGAAATTATTCAAGAGTGTTGTGAACCTTTGGTTGAAGTCTTGAACCTTTTCTTTCTTTTCCATTCTCATGGACAATAATTCTTTCATGAGTATAGCTACAGTCTTTTGATTTCCATGCTTATTTAAGAAACATGTTTCAAATTCTTCCCAGCTAGAAATTGAGCTAGCTTGTAAGCTAAAATTCCAGGAAGAAACTTTTGGCTCAAATTACGTATGGGAAAAGCCTACAAACTACATCTTCATGCTGTACATTTAAAATATTTAAGGATAAATAAAAACTCTTGAGATGATCTTCCGCAGAAATAGCTTTTCCTGGGTCGAATTTAGGCAAGACTTTCTCTGTATTTTTAGGCAGTTTGTGGAATAGCGCAGCTAGATTTAATGCTCCCCTCGCTCTCTAAGCAGGCACAACCATGTTTCTATGTGGAGAATCAGGTGGATAATTGCATGGTGAATTAAGTGGAGTGTTCTTTGGAGTAACAAGTTCTCCAAGTTTTTCTGGATCTGAAAGATATTTTGGGTCTTCAAGATCGAGTTCTCTCAGGGGTTCTGCAATCTCTCCCAAAGTTAAATTTACAAGCTCTTCAAAATTCTGCACAATAATTGAATCACGGGTGTACTATCGTTCTTTTCTGGGAGTACTTTTCCTAGGGAGGAAATTTACTGCATTTAAACCACCTAGTTTCCTAACATAAGATCGTGTATGTCTCCTTAAATCCTTTATTTTTGCAAAAGGTACATCATACAATACTTCTTGATGTTCAGAATCAGAGATGGGTTTTTCTTGATTTGCTACTTCAAGGTTCGGCCTGTCTGAAATTCTCGTTTTAAGCGGGTTTTCAGTAACATTTTTGACGATGGGAGATTTTCCATTATCAGCCATGCACTTCAGGCCCTCCTTCTAGTACCAAAACCTGTTGATGCCCCAAAGATCACATCATCAACCATAAAGGGATTCTCCCGGGTAAACTATCCCAATTAGATTGTCCATCGTTTGGTATGGGGAATCCGTCCGGTTAATGGCTTTGGCTACCGTTAGATTTGGAGATTTGCTTCTTTTACACTGGTTATGGCCCGATCCACTGTTCTTTTTTATTTTATTGTTTAAAATGATGTGCAAGTGCCTAAGCAAAATTAATCTAAATGCAGAGCTTGAAACAAATCTATATCTAAGACTGAAATAAATCTAATCTATCCTTGTGAGGAGCAAACTGTAAATATGAGCAATGTGCTGAAAGATGTATCTAAAGATCCATAGATAACCATTAAATCACAAAGATACATCTACAGCAAGAGATTAAAGATATAAAAGATATCTTTTAATCCATGTGAAAGCATTCTATTACTCATGTTAGGAGAAACATCATTGCACGAAAAAAATAGTAAACTCATTCAACACATAGAAGTAATTCTGAATAGCAAAGAAAGATCTCACTGAAAGATATGAACGCCACAAGAATAATCCAGCAAACATCCAACATCCATTTCCAGGCAAATCAAATGTCTCCCTCAAGCTCTTTATTAGGAAAAATCGCTTTGCTGTAGCTAATTACAAAATAGTTCGTACAAGCTCTCTGAAGCTTCTTTTCCCTGCCAAAATGTCCTTTCTATTTATTCTAACCTTCTATTTATAGCTTTATCAAGCGCCCTTTGGGCTGACAAGTGTACCTTAATTCTAGAACTTCCTTTTTTAGCTTTCATCGTATCCTTACAAAACCTATGAATACGTGGAATATTTTACATATAAAACAAAAATAGGGGCCAGTGGTCCTTTTAAAGCATTTATACAAAGGTAGAATTTAAGCTTCTCCGCTTGATTTAAACAAAATAAGAATGATCTGTCTATTCTGCTGGGGCTTCTGCCTAATGACTTGAAGACACGTCTCCACCAACTGGCTCGCTTGAAATTACTGGGCCATCTATACTTTGAATGTATGAAGTCCATTGGTTGATATCCTTTACGATGAGCTTTCTACGAGAAGATATTGTTGCTTGGGATGCTATTTCATGCTTACGAAGGTCCGATTTGATCAATGCTTTTCCCTATGTGGCCTCTTTTGCCATTGCTTCCAGGAAGTAAATATGTATTGCAGGCTAGAAAATGAACTGTTGAAATTCGTCCTGAGTCAATACCTCTATCTTCTTGATGTAATCCAAGTCTTCCTCCAACTCGTTCTGCAACTCGAACAATCAGTCTTCTTCTTTTGAGAAATCATAAATGGAAGCGGGGAGAACCAGATGACACTTGCTGAGTGACTCCCTGAGCGTGGAATAGATGGAACAACACTTGTGGAGCCTCCTTTTGATCTCCAAACTTATCTTGGTACCACAATCTTTAGCAAATTCAAGAATTCCTATATCCATGTCCAATTCATCTCCTGTAGGGGCGCGTAAGTGTGAAGGGAGTTGATATTTTCCCCTTTTCCACTCAGATTGCTGTTTCAGCTCCTCTACATGATTTGCAAACCTTTCTCGGGTCTTTAGGGATTTTGTTTCAATTGTTGTCATTTTCTTCATCATCTCTTTCATGATCCAAATCTCTTCCGATATCAGTACTAGCAGCTGATGGATTTTAATCCGCATATCACATGCTTGTTTGTGAAATGTGGACAAGTTTTGCTGGTCCTCGACTGCCTCTTTGAGCTGTCTTGCTAGTTGTTCCTTTTCTTGAATTAGCCCTTCATATTCATGTTGGTGGAGCTGAATCTGTTGAGCCCCATTTGCTTCGAGTTCTTCAAATTCTGCTATCCGAGCCTTTAGATTCTCCAGCTCACCTTCAGAGATAGCCAACTGCATTTCTAAGGAGTTCTTCTCATTCTCGAGCTGGAGGACTCCTAAATTGAGCACCAGATACTCTCCTAACAACTCACTGTATTTCTCCTTCAGTTTTTTTGCTTCCAATACCTCTCTCTTTCTATCATCTTTGATCTTAAGGCATTGCTCCCTGTAATGCTTTATCTTTTCTTTCAAAAAATCAATATTGGCTTTAGTCGCCTTAGCTGAAGCCACAGTGCATTGGGCTTGAAATTTGGGGTTGGCATCAGTTCCTTGGACCAATGTTTTCTCGGTTATCCATAGCTCATATTCATCCTCCTCGGTTTCCACATTCTTTGTCATGCCCTGTATTTTTTGTACCCTCCTATCAATAATAGCCCTTTTCTGCTCATGGAAATAAATGGTATCTAGGTCAGTGCTAAGCTCCCTAAATAGGCACATTCTTCTTGAGTCCCCCTTGGGGTGTATACCAATGGTGGGTCTACCTCCATATCTATCGAAGTGGATGGATTCGGCTTGGGAGACTTCTCTATCTGCACTTTCCCTTTCTCTCCTCCAGACTCTCCTTGCTGATTCTGCAATCCATCTGATCCTTCACCCAGGGGCCTTTTCTCATCCTCATGCTACTACTTGGAAGCTTGCTCTTGGGATACCTAATCTTATAGTTCTTTTGGGGTCCTGGCAACCTCGTCCTATTGTTCCAACTGAGAGGCTTTCTCGTGCTACTTCCTTGCAGTCTCTTCTTGTTGAAGCTTGGCAGCTAACTCACCTTGAATTCTTGCTTATTCTTGGTCTTACCGCTGCTTGAGGGATTTCTCTTGGAGCACTCTTCCCTGATCCAATTCTAATGGATCCCCTGATTGTGAGGTTGATTCCTCCCGCTCTCTTTGGATTAAACCGATAGGTTTGGGGCTTGAATCTTTCACAACTTTCGTATTGTAATGCTTTCCTAATTCAGTTAGGTTATGGGCACTCCTGAAGAATTCTTCTTCTCGGTCCACCGCATGAGCGTATTAAAAGGAGATCTTGAGGTCAAGACAATGCCTTCTTACCGCACTGTTGAGGTCATGCCTTCTGAAAGGGACTGAGCTGAAATGGAAAACTTCTAGGCCTTGAGCGTAATTTTCTCTGTCTCTTTCTCTTGGGAGGCTGTAAGCTCCTATGGTAAATGGCATGGGAGGATACATGCCCTTCCTCCGGTCTGTTAAGAACTTGCTTATGGCACCGGTGTTGAAGAGTTGTCTCATGTCCTCCTTATGAATTAAAAAGTCTGTAACATACCGAGGGAGGATAAATGGCTCATGAGTTCTTCCACTCATCCTAATGTATGTACCTTGTACACTGTGATAATAGTCCCTGAATTGTTCGATGATAAGCATTGCATTCTCCGACATACAATCTAGTTCTTGTATGAAAATAAGCTGGTATAATGGCATGATAAACCTCTAGCAAACCATCTTGTAGTGGTTTGTGTATTTACTTACCCATGTACACTGATAGACTATGAAGAGAGCTGTTTCATTTGGCTTCCATGAGCAACCCAAATCTGGGAACGAATGCTTGCTTAATAGGTAGTCAATCAGGTATGAAGACATGAAGAAGTCTTCCTTCTTTTGGGTTAGTCCTCCTTGGGTTGCTATCAACTGTGAGGCCAAGCTATCTGAAATTATTTCAGCCCAGTTGAAGATGGTACCTTTCATGGCTATATGAAACATCACCGACACCCATCCGATCTTAAACACATTACCATTAGGCATGCCGAAGAGTTGAATCAACATCAGGACAATGAGCCTGTAAGGGGTCTTCAGTAGGCTTCTTTCATATTCATTATTCTGCCACCTCCTGATCTGTCTGTCATTTATTGTCATTTTGCAGGCAAATTCTAGTGGGTCCATTTGATGATTTGCTATCCAGTCATCCTCCAAACAAGCCCTACGTGCAGGAAATCCGTAGGCAACAGTAACATGCTCAGGAGAAAAAGATGCTAGGCTCAATCCATTTTATCAGTCATGAGCCTTGTGTCAGTCCGGATGTTAGGAATAAGCCATCCAGTAACTTTAGAACAAGGGAACAGTTCTGGTCGAGTTGTTGCCTTATGAAAATGAGACCTTCTGATGTTGGAATACACTAAGGCATCCTCTATAGAAGCTATTGAACTATCTTGATCTATGATGAATCTGTATAGATCACCCCATTGAAATTCAGGAGCAGAGCTCCCAGAGGAAACACCAATGGTAGCTTGCGTGTCAGCAAACATTGTGACGAGAGAAGTATCTAATAGAACTTAAACCTCTGATTTTGAGGTTACTTTCTGAGCTTCCTTCTTCTTTGCTAACTTCCTATGCATGGTAATCCTGTGGTGAGAAAGGCAATACGAAAAAATACTTTAGTTAGACTACTATTCCAAGCATTAGCAACACTCTATGACAAAGCCAAAATATAACATTTTCACAAAATAGAGGTTGTCTTAAACAATCATAATTATCTTCATTTCATGTTTAATCTTAATTCAACAATGTCCCTCCATGCTAAAAACATCAGGACAACGAGCAAGATCATCTTTGAGTCTGCGCCATTCACTTTCAGTGTGCAGGTATCCTTTGAATTGCGACACAAACTTGCACGAGTCTAATGAAGATTTCTACGCTGGCGCCTAAATTAAGTTTTGTGCCACGCTTGGGATTATGCGCGCGCTAAGATTTGTGAGCTAGTGTGCCCTGGGGTACAAGCGGGATTTTACGTGCTAAGATTTAAATGTTCCATGTGCACCAATGCCTAATATTATTTGGGCGCCAAGTGATAATGCGTTTTCTGCGCTGATACCTAAAATAATTCGCGTGCCAGCACCCCAATTCTGTTTGTGCGCCAAAGCAAAACACATTCATGTGCTAGCTCAAACAATTTCGGATGCGCTATCCTAACTATATTTCTGCATTGGCGCTTAACATAATGCACGCTATATTTTCTATGCGTCAATGTTTAGATATTTCATGTGCCGACAGCTGATAGTGGAAGTTGTGTTGAAGATGGATAAATCCCGCAGCTGCAGGACTTGATCGGCTAAGGATCGGGCCTGACTTCAAGTTTCTAAATGGGCTTGATGGGTTGATTTAACACATCTCCATGGTAGCTTCGGCCGATCAATGTGGGTTTTAGGCGACCTCGGCATGAATGAACATTGATTTTGGTTGAGTAGGGTATCTTGGCGTTTATAGCATGAAATTTTAGCTGCAGGGAATGAGAAGGGTTGGGCCTTATGCGCCGTAGATGCTTGGCAAGGATTTATGCAAACAAGGCCTTGAAATGATGTGGCTTCTATGGGTTTTGAGCGAAAAAACTTTGCCGCCGCTAAGATACCGCTGGGACGATTTGACCTCATGGCCAGAGCAGGGTAAGCACTTCATACTTTTAGAAAATAGAGACTCCACTCATGGAAGAAGAGCTTAAACATAAACAAACTATCACGCAACAAGGAAAAGAATATAAGAAACTTTCAAATGCGGTCGTGGGGAGATGCGGGTTTCGCTTGGAAAACGAAAACTCTATGAAGAAAACCAGGGAAGCTGAAAATGTGTAAGAGGGGAAAGACTTGAGTTCCTCTGAGATTGGGTCATTTCTGCCCTAGTCTGCAAGTGGTGGCCTCGTATCTTCATAGGGAAAAGAACAGTAACTATCCTATGCCCTCTCCATCTTTTATGCAAATTAAAACGAAGCCCGTTAAGCTACTCAAACTGTGCGTGAGTGATTTCTTTAACCTACAAATCCAAGAGCAGGATTGGGAAAGAGCCTACCTGTCAGTATGGTGATCGTTTTGATACCTCAACCGTTTGTAGCAAATGGCAGTCTCGAACTTCGACACGAATGGCAAGCACCCTGAGTGCAAATGACTAAATAAAAACCCAAAACACCGTTGTATGTGTTAAATAGGGGGGACTTAAATGCTCACGTATGTTTAAAGTTGGTAGGGTTATGAGCGTGGGGCTTGAAAAATCTGTCATTAAGAGTGGCACATGGCCTCATTAAAGGCCCTACCAACTTCGTCGGTGCACAAGGATCGAGGAGACCTTTTCTCGCTGAGTACTGATTTTAACTTTCACGCCAAGCGGGGAGCGTAATGTTTTGCGCTATGTGCCAAGCGCATGTTAAAAAATAAACCTCGCGCTCAAGCGGCGATCCTGGCATTAGGGTTGCGCTCATAAAACCGTGCCAAACATGAATTATCTTGAAAGAAGAAACGCGGATTTGCAAGTGGGAAGGATAAGCGCGTCTCCAGCGCTAAGGGAGTCGACCCTATCATCATGGTCTACGCTCGGGACAAACACGCCAACTTTTAATTCTTCTTGGGAGGGGAAGCGCAAATCCAAGGCGGGGAATATAATCTTAATTCTTGTGCCTTAGGCGACTGAGAAAAATTATCTCTTGTGCTAACGGTGGTCGGCTTATTTCTTTCAAATGCATTCCAGACAAAAGGCTTGGGACTTGTCAAAAAGGGTAGCTGAGTTAAAGCCACGGTACGTGCTATACGGAGGATTTGTGATTAGAGTTAGCATCGAGTGAGGAACTTATGGTTAAAGGCACGTCAAAGCTATGGTGGACTTAAGTCTAAAACTTGTGCTACAGCGGGGAAGTTGAGACCAAAATCTGTGCTAAAGGAAAAGGATGACTTTGCCTTAGATAAAATGAGAAAAACTCTTTTGGAAACAGGCGATGAAATTTTGCCTAGTTAGAAGAAAACCCGAAAGCTGAAGTAAAAGATTGCTACAAAAGTGTTCAAAGGAGGGGCCCCAAATAACTTCAAAATTTTAGGGAAGGATGTTGCAGCAACAACACGGCTATACACCACATAGTATATCTCCACTCGAGCAGAGCCTGATAGAAGATAGCGATAAAATCATCAGGTAGCTCCTGTCACTCCTCATCAGAAACTCCATCTAAGAGATGATTGATCCTAGTACGAAGTGCGTCAAGTGTATCATCGACATCTCTACACTGTCATCGACGCTCCACCAGCAAGTTAACCTCGACCACCCTCCCTCGACACTCGCGATATCCTGCTGGTGGTCTCACCCCCACATCTACACACACATCACAAAAGTGTGCATAAGCATACATCATATATAAAAAATTGGCTACCGTCTAAGCTAGTAACATAAGTATGACATAAGACTAAGGATTAAGTATACACATACCCTTCGGACCCCAAATCTATCTAGGTGGTCGAGGAAGCTAGGGATCTTCTATATAGTCCATATTTTCATATGGGAAGTCCTCAATTAGTATCGAAAGCTACCGCCACTGCGCAAAGAGCTCTCATGTAAAGAATCATCACACCAAACTACCCCCCTCGTGGATCATCAACTCGCACCATCTCCTCATCTTGGGCTCCCTCGGCCCATTGTCATCCACCTGATGATGTGGTCTCAGAGTCGGCATGCACTCAAAGAAGAACGCACATAGGAATGATGGGAAGCAGAAATCACCACCCCTCTAACTCACCTTGTTTAGAAAACACTAAACTATCGATAGATACATCTACGCCCACCCGAAGTAGGTACCCCTATGCACTTTCTTGTTGGTTGTGGAGCCAAATCTTCTAGTCTCATAGATGATATTGTATCAGCTGTGTTTGTACCCCAGTTTTATATGATATGTAGGTGGACTGTACAGTCACCCCAGCGGGGGGGGTGTGGGGGGGCATCATCCCCCCATGGGGTTCTAGGGGGGACCATCCCCATTGGCTGGGGGGTTTGGGGGCTCGGGGGCAGTGCCCCGGAAGAAAATTTTTTGGGGCTGTTTTTGCTAGTTGTTTTGCGGGCCCATGGTTTTGGGTATATCGTGGTATTTTCCCATTGTATTTACCTTATAAAATAAAGACATTGTAATACGGCTAGGGATGATGATGTATTAGGTTTTATGCATTGTAAATATCTCTGAGATCAGGAGAGATACTGTGAAACAGAGAAGAGGAAGTGCAGCGGTTGTGCTGCAGGTTGTATCCCTTCACCTTACTAGACGGTAATAATAATAAGGACTGAAAAATTCAGTGTGTACGTAGCCCAAGTTGGGTGAACCACGATATATCTGTGTCTCTCTTGTAATGTGTATGTGTGATTATATTTTCATTTCTGTTTATTGTTATTGCTCTACGATCCTATTTTTCTAACAATTGGTATTAGAGCCAAAGGTCTATTTGGCAGTTAAACCCGCAGGAAGCTAGGGTTTCTGGTTCGAGTGGGAGCAATGGCTGAAGAAGGAAAGTTTAAGGTTGAGAAGTTTAACGGCCAAAACTTTGGGTTATGGAAGATGCAAATGGAGGACAATCTATACCATAAGGATCTATTCCTACCGTTGGGAGGAAAAACAAAGCAGTCGATGGCTATGAAGGATGAAGAATGGGAGGTTCTTGACAGAAAGGCTCTGGGAACAATACGGTTGATCCTAGCTTCGTCGGTGGCTTTCAATATCTCAAAAGAAACGACAACAAAGTGTTTGATGAGCGCATTGGGTAAGCTGTATGAAAAACCCTCGGCCTCCAACAAGGTATTTCTAATGAAGCATTTATTTAATATGAAGATGTCTGAAGGTGGATCTGTTACTGATCATTTAAATGAGTTTAATACGGCTACAAATAAGCTAAGTTCTGTAAGTGTGAACTTTGATGATGAGGTTATGGATCTTCTAATCTTGTGTTCATTACCAGAAAGCTGGAATAGCTTGGTCATGGCTGTAATTAACTCTGTCTCTGGTTCAAACACCTTGAAATTTGATGATGTTATTGGTGTTATTCTTAGCAAGGAAATGCGAAGAAAAAGCACAGGTGAGACATCAGGTAATGCGTTGACCATGGAGAGCAGGGGAAGACAAAAGGAGAGAGGAAAGAGCCAAGGTAATCATGGAAAGTCTAAAATAGGAAGATCCAAGTCCAGACTGGGAAAGATAAAGTGCTGGAATTGTGGAAAGAAAGGACATCTGAAGAAAGACTGCAAATCTCTAAAGAAGAAAGGAGATGCACAGAAGGAAACTACCCAGGAAGAAAATGTAGCAGGTGATGTGTTACAAGATGCTTTGATTCTTGCATTAGATAATACTAGCGACTATTGGGTAGTAGATTCAGGAGCTTCATGTCATGCTACACCCCATAGGAAATACTTTCATGAGTATGTTCCTGGCGACTTTGGACATGTTTTATTGGGTGATGCTGAGCCATGTAAAATTGTTGGAATGGGTAAGGTATGGATAAAAGTTAAGAATGGAACTGATTGGTTGTTGAAAGAAGTTAGGCATATTCCTGTTATGAAAAGAAATATGATCTCAATAGGGCAATTGGGAGATGGCGGCTATCTATCTACGTTCGGAGAAAAGTGGTGGAAGATCACTAAAGGATCAATGGTGATAGCAAAAGGAGACAGAGTAGGTATGTTGTATTTATGTCCTCATAATACTGACCATTATATCTCTTTAGCTTCCATAGGAACAGATACAACATTTTGGCATCATAGGCTTGGCCACATGAGTGAGAAGGGGATGTAGATTCTCCACTCAAGGAATTTGCTGCCGGATTTGAAGCAGGTAAGTTTGGTATTCTATGAAAACTGTGTTTATGGAAAACAGAAGAGAGTCAGATTTCTCAGGGTTGGGAAACAGAAGAAGAATGAAAAATTAGAGCTTGTGCATACAGATGTATGGGGACTGGCTCAAGTACAATCTCTTGGTGGCTCTCATTATTATGTTACATTTATTGATGATGCAACTAGAAAAACTTGGGTTTATTGCATTAGACAGAAATCTGATGTGTTTGCTACTTTTAAGAAGTGGAAAGCTTTGGTTGAGAATGAGACAAGAAAAAGATTGAAGTGTCTCAGATCTGATAATGGAGGTGAGTACTGCGGCAAGGAGTTTGATAGTTACTATTCATACCACGGGATTCGCAGAGATAAGACAGTCCCAGGAACACCACAGGAAAATGGTGTGTCAGAAAGGATGAACAGAATGATCATGGAGCATGCAAGGTGTATGAGACTGCATGCAGGGTTGCCCTTACAGTTTTGGGTGGATGCTATAAATACTGCTATTTATTTAATAAACAGAGGACCTTCAAGTGCTTTGGATGGTGGTATTCCAGAGGAAGCATGGACAGATAAAAAGGTAAACTACTCATTTCTGAGAACGTTTGGTTGTGAAGCATTTGTCCATATTGATAAAGAAAATAGAACAAAGCTTGAAGCTAAATCCAAGAAATGTACCTTTATTGGATATGGGGTTGATAAATTTGGTTATTGTTTATGGGATTATAAAAATAACAAAATCATCAGGAGTAGAGATGTGATATTCAATGAAAAGGTCATGTATAAAGATCAGTTGCAGGGAAAGAAATAGGAAAAGGAAAACACATAGTACATAGTGCTTGATGAAATTAAAGAAAATGAAGTTCTGAAGGTGCCAGAAAATCAAGAGCAGCAGCAAGTACCTGAAACTCCTGCAACTGTAAGAAGATCTACCAGGTTAAGTAGACTCCCTGAATGATACTCTCCTTCAATGCATTATTTATTGATGACTAATTCTGGTGAACCAGAATGTTATGAAGAAGCAATGCAGGTGGAAACTAGAAAGAAGTGGGAGCAAGGCATGAATGAGGAGATGGAGTCATTGGTAGGAAACCAGACTTGGGATTTGGTTCAGTTGCCTGCTAGTAAAAGAGCATTGCAAAAAAAATGGATTTACAGGTTGAAGGAAGAAGAAGGAGGTAAGAAGCGGTACAAGGCCAGACTTGTTGTAAAGGGGTTTGCACAGAAGAAAGGTATAGATTTTGATGAAATATTTTCTCCTGTTGTTAACATGACTTCAATTAGGACTATCTTAAGTCTAGTGGCGGTAAAAGATTTGCATCTTGAACAGTTAGATGTAAAAAACGCCTTCCTCCATGGGGATTTGGAGGAAGAAATATATATGCAGCAGCCACAAGGGTATGAGGTCAAAGGTAAGGAGGATCTGTTTTGCAGGTTGAAAAAGAGCTTGTATGGCTTGAAGCAAGCTCCAAGGCAGTGGTATCTAAAGTTTGACAGGTTTATGTCAGAACAAGGTTATAGTAGATGTCATTCTGACCACTGTGTTTATTTCAAGAAGCTAGACAATGGAAGATATACCATCTTGTTATTGTATGTGGATGACATGCTTGTTGCAAGGTTTGACATGCAGGATATAAATGTACTCAAAAGGAAGCTAGCTAATTCATTTGCGATGAAGGATTTGGGTGCTGCAAAGCAAATCCTTGGTATGAAAATAACGAGAGACAGGAAAAATCTCAAATTGACATTGTCTCAAAGTGAGTACATACAAAAGGTGTTGGAGAGGTTCAGAATGCAGAATGCAAAACCTGTAAGTACACCTTTGGCTAGCCATTTCAGTCTAAGTAAGGAAATGTGTCCCAAGACACAAGAAGAGACAGATTACATGTCCAAGATTCCCTATCAATTATCAGTTGGCAGCGTGATGTATGCCATGGTGTGCACAAGACCAGATATTGCACATGCAATGGGAGTTGTGAGAAGATATATGAACAATCCAGGTAAAGAACATTGGAAGGAAGTACAATGGATTCTCAGGTATTTGAGAGGTACTACCACTGAGGCATTATGTTTTGGAGGTTCAGACACTGTTCTATAGGGATATGTTGATGCAGATATGGCAGGTGACAACGATAGCAGGAGGAGCACCACAGGGTATGTGTTTACTGTAGGTGGAACAATAGTAAGATGGATTTCGAAACTACAGAAGGTTGTTGCACTTTCAAAAATAGAAGCAGAGTATGTTGCCATTACAGAGGCTAGTAAAGAGATGATTTGGTTGTAGAGGTTTATGGAGGAAGTGGGTAAGAAACAGAAGGATAACATATTGTATAGGGACAGCCAGAGTGCCATTCACCTTGCAAAGAACTCAACATTCCATTCTAGGACTAAACATATACAGCTCAAGTACCATTTCATACACTCTGTTCTGGAAGATGAACTGTTGAAGCTGGAAAAGATACATACTAGCCAGAATCCTGCAAACATGTTCACAAAGGTAGTGACCAGAGAGAAACTGAGTTCGTGCTTGGTTTCAGTTGGCCTTCTAGCATGAAGGTGAAGAGGAGAAATTTGCCAAGTCCAAGTCCAACAACGGTGGAGTTGCTGTGATCAGTCTCCAAGTGGGAGATTGTTGGTTGTGGAACCAGATCTTCTAGTCTCATAGATGATATTTTATCAGTCGTGTTTGTACCCCAGTTTTATATGATATGTAGGTGGACTGTACAGTCACCCCAGCGGGGTCCGGGGGTAGCGCCCTCGAAGAAAATTTTTTGGGGCTGTTTTCGCCAGCTATTTTGCGGGCCCATGGTTTTGGGTATCCCGTGGTATTTTCCCATTGTATTTTCCTTATAAAATAAAGACATTGTAATACGGCTAGGGATGATGATGTATTAGGTTTTATGGATTGTAAATATATCTGAGATCAGGAGAGAGACTGTGAAACAGAGAAGAGGAAGTGCAGCGGTTGTGCTATAGGTTGTATCCCTTCACCTTGCTGGATGGTAATAATAATAAGGACTGGAAAATTCAGTGTGGACGTAGCCCAAGTTGGGTGAACCACGATATATCTGTGTCTCTCTTGTAATGTGCATGTGTGATTATATTTGCATTTCTATTTATTGTTATTGCTCTGTGATCCCATTTTTCTAATACTTCTCCACTATCAACGTATTCCCTCTAGAGATGTTGGTCTTCCTAGGATGACCTGGGTTCGGTGAAGTTATAGTAGACATAACAAAACCCCTTTCACTGGCCCTTTCGGCATCAACCTATGAACATATTGATGTCTCACCCAAAGTGATGTATCGGGGGTTACAGAATCATGTTTCTATAACTGTTGTGATGTGCGTATGTGCTAACTCATCCTCACAGCATGTCCCTATCTTAAGAGATACTTAACAAGACACTATAAATGGATGACTTTGCACTTCGCATTTACCAACAGCCTACAGAACTATGTTGAATCGTTGTTATATCTACCCTTGTAACTACTCATTCATCATACTTAGTGTTACGGTGCAATATTAATTGACATACATTCCATTCTCCTAACATATGATTTCCATTCCCATACAAAAGAAAGAAAATACATAAACATATACTAACATGAAATCAAAACATATAATAAACTCATACATAACATAGAGATTTACGTGGTTCACCCCCAGGAGGGAGTTACGTCCACGGGAACTGTGCTTATATTACTCGGAGGGGTAACAGTTCCAGTCTGTGCACTCAACTATAGACTCTTCTCTACAATCAAATCGCTATGCACTCATCTGTAGAGTCCATTCTCTCTCATTCTAGATCTACAATGAAAAACAACAACAACAATTGGTTGTATGAACAAAAGACCAACCCTTCCTCATACAAAATTACCCATATATATATATTTCCCCGAAGGTCACATATTACAATAACTATGGGCCAACCCCACATAGTACCCTTAAACCCAAAAAACCCATGGTTCTCCTATAGACCACGCTTATCTTTAACTTCGTTGTCCCTTTGGTGCTGCTTCTTCTAACTCTAACGCTTCTTTGGCAGGCGTAGTTCAGACTTCTACAGTGGCGTGTCCTTTACACCATTCTGCTTCTTTAATTTCTTCTCTAGTAGAAGTCAAGTCGCTGCTTGGTCTTTAAATGCTTCAACCACCTCTCAGTGTCCTTAGTAATTCGTATTTACTAAGGAAATAGGTTCCTTTCCTTTCAACTGTACTTCGCTCCATACCCTATGCCCGGGATTTGTGAATCTCTTATCTCCAAAACTGGTCAAATTCATGCCTCGCCTAACTATACTTTGCATCCAAAACTTTCTTTACTTGGTTTGTTCCCAACAGGCCCCTAACACTTACTTGTGGCTCGTCCTCGAGCAACATACACTAGGATTCTTTTCCTACGTAGCACTTGGGGTTTCTCATCTTTGATGCAAACTCTTGGTATATTGTGTCTAGCTTCACAATAGCCTCCTTAGTCTCTTGCTCAAATTCTTTCTCCGTGTCTGATAATAGATTTTATGGTAGTGTTTGATCTACTTTAAAACATCTATATTACTATAAAGTAGGTGAATCTTCAATTTCATAAATCCACAATCATTTATCAGCCCCTCACATATTTAAAATCATTAATTAGAAGGGAATTGAATTGTTTCATATTAAGCTAAAGAAGAAGATACAAAATTACAATGTAGCTTGATGTGCATCCCTTCTCCTTTTCCATGAGCTATCCTTTATCCACCCTTGCATTTGATGAAGATGCCAAGCTTTCCAATCCTCCAAATCTCTCCAGCATTCCTCTGCTCTTCCTTTTTCCTCCTCTTACCATGCCCCAAATTCCTTTGTTTTATAGAATTGGGAAATGGGCTCTCAATTTTCTCTTTTCAATGTGGGATTATCCCTTTTCTTGTTTTTTGATTATTTTTTTTCAAAAACCCACTTTCCATAGTCTTTTAGGATTTATCACAACTTTAGCATATTTAAGTATAACTATTGCACTTTTGTGCATTTATTCTCACTATTTGATTGGTGGAGCTTATATTTTAGTTTTTAATGAGTAGCTCAATCACTGAACTTTGTCTCCTTAGGCTACCTCTTTCTTCACTCAATATTTCTGATTGTGGGTGTAGTGATTAGATAATAGAAGACTTGTTCTCTTGTGTGCTTGTATTCTGTCTCCATGTTGCGGGTGCATAGTAGAATATGCTTCTTCCCTCACTTTGTTAAGGGTGTTAATTTGATTGTTAATAGATGCCCCCTAATTTGTGAGGCCCGAAGCATAGCTAAGGGCCTAAATACATTATTTTTATATTGATACTCTTTATTGATCAAAGCAAGGATGAGGAAAGGATAAGCGCACGGGCACAGGATTTAGGATAGCATATGCAACTCAAACATAGCAATTTCTTAAATATATAATATCTTCCTGAGGCAAGCATACCCATTCTCAACAGTAAACAAGCATGGCCATGAACAATAAACAGTGGATCCATGTCAGAAGTAAAATTTTTAGACGTGTAAACATGCACTTTGATGAGTGCGAGAACAAGGTATTCATTGAACTTTTGACATGGTAGTCTAATCTTGCACAGCTTGGGAAGTGCATCGATGAGTGATACAACTGTTTTTCCCAAGGTCTTCAATACAAATTGACAATAGTACGATTTTATATCATGTGAATAAATGAACCGATGTCGAGCATAATAAAACACCATCTGATTACCGGTCATTGATGTATACAGTTAACAGATGCGAAGAGACCCATCGATAATGATGATGGACTCTAACGTACTGAGTACAAACTAGCAAGTGTGAATAGATGTTCTGAAGTGGAACACTTGTAGAATCAAATAATCAGGGGTCATTGATGTATACCCACTGTCATTTGCGAGGAAACTTGACACTAATGACTACAATATCCAAGGTACTCTTGGGCTTCTAGATCCATTTCATAGATGATTATTTGGTTTCGATAGGAATAGATCCATTGGAAGGAGGGCATTAGTGCATCCCACATTAACCGTTACAAAACAAAGATAGATATTCTGATATAATTTGGTAGAATTGCGATATCCAACACTGTATACTGACACAAGAAAGGCCGACATGATTGGTCAGGAATATTTGAGGAATGGCCGACTCTATTTGAACTTCCCTTGAACACATAACACGATGCATAAAGGACACTTGGCCGCATAGGACTTTGAGGAACCGACCTTAATGAAATACTTCAATGCCAAATGCATTAACGAAAGCTCATGTTATTCCTAGGTCTGTCAACTATTTCCTTAACCTTTTTATTTTCCGTAGGTTATTTTGTTTGCTTTTATTTTCCCTTTTTCCTATGTTTTGAGTTGTTTGATTTTCATTGTTTATTTATTTGTTGCATCTTGAAATCATATAGTTTTAGACTTAGCTCCCAGTTTGGTAAATGAATGAGTGCATTTTTAATAAAACAAACTTTGAAGTGATTGATTAGACATGTTGTATATTCTAATACAATATGGCAGTGCATTTTATTATTTCTATAAACATGCACACTGACATATTTCCATATTCAGACCTTGAGTAGGTTTCAAATCCTATCAAACAATGATGGCATGCTCATTTTTCGGGTTTTGAAATAAGCCAGTTGGGTGACGTTTGGCCCTGTTCTTTACAGTCGCCATGGAAGCATCACATCCCCAATCCAAGAATAATGTTGAACTTAATACTTTGTACCTCACAAAATGTATGAGGCGATGATCTTATTTTTATAAGGGTTTTCATGTATTCCTCTTCAACCTCCACCTCCAGCATTTTTTCCATGGATTCGAATGTAGTTATGGTTTCAAAAAAGAAACACAGAGCTAGTGGCTCTAGCAAAAACCTGCTCATGATTGAACCTCAGAACATGGGCTGGGTCAAAGCTTTTCTGGCTGTTGCAGTGAAATTGAGTGAAGTTGGTTGGTATTCTCTATGTGAAAGGATCAAAGATCATAATGCAGAAGTTTCAAAGTATTTTCCCCTAAATTGTAAGGGGGAAATTGTAAACCTTGATGGGTGCGAATTATCTGTAATAGAAGAATCTATTACACAAGCTATTGGTGTCACTCCAAAGGGAGAGAAATGGTGTAAGAGACAGCCAATTGATGAAGACTTTGATGAATTTCTCCTGCCTCTGCACAGGAACCCTGATTGGGGTCAAGGGATTCCATGAACCTATTTGCATGAGTGTTGGCGTGATATTCTATAGATTGTTCAGAGATACGTGATGTGTGAGGGGCGATTTGATGCCATCTATATCTATCATATGCTCTTCTTGCAACATGTTTCAGGTACCAAAAAGGTAAACCTACCCTATTATTTCTTGAAGAGCTTGAGTAAAATGGCTTCTAGGGTACAGAATAAACCTGATTCCTCCAGTCACAACATTTTTCATCACGGGTTGATTAAGCTCTTGATAATAAAAGAATTAGAGAAGCGAAATAGGTCCTGGTCTCATTTCATGTTTTGGTCTGGTTTCAAAGTTGAGTCTAAGGAGCCTGAATCACATAAGAAAAAGAAAACCCCTGCTAATAAAAAGAGTATAAAGACTCCTTCTAAAAAGAAAGCAGCCTATGCTTATGTGTAAGAAACACAGCGGAAGGAATTATGTTGTAAAAATGAATGTAGAAATATCCGCTACAAAATGTAGCGGATATTTTCCCCTACGAGGGATTTTGCAGATGTTCTTTGATAATGTGTTTATATTTGTTGCACATTGGTGCGTTTTGTTTATGTACACACACCAATGCATTTCTATATGAATAAACGCAATGGTTTAATTTGAAAATTCTTTGGTTCTATGTGTCCACTTAAAATTATATATTCATCCCAAATGTCCTTTTCATATTTAACCACACAAATTACAATATTTCATAGTATACATATGTTGCGTAAAATCACCTTATTCTTACAAAATTATTTCCACTATATTGGAAGTTAGATTGTGATATAGTTCTTGAAAATATCTTAGGACTGTAGAGACATATATTGATTGTTGATTTGGATCAAATGTAGGAAGAAAAGTTTGTAGTATCAAATGGCCAATTCTTTGGATTCCATCTCATTCCATCTTGTTCAAAGTTTGACGATTTCCCCCTTTCCATCCTCGGTAAGTTCAGGTTTTATTTATATTTTGAATACTTATTTGAATTTATGTTACTTATCCATGTGAATTTGAATATCTATTTATTCTATATTGTAGGATCATGATTCAGGTTTGAGTTCGGATGCACAAGACATTCCACCAGTTTCAAAATGTCAGAAGGTCTTATTAGGAGAAAGATACCGCAAGTAGTTCGTGGATGAAAATAGGAAGTCGTTTTACCCCGCCAATTGTAACATGCCATATTCAAGCTACCATCATGGTTCATCGATGGTAATTCATCGGGAAATGGCACTCTTTTATGACACCCCAATAGTTTTTGGTTGTTCAAAATGTCAAGGATTGAAGGAGAACCCTCAACATGTCACACTCACCCATTACACCAATGATAGATTACCCATTGTCGATGGTCTAATACCCCCTACTGTAGTAAATAACCCAATAGCTGATTTAGAAAAGACACATAGGAACACTTCCCTATGCTCATTTTTGAAAAAATTGGAATCCAAAACAACTACGTCTCATCGTAAATTGACGAACCCCTATGCTTATGTTCAGTCAACTGAAAGTTCTAGTGATCCAAAATATGATATGAATGCCACATGTTCTACATTTTCCACATGTATAGATGCATTTTCTACATAAAAATGTTTAGGAATATTACTTTTTGAGTGGTTCTTTTTTGTTGTATTTTTTTTCTATTGCAAGCCTGAAAGGTCTCATTGACCATTGCTCCGGGAATGCCTCTTGTAGTTTACATCTGATTTGATTGTTTGAATCATTTGATTGGTTTCTATATTGAAAGTGAAAAGTACGTCTAAATGTTATTTCCACGAATATCCCTCATAATATTATAAATTATTTGCCCCTTCTATATCACAACAAAATTTGAACCCAAAATCCGACGAATTCCAACGAAATTGACTGTGTTGTCAGATTTTACCTTTAAAATTACAAATTTTGATCAATTTTTTTTAATTGATACCTGACATTGTCGAATATCTGACTGTCGTCAGTTCTCCGATGACATACGTCGGATATGCGATGTATAGATTATAATGGTAACTATGATAATATCGTCGGAGATCCAACAGAATTTTAATTTTAGAAACTATAAATTATGGAAACATTCCGACATGTTAGCTATAAAAGTGACGATTTGCGGAAATTATATTCTTCGCACAAAGTGTTTTCCCTAAAAAAATACACAATTATTTCAATTGTTTTTGTGATTAAAAATAGTGAAGTGTGGAGCTTGATTTTTTAATATCGATAATATTCATTCAAGTTCTTTATGAGAAAATGTCAAATAACAATATTCCTTATCCAAATGAACAAAATCGACAATTGATTGCTATATTGTGGGATGGAATGAAAAGAAAGGGTGATGGGAAATGTTATTGTCCATGTAATCAATGCAAGGGCTTTAAAAGGAGAAGAATAAAGATCACAACAGCTAGAAAACCTTGTAGGGAACATGGACACGTTGAGGGGGGACATGAATATTGTCCATTTGTAAGTTTTGCATTATATATATTTTTATATTGATTGTTTTTGTAAATGTATGTATTATTTGAATATTTCTTATATTAACTAATATTTATTGATGGTTTCATGTAATTATAAAGGAAATACCTCCTACGGCATATCCCTCGGAGTTCGTGCTTTCAGAACAAGTACTGGAGGAATATGGAGCTATGAATAATGGAGAACAAGTTAATGCTCATATTGAAGAAGATGATCATACTGCTAACATAGTTTAAGATGATGGTACAAATACATTAATCCATGATACATTTAATGTTAGAATGGATGATGATGGTCATGATCATGAAAATGATGACTTTGATGATGTTCATGATTTACCTCTTCTTGAGAAGGCATACAAACCCCTTTAAGAGGGCTCCAACACAAATTCTATCTATGCTATATTGTTGATAGTGAACTTGAAGGTTATGAATGGTATTTCAAACAAATCAGTCACATGGATGTTAAGGTATGTAATATATTCCTTCACATATATATGATCATGCTAAAGGTTATCATTGTTCATCTAATAATTTTATTGTTAATTCATACGTAAAATTAATACGGATGAAATGTGTTTCATTAATATTATTTATATATTATATTAACTAGTTTTTTACTTTAATTTGTTGTAGCTTGATAGCTGAATTTTTTTTACCACCGTCAATATTTTACCTCACACATATCAATATTTGTCTACCATCATGAAAGAAATTGGAATGCAGTATGAAGTAATTGATGCATGCCTTGATGACCATGTTATATATTATAATCAACATGAATTTGAAATAGAATGTCTGGAATGTCATATCAGTAGATATCAAACAAATCAAGTAACAAAAAAGGTGCCTCTCAAGGTTCTTCGTTATATTCTCATTATTCCATGTTTGCAAAGAATGTTCAGTTCCAAAAACATAGCACAATTTATGGATTACCATGCACGAAAGAGAAGTCAAGGTGACATTATTTGAATTCATGTAGATGGGTTTGCATTTAGAGTTATGGAGGAAAAATGGCCTCACTTTAAAGAAGAACCTCATAATATTAGGATTTATTTGGAAGAAGATGGTGTCAATCCATTTGCAGAGATGAGATCCATTTACTCGATGTGGCCTATTTTTGTTATCAACAATAACATTCCTCCATGGTTGTCAATAAAGAGGGAGCACATAATGTTGGCAATGATTATTCCAGGTATGTGTCTAATTTTGTTTTAATTCAGTGGCATCTCATTTGTCGTATTTTGTTGCATAATTTCATATATATATTTTTTATTTTTATCTTGCGTATGGTTTATATATCTAAATGGTTGTAACAATTATATATTTTATATGTTCAAATGATTCAGGTAAGTACCAAGTTAAAAAAATGAATGTATATATTGAACCTCTTATTGGCAAGATACCAAAGTTATGGAATGAAATCACTATGTATGACGTATCTAGACCAATACGACAAAGGCAATTTCAATTCCATGGAATGCTTTTATGGAAAATAAATGATGCTTGAGGGTTAACCCATTTTTGTGGTTTGTAATTATAAGTTCCACTTTAATTGCATTTATTTTTATGAACTAGTTAATATATTATGCACGCATGTTTTTTTAAACAACCCATTCATTTTATATATAATTATAATTGACATAGTTAATCCATCTCTTTATGTAGGTCTTCAGACAAAGGGAAAATTTGCATGTCCAGTTTGTGGTCCTAAGATCAAATCTCGTCATTCAAAAAGTTTAGTAAAGGAGGTGTTTGATGAGTATAGGAAATTCCTCTCTAAGAACCATAGGTTTATGGGTAAGGAATATGAGGACAACATTGCACATTAAATTGTTGACGTCTCAGAATCAACAATCCAAAGAGAGAGTGTTGAAACACAAGAACCAGCAACCAAAAAAGAGGGTGCTGAAACACAAGAACCAACGACCCAAAAAGAGGATGCTGAAACACAAAGATCAACAATCCAAAGGGATTCCACTGAAACACAAGAACCAGTGGAACATGAAGTAATTGTTGAATTCCTTGAATTGATGCCACGGGAAGAAGCTGCTGAAACAAAAGAACCAGTACCACAAGAAGAATCTGCTGAAACTGTGGCACAAGAAGAATCTGCTAAGATCTTGGAGCTATTGAGTAGAGAAGAAACTACTGAAACACAGGATCTGGTGACTCGGGACCTATCCCTACCCAGGAAACTTGATGATAAATAGAAGGCCTAGGAACCTATGGAGGTTATTGAGTTGGATTCAGAGGATGAAAAGGACACATAAGATGGAAGGGATCATGAGATGGCCAAGGAACTTTCTCTACTTAAGCTTGATATCAGTAAATGGAGATATCGTGATGCTCTGTGCGAAGAAGGAATGGTTCCCCTGCATGAACAAAGGAAATCCATTAAAGAACTCAGAGAAATATGGTTTGAGGAATTAATCTTCCAAAATTTCCAATGGTATAATCTATAGGAATAATTGAAAGAGCTAAGAATATTGAAGACCATACAATAGGAGAAAGAACAAATGTATAATCTGGTTCAGGAACTCTTAATTTGTAGAGCTCCATAACCATCCTATTCGGTATTTTTGTATGAGCAATTGACTTTGTTTAAGCTTAAAGTTCTGAAGGAAGGAAACCCCTATCATATTGTGACAACCCCTCAATTTTTGGATGCATTTACTTAGAGTGATTTCTTTGGGAAAAATTTACTTTGTGAGTTGTATCTAAATGAATTGGCTTGCTTTATGGACCTTCAGTCTAATCCAATTATTCATATAGGTGACATTCATCTGAGGGATTTCACTTCTTTTTTCACAAATCATATGAACTGGTGGAATGCCTCCCAGACTATTCAAAATAATGAAGATACTTCTACCCGCTGTATACGAGGTGAACCTCAATCCCCTGTGATCTGTGTTGCAAGACATAAAATACACCTCTCCTCTCCTCAAAAGGTTGATCATCTACCAACATTTCAAGAATAAATCATATCCATATGTGTCAGAATGATCTCACAGCAAGAGTCCTATGCAGTGGAAGGCAATAAGGATAGGTGGGAAGCCTCTTATGAGCCCTTAAGAACAAGAGACCCTTATTGTTTTGAAAAATTTAAATATTCTTTGTCTCGAGTGCCATAATATGTTAATTGTATGCAGACATGTGGGCCAAGCTGGATGGGGTTAATATTTAGGTTCCCACTCCTTTGGTTGCCTGAGAGGAAATACATGAGCATCTATAAATTGACCAAGAAAGCAGAAATTAAGTGTTGCATAGAATTGATTGCTTGCAATGGGTTTTTAAACCATGGAGAGAAGCACGAATCCTCCTTCAACTTCACCAATATCCACAGGAAAAGTTTCAAGTCAGACTCAAATTCAGATTAGCTGGAGGTTGTTGCATGAGGACATGCAATTAGACAGTTGGGGGGAGATGTTGGGTGCCAGAAATGCCCCTTTTTGTTCATCACCATTGAGATCCTTTTCCCTATTATTGCATCCAAGTCATTATCTTTCCCAAAGAAAAGAATGGATTTGAACAAGTATCATTCATTATTTATTTGTTGTATTTAAAGCTTAAGGATTACTTGTGATTATGGGTTTTATTCCTAATTGTGCTGACTTGTGAAGGATCAATGAAAGTAATAGGATTCAGGTGTATCAGCTTGCCGATACACGTAGACAAATGATTACGTGGCTATCAGTCATGCTTTTCCAGTCTTTGGTTCATCTTGTTATAGGAACAGCTTGAGCATCTATCCACGTGGCTTGTTGAGACTCGTTTGGTATCTAATCAGTTGGATTGTAAAGAGCATTAACACCTATGAATCATATTTTGTCCCAATTGCAATTATGAACATAATTGTTTCTATTTTCAAAGTGTTGATTCGAAAGCCTGAAGATATTCGATCTTCATTTCTATCCGAATTAAGAGGACCTGAATTGTCTTTTCTAGTATATAGAGAGAGATGAGAGGGTTTAGCAGGTTAGGCTTATCTTGATAAGAATTGTAACAGGAGTGGGGAACTTTTTTAATTGAACTTATTCATTAATGAAAGAGGCAGTACTTTCCTGATTCATTGTCTGCTGAGTTGATTTGGTAGCCTTTAGCAGCATCTTTGTTAGAAGGAAAGGACCCACCTTCTCATAGAGTTTCTGAATGATTTAGTTGTTTAATTATTTTACTTTGTTTGGTGTGGATTTTCTAGTTAGGTTTCATTGCTCAAACAGTTGATTATTAAGTGTAGTATTTCTTAATTTCCGATTTCTATTTGCTGAAATAGTGTGAGTATTTAGAATAGCATTTCCCAATTATAGCTTTTTCTAATTGTTGAAACAGTCGACTGAGTAGTGTGTGGTTTCTTATTGCAAGTGTGTTATTTATCATTGAGTGCTTCATTCCTTTCATGAATTGTTGAACTGGTAGATAACATATAATTTATAGAGTAGAAAGAATATTGAATTCCTTCATGGTTTAATATTGCAATTGCATATTGAATCTCTTTTATGATGTTGATTTAGGATTTAACTTCTTGCAAAAGCAAGTTTTTTAATTTATTCTTGAAGTAGTTGATTCTAGAACTGATATTGTAGAAGGATTGTAAACCCTCTTAATATTGGACAGACAATTTAGTAATTGAATTCGGATTGAATAGTAAGCAGAGAATAGACTTAGCAATTAGGTATATTGGGTGAATCCTAATTGATTCATCAATTACTGAAATGTTTACGCATATATTTTTCTTGATTACCTTTGAAATAATCAGACTTCCCTGGGTTGATAATTTATATTGAGCACTATGTTTATTAACTTCAATTAATAGGAAATTATAGTGACCAACACTTTGTTGAATAATACTATATAGAACCTCAATAAGAGATGCATTGGTTCCAAGAAGAAACAGAGGTACCTCACTTGACTTTGAAAGACTATGGGATGTCACTAAATTTTAATCAATATTTCTCTAATGAAGAAGCTAGTAATGGAAATGAAATATCTTCCACCCAGTATAGGATATTTACAGATGTTGTTCAAGTAGAATTGCATAGAAGATATGATATTGGACCTAGACCAAGCTCGGGAAAATAATAATACCAAGTAAAATCAAATAAATTATGAGTGGGACAATCAAAACATAAGACAAAATAAACATTTACCCCTAAAAAAAGGATTGATTATCAAGGAGCGAAGGGGTAAGACATTGAGAAAAAATACCCTGAGAAAAATGTGGTGTCTTTCAACCTAGGATATGATCTTGGAAAGATAAAAATTCATGATCCTTTAATGGAATTATCCAAGAATTCAATCTATCATAAAAAAATTGCAAAGACAATAAATGGGGCAGCATAAATTTAACCAGACACTTGAAATTTGCATTATGGAAACCCTGTTGTTATGTTTGGGCCTCATACAGAAGAAAAAGGTGATAACATTGCACCCTTTTGGAATCTCTCTAAATTCCCATGACAAACTATTACATAATTTCCTGCTTGACACGGGAGATTCCCATAATCTAATTCCTAAAGTAATAATGGAAAAGATAGGTTTGGAAATCACTCGACCCTATCATGATTTACACTCCTTCGATTCAAGAAAATTCAAGTGTATGGGTTTGATTAAGGATTTAGTCTTCACATTGGCTCAATTTCCTATGAAAAGCATTATGATGGATGTAGTTGTGACTGATGTGCCTACCAACTATGGATAAGGGAGTGTCAAGTGTTATATCTCTTTGATATACATGTGGGTTCCAATAGTAGTAATTAGCCCAATATCTTAGGGAACTAAATAAGGAGGATAGATCGTGCCCTTATCCATACTACTCAACTACCTAGGTACTAGAGAATGATATCCTTTAGTTTTGTTCTTAGTGTACTATAAAAAGAAGATGGTCAATTAGTTTATCTAAGGATGGTCCTAGGTACACCTTTGGGATTTCAAATATACTCGAGGGTACATGGAAGTGAAAGTATGTATACAAATAATGTCTGGTGCGGTATTACTCAAACACCAACAAAGGTTACAACTGTGCACAATAATGTTTCTTAAGTACCCTTGTATTTTATGCATGAAATCATCCCCAACTATAGTTTTACCTCTCGAATGAAAAATATCCATGTTATTTAAAAATGATGGAACATGTCTCTAAAAAAATTAAAAATTGATCTTGCAAACACCAAAAAGAGCTATACAATTATTGGAAAATAACTTGCTTGTCAAGGTAGTGTTTGAGGCCAAAAATTAGAAGAAAGCACAACTCCCTATAAACCCTAATTTGGAGATGGTATGGAGGATTATTTAACTCAAAAATATTTCCACCTATAAGTATAAAATTTTGCATTTTAGTAGTCTGATATGTCTACTCTACAATGCCACAAGTTTTACTAAATTATGATGTGCCAATAACAAATTAGGGTAATTTTCACAAGACTTGTCGATTATGGCCTTTTGAGAAGGGTAAACTTGTACGACTTGCCACCTGTCCAATTTTTTAGATCCAAATATGAAATTGTTACCAAAATTACTCTATTATGTCTTCTTTTGAATACAACAGGTGGAAATCCATTTGAATTTTTAAAACTTCATACATAACAGTTTTACCCATAACACTTGTTTAAGGATAGTTTTGGGGGCATTCAAATTTCCTAACTTACACAGAGAATATATTAGAAAGGGTAGAGACCATAAATTGAAACTTGGAATTATTTTATTTCTCTATGTATTTTCTATTCCTTGGGAATTTCAAAGCCTAAAACTTTATAGAAAAATAGTTGGAGCAAAAAAGCGAAGATTACTCATTTGAAAGACCCAACCCCTAAGAAAACTTCCTTTAACTATCACATAGTATATATCCAAACTTTTAGCATCCTACAAGTTTAAATTTGGACACAAGTTACCTTATTATGTTGTTTTTGCACCCTACGAATTTCATATCCTAAAATGGAACAAAAATCAATTGGAGCGAAAATTCCAAGATGACTTGTTTGAAAGAGAGAAACCCTAGGAAACATTTTCTTAACTTTCACAGAGTATATCTAAAAAATATAGCAGCCTAGAAGTTGAATTTTGGATGCAAGTTACCTCCATATGTCTCTTTTTTACCCTACTAATTTCATATCCTAAAATGGTGCAAAACAAATTGAGCAAAATTTCCAATATGGCTCATTTGAAAGAGAAAACCCTAGAAATTTCTTCCCTTTTGGCCCAAGAAAGAGTTTTGATACCACTTGTAATATGCTTCAACCCAAAAATTCAAAGAAAATATAGAAAAATACAAGAAAAAATAGATAAAATAGATATTTATGCTCATTTTTTTAGTGTCCCTTTTTAATAAATTTGGTAAAATTGGAAAAATTGCACTTTTTGGCCAATTCGACCCTTAGACTAGTAATGACTCAAATGCTTCCAAATGGATCCAAATGCTTCCGAATTGGGTCTGAATGTGTTTGAAAGGTATTAATACATAAAAATGAGGCTTATGGATTCTTGTACACTCTCAAAATACTTCTGAAACATTCATTTACAATCAGGAGAAAATAGGGAAATTTACTAGTCAATTCGAGGTTCAAAACCCCCAAGGGTAGGGGACAAAAATGGCTTCCCAAATGAAGTACGACCCTCCCAACTTTGATAAAATATACATGTAATTGTTAAATTACTTCCATTGGGTCCCAAATGCATCATTAATCAGTTCCTAAAGGCTTCTACAACTCCCATAAATCAGAGGTTTGTGGACATGTCTTCACCTAGGGGAAATGATAGGAAACTTCACCATTTGCTATGAAATTCGAGATTTATGTTCCAAAGGATTAGGTAATGTATATGAAAATTATTCATTACATTAATGACCCTACATACATCATAAAAATTACATATATGAACTGATACAATTCGAAATAAAGCAACTTCAAGCTTTCATAACAAGATATGAGGAAAATGGCACCATTTATACATTGTTTGGTATTTTGACATAGTTTGACTTGGTATTTCGACTTGAGGATATTATGAAAAGAAAATACAGAGTAAATACATCATATTACAAATAAATGGGTCCACAAGAGATCCCTTAAATAGATCATCATCTCACCAAGTGCGCCCTTCCTCCAAGAGCCAAAATATGAAGAGAAAAGTGAGAAAGGTGTGGAAACAAATTGAAGAAGAGAATGTCATGAGCATCCCTGTAGCTTCAACCTGAAAAAAATGAATCCATTGTAGCTCCAAATTAAAGTTCTGAATGTCCTCTCCAATTTCCAATTAGGATGAGAATCGTTCACCCCCGAAATTGGTACTAAGGCAAGTAGAGTAAACACTCCACAAGCATGGACAAGCTATGCTCTCCAATATGAAAAATGATAAATGATCAAAATACACTCTCCTTATTTTTTATTTTATTTTATAAACTTCTCAAGTCCTCCATGGGTCGAATTCCTTCCAAAATCCTCATTCCAACTCAAGTTGGGAAGATATTCCAATGTGTGCCACTTGTACAACAATTCCTAGTCTCCATCTTCCCTCAATTCAAATGGGTGTCTCTTTGGCTTCCCTAACTCCCTTGTGTTCCTTATTGGAGTCTCTTTTTATCCCTGACATTTCATTTATGTTAGATGTCAGTATTCAGGTGTAATTTTTGTCATAAGTGTCATAGCATCTTCATCATTGTTGTCATAGAAGCTAGGGAATCTAGCCCAGGTGTCTCAATATCTCTCAAATGCCTCTTCCTCTTCCATGGGAGTTATTATTCCACTCCAATTCGACCATCATTGGGTGATGCAAATTATATTGACCTTCCAACTCCCCAATATCATTAGACTCCAACTTGGACACGAATAGGTGAGAATAGAATGCCATGTGGCATGAGGAATCTAGCTTTGTGTGGGTCCCACACCACCAATGTGTCTCCATGACCAAGTGCCACCTTATTTTACTTTAATAAATATTTATTTAACCCCTTTTAATATATTTGTGTCAATCTAATTTCCATTTGGGGTTTTATAGTCTCCTTATTCCAAATCTAATGTTTCCACCCCAACCTAGGAAACTAGTAGATTTGTGGAATTTCCTCTTTTGAGATTTATTTGAATGGGGACATTACAATTTTCCTCTTCAAGGGGGAATTATCCAATAGTAAATATCCAAATGCAATTACAATTCTTGACTAAATATACAGATCTTACTAATGTATAAATAGTATTCAATAGCCAAAGTCCTAACTTCTTGTGGACCCACTTAATGAGGGTCAACCACCTAGGGGGATTTATTAAATAAGTAAACCCATTTTACATTAAGGAACTAACCACTAACTAAAACATGGGCCTTATGGACTTATACATTGATAAAGTAGGGTGTTTAGGGTAGGACCCTAACCAGAGATCATCTTATTTTGTGCATTTTATACATTGTAAAAGGAGGTTTCCCCCTTAAATAGGATTTTTATTCATCGCTTTATTTATTTCTCAACACTTAGGTTACTCCTTTATATTTTTAATCTCTTTTTGTAATTTGGTCCATAACACTAACCTTTAATGAGCCTTTCATTATCTACTCCACAAATTTTTAAATCACTCTTCGATTTATCGTAGTATTGACAATATCTAGGAGTGTCACTCCTTTCCTATGGTCGTTAGACTTTGTCTCTACATTTTGAGCATGTATATTTTCTCCCATGGCATCTATCTCAACTTCATAAGGATATTATCTCAAATTCATAAGGATCTTGTGCATTATTCATGCTGATAATTTTCTTGACCCAACCAATACCAAAGCCTTTATAATTGAACTATATTGAATTATGGGCTCTGATTGTACTTGATATAGAATTGTATATGCAAAATTGTTCATACAATTACACTTATTAGATACATTATAACCTCATAATAATATAAAATTCATTTTTCATGCATTTTGGAAACTACCCATATTTACATTTTTTATTAATCAAGGCTACAAGATTTTTGTTATCCAATTTTGGAAATATATGAAATGTTTATTTAGAATCAAATTATTTGTATTTATTCTCCTCTTGATTATATTTCCAATGGACATGACTATGCTCAGTTGTAAGCTTGAAGCTAGAAGCTACAAATCTCCAAATTTACCCATTTTTCCCAATTTATGCAATTGTTTTGTAGTTGCACTCAATCTCAGAGACCAACTTCAACCACCTATAGAAGAAAATATAGGGAAAACCAATTTTTTTTATATTGGGTGTTGATAGTATTCATCATAGTGAGTACTCAACAACTTTTAGATCATTGATCTGATAGTCTGGTGAATTTTTGTATTTTTTTGGAATTGACTACTTTGTCATTTTTACATTTTTCCAAACTTGGTATATTTCTCAAAAATTATTATCTTTCAAACTCAGAAAAACAAGGAAATATTCACTTGGACCAAGTTGTTCATATTACTGAGGAGGTAAAATGTTGAGTAAATAAAATTTTCCAGTTTGGAAATTCTTGGTTCACTTTTCCTTCTTGCAAGGTTTTCAAAATCCCCCAAAAGTATTTTGGAATAATGGATTTTGGCCTGTTTTTACATCCCTATTATAAACACTTCATAATTTCACCAAATGATCCAATGGGTTTCTTCATGCCTACTGATTACCTACATTATTCAAATACCATCACCAACCAGGATTTCTGCAAGGTTCTTGATCATGGTATTCAAAACCACCAATCTTCAATTTTGAAAAAATGGAGATTAATCAACCATCCACCCTTATTCGAATTTTTGTATCACTTATCACTATGGGATCACCCCAAAACATTTCAGTTTAATTCAATAAAAGTTTCTCCTTTTATGCCCAAAACAAGAAAATGTCTCCAAATTTTGTTTCTGTAAATTTTTTATCTGTTGATGTGGCAATTGGATGACATGACATTTCATGTGGAAGGTGTTTATGTGGCATCATACACACCTGAAACATACATGGAATCCTATTTTTATACCATTTCATATTCCTGTTATCCCCTCTATCAATGTCATGTTTCCCTTGAATATTCCCCACTACAATTTTTAATGTCATTGGAAAGAATTTCATGACCAAATTTGAGTTGTAGATCTCCAATATCTGGTGAAATATTAACCTTTCATGACAAGTTCATGTATCCACCACCCTTACTTTTATAAATTATTACAATTGCTATCCATCATTGTTCTCATTGGCATGATGAAATCTCAATCATTTGTGTGGTCATCCCTTTTACCATTGTCTAATTACTTTTCCTAGCACAACAGATTTGATCAGACAATCTCATGGAATTGGTGAAATATCGATTGTTCACACTCAAGTCTCTTCCTCTGATGTATCCCAAGATGTTGTTATTGATTTTTCACTCCAACAGGTGAAAATGATGATCTATTGGCTTGAGGAATCCAATGTAGAGAGCATGCAATATAATATTGCTTAGGGCTCTGTGTGTGAAAGGTGCATGGTAAATGTATGTAAAAAATGGTAAATATGCAAACTAGACTATGCAAATAGGAATATAAACTAAAGTATGATGGATTATGAGCCGCAAATACAAAAACTAACATGCAAATACTTAGTCGTAAATGTGAATAATAACAGTAAATGGAAAACTGTAATATTAAAAACAAGCAAATACCATTGAACTTTTCCATTTTACCACATAGAATAAGCACATGAAATAATCTTATCTCTTATATTAAAAAAAATCATCTTATACATTAAGTGAGAATACCTCATACAATGGTGGCCCTTGTAGCTGGTTCGAGTGTATTTCTCATGGTTCCAGGAAGCCCAAATGTCCCCCACACTCTGTCACGGAGGTGCCAAAGTTCAACCATGGTGAAATGAGAGCAATAACGGAGGGTTAATGGCTTAGAGGGAATTCTGGCAGGGTAACGGTGCTTAATGTGGAGATGTCGTAAATGGGAACATTCATATCACATAAATAGGAAAATACTTAGGATTTCAGGTTTCCAAACCATGGTGGTTTTTCCATTTTACCGCTGGTAATTTTTGAATTTGAGCGGGACTTTCTTTTAATATGGACTTTCCCCAATTTTCATGGATTTTTCCCTAATTTGGTGGAATTTCCTAACTTCATGGGATAAGTCCAGTTTCCATGTTGTTAACACCAAAAAATGACCATATACTATACACACCCTATCCTTATGTATAAAACCTTCAAAAAATGAAAAATAAAGATCAACCGACGAAAAAAAAACCACTATGGTTTAGGGTTCTCAAAAGAAACCCTAAACCACATTTATATATGTCAAATTTTTACCTACATACACAAGATGCGAATCATTTTTTCAATTGCATTCGTCTGTCTCTCAAGATATCCCTCTTTGCACTTCCTATCGCGTGAAAGTTGAACCCAATCTGATCCCTTTCACCCTCATCTAGTTGAGACATAAGCCCTTCCATACCATGTGGTGGCTCGATGGATGAGGAAAGATTCAAGTGGATGCACAGGCTCACATGCCCTCATGGGTACCATTGTAGCCTTGATCTTTGCTAATAATTCAAGAAATACTTTTACATGTTTTATTTCATGAATGCGTAAAAGATATGTAGTTTAAGTTGCACATGTTTTGTTTTTACTAAAGTAAAATACGGTAGATAGTTTTTTTTCCAATTTCAACGAAGTAAATCTAGATTGTTTCTGTTTTTTACCACTTGTTACCTCATTCTTAGGTTAGGTTTATTTTGGTTTATAGCATATATGTTCATATTTTATTGTGTATTTTACCCACTTTTACTTTAGTTTCTTACACACACACCACACACAGAGTCACGGGAGCCATATTTCCCAAGCTCTCTACCTTGGCTTCAACAAGCCGGTAGATCCCTCTTTTCTTCTTGTTGGGGTGCGAAATCACCACCAACAGAATTGGAGACCGTACTGGGGAGAACCATACAGATCCTTGGTAATTTCTTGTTTAGTTTTTAGTGTTTTTTAGTATAGATTTTGAAGGTGTTATATCACTTTATACAACTGGTTTTGAGTGTTGTTGACCCTGTAGCTAACCCCTGGCTGTCCAAACCGACCTAAACTGTTAATTTTTTACATAAATTCACTAGCAAGATCCCTGAAAGAAACACAATCACAAGATAGACAAATATTTATCCTGGGAACCCTCATGGAGTAGAAAACCCAACAAATCTTTCCTCAATATAGATAATCAACCAATACAAATATGTAGTCCAAGACTAGAGCTCCTTCTCCTCCTATGCAGACCTCTCTCTCTCCTATGCGCCAATCATAAGTGAGTGAATGAATGAGATAAGTGAAAAACAAGCCTCCTCTAATTATACTCATCTCCAAACTGACTTTTTACCCTAATGGGGACGACATCTCCTAAGAGAGTCTAATAATCCCTAATACATTAACTCAGGGCTGACCCCACATGGGAGATCTAATAACCCTAGTTACCACAATCCATCAGAGGAATAAACATCTCCAGATACCTAATAAGGTCCCATCAGAGGAATGCAACATCTCCAGAATAATAGGATACAAATATAATATTCTTAGAGGTTACAATATTTCAACACTCCCCCTTAACGAGAAAGATATTATAACAACGTCTGCAGAAGCAAGGAGTCACCAACTACATAATACATGATACATCTATAAATCATTGGAAGCTTTCTTCAGTAACTTAACCAGTTACTGGAACATCTTCAAGATCTTCAATACTAGAACATCAACATCTTCAGTACTGAGTCTTCATCTTTTGCAGCACTCAAACAACTATAGTAACATCATCATCTAGATCCTCTCGATCATCAGCATCGTCATCACATGATCATCAACATCATCATCACACGATCATCAACGTCATCATCACACAATCATCAGCATCATCATCATCACACGATCAACATCATCATCATCACACGATCAACATCATCGTCATCATACGATTAGCATCATCGTCATCATACAATCAACATCATCGTCATTACACGATCAGCATCATCATCATCATACAATCAACATCATCATCATCACACGATAAGCATCATTGTCATCACACGATCAACATCAACTGGATCCTCTCAATCAATAGCATAATAGCATCAACTGGATCCTCTCGATCAATAGCACAATAGCATCAACTTGATCCGCTCGATCAACAACACAATAGCAACATACTCTGCAACACACATGATCTGTTTAAGACACCATATCATGTCTAGGGACAATGCAGTCCACTCGTCAACTTAGAAAAAGTATAAGGACCACTCTCCGACACATCTCTCTGCAGATCTGTTTTAGGACTAATGTCTAGGGACGATACAATCCTCTCACTCTCGGAGACATCTGTCTATGGATCAGTTTAGGACTGAAGTACAAGGATGATACAATCCTCTCACTCTCAGAGACATCTGTCTATGGATCAGTCTAGGACTGAAGTCCAGGGATGATACAATCCTCTCAATCCCGGAGACATCTGTCTACAGATCAGTTTAGGACTAAAGTATAGGGATGATACAATCCTCTCACTCTTGGAGACATCTGTATGCGGATCAGCTTAGAATTGAAGTCCAGGGATGACACAATCCTCTCACTCTCAAAGACATCTATGGGTGGATCAGTTTAGGACTGAAGTCCAGGGATGATACAATCCTCTCACTCTCAGATACATCTGTTTGTAGATCAGTTTAGGACTGAATTACAGGGATGATACAATCCTCTCACTCTCGGAGACATCTGTCTACGGATCATTTTAGGATTGAAGTCCAAGGATGATACAATCCTCTCTCGTCCACTAGCGGCCATTCATCGACCTCATCGTCAGAACAGGTAGCCTCACCATCGACCTTGTTGTCGAAATAGGTAACCTCATTATCGATACAAGTATCCACATCAACGATACAATATCCTCATCAATACAGTATCCACATCATTGACACAAGTATCCTCATCATCAATACACGTATCCATATCAACACAAGTATCCTCATCATTGACCTTACCATCAATATAGGCAATCTCATCATAAATATAGGTATCCACACTGATACCAGTATCCAAGTATCATCATTGACAATAACACTCCCCCTTTCGAGGAGGGTCCTTCTGAACTACACCAAGCTTGTCTCGGAAATGTTCAAACTTTACTCGATACAGAGGTTTGGTAAATACATCTGCAACTTGTTCATCAGTGCTCACATACTCAAGCTTAATAGCTCATTTATGCACCATATCTCGTATATAAAAATATCAAATCTTTATGTGCTTTGACTTATCAAGGAACACTGGATTCTCTGTCATTTTGATACAACTCTGGTTGTCACATAGGATCATCGTGGGTCCATCTCTAAGTCAAATAGTCCTGATAATAACTTTCGAAGCCATACCGCTTCACAACTAGCAGGTCAAGCAGCTTTATATTCCACTTCAGTTGTGCTGAGAGCCACATTAGACTGCTTCCTGCTATACCACGAGATCATGGCATATCCCAGACAATAACATCCTCCCGATGTACTCTTTCTGTCTGATATGCTTATTTCCCAATCAACATCTATGTAGCCATACAATCTGAACTCACGATCTCCAAGGTAATGGAGACCAAAATCTATTGTACCCTTTAGGTACCTCATCACATGCTTTGCAACTATCATGTGAACACGTCTAGGTTCCACTAGAAACTAACTCAAGGTGTTCATAGCAAAGCAGATATCTGGTGTAGTGTTCGTCAGATACATTAATGACCCAATAATCTATCTGTACAAAGTTACATCCACTAACTCTGATGAGTCATTTGCTAATAGCTTCAGGTTGGGATCCATGGGAGTCGCCATGGCTTTAAATTCCAGCATATCAAATCTTTTCAAGATTTCCACAACATACTTTCCCTGGTTGAGAAAGATTCCTTCTTGGCCTTGCCATACTTCCAGACCTAGGAAGTAGTGCATCAATCTGAGATCTTTCATCTCAAACTCTAAGGAGAGCTTCTTTTTGCATTCGACAATCTGTTTCTCATTTCCAGTCAGAAATAGAACATCCACATACAACAACAAAATGACAGGTTCATCATTCATAGCTTTGAGATAAAGATTAGGATCAACTTTACTCTTGGTAAAGCCCAAGCTAGTTAATAAACTATCAATCCTTCCATACCAATCTATGGGAGCTTGTTTCAACCCATATAGAGCCTTCTTCAGTTTGCATACATGGGTTCTCCTGTCTTCCACCTCAAATACTTGTGGTTGTTCTATGTACACTTATTCTTCAATTACACCATTCAGGAAGGCTGTCTTCACATCCATCTGGTGTAATTTCCACTTCATCATGGATGCAAGTGCCATGATGGTTCTAATGGAGGTGTACCTTGCAACTGGTGCAAATGTCTCTTCATAGTCAATTCCCTCTTTCTGAGAGAATACTCTGGCTACAACCTTGCCTTATACTTTTCAATACTGCCATCCACAGCATGCTTTATCTTGTATATCCATTTGGAGGATATCACACTCTTGTCCTTTAGTTTGGGAACTATGTCCCAAACATCATTCTTCATTATTGACTGGTACTCCTCCATAATTGCTTCTACCCATTCTTTCTTATGAAATGCCTCTTCATAACTAGTAGGTTCTTGATCTACAAGATCACACATCAAAGCCACATAGTTGGAGAATGGCTTTGGTTTCTTACTCATTCTAGTGGAACCTTCTAGAGCTCCATACTTTTTAGCTCCCGGTATAATTTCTCTAGACCATGCTGGCTTTCTTTTTCTTGAAATGTTTGTAGTGGGGGGTTCTTGTGGTTCTAACATATCATGGTCTTCAGGTGTTTCATCTTCAAGAGATGGTACAACTTCTGCAATTCTAGGAGGTACATTTTCTTCATATACTTCTTAATGCTGGCACTTCCTAGACTTCTTCAGAGCTGCTTCTTCATCAAATGTCACATCCCTACTGATTTCCATATGATGGAATCCTGGGATGTAAATCCTGAATGCTTTGGATGTTTCACAATACCCAACAAATATTCCCTTCTTCCCAGAAGGGTCCAACTTAGTTCTCTTTTCTTTAGGTATGTGAATATACACAAGACACCCAAATATCTTGAGGTGACTTACCTCAGGCTTCTTTCTTGTGAGGACTTCTTCTAGAGTCTTGAATTCAAGGGCACTATGAGATAGTCTATTTTGCACATAGACTGTTGTTCTGGCTACTTCAGCCCATAAGTACATAGGTAGGTCATGATCATGTAACATTGTCTTTACTGCTTCCATTATGGTTCTATTCTTTCTTTCTACAAACACCATTTTGTTGAGGATTGTAGGGAGTGGTTAGTTCCCTCTTGATTACAGCTTCTTTGAAAAAAGCTTCAAAATATTTTGAAGTATACTCTCCACCATTATTAGTCCTGAGTATTTTGATCTTGTTTTCTGAAAGGTTCTTTATCAAGGCTTTGAATTCCTTGAATCTTCCAAAGATTTCATCTTTTCCTTTCAGGAAATATATCCGAGTCTTTCTGGAATAGTCATCAATTAAAGTTAGGTAGTATTCATATCCACTCAAGGATGTGGTGGGCATGGGACCACATACATATGAATGGATCAATTCAAAAGTACTTTTAGTCTTTGTTTCACTCTTTGGAAAAGGATTCTTGATATTTTTCCCTTTTTCACAACCCTTGCAATTGCCTTCATGTTCAATCTTTAGATATGGTAGTCCTACAACTACTTTTCTCACATGAGGTAGTGCTTTGTAATTAATGTGAGCAAGCCTTCTATGCCATATCTCACTTGGACTAGTGGCTTCATGAACAAGGGAAGCTTCTGAATGACCCTTGAGTTTGTATAGACCTACTTCCTCTTCACCAATGACAATTGCATCCTTAATAGATTTACCTTTGGACCACATGAGTACTTGTCCATCAATGAATGCAACCCTATACCTTTCTTATCCAAAGCTGAGATGGAAAGCAAGTTCTTCTTCAATCCTGGTATATACAATACTTCCTTCATCTTTATGGGGGCTCCTGAATCAAGCTTGTATTTTGCTTCACCAATTCCCTTGATGGGATATTGATAGTCATCTCCTAATGACACTTTCTGTGGAGAGGTCTTCTCTTCTAGTTTTGAAAGAGTTTTCTTTTGTCCAGTCATGTGATTTGAGGCACCACTATCAATAAGCCATGTATCTTCTCCAGGTGTTATAGATCCAGAGAGTGCAGAGAATAGAACATACTCTTCTACATCTCCTTCTTCTTCTCTTCTAGATCTTTTCTTGTAAGGCATTTATTTCTCTTCTTCTTCTCTTCTAGATCTTTTCTTGTAAAGCCTTTCTTCCTCTTCCTCTTCTTCACTATCATCTTCTACAAGATGTGCTTGATGTCTTTTATGGTGAAGATCTTTCCTCTTCTTTGAAGGAAAATGTCTATCAATGTGTCCTATTTTGTGACAATTGAAACATTGGAAAGAAGAGTGTTTTCTTCCTCTTTTCTTCTGAAATCTTTGTGGAGATTTAGATTGCTTGTGACTATCCTTTCTGAAGTAGGATTGATTCCTTCTTCTCTTGGTGTGTATGGCCAAGGCTTGGTCATCTTCTTTGAGCAGGGCTTCTCTGTTGGCAATCCTAGCTTCGTCTTGAATGCAATCCTCCCATACCACATCAAACTTCATACTTTCTTTTCTGGCACACATAGTTTGGATGAATGACTCCCAAGGTCTAGTGAGACCATTTAGAGCAGTTATGACTAGTTCATCTTCATCAAGGGTATCTCCAAAAGCATCTAGTTGTTGAAATGGGAAACCCTTGAGAAATAGTCTTGAATAGATTCTCCTTTATTCATCTTGGTGCTCTTCAATTGAGCTCTCAGGTTCATCTTCCTATTGATGTTCTTTCCCTCATACATTTTGGAAAGGGCATCATACATTTCTTTTGGAGTCTTCTTGGATGCCACTTAGAGAATCAAGTGGTCTTTTATAGAATCAACAATGATTCTCTTTTCCCTATCAAGTCCTTCCCATACTTCTCTCTGGATTCATCTTCTTCAGGTTTTGCAATCTCATCTTTGATATATTGGGCAAGATCATTCTCTTCAAGAGTGAGACCAATCCTATATTTCCATGCCTGGAAATTATCTATACCCTCTAGCTTGTCTTCAAGCTTAGTGCTTGGAGCCATCTTATTCAGGGGGTCATAGAGATTGAAGTTTCTCAAGAGATAGAATAACACTTACTAGGAGATGTGCTTGATTAATTTGAGATATTTGGTGTGTTATTCTTTTGGAAACTTCAACTTTTCACCTTCCGTATTTGCAACAGAATTTCTGGTTTTCTGGTCTTCTCTTTTCACGATTTCTGGTGCACAAGTTCATATCTTTTTGTTGAATATTGTAACTTCTAAGAATATTATATTTTTACTTTATTATTCCAGAGATGTTACATCCCTCCGAGGTGATCCTATTATGTATCCAGAGATATTTATTCCTCCATTGGATTGTGGTAACCAGGGTTATTAGATCCACCATGTGGGGGTCATCCCTGAGTTAATTAATTAGGGGTTATTAGAATCCCTTGGGAGAGGTTGGCCCCATTAGGGAAAAAGTTAGTCAGAAATATAGTATAAGTAGAGAAGGATGCTCCTCACTTATCTCACACTTGCATAGCTCAAAAAGTAGCGCACTTGTGATAGAGAGGTCTGCATAGGAGGTAGAGAAGGAGTTCTAGTCTTGGAGCACATCTTGTATTTTGGTTGATCATCTTATTGAGGAAAGCTTTGCTAGGTTTTCTACCCCATGAGGGTTTCCTAGGGTAAAATCTCTTTCTATCTTGTGATTGTGTTTCTTTCAATGATCTTTCTAGTAGAATTAGTTTAAAATTAACATGGAATCAGAGGTAACCTGAATAGAACATCTTTCACAAGGTAAAAATATCTATCTCTCTCTCTCCCTCCCAAAATTAGGGTTTCTACAAAAGTTAGTATTTTTGGATTCTGGTTGCATGGCTGAATAACCCTTCTCAAAATTAAAGTTTTGAGCCCTATATCGAGATTTTTGGTTGGATAGAACTCTCGGAAAGTCAAACCCTAGTTTGACCAAAAGTATGATAAACCAAAAATTCTATTGCAGATCCGGAAAGTGAAAAGTTGAAGTTTCCAGAAACAGAACACACCAGTGTTCCCAAGTCAATCAAACACATCTCATGGTAAGTGTTACTCTATCTCTTATCTCTTGTACTCCCCCAAGAGAAGATGGCTCCAAGCACTAAGCTTGAAGAAAAGCTAGAAGGTATAGAGAATTTTCGAGCATGAAAATACAGAATTGGTCTCATTCTTGAAGAGAATGATCTTGCTCAATATATCAAGAATGAAGTTGCAGAACCTGCTGAAGATGAAGCCAAATAAATGTATAGGAAGGATCTAATTAGGGAAAAGAGAATCATTGTTGATTCTATCAAGGACCACTTGATTCCCCAAGTGGCATCCAAGAAGACCCCAAAGGAAATGTATGATGCTCTGGGAAGAATGTATGAAGGGAGGAACATCAATAGGAAGATGAACCTAAGAACTCAGTTAAAGACAACCAAGATGCACAAAGGAGAATCCATTCAAGACTACTTCTCAAGGGTTTCCCAAATCAAGGAACAACTAGATGCCATTGGAGATACTCTTGATGAAGATGAACTTGTGATGACTGCTCTAAATGGTCTCAGTAGACCTTGGGAGTCATTCATACAAACTATGTGTGCCAGAAAAGAAAGTATGAATTTTGATGTAGTATGGGAGGATTGTGTTCAAGAAGAAGCTAGGGTAGCCAATAGAGAATCCCTTCTCAAGGAGGATGACCAAGCCTTGGCTACACACACCAAAAAAGGAAGAAAGGGTCACTTCAAGAAAGTGGACCACAAGAAGTCTCAACCCTCTCATAGATTCAAAAGGGGAGGAGGAACAAACTCAGAAAGAGACCTCTCCACAATCCAATGTTACAATTGTCTTAAACTAGGACACTTTGCTAGAAATTGTACTTCACAAACAAAGAAGAAGAAGTTTTCCCACAAAATACATCATGCACATATGGCAGAAGATGATAGCAGAGAAGAATAAGGAGAATAGGAAAGGCCTCGAAAGAAAAGATCTAAAGTAAAGAAAGAAGATCCAGAAGAATATGTCCTATTTTCTGCACTCTTTGGATCTGTCTCCTGGAGAAAATACATGGCTCATCGATAGTGGTGCTTCAAAGCACATGACAGGTCAAAAAAAAACTCTCTCAAGACTTGAAGAAAAGACTTCTCCACAAAAGGTATCTCTAGGAGATGATTATCAATATCCCATCAAGGGAATTGGTGAAGCAAGCTACAAGTTTGATTCTGGAACACCTTTAAAGATGAAAGAAATTTTATATGTACCAGGTTTGAAGAAGAACCTACTTTCTATCTCAGCACTAGATAAGAAAGGCTTTAGAATTACATTTATTGATGGACAAGTACTTATGTGGCCCAAAGGAAAATCATTTGAGGATGCAATTGTTATTGGTGAAGAAGAAGGAGGCCTTTACAAACTCAAGGGTCACCCAAAAGTTTACCTTGTCCATGAAACCACTAGCCCCAGTGATCTATGTCATAGAAGGCTTGCTCACATTAACTGCAAATCCCTACCCTATATAAGCAAGGTAGTTATAGGACTACCAGACTGGAAGGTTGATCATAATGGCACATGCAATGGATGTGAAAAAGGTAAGAATGTCAAGAACCCATTTCCAAAAAGTGAAACAAAGACTAAAAACATCCTGGAGTTAATACATTCAGATGTATGTGGACCAATGCCCACCACATCCCTAAGTGGGTTTGAATACTATCTCACATTCATTGATGACTATTCAAGGAAGACTTGGATATACTTTCTAAAAGGAAAGAATGAAGTCTTTGGAAAATTCAAAGAGTTCAAGGATTTGATAGAAAATCACTCAGAAAAGAAAATCAAGATTCTTAGAAAATATAATGGCGGAGAATATACTTCAAAGGATTTTGAATACTTTTGTAAGGAAGATAGAATAAAGAGGGAACTAACCACTCCCTACAATCCCCAACAAAATGGGGTTGCTGAAAGAAAGAATATAACTATCATGGAAGCTGTAAAGACTATGATACATGACCAAGATCTATCCATGTATCTATGGGCTGAAGTAGCTCGGACAACAGTCTATGTACAAAATAGACTATCTCATAGTGCTCTTGAATTCAAGACTCCAGAAGAAGTGTTCACAGGAAAGAAGCCTGAGGTAAGTCATCTAAAAATATTTGGATGTCTAGTGTACATTCACATTCCAAAAGAAAAGAGAACCAAGTTGGATCTTCTAGTAAGAAGGGAATATTTGTTGGATATTGTGAATCATCCAAAGCTTTCAGAATTTACATACCAGGTTTTCATCATAAGGAAATAAGTAGAGATGTAACATTTGATGAAGAAGCAACTCTCAAGAAATCTAGGAAGTGCAAACTTGAAGAAGTCTATGAAGAAGATACACCTTCTAGAATCACAGAGGTTGTGCCCATCCCTAAAGATGATACACTAGAGGAACATGACATGTTAGAACCACAAGAACCCCCCATTACAAACTTATATAGAAAAAGAAGGCCATCATGGGATAGAGACATTATTCAAGGAGCTGAAAAATATGGAGCTCCTAAAGGCTCCACTAGAGAAAGAAAGAAACCAAAGCTAGTATCCAACTATGTGGCTTTGATGTGTGATCTTGTGGATCAACAACCTACTAGCTATGAAGAGGTAGTTCAGAAGAAAGAGTGGATAGAAGCAATGACAGAAGAATACCAATCCATAATGAAAAATGATGTTTGGGATATAGTTCCCAAACCAAAAGATAAAAGTGTGGTATCTTCCAAATGGATATTCAAGATAAAACATGTTGCAGATGGTAGCATTGAAAAATATAAGGAAAGATTTGTGGCCAGAGGATTCTCTCAGAAAGAGGGAATTTGCTATGAAGAAACATTTGCACCAGTTGCTAGGTACACTTCAATTAGAACTATCATGGCACTTGCATCTATGATGAAATGGAAATTACACCAGATGGATATTAAGACTGATTTCTTGAATGGCATGATTGAAGAAGCAGTGTACATAGAACAACCACAAGGATTTGAGGTTAAAGATGGGAGAACACATGTATGCAAGCTGAAAAAGGCTTTATATGGATTGAAGCAAGCTCCCAGAGCTTGGTACAGAAGGATTGACAATTTCTTAACAAGCATGGGCTTTACCAAGAGTAAAGCTGACCCTAATCTTTATCTCAAAGTTATGGATGATGAACCTGTTATATTATTGTTGTATGTAGATGATCTATTTCTGACTGGAAATGAGAAACAAATTATCTAATGCAAGAAGAATCTTTCTTCAGAATTCGAGATGAAAGATCTCAGATTAATGCACTACTTCTTAGGTCTAGAAGTATGGAAAGAACCAAAAGGAATCTTTCTAAATCAAGGTAAGTATGTTGTGGGGATTTTGAAAATATTCGATATGTTGGAATGTAAATCCATGGCCACTCCCATGGACTCCAACTTGAAGTTATTAGTTGATGACTCATCAGAATTAGTGGATGTGACTCTATAAAGACAAATCATTGGGTCATTGATGTATTTAACAAATACCAGACTAGACATATGATTTGCTGTAAATACCTTGAGTCAGTATCTAGTGGAACCTAGAAAGGTTCACTTAATAGCCGCAAAGCATGTGATGAGGTATCTAAAGGGAACATTAGATTTTGGTCTATATTATATTGGAAGTCATGAAATCAGATTGCATGGTTACTCAAATTCTGATTGGGCAGGAATTGTTTCAGACAGGCAGAGTACATCAGGTGGATGTTATGGTCTTGGATCTGCTATGATCTCATGGTTCAGCAAGAAACAATCTAGTGTGGCTCTCAGTACAGCCAAAGCAGAATATATAGCTGCCTGCTCTGCTAGTTGTGAAGCAGTATGGCTTCGGAAACTATTATCAGGATTGTTTGACTTAGAGATGGATCCCACTGTGATCATGTGTGACAATCAAAGCTGTATTAAGATGACAGAAAATCCAGTGTTCCATGATAAGTCAAAACACATATAGATCCGATATTTTTACATACGAGATATGGTGCAGAAAGGAGCTATTAAGCTCGAGTATGTGAGCACTGAGGAACACATTGTTGATATATTGATCAAACCTCCGTCTTGAGTGAAATTTGAGTATTTTCGAGACAAGCTTGGTGTGGTTCAAAAGGACCCTCCTCGATAGGGGGAGTGATATAGTCATTGATGATGAGATTTCCCACATCAACAGCAAGGTCGATGAAGAGGATACCTGTTTACTACACTTAGGATACTTATATCTATACTTAGGATACTTATATTACTTGTATTTCTGGTATATGCACTTATATTGATGAGGATACTTGTATTGATGATGAGGATACTTGTATTGATGATATGTATACATGTATTGATGAGGATACTTGTATTGATGATGAGGACACTTGTATTGATGATATATGTACTTGTACTGATGATGTACTATTGATACTTGTGTTGATGAGGATACAAATGGGGATTGTATCTTCCCCAAAATTTGGTCCCATAATGGATCCGTAGACAGATGTCTCTGAGAATGAAGTCTTGAGTGGACAGGTGGGGATTGTATCCTCCCCAGATTTCGGTCCCATAATTGATCCGTAGACAAATGTCTCCGAGAATGAAGTCCTGAGTGGACAGGTGGGGATTGTATCTTCCTCGGACTTCGGTCCCAGAATTGATCCGTAGACAGATGTCTCCGAGAATGAATTCCTGAGTGGATAGGTCGTGATTATATCTTCCCCAAACTTCGGTCCCAGAATTGATCCATAGACAGATGTCTCCGAGAATGAATTCCTGAGTGGACAGGTGGGGATTGTATCTTCCCCGGACATCGGTCCCAGAATTGATCCGTAGACATATGTCTCTAAGAATTGAAGATAGGACTGCATCGTCCCTGGACCTCGATTCAAAAGGCACATGACGGGATTGCATCATCCCTAGACATGAGACTTGTCTTAAAGCGATAAGGAATGATCCTCCTCGAATTTGATCGGGATTGCATCGTCCCTAGACATGAGACTTGTCTTAAAGTGATAAGGAATGATCCTCCTCGAATTTGATCAGGATTGCATCGTCCCTAGACATGAGATTTTTCTTAAAGTGATAAGGAATGATCCTCCTGGAAGTTGATCGAGATTGCATCATCCCTAGACATAAGACTTGTCTTAAAGTGATAAGGAATGATCCTCCTGGAAGTTGATCGGGATTGCATCGTCCCTAGACATGAGACTTATCTTAAAATGATAAGGAATGATCCTCCGAGAAGTTTATCGAGATTGCATCGTCCCTAGAAATGAGACTTGTCTTAAAAAGATAAGGATTGATCATCTTGGAACTTGATCTGGATTGTATCATCCATGGACCTATGTCCTAAAGAGAGCAGGATTGATCATCCTGTAATTAGATCATGTGTATTGAAGAGTATGCTACGATGATGATCCAGATGTTGTAGATCGAGATGATGATCCATATGTTGTAGATCGAGATGATGATCCAGATGCTGTATATCGAGATGATGATCCAGATGCTGTAGATCGAGATAATGATCCAGATGTTGTAGATCGATATGATCATCTAGATGATGTAGATCAAGATGATGATCCAGATGTTCTAGATCGAGATGATGATCTAGATACTGTAGATCGAGATGATGATCCAGATGCTGTAGATCGAGATGATGATCCAGATGCTATAGATCGAGATGATGATCCAGATACTATAGATGATGCTGCAACTGTTCAGTACTGTAGAAGATGAAGACTCAATACTGATGATGCTGATGTTCCAGTATTGATTACATAACTGATGATGTTGTATTGAAGAAATCTTCCAATGATTTATAGATGTCTCATGTATGATGTAGTCGATGACTCCTTTCTCCTACAGATGTTATTATAATATCCTTCTCGTTAAGGGGGAGTGTTGAATATTGTCACTTCTAAGAATATTATATTTGTACTTTATTATTCCGGAGATGTTACATCCCTCCGAGGTGATCCTATTATGTATCCGGAAATGTTTATTCCTACGTTGGATTGTGGTAACCAGGGTTATTAGATCCACCATGTGGGGGTCGGCCCTGAGTTAATTAATTAGGGGTTATTAGACTCCCTTGGGAGAGGTCAGCCTCATTAGGAAAAAATTCAGTCAGAAATCTAGTATAAGTAGAGGAGGATGCTCCTCACTTATCTTACACTTGCATAGCTCGAAAAGTAGCGCACTTGTGATAGAGAGGTCTGCATAGGAGGTAGAGAAGGAGGTCTAGTCTTAGAGCACATCTTGTATTTTGGTTGATCATCTTATTGAGGAAAGCTTTCCTGGGTTTTCTACCACATGAGGGTTTCCCAGGGTAAAATATCTATCTATCTTGTGATTGTGTTTCTTTTAGTGATCTTGCTAGTAGAATTAGTTTAAACTTAACACTTTTCTGGTTCACTGGTGCACAAGTGCGCATCTTTTCTGGTTCTCTGGTTTTCTGCACTTTTGGTCAAACTAGGGTTTGAATTTCTTGGAGTTCTACCCAACCAAAAATCTTGATGCAGGGCTTAAAACTTCGATTTTGAGGAGGGCTATCTAGCCATGCAATCAGAATTCAAAAATTCCAACTTTTTTGCAGAAAACCTAATTTTCACCGGAGGAGGAGAGAGAGGTATTTTCACCTTGTGAAAGATGTCCTATTCAGGCTAGCTCTGATACCATGTTAATTTTTGACATAAATTCACTAGCAAGATCACTGAAAGAAGCATAATCACAAGATAGACAAAGATTTACCCTGGGAAACCCTCATGGGGTAGAAAACCCAACAAAGCTTTCCTCAATATAGATAATCAACCAATACAAAGATGTATTCCAAGACTAGAGCTCCTTCTCCTCCTATGCCTACCTATATCTCTCCTATGCACCAATCACAAGTGAGTGAATGAATGAGATAAGTGAGGAATAAGCCTCCTCTACTTATACCCATCTCCGAACTAACTTTTTACCCTAATGGGGCCGACCTCTACTAAGAGAGTCTAATAAACCCTAATACACTAACTCAGGGCCAACCCCACATGGGAGATCTAATAACCCTATTTACCACAATCCATCGAAGGAATAAACATCTCTGGATACATAATAAGGTCCCATCGGAGGAATTCAACATCTCCGGAATAATAGGATACAAATATAATATTCTTAGAGGTTACAATATTTCAACATAAACCAACCCTTGGCATCCCTCCCTTGGCATCCCTCTGAGCCAAAATTTCATTTTTTCTTTTTTGGTTCCAGGGAGGTAGTTGTTTCCCTAATAAGAGTGCCCTAGGCCTCCCCTATTGCTCATTTAAGAGCACCCCATAGCACCCTTGTTGCTTAGTTAAGAGATCCTCGAAAGCCCTCATTTCTTAGTTAAGTGCACCCCAGAGCACCCTTGTTGCTCAATTAAGAGATCCCTAGAGCGCCCTATTTTCTTAGTTAGGAGCACTCCAAAACTAGAACACTCTGTTTTGGGTGTGCTCATGTTTCTGTACAGAGTGTGCCCTAGAACGCTTATGTCCCTCAGACAAAAGTGTCTCGAGACTAACTTTTGTCCATCCCACCCCCTATTGGTTCCCTAGCATTGAATTATTTAGTTACATGACTGACTGATTACAGTATGATGTTCAATTGCTTGATTGTTTTTAGCATGTTCAGTATCTATGGTTAAGTCCTAGCAGTCTATTTCAGTTTCAGAACAAAAATGTTAGTTTAGTTTCATTTATGTTATAAAATTTATTTATTTCTTGCTCATTTAGCGTATCCATACACACCACTTGTGCACCCACTCACACCCTAAAATATCAAGTGACACTAATTTTTTTTAACTAAACACACAACTAACCCTGCTTGGGGACCAAAAAAAATCTGCTATCTAGGTAGGGAACTAGGGGTAGGCATCCAAATAAACCCCCTTTGTCACTTTACATCTGAAACTTAGTAGGTGACTATTAGGGAACCAAAATTCCCTAGTACCTTTTGGCATGGTTAAAAACCGATTTGTCGGAAAGGCCTCTCCCTTAGGAGGGAAAGTCATGAGACTAGTTATGGAAGACTACGTGGACTATCGCTCTCCAATTAGTTACGAAGGAAACCTACTTGTATTCCTCGCTACACTACCAGGCCTCCATACTAGGGGTGTAGTGAACAAAGGATTGAAATGGCAAATTTCCTTTTCTGGATGTGCCATGAATGGGGTAGCCTAGTTGCCATTCTCCTAGGTCTCTGTTACTCAGGATCCCTCTCGGTAGAGGGATATCCTTTATCTACTTGGTTCTCCATTTTGTATTCTCTGACTGTGGATTTCAACATCCTGTAGGGGATACGATTTGTGTGAGCTTCCAGATCTCTTAGTTAGGTTCTTGCATGCTCTAATATCCCTCAAGTTAGTGAGTCATTTTACTTTTAGGTAGTGTTTCTTGTTGGAATTATGGCCACTCCTTGCTACTCACTTGCTATGGCACACGATCGCAGCAGAGTTTTAGAGTCTATCGTTGGCATGAGTGCCACTTTGTTGAGAGCTCTCCTTCTGCACACATGTGGAAGTTGTATTTTTGAGCATTTTTATTTCAATTTCCCACACGCACAACATCAGTCACCACTGATCCCTTGAGATACTCCCGTAGGCTACGGGGGAAGTCCTCTCAACATGGTCAATTAGACCCCACTCGTCACGCTCCATTGAGATGCACGTTTTTGTTGCTGGATCTCCATCCTGACACACATTATTTCACATCTGACTCTGAGGTAGAGTCACCCATACACACAAATCCATATAGACCCATGGTTGGCATAAACCCCAACCATTCTATAGAGGATTCTTTGGTGGTGGACATGCTAGCGGCCTTGCCACCATTACTGCATCTATCCCAACCACGAGGCCCATGGGGCCTTCTATTCCTACTGCCACAGGTTCTACCCCAGCCACTGCATACATACCCATAGGTAGTGGTCCCATCCCAACAACTACAACCCCCTAGTCGCTGGAACCCCATTTGTAGGTGCCACCACTTCCTTTTCAGATCCCTCCCCCAATATAGGTAGTTCCTAAATTCCCATTGCGACTAACACCCATATACCCGCCTTCGGTGGTGGTTTCCCCATGATAGACACCATCGCTAGCACACAGGCTAGCCCATCCATGTCACATCCTCCTGCCAGTTTTCCATTCATGGCTAGTATCAACCTCCCTGTCTTGTCTATATTGACCAACAACCCTATCAGACATGATCCTATGTCGCCTCCCATGCCCAATAATCTCCCTTCAGACATACCCAAGTTTGAGGGAAAGGGAGGTGAAGACCCTAGAACCATATCATGTCCTTCCACGTATGGTGTTCCTCTAACTCCATCTTTGATGACTCTATTCACTTATGGTTATTACAACGAACCTTCATTGGGCTGCAGACAAGTGGTACATTGACCAGCCACATGGGACCCATTTCATGTTCACATCCCTCACTTTGAATTTCCTGTAGTTCTTGCAATTACTAGTTCATTACGATGCTCATGTTGAGATACTTCTATCTTGCAAACAAAACACAACCACCCATATCGCGGATCATATCCATGAATGGAGAAAACGTCGCAGTTTGTGTAAGATTAAATTGGACGAACACATCTTTCTAGATTGGTTCCTAAAATCTAAGGATGTGGCATTCGAATGACCACAATATGAAGAAGAGGCTATCCTTAAATCCCAACATTTCGACCTCATCTACGCCCAATCATGTTATATATACACTATATTACCCGACTCCCCGAGTGGGGATACTTCTCGAAAGGATATGCCGAGGGCATCCCACGCTGCAGATCGAATCATCGGCCATATTGCATCCACCGACTGACCAGTTGCACATATGCCTCCGACATCCTCACAACCCGTTATGAACTACAATATCGAATTTTCATGCACAACAACCCATTCTGGAGCAACATATTCATATGCTTATCCATCCCATAGTGCCCAAACATATGGGCCCACATACACAAAGCCTAGATATGGTCATAACTAGCAAGCATACACCCCTCCTGTTGCCCCACCAAATTACTACCATCCACAATCCACTCATAATCCCACTCAAACTCAATCTCCCCTCACCTATTATCCGCCACAGGAACCACCTTATCCTGCTCAACCACAGGATCCCCCGACCTATTATCCACCATAGGCACCACCTACTCCCACTCAACCGTAGGATCCCCTTGCATCCCAACGAGAGGTCTATCCTCAGCAGAACCAACAACCAAACCAACCTTCCTCGAAAAACAAGCAAGGCCAACAAGGCAGAAGACATGGACACAATCGTGAAAACAATCAATGCCAAGGGAGGGGAGGACCTCACCCTAACCCCCCGGTTAATAATGGCCCCAATACCACGAATCAAGACCCCAATCAAATTCCCTGACAAGGTATGAACCCACATTTATGAACCAATATTCCATGTTCTTTTCATAACGTTTATGCACACTACACTCACCATTGTGCCCACTTAGCAATAGCCCACCATATTTGGGACGAGGCTAACCACCACAACACTACCACCGCTCCTTAGGCACAACCTCAACCACCCCAAATGACACAACCTCCTATGGTGTTGTAAAACCATTTACCCACACAAGGGTTCATCATGGAAAAACCTATGACAATGAAAAACCCCTTACCCATGCAAGGGGTCCTCACCACACAACCCCCGGCCACCCATGGTGCATCCACAAGTCAAGCCTCTGAGTTAGGAGTCCACCACCTTCTAATGATGTCATTGGCTGGCATCAATATCCAGACTTGATGTACCCAATATGTTTCAGCTACGGATTACATACCAATCGATAAGGCAACCATGTTAATCCACGTTGACCAGTCATTACGCCTTCCACCATCGTCGAATGAAGGAACTCTCAAATCCCCGAAGTTCACGCTGCATCGCATGACTAATAACCCTAGTGCTCGCATTTCCCCCAATTATAAGATTGTGGATAACTAGACCCAGTCCCCCACTTCCATCTTAGCCTTGGAATTTCTAAATAACTGTCCTGGACAACGGAAAGCATTTATATCCGCATTGGCTTCCATTGACCCTTCAAAATCAAGACTGATGGCATTCGAATTAGATCAGTCAGAACCCTACATGCCTTCGTCTCTTGCATTTCAAATATTAGTGATGATCTGCAACTTGGTTATACATCGATGCATCATCGATAAGGGATCCTCCACATGCGGCATGTCCACATTCATATGGAAAAAACTAGG